>OZ038495.1:79014085-79136585 GCA_964036315.1 Acanthosepion esculentum
TATAATTTTTAATTTCATGCATGTGCGTTGTTTGTTTTTGTTTTTGTCTACTTCACAATATAGTAGAGTCAGTTGGGCACCATCTGAGAAAAAGAGCACTATGACTCAATTCACTCCACCAGAAATTAGGAAATGGCATGCTGTACTGCTTGGCATTCATGCTGGAAGGTCGAATATGAACATTTCAGAGTGATTGGATGTTAATCTGAGGATAGTGCTAAGAATTTGGAAAGATTTGGGAAAGTCTAATGGTGATTACAAAGGTGTGCAGCTCATAAAATTCACTCTGATCATTCTGATAAGAAAAAAACTCCCGAATTTGTTGGTGAGGGCCTCAAACACCACATGGAGACCTACATCAAGTGCTGCCCTGTGTCAAGCATGTAGCTGCTGGAAGACCCTATGTCTGGCAAAAGGACTCCACACCATGGCATGCACACAGGAGAACCCAGTCATGGTTGTCAGACTATTTTTGTGACCACATAACACATTACTTGTGGCAACCTAATTACCCAGACTGCAACCCCCTTGATTATTATGTGTGGAGTGCAGTTGAGTGAGAGACAAAGATGAACTGAAGGCAAGGATTATGGCAGTATTCACCAACTTAAACAAGGAGACTGTCCAGAAGAGTTGCAGGAGATTCTGAAGTCATCTAGAGGCCATGGTTTTACTCTTTAGTATTTCAAAATATTTGTGTAATTTTGATAAATATATCTGTTAAAATGAGATGTCAGTGTTATTTTCATTTTTGCATAATTTAGATGACAATTTATCCATCACACCCTTTATATATATATATATATATATATATATATATATATATGTATATATGTATGGCTGTATAAAAGCTATTTTTGTTGCATCAGTTTTTTCACTCTATATTTTTAAGCACAAAGCTTCTTAGAATAAACAGCCATCCTGTATCCACATTGGCTTCTGAAATGTCAACCAAGAACTAATCCTTAATCAGAGATTTTTGGTGTTTTTAGCTAGTTTTGAAATGGCCCACTGAGTTATTTCAAATAGTCACCCCCAAAAAAAAGAAGAAATTCTGGAATAAAAAAGAAAAAACAGTTGTTCCACAAATTGGTATTTATCGTACCATTCTTACTTCTGAAGCCATCTGGTAAAATAGATATCAAAACCATTTTGCTTCTTATTTCTCATAACCCTATGTGTCCTGACATCAATATTTTGACATATATATTACTGTTATGCAGTGGGTATTAGTCTTAAAACTTTCATCATACAAATCCTTTTGTTTGTTAAGCTTCTTTTGAGCTATTATTTCTCATTGTCAAGCAATAAATGAAACTCCTATGATATCACATGCTGATACCACAGTCTGATTTAGTGTTATTTCTTTTTGCTAAGCAATGGATATTACTATTTTATGTGGTGTTTTACTCAGGCTATTTCATGTTGTAAAGAAAAAAAGAATTTTAAGATTATCTGATGGTGCTTGGTAAATTGTACATTTGCGCTTACAAATAAATGGTAGCTAAATTTTATTACTTGAATGAATTTGAAAATTTTAAATAGATGCAACTTTAAAAAATGACTGTAATTATTTTTTTTACTCTTCTCTGAAATCATGTTCAATGCCTCAGACTTGAAAATTTGTACAGCTTCTGAATGCTTTATATTTTGATTCTATTTTATGCTTTATTTGCCATATATGTGTCAGTTGGCCCCTAAGATTTTCAGATGTCATTTCAGGTTCAGACCATGTAGTCATTGAATAAGTTGACCCCAGCCCAAATAAACCAGCGTTACTGCCATCTGTCAAATTAAGTGTATATGACTCATTGAGAGAGAGTTTTTTTAATGCTTATAAATGTGACATATACTGTGTGTGTGTGTGTGTGTGTGTGTGTGTGTGTGTGTGTGTGTGTATTCTCTGGGCTGTTTGAATGTTATTGTGCTTCTTGTCTCTTTCATAACATAAATATACCTTCTCAATTTCAATCAAGGAAAATCTTATGAAACAAAATATAAGTGAGGCTCACTGAAAATAACAATGTTTTTTTTTCATACCCTACTTCATAATCCATTTTTCCTTTACTGTGCTATTTCATGAAAAATAGATAAATAAAACCAATCAAAGCATTGTATATCCATAATGTGTATGTGTGTGTGTTGCTGAAAGATCCCAAAACACTAAGATGCATGGGTTTTAATCAAGAATGTTAATTACAGGAATAACTGAAAAATATCACTTAATTTACTTAATGTTGCCCACAAACTCTGAAGGAACATTTCTGAAGATTTTATCTTTTATTTATGAAAATTAACTTGCATGCTAACTTCCTGTAAAATTAAAAAACCTGAAGTTGATGACATTTTATTAAAATACTTTGTCCAAATATATTTATGTTCTCAAGGATATTCACTTGCATGGTTTCTAAGTGAAAGGCATTTCTTTCCTTAAAACTTTCATTAAAAATGTAATTAAAAAAATTTGCTTCTCCACAAGAAATCTAGTTGTTTGAAGAAACAGATTATTAACTGCTTAAAAAGGAAACTGAAAATGCTGTTCGTGAGTCATATTCTGTTTCTCATATTGCATATATTTTCCAGATTATTATCTCTATCTTTGTTTTCACAACATTTTGCCCTTTATATTGTTGTTGTGTCAAAAATTCACAAATGAAGAATGTTCTTTGTTCTGTATTTTTTCCCCACCTGTTATCTTCATCTTTTTGCTTCAGTCAGTCTATTCTTTACACTTGCACCATGTGGTCTTTAGAAGTTATAACCCCTGGATGTAACATATCCATAAGAAAGGCTGAAGAATATATCAACCAAAAATATGTTAACACAAGATGAATTGGATTTTGAAAAATATAAAGAATAACTTATTTGTTTTGGGGTTCAAATTTTATTTGGAAACTGTGAAAAATAAAATTATACACTGTCAGATTTTATTATGCAAGTCGATGTTATAAAATATCAACAATGTTGATAATAGTTTTAAGATATGTTTATATGATAGATATACCTTTTGAGAATTTTAGTTTGTAATCTACTTTTATTATATTATAGCCTATTATCAACATCATTTATCAAGTGTTCCAAGAAATAGGACTAAAAAATAAACGTTTCCAAAACAGAAACTATGATCTGGAATTGGAATGAAAGCAATGATGGCACCTAACTTGAATCCATCAAAAAAATTCTGGATGTGGAATTAGTAAATACCAAACACTTCAAATGTCTTGGTATATAGCTCAGTTATAACAAAGTTAGTATAGGAGAAAAGGAAATTGAACCTAGAATAGGCTGAACTAGAAGTAATTTTGTCCAACATCACAAATTGCTACAAAACCAAAACATCAACTTGAAAACTGTAGTCGTGTTTTTAAATAGCCTTTTTAGATTGAGACTTTCATATGTATGTCATGCATGGTGCCTGACCTGTTCAGAAATATCTAAATTCTCAGCTGTATACAATTTCTTCCAAAGGTCAATGGTGAAAAAAAAACTTGAGAAAGTGAAACCTAAGGGCCTTGACAAAGATCATCTCTCTTTGAACATTGTGAACTGGCACTACAGATTCACTTGTGAATTTGTGCCAAATTATAAAAACCACTCACTTGACTACCAACAACAGTAACAACTAAAATGGGTAGCACATGTAACTCGAAGAGAAAATAATGATATAATGAAGATGTTATCATTCCGTACTACTTCAAATAAAATTTTAAGAAGGGAACCCCTGTCAATACTGGAAAGAGCGATCACAGCTAATGGACTTGAGAAATCTGTTTTATTGAAAAGTTGTTTTTTAAGAGAAAGATTATATAAATTTCAAGTGGTGTGAAATTTTATTATCCAACTCAAGGGTTGTTCATCATATTTCAAATATATATTAGATTGAGTCAAGTAATTTCTGATTTTCAGAACTAATTGTAAAAAAAAACAAGAAACTGAAATTATTTATGACTCAACTTAATAAAACAATATAGTGTTTGATATTTATTTATTTAATTTCTGATATATCAAAATTGGCATGGGTCGTAAAAAACCTAACCTCAAAAGATGTTTTAACGTTATTGAGTGATAGGACCATAATATTGGAAATTATGAAAAAACTGAACTGAAAACCTGGAACAATCAAAGAAATTGAAAACATTTGTAAGATAAGAACAAGAACAAAACTGGCCTTAACAACGTCACAAAAGTGGATCTGATAAAACGAAAAGGGTAATCAGCAAGAAAAGTGGATTTACCAGCAAGCAAATATTTTAGGAAGCTGGTGTTGCAAATGTAAACTAAGAAAAAAGATGTAAAATACTAACAACATGTGCTAAAGAGATGAAAGTGATCACACTATAACCTTTAAGTAAATATCACAAAGAGAACTGACCTCAACCATCAGGTCCATGTCAACCAAAAACCACTTAGGCAAGAGGGGAGAGGCAGAGTAATGTTTTGGAATGGTACTGTAGGCAGTAAAATTATAAGTCCCTTCAAAGTTGATGATTGTTCAAGATAAATGCAGGCAATTATTCAAAGTTCTTTATAGGATATTTTTGAGTCAAACAGGACATAGCCAAAAAGCATCTATCCGTTCATGACAATGTCCCTTCACATTGTGCAAAACTGGCTATTCCAGACCATGTTTCAAAGACACAAAATTGATGGAATGATCTCCAGGCTCTTCAGATATTAATTGAATAGAAAATTTGTGGTTTATTATTAAAAGAGATTATTAACAGCAAACCACTGGAGGAAGTTTCCGACTTCAAATTCTTAAATCAACCCTGTCATAAGATGGCACCTACACTGCAGAAATCCACACACAGATGATCAGATTGAAAAGGATACGAAAGAGCAACATCAGCTTCCATACCAAGTTCAAGCTCTACATATCGCTAGTTTTACTGCTTCCTTCTCTATGAGTGTGAGACTTGGACACTCCTGATTGAGGCAGGAAAAAGTATCCATACGTTAGAGAACAAATGCATGAGAAAGCTCCTCTGTATCTCTTACTGTGAGCACAAAACGAATGACTATGTATGTAGCAAGGTCAAAAGTCTTGTGCACCGACAGGAATCTTTCCTTGTCATTATTAAGCATAGGAAGATGTCATCATTTGGCCACCCCCCACACTGCATAACAAACTCTGCAGTATCATCATCATCGTCGTCATCATCGTCATTATGCTGAAAATGGACGCAGACAGGGACAAAAGCTGATCAGACATCATCAAAAAGTGGACAGACTTGACAATGCTGGAACTCCTGACAATCAACAGATCATCCTGGAGGAGTTTGCCTTATGCCCTTATGCCCCCTTCAACAATTGAAGCAGTCAAACAACTGCTGCTGCTGCTGATGATGATGATGATATGAGAATTGAAAACTATATTCAAGCAAAGAAAGAAATGTTCTGGGAAGCAATAAAAACTGCTGCAGTATTAAAGTCAAAACAGTAGAAAAGTTAATGTTTGAAAAGATTGATGAAGGTTATAGAAAGTCAAGGATCCTATATTAACATGTAAAAAATAATAAAATAATTTATTCAGGCATGAATAGGTATTCATCAAATGTATATTTCTATAACCTATTTTTTATAAAATTAATTAAAACTAAAAATAAAGTTTGTCTGCATAATAAAACTTAATACCTTTTAAAACAAGTTATCAGTATTTTCAATGAGGATAAAAATGATAACCTGAAACTTACATTATATATTACTCATATAAATATATCTTTAACATTTTAGCAACATTGGCTGGTTAACACCAATTTTATTTTGAAAGTGTCAAATTACGTTATAAAATCTGGTATAAAGTGCATCTTGTTCCTTTGAAATAATTGCTTTAAATTATAAAATATTGACATGTTGATTTTAATGGCATAATTTTGAGAATTCATTGAAAAGTTTTTTTTACTCATTTGAAATTTTATCAGCAATAAAATAACAAAAAAGTAAATAACTAAATAATTTTTGTCAATGAAATACTTGTATCAGATGCACACAGAGTTTTGTTTGTATTAGCCTTGCATATAATCTGGCAAATATATTAAGTAGCAAAAAAATACAAATATTTTATTTCCTGTTTCTCAAAAGACTCCTGGGTAGTTCTTGAGTTACACACATGCACATACAATATCTGGAACATTTGCAACTATTTCAGAACCAGTTGTGTAGTCTTGATGTTACTTGCAGTCAGTCAAAGAGGACCTTACTCATCAAATATAAGCACTTGCCTCAATTGATTGACATGATTGAGTGATCTTGTATATTGCATGGTCATTGCACTTATCATGACTTATTTCTTCTACAGTCTCTCAACAACTTCTGGTTTTTTCCTAAAGTGAAATACTATTAATAAGATCAAGGAAAGTACAACAATGTCTGTGATTCTGAAGTGTAGGCTTTGAATACTGTTTTGAAAATGGAATGGATGCACTGCTAAATACATAGAATCTCTCAACAGGATCATTTTGAAGGTGACTAAGTCACCATTGCTCTTATTAGGTCATTTTTCATGAATATTAAATATCTGGATACTTTCTAGACCTTTGATTCTCAACTTTTTTTGCCCAATGCACCCTTTTTGCCATATGTCAGAATGTCATTCAAACCTTTTCCAAGATTGTTTGGCTCAAAAGGTGCATTCCAAATAATAAGCATATATTACTGAAAATCTTCATTCTTTCTCATATTAGTACTTATATATTTATATGGAGTATTTTTATAGACGAGTTTTACAAATTTAATAGCAATAGAAAATGTTGATGGAATTTTAAACTTGAATACATGTACAGTAATTTGTTTTAATTCATAATTAATTGTTAAATAAATAAACTGAAGATTTTTTCCTCCACTCTGACCTCCCCCACAATCCTGGTTTAGAGAACCCCTGTTCTAGATAGAGTGACTGGCTATTAAGGCCTGCCACTTTCTTTACTTTATCTATGCAGGCAGTATCTGCGAATATCTGTTACACTTGTTATCAACCATGACAGTAATATTTCTGCTAGGTTTTGAGTTCATTGTTTATTACTTTTTGCTTCAGTATAAAGAAAGTCATTCTTTCTTTTTTCTCCTCTTTTAGAAACAGTTATAAATTCATTTAAAAATAGTTGAACTACAATTTAACTATTTGAACGAGAAGGAATTCCACAAATGTTAACAATTAAGATTATGCTTCATCTCATACTTCTGCTTTTCTCTTACTCTTCTTACTTTTTCTCTTACATTTCCTGTGTCTGCTCACTCTCTTCCTTATCCCTTCCAATCTTCATTGGCTCTCCATATTTTTATCTCTTATAAAAACTTGGATTAGTTTCATTAAGAAGAAGGAATGCACAATTATTTTCTACTGCATCCTTTCTTTTTTTTTTCTTTTGCTCTCGATGTTGATAAAGAATTTTAACATCTTTTTATACTGTTCTATCGTTACCTGTCTTTTAGTCTTTCACTGTCTCTTTAGATCCAACCAGCAAGCCAGTTTTTTCTCCCCCTCTCTCTCTCTCTCTCTCTCTATATATATATATATATATATATATATATATATATATATATATATATATATATATATATATATCAGTTGCAACTCTTCGTGTTGAGTTTAGCCTGAGTGAGTCAACATCATTTATATCTATTTCAAAGCAACAAAAATCTTTCGTAGTGTTTCATTTTCATTAATTGTTTTAACTCCATGACTCAAAATATTGACCTAAATACATTTCTTTGATATTGTTCATAATAAAGAAGAAAGAAAAAAAACAAAGAAAGAAAGTAAAAAAAAAAAGAATTAAATAAAACTAACATGGCTAGTCAGGCTGCATAGATCTGAGCCCTTTGAAGCTGGAGACATAGTTAATAAGCAATGTATTTCTTTTTTTAATTTTATAAATAATCTTTTTAAAATTTCTAGTGACTTGTATGCCCTGTTTTTCAAAGAGCACATTTTTATTTGAACTTATTGTTTTCAAATGTCCATTTTAAATAATTTATTCTGTACAGTATAAGGTTTTTAGCAGAATGTATCAATTCAAAAAGGGAAAATTATATTTAACCTGACTTAAAGTCAAAAGAAAGTGGCAGCCTTAACTAGATTGGAGGTTTGGGGTGAGGAGTGTAACTGGAGTAGTGTTGAGGAAATATGATATCAGTCAACTATTCCTATCTCTATCATCAGTGACTTGATAACTAGGTTATAAAACAATAAAAAATGGAAAGGGAGCAATAAACAAACATATAAAAGACTTTGTCCTCACTCGTTTTTCTTATGCATCTGGAAAATTTTTAAAAAATAAATGTTTACTTTTATAGAATTATTACAATTACCATTAAAATACTAAAATGTGTGTTTTTTTTTTAAATTTTATCCACAGATTTAAAAAAAATTATATATTTTAGTTAGAGTAAAGGAATCATTTTAGCATCTAAGTTATACCAATAGTATATTTTGTCAAAGATTGTAATGAGACTGACAAACATTGATGACCTAGAGTCACCACTGATATATATAAATAAATAAATATACATATTATTCCTCACCAGTAGTACGAGTTTCATGTACAATGTAATCTTCAGGTGCTGGGTATAGACTGTTTAAATGTTAATAATAATATATAGTTAATGCAATGTTGGCGCAGTCCATATATAGTGAGTACAGCTTTTATTTTATAAGTATAAGTTGTAAAATAACATACTTTTAAAATAAAAACAATAAAACAAATGTCTAGAGTGTCTTGATTGCAAGGTCATCTACAGTAAATTTGCACCCTGGCTCTTACAAACATTTCTGGCAGATCTTTTATTATCACATTGTGGGATGCCTACTAACAACAGTGATGCAAAGAAAAAGTTTGTGTGCATGTGTAGTCACACCCAAATAACAAATTTAGTCCACTAAAGTCCTGAAGGACGAAACACATCGCAAATAAACTTTTCCACTTTATAAAAATGTCTATCATAAATATATATATATATATATATATATATATATATATATATATATATATATATATATATATATATACACACACACACTAGGTGTGCAGATAATGTAATGATTATCATATTGAAATCACTGAACTGAGTTCAAATTTTGGTTGACTCTGTTCCCTTCATGGCAACATACATAATGTCTGTCTTGAATTCTTTGCAAACAAGGGGAAACTTCTATAGTTTAGCCTAGAGTGATATGAGGTTCAACTGAAAACTTTGTAGACTAACCAAGATACTCTCAGTGAATGTGGCTGAATGAAGTTTATTTTTCAACATAGTCCCTTTTGTGGTCCAAACTCTTCTTCAATCATTGTTGCAGTGCTTGGATCTCATTGGTGAAGAAACTTTCATCTTGTTGGTCAAAAAGTCATCGACAGCAGATATGATGTTATCATCATTACAATACGGGTTCCCAGCCAAATGTTTTTCATTTTGGGGAATAGATAATAGTTATATGGGGCCAAATCAGCAGAATAGAGAGCCATAGATATACACAGCAACCATTCAAACCAAGGACTTACTGAAGCATTGTCTTGATGAAACAAGGTTCCTTTCATCAGTTTTCCTGGGCATCTGGCCCAAAGTGATGAACCTAACACTCAACCTGAGCTAGAAAATGTTCAAGGAAACTAGCTGGATCTGGCTCAAACAATGTCAGATTTCCATATGATGTGATCAACCTGATGCACTTTTGATCAGGTGTCAGAAGATATTAGACCCAAAAGCAAAAACCTTTGTCATGCTAAGATCATTGTCCAGAATATTCTCAACTTTCACAAGATATGCTAATAGCATTAGCTATTTGATTTATAGTCAATCACCTTTCATCATGTAATGAACACAATCAATGTTTTCCTTGGTAGTGACAGTTGCAGGACATCCAGACCTTGGGTCATCTTCAAGACTCCCTTTTCCCCTCCTAAATTCAGCTGTCCATCCAGTTTTGCACTGTTGACAAAGCTGGAGCATCATCTTTTAGTGTATCAACCTTGTTAGTATGAATGTCTTTTGGAACTGAACTCTTTTTCTGCAGGTACTTAATAATGATGCCAAATTGTGTCCATTTTCAATGGAAGTTGCTACCAGTTACATTTGAAGTCTTCTTTGAACAGTCAGATGTCAGTTTACCTTACAATGCCATTATTAATGCATGCAAGATTTCACAGCTGTAGCATCACATCTTCATAGTCAGCCTATTAACTTTTCAGACCACCCCTATATTTGTAATTTGTCTTCTGGTTGGATGTAATTTAATATACCTTTTCTTTGATTAGATATAATTGATTTATTAGATTTTTAATTTAAAAAGAAAGAGATCTGTGACAATAATATAAGCAAAGGCTGCATATATAACATCCCCTGCAGCTGTAGTATGACATTTAAGGGAGAAATCAGTACGTCTCTAAAAATTAAACTAGAAAATGATTGAAAAGACACAATCTTAGGTGAAACCATGAAGTCAGTCATGGTAGAACCTGTATGAAAATAAAATGGAACATACCACTCTTTTAATAGGAAGTCAAAATCTGAAATAAGTTACTCCATAGATATTTGTATCTGCTGAAAGTGATTGTATACATAAACCTTTTGAAAAGTTGAATAAATTGATCCATTTTTATAATATGTGAATACCTAATCATGAACTGATTACAAACAACAAAGTTCTCCTCTATGCAAAGATGGCAAGCCTAGAAACTATCATGACTTGCCACCAACTCTGATGGGCCAGACACCTTGCCTGAATGCCAGACATCCACCTACATAAAGAAACCCTCTTCTCAGACCTCACATCTGGCAAGAGACCACGTAGAGCCCCACATCTTCAATTCAAAGATCAGCTCAACAGGACTCATTTCATACAAAAGGAAATGTCATTGAACATTCCAGTACTTGGCAACTTGTTCAGCCAATGACAATGACGGATACCTAATCTTGGTTTTTAAAAAAAAAAGCACACAAACTCTTAAAATGAAAAAAATCCATTGTTAATATTATGAAAATGTACTGAAAAAAATAGTACATAGATCTATTCTGTATGTTAGTGAGTTTTCTTCATTCTGATTTGTGACTACTTTCTACTTGCAAGGAACCTTGGTGCTTAGAGTTAAAAATATCTATAAAAGAGGAAAGCTCCTTAGCAGATGAAATGCAAATTTGACCAATGCCGATGACAGCTTTATTGGAAATGTAGCAATAAAAACTGCAAGGCTGAATGACTTTTAGAATGATAATGATTCTTAAGAAAAAAAGTTATGAAGAAACCACTTGAAGACACTAAAACTAGATAATTTTTGTGCATTCCATTTTCCCAAAAGAGTTCTCTTCTTGTTTCAACTCCTGATGGATGGTTTCAAGGAATGCACAATAATAAAATTATCACAGCAATTTTCTACTTAAAAAAAATACTTTGTTTCAAAAGAAATGATGCAAAACTTGATTTGGAATTAGATTCTTGGAGATAATTTTTCTAATAGAATGAATTTCATCAACATTTTATTATTTTTGGCCATAATTTTACTTTTTTGATGACTGAATGATAAAAGAAAAATATAATTTACAATTTTAATCTTTCTATATCTAATCTATCTCAAAGAATGGAATCCTGAAATTGTTCCTCATGAAGAACAAGAACATAGACAAAATTGATTTGTCAGAAAGAGTTATCAAGATGTAATTGATGTTAGGAAATATGATATTCTTAATCACATGCAGATCAAACTTTTTACAAGTGCAACTCCTTTCTCTGTAATTTGAAAAACTTTAAGTCCATTAATTTCATCCACTTAATATTTAATGAAATTAATGTATAAATATTGGAACCATTTGTTCATTGTTTTAATCCTGTCATCTAAAGTGATGAAGAAAAGAGTTTACCATTCATGGATAAAACTTTACAATTAAACCTCAGAAGTTAGGATAAGACAGGGTTTTCAACCCTAAACTTTTTGCCAGTGTTTCTATCTTCCATTTCTTCTATTCTCTATTGTTGATCAGATTTTGGTAGTTAGAGTAATAATGGCACCACCTTAAATTAGTTTCAGATTCTGAGAGAAAGTATTATTATTAGTCATAATTTATAAATTATTAAATTATAAATTTAACTGATTTCTTGTGTTTTCTCATTATGTTTACAGGCAAATCCGTTCTTTGCTAAATTAAGTGGTGAGAATTCAGAAGCAAGAATTTTGTAGGAAAAAAAGAAGATATGTAGAAATTAATAAATTGATAAGGAAAAAATATCTAATATGAGATGTGGCATAAATGCTGTTAGAAAATTTCAAATGAATTCTACTTCTAAATGTTTGGCCATTACATTGTTGTTTATGGTTTGATAATCGCCCAACAACATATACTATTTGTTTTGTCGGTAGAAATTAAAAGAATGTATAGAATTGAGTAACATGAAACTGACCTGAGATTTTTAAAACTGGAAAACAATCAATAAAATATTTATCAAAAGGACTATCAGTCAATACAATGAGACTTCCTCCATCAAATAAATAGACCAAGACCAGGACATCAATGCATCTCCAGAATGTCAAAACTCATTAAATAGGTCTATGAAAAGATCAGGTGTAATTGAAGAAGGTCAATGAGAAAATTGACTAAGGAGCCTGGAACATCAGACAGAACTATGTGGAAGCTATGCCGAAATGATCTCTGGATGTCACCCTATAAGAGACAGATTTTTTCAACGGCCATAATGCAAAAAGCGGCTTTAAAGAAGTAAGCAGTTGCCTAAACGGATACATGATGGCATGCTGCAAAACATCATTTTCACTGATGAGAAACTGTTCACTGATGAACAGACTTTTAATCATCAAAATGATTGTGTTCTTTCAACAAATTGTCTGTCAGTTTCTGCCACTTCAGGAAAATGTCTCAGGACCCAGAAACTGATATCAGTTATGGTTTGGGCAGCCATTTCAGATAAAGGAAAGATTCTTCTGGTTTTCCTGACTCAATGGAGCAAAGATCAACTAGGAATTGTACATAGAGGACATCTTGGAAGGTGCATTCAAACCATAGTTGCAATGCCACTTATGGTAATGAACATTGGACACTTCAACAAGACAGAGTGAGGAGCCATACTGCAGTGGTGCAGAGACAATTGTCCTGATTTCATCACCAGATATCAACGCTCTTGACAATTGTTTGTGGGTAGTTCTTGAGAGTGAGGCCTGTTCTACTGTGCACCACAATATTGAAGCTCTGAAGGCAAAATTGAAGAGAGTATGGGACAAAATACCATTGGAAACTGTCTGTGATGCCATCAACGACTTTCCCTGAAAGACTTTGACATGTGGTGAAAGCTAAAGGAAATCATACTGAATGAGATTTTCTGGTGCCATTTAGCAGATTAATGCTTACTTTGTGTTAAATTTGTCTGCTGATCTAATAGATTTTTCAAGAGTTATGAGCCTTTTCTTTTGAAACCATATTTATGCCACTCCCTATACTTATTTGGAATAAAAAAAAGAATGTTTTCAAAGTGGAGTTTTATGTCTAAAACACAGATTTCCTCTTTGAAGAAAGCTTCCTACTAGTTGTCAATGTAACAATTATAAATTTGGCAAATGTTTTATAAAAATAATGCTAATAAAAAGGTAAACAAAACAATACATAGTTAATATATTTTAGAATTGGACATTGTCCGACAATTTATTTAAAGACATTTATATTATGTTTAACGTTCTTTTTATAGATACATTTGCTTAAATACTTGTATCTATAAAAAGAACGTTAAACATAATATAAATGTCTTTAAATATAGTTAATATAATAAAAATTAAGAGAGATGTTTGGAAGAAGGCTGAAAAGCTTTATTCCTTTGTTTTTTGTTTTCTTTTTTTAATCAGTATAAATACAAAACAAATTATTAGAAAGACAGAAAAATGAGAACAGTAAAAAATGGAGAAAAACATGAACATCTCAAAATTTAACTATTATCTCATTTATATTTATTGCATATTTTTATTTACACACACACACACACACACGCACACACACATGCACACACACACATACATACATACATACAGATTTAGTAAAATTCCACTGGAGTATTTCATTTTAAAAAAGTGCAATACAAAGTAGAGCAATATATTATTATTATTTTTATTATAAAAGATCAGAACAAAAGCATGTTGAAATCACTACACAATAGCTTTCATGTTTTGGCACTTTTGAGAAAGAGGTAACACTTTGCGTTTAAAATTTTCTTAAAAATCATTTAATTACCAGTTACTTACCATCGCCTGAAGAGGCACAAAGTGCCGAAACACAAATTCAACATGTTTTTGTTCTAATCTCTTATAATAAAAATAATAATAATAATAATAATAATAATAATAGTGTGTGTGTGTGTGTGTGTGTGTGTGTGTGTTCAAGAATCACAGTGTTCAACTATTTTTCTTAGCAGTAATTTTGTGAATCTCATTGCTAATGGTGTTATTCTCTCCATGATGTTCTGATTGCTTTTCTAAATTTTCTTTCTTTTCAAAAGAGTTCAACAAGAAAAAGTAAATGGCAAATGATTAATCCAAACCTGAAAGTGATGCAAGATGTTTTAATTAATTTGTAATGGAAGATTAAAACACAATTTTTTGACTTTGGAGTTTTAAAATTGCATATTCCAATAATTGTGGGAACTATAAAAGACTCAAAATTTAAAATAAAACTTCTAATTCTTTAAATAATTCATGTTAGATATTCAGAATAAGAAGAAAAACAACAAACTAACCTTGAGATTTCATATTGCATTGGTTTTTGTCATTTGAATCAATATCTGCAGTCTGGTGCTGGAGACAATCATTTCTGTTGCACTGTGAATGTCTCATTCAACCTTACCTAATTCAAGGGTGAATCTCAAGGGAGGATTCTTGACAGTGGACACAGTATCTCTTGTATTAAAAGTAAGATGCTTGTGCTATGTGATGATCCCAAGTTTTATAAGTATCATTGCATTGGGGACTTGAGGCATTAGTTTCAAGTTATCTTTTCATTGAATGTATGGTAACTAAAACTTGAAATGTGATCTCCCAAGCTATTGGCTTACAAAATTACATTTGCCCTGTAGCAGGAAATTAAATAAATCCTTACAAAGGCTTGCTTAATGCTTTCACTGCTGGATTGTTATAGCATTGTTTTCTGGCTGTAATTTCTGTCTGAACTTCTGCAATGCGGAGTATTGTCGTTGCACCCTCCGGCCTTCATTAAGTGTATATCAATCCAGGTAACCTACAGGGAATTCCAAACTAAACACTTTATTTAATCTATGGAGTAGACTGTTCTCATTCCAGTGACTATCTCTAAGGATTTCTTGTCTAGTTCTTATTTTTAATACTGCTTAGGTCATCCAGTTTCCACTGAGTCTAATAATACACTACCTGGCCCAGGGATTGAACTTACAAACATTATGTTGCCAAATTCATGAACTAACTCTTTAATCCTCTAGGCTATTGTCCCATGGCTATGCTGGCCCATTTTAGAAAAAAATAGGAAACTACTATTTACTGAAAATAAATGACTATAAATAGATTTTGGTTTCTGTCAGATATCTTGCCTTACACATTAAGTGAAATGAAACCCCCAGCTCACAATATAATAAAAATATGTCACAAAACAAGTTGTATTCTATGCTACTATATGTCTACAATGGTGTGAAAAGAACATTAAACGGTACTTAGTTTATAACATAAACATTAGGGACCAAGATTTCATGGTGCCTTGGAAATATATGTAGAAGTCATTAGCAGGCAGTGTATATTTATTTCATAAAGACATGTAAGTATGTTCACAGCAGCAGATGTGTCAGTAAAGACTAAAATAGTGTGGCACCTATTGAGGATAAAACTTACTAACAATGGCTCTTTAACTCTTGTTAACTTTACAACTCTTTAATTTTTAATTACGTTTTTTTTAATTGCAACACCCAGACTGTCATTCTGACACCATTTTTAAGCCATATAGATGCAAATAAAGAATAAATAATATAGCTTACTGATTATTACTTTATAGCACCCAATCCAAGAAATCTGTATTTACTAAATTTAGTCTGGTAAAGAGTTAGCATAGTTGATTTAGTCAGTCGTTACTTGTAATTCTGATCTAGATGCCATTGCAAGCCATTGCTCTGTGACAGAAACTTTCTATTTACTAAGCTTAGCTTACAATACAAGATCATTGATGGAATATAGCGAGGAATATTGTGTTGATCTAATTTTTTAAGTGGGGAGAGAGCCTTCATTGAAAAGCAGCATTTCAAATGTAGCCCTTTTCTTTTTTTTTTCTTTTTTTTTATATATTAGTAGACAATTTTCAATCACTTTAGTCACCATAGTAGCTTTTTTATGAGAATTGAAAAGGGTGTTTGCATTCTGCATAGGTGAAATATTTTGATGATTTTGTTCAGTTTTATCAACAAAATAAGTTTTATATACAGTGATCCTTCTCTAACATGGCTCCTTTTGAAACAATCAACCTTCAGATGGCACTACCGCTTTTTATTGGCAAGAATAACTTGCAGTATTTGTTTACTTCTTATGAATGACCCCCTCTGAATATATGACAGAAACTTTATGAAGGTATAATGAGCCTTTCCCAGATTTTGCATATAACAATGTTAACAAGAATCAAGATTTAATGTTGAGATAATTTGTCTAGTCAGTGAAAGGCTGAAAGCAAGGGGTCCATTGTATATTTACAAACTGGCTTTCTAAATAATCTTAAATGTAAAATGTTGCAGCAAGCAAACTAAAAACTAATTGTAAAAATGTTGTGAAGCAGTCAACAAAATTTTGTCTACAGATTTATATTTCATCAACAAAGGAAGCATTCCAGGAACTATGTTTACTTTACATTTCATTATTATTTGATGTTTGCAGAAACTGGATTTGGAACATCATCTTGTTTTTCTAGTTGAGATCAAGTTAATCCCTTAATGTTATAATCTTGTCAGTTAATTTAAAAATAGTTTATGTCATTGAATTAACATCAACTAGGTACATCAACAAAAAAATGAAAACGTATGAAGATCATTGCAAGTAATATAAAAGACATGCTTGGATGACCAAAGATATTTCCTATTGAGATTGGATGCTGAGACTTGATTTCAAATTTGATCTCAGCATACCTGACTAAATTCAGATTGTCACCAACAGCAAAAAGAAAATATATTAAGATGCTCCAAGATGTAGTAGAGGCTGCATCTGCAGTGATCTGGTATTTCCTCATTGTGTCTTAGGTTTGTACTAATAATGCTTTTGCCCCCAAATTATGCCTGATTCCAGGATCATCATGAGTTCCTGCTGCTATTTTTGTAACAGTATTTGTAGATATTATTTAAACATAAAATATATTAATGCTTTTTATATGAAAATAGGCAATTATATTGTACATAAATGTTTTAGGAATAATTATTATTATTATTTTCCCATGCGATGCAAGTTTAATAATGTCTTAATGCTTTAGCATTCAACCCGTCCCCTGTAGATATTCGCTCTCAATGTTCCATCTGCCATAAGCCCCGCCCCATGTATATTCTGCCGTAATACATGACAAGATTATTGCAAATCACACAAGTAATGAAACTTTGAGAGCTAATATTTACAGTGTGCGTTTGAGTGTGTTGAATGCTAAAGGATTAAGATGTAATGAATTGACAGTAAAAATTTAAATATTAATTTTAAAAAAATGCAAACTTTTTGTCTTTGTCTTAATTTCTTTGTCTTCCTCTTCTTGCAGATCTGTAATCATGGATACAAGCGTTCAACGAAGAATTATTCACCAAGACAGTGAAGAACAAGATTTAGCGACAGAAGATTCTGATGAGGAACATGTGTTATTACAAGACCCAGGAGAATTCCGTTACAGCAAAAGAGTTAGTGTTCCAGCCATTCCAGGATTATTAATTATTTTAGGGCTTGTTGGAGAACTGTAAGTACACTCAGAAATAATTTTCTTTTGGGCCTAAATACAAGTCCTGTTGTATCTATAATGATTTGATTTTTTTATGTGTGTGTATTTGTTACCATAACAAAGCCAAATTGGCATAGTGTAGCCCAATTTCTGTTAGCACAAGACTGTTCAAATGCTCTCACTTGAAGAATGAAGCAATTTCCACACCAGTCCAGTCACCAGTTCTTGAGTAATTTTTAATTAAGTATAAATTGACCAAAAAAAGGTATGTGCCAGTAAGATAGTTCCAAGAATATTAACTGCTAACCATCGTGATTTCCCTTAATAAAAAGAATAAGAAGAATAGGCAGAGGAGAATCCTTGACTTGTCTTTACTCCCCTTTGTCAGCCATCGTGGCATGTCAACTATGATACTTTCATAATAATAAATATTTAAATTTATATTATGTTTATTTGCAAATGCTACTTATCATTAGGATAATTAGCATTTGCACGTAAACATAATATAAATTCTATAAATGATTATTTAATTCCTAAGTATACATTTTACAAGTCCTACTACTCCTTATTAATTGCACATGTAAGTCGCCCCTTGTGTCTTGGTGGCTTTGTCACCTTGCTTAGGATAAACTGATAAAAAAAAAAATGTATGTTTTGAAAGAAAAGTTTGAGGTGAAATTCTATTCATTCAAATTTTACTATAGTTTCTCATTTGTTTTCATAGGTAGGTACATCATTTTTTTTTTTTTTTTCTTAAATTGGAATCACGCTAAGCAAGGCAGTAATGTCACTAAAATACAAATGGTTACAGGTTGTGGAAGAATTAGGAACAGAAACATTAATGATGAGCAGAAAGAGTAATCAGGAGGACAGTAGATAGTGATTGACAATGCATTTAAATTTTTGCAGATGAAAGTTGGCTGGAAAGCAAGGACTGAAGGGAGTTCCACAAGTGACAAGTGCAAGAGAAGAAACTGTTAGCAGAGAACTTACGGTTACATCTAGCCAGCTCAGCTGTCAATTGATGAGATCTCGGTGCCAGTCTAGTGCTGTTCTTAAATTCAAAAACTCCATGGACGATAGTGAAGAGCTCATTCAAACAATTACCATGAAAGTATTTCTAGAAAAGACATAGAGAGGTGACTCTACCACAGTGGAAAAGTGACTGGAGCTAAGCTGTCTGATCAGGACCAATAATATTGCAGATTCTTCTTTGGATCTTATCAAGGAGCTCAAGATAAATAGGAGGGATTCTAAATATGGATGAATGGTAGGCATGTACGATAGATTCTGGAAACAAAAATTGTCTCACCTGACATAGTGAACTGGCTTTCTTAGTAGCTGACCTAGCAATGGATTCAATATAGTTTTTCCACTTCAAATCAATAGAGAATGTGAACCCGAGAAAGCACAACAAAGTCACTCTTCTGTATGAAAATATCAATAAGTTAAGTCTAAAGACTTAAAAACCTTTTAGCATATCAATTTTTCAAACTAATCTCCTTTCTTGTCAATTTGATTTATTGGTGAATATTGATCACATACACTGATGCAAAACAAAATTGTCACACAAGAAAAGATGATACTGGTTTTGATCTTGGTACAGTGTATATAACATGCTTGTAGGCAGTATATATCCTGATGTAATGTCTAAAGCTTTCAGCTATCTTATGATGTAGACAGGGCACTAGTATGAGTTTTACTATATCTGAAATTTAGACAGTGGTGCTATACTGCAAGAAAGTTCATTGTGGCGAAGAGTCCAGTGTGAACAAGTGTCATGATATGGGCATACATACAGTTAAAGTCGTTTGAGAGGGGGTCAGATTGTAGATGGTTATTTTAAAGAATTGCTGAACCTGTTGGACATGGTGTATTGGTGGTGTTTCCATGGTGACAACATTAGTCAAATGAACATTTTTATATACATAAACCAGGTTGGGCACCTTGAGGCGGTGTAATGGTTAGCAAGCTTGTCTCGTTAGAACAATTATAACTGAGTAGTGAGTTCGATCCTCACTGGGTGCCCCATAATTTCGGCCTTTTGCCACATCTAGGCTATGCTTAGAAAATCATTACATAGACCAGGTTCTGGATGGATATTTAATACAGATACACAACAAGATGGCTACATTGTTAAAAGGCAGACTGAAAGAACAATTGTGACTTTAGGAGTTTGAATTATTTGCAACAGAAATACAGGCACATATTGTTCTAACTAGACTTCCATTTATGGTGCCACAACACCATTGTGCTCATCTGCAGTGGTGTTGTGATAGATTGGCACCCTCTAGTGTTCAGAGATGTATGCAGGTTCTACCTTCCTGATTGTCATTTGTGTGTGCAATGTAGACTAGGTAATGATATTTTCCATGGTGTTGTTGGGATCAGTCTACCCAGGTTTTTGTTGCTATCTGAGTGTCAGGATTCCAAACATTTAACAAAAACTGCAACACATCTTTTAAATAAAAATGAAAAGTTTATTTTCAGAAGGAAAAGTAGAAACCGGGCTTCAGTTGAAATAACACTGAGTATATTTCTGAAAAGAATGTTCAATTTTCTTTGCAGTAAAGTTTGTTTTGTCAAGTAATTATGTATTTGTAGTGCCATGTGTGGATAGACTTACTTTGACAGTTATTCTAATGTGTTTGTGAGTTTGTAGACAAAAGGCTTATTTCGTGGTTGTTGGTTAATCCCTTCTATTGTGTGTGTGGACTTAGTCAGTGGCTGCTAGCTATTGTATCTTCCATTGTGGACATGTGTGTGTGTGTGTGTGTGTGTGTGTGTGTGTGTGTGTATGTATAGATCAAACTGGCCTTCAAAATTGTTGTGAGCCACGAGAAGTAGTATGCTTCTATTTTTATATCTGTAAGGGGATCCAAAATTTAATTTCACATAGAGGTGTTAATGTTTTGAATACAAGGTTTTTATCAGTGAATAATTCACCCTGGCTTGTGAAAATCTTTTTCTCAAATTTGTGGGAGTAGTGAAAGAAGTTATTATTGTTATTTTCTAAATGGTCCCAAAATATCATATGGTAGGTCTACAACTATGTCCATCAAATATTTTGGCAGTATTTGCCTTTATAATGATGAAACCTTCTGATGAGATATACATTCTTTTTATAGATACAAATATTTAAGTAAATGCTCTGTTTATAATAAACAGTATTAAAAATAAAAATATAAACATACAAATCTCTTAAAATAATTGTCAGACTTTGTCCATTTCATAATATGTGATGTCATTTGTTTACATTTAGATACGCCATGAGCAGATATGAATGTATGTGAGAGAATCATGGAAGATTATAGTTTAAAGACAGTAAAATCGACCTTGCTATCTGAATGCTCCTCTGTGGCCAAATCAGTTAAAGGCACGTCAGGCTATATGACGGTTCCGTATTGGAGGACAAATATTTTCTATGAAAATTTCTCGGACATTCAGGCCGGTAAATGTTGTTTAATACTGTTAATTACTTAAATATTTGTATTGATGAAAAGAATGTATAAACATAAAAATGTCTTAAAATAATTGTCGAACTTTGTCCATTTCATAATATATATATATATATATATATATATGATTTAATTCCCATAGTGTATTCAAACATGATACACAAGTTCAACCCTGGGCATCATGGTGGGGCATGCCACAAGTTACAACTCTTACTCACTTTGGTGGGATTGTTGGACAGTTCAAAAAAGTCTAGTTGTATTGCACCAGCAGATGCAAAAGGCATAGAATAATGTATGGTAGGATAGAGTATAAGGAAGATATAAAAATAAAACATATATATGCAATGTATTGATATCAGGTGTGAGTATTGTATCCTTTCTTTTGGAACCTGTGTCTATATTGATCCGTATATATGTGATCATTTACTGTAAACCATTAATATTGTGTAAAATGAAGCATATATTTAAGATGTTTTCCATCAATGTAAAGTGAACATCATACAGAAAAGATTTCCAGCTAATAATCATATACTGGGTTACAGATTTATTGGTCTGACCGCATATATCTTTCAAATTGTTTCTGCTCCAATTCATTTCTGCAATTCTTAAATAAACTTTTCTCCATGATTTATAGATATTTATTTAGTTGTAAAATAAATGAGCCTGGAAATGTCAAGGTAAAATCTGAAGCTATTCTGGGATTTGCAAATTGCTTGGGCTTAATATGTTCAAATGCCTTTTTTCTTCTCTTTTCTTTTCTTTTTTTTTTTTACAATTATGTTCACATTGTACAAGACCCAAGAGCAACTCAAGATAGAAGGTTACAGAGTAAGAGGCACAGTATATAGTGGGGAAAATAACAGTTGATCCTAGACTTGAACAGATTGTAATGATCAGAGAAGTATCCTCTTGGGAGTCAGTTCCACAAAGCAGTGGAGAGAAGAAGCTGCTTGAGTGGAACTTACATCTCAACAATGGAATACGAAGGGAATGAAGGTCGTTTGCTATAATGTGCATAATATGGTGCATCTTAGCCATGAAGGTTAGAAATGGTGGAACTAAGGAATTAAAAAGAATTGTGATTAGTTAAGTCTATAAAGACACTTTTCAATTGTTGGTGAAACTGTTTTATTTATTTTTTCATTTATTATTTATTTTATTGCTACTTATGGATATCCTAGAAAGCAAATACCAGTGAATATTCTAACCACCTTATTTCTTTTCTTTTCTTTTTTTATTTTAATTAGTTATTTTTTAAGGTGGGTTTCTGTAAAAATATTAACATTTATGGCTGTTTATTCAATTTCATTTCTGAAGAAAAAGCTTTCTTAGATTTTCTGAGGAAATTTCCTCCCCTCCCCACATACCCTGATCTGACTTTGTTTTCTTTGTCACATTTTGTCTTTGTGTTTTCACGCTTTGGTGATTTTGGAAAAAATAATATTCTGAGTTGAGGCCATGCGTGGAAGAATTAAGAGCAGTGAATTGATCTTTGTGTGACATTAACAACCTGGGCTTGAAACGGTCATTCTTTTTATAGATAATCTTAGGATTGGTGTACTGTACATTGTTTTCCTCAATAAAATATTCTAGAAAAAGGAATTAAATGCCCTCGGAAATTCTGAGATGAAGTATTGCCATTATTCCATGATTTATTTGCACTAATCTTCATTTTTGCTGTTTTAAACACTCATATTTTAACTGGTGCATTCTCCGGCCACCCTCAGGTGTATATTACAATTGAATCTTTTCTTTGCACCTGCTTTCATCCTACTTTAATCTGCAGATTGTTTTATTATCATAGGTCCATCTTGCAAAATAAAAACCGCCTAAATTCAAGAATTACCTGATGAAACTATCCACTTGAAGAAATCTGGAGAAAGCATAAGATAAGGCTATGAGTTTAAATAATAACTCTGGAAGAAAGACACTACCTAATATCAAAATCTCAGCTAACGGTAAGAAGGCTAAAGAATGCTGATATGTACATAAGGCAAAGATGAGAATACTAATCCGTACAGGCAGCAATGAATATTTCAATAAATTGAATTTTATTTACCCAAATAAAACATAACTTGATCTTGTTAATAATGTTGAGCCCACAATAGATTTTACTTTTGAATTGGAGTCAGGCAAAACTTTACTCTTCCTAGATATCATGCTACATCGAACTAATAACGACCTTCAGAAAAATCTACCAACAAGAATGGCCTCATCTATTTCTCTTCTTACTGCAGCAACAGAATAAAATCTGATATAATTATAGGATTTTATTTAAGAGCACTAAGAATCTGCAGCCCCCAATACTTATCTGAAGAAGAAACATACATGGAAAACACTTTCAAAAACCTCCAGTATCCTCATTATTTCATCCAAAATTGCTAGGAGAAAGGCACACAAAATATAAAACTGCAAAAAAGATAATTACATTAATAATAACACCAACAACAATGATAATAAACTATATAACCCTACCTACTAATTTCCTTAACATCTACTATCCAAAAACATTTATCCAATCTTAACAATATCAAAATAATTACAGCCACATCCAAAACTATTATGGATAGGATCAGAACCTAAAATACCCATGACAATAATAATTGTGAAGCAGGTTGATATAAAATAAACTGTCAAAACTGCTCTTCACAATACATTGGAGGAAAATTGCAGAAATTAAAAAAATCGTTTTTATGAACACAGAAAGAATCTCATATACAACAACTTATTAAATGCATTAGTCACAGATAGAAATAAGTTCAACCACAACTTTGATCTAAAGAATGCCACAATTATTAAAAGAGAAAGTAACTTAGATGAAAATGTTTTGAGAGTGTCACTATCGAATCTTACCAAAATATAAATCTACATCCTGTATTTTTTTAAATATCTCCTTTCCTAAAAGATATACCTCTTTCTCAAGCCAAGATACATGACTGTTAAAAAATTAAAAGAACATGATTAAGTTCAAAACCTTCTATTATGTAAAATCTGTAAATATATAAATTAATTTCTCACTCTAAAATAAAAGAAATAATTACATTACATAAAAAAAGTGACACCATTTTCTCACTGTCACTTATTAGACACTAAATTACATCACTTAGCATCTTCCATAATTTCCCTTGACTTTCAGATGGCTTAAAGTATATTAATGAGCTTTTTTAAATTTAAAAATTCTGAAAAAAAAAAAAAATCAGTATTTTTACTTCTGTTTATAAATACTTCTTGCAAAATAAAATCCTTACATTTGCCTTAACAGATGACAAAACATGTCGGCTAAGATAAGTTTTCCTTTTGTCTTTATTTAAAATTACTCTTATATTAGCAATTTCTAATGGTCATTCTAACAAAAGCATAGATAGCATTATGTAAATTTTCAAGTAGCAGTGAATGTGTTAATAAATTAAAGAATTCAATGAAAAGTTTCTTTCCTTACAAAATATTTTGATTCACTTTAAATTCTGTATTTGCATCTGCTAATTTTATTGTTTTCATTGTTTTGCACGTTGTTCAAGCTGATATTTTTTTTGTTTTTATCATAACATTTCAGCCAATATGTTCTTCAGCCTTCCTCAAGGGTATGTTTTTCGAAGTTGCTTTGTAATTTCCCCTTTGTTATCTCCACAATTAGAACAACACAGCTCAACAAGTTTATAGAATCAGTCTTGTGTTTGCAAAAGAATTTTCAGGTGAGACTAGGAAAACTAACTCTGTTTTCTCTTGATGATAAAAGCACAAAAGTTGAAGATGCAAGTCTGCATAAAATGTTGAACATTTTACATGACATGAATGTTGAACTAAGTGTTTATTATTATTTTTTTTTTCTGTAAATTTGAGCTTATAAAATAAATTTTTCATTTTGGCATGTAAAATAATTCTTCTTTTTCCCCAACTGCTTGTTATATATTTACCTAAATGTATGGGGGTCGGCTGAAAATTTCATAGGCTGACCAAGATGCTCTCATGGAATGTGACCAAATCAGGTTTATTTTTTATATGCTCCCCCACATCTTGCAGTCCACACACTGCTTCCATCAGTGTTGTAGTGCTTGGATCCCATTTGTGAAGAAGATTTCATCCTGTTAATCAAAAAAGTCATCAACAGCAGATATAACATCACCATCACTGTGCCACTGGTTTCCAACCAAGTGTTTTTTCATGTTGCAAAACAGATGATAGTAAGATGGAGCCAAAATAGAAGAATAGGGCGGATAATCAACCAGTTCAAAGCCTGTCAGGCACAGCAGCCATTGAAACCAAGGACTTGTGTACTGGAGCCCTGATGAAATAAAACCAGTTTCATCAGTTTTCCTGTATGTTTGGTCTTGATTGTCATTTGGAACTGCCTCAGCAGTTTGGCATAGTACTCTCTATTGATAGTGTGGGCCTTTTGAAGATGGTCAATAAACACAATGACTTTTGTATCCCCAATCCTGTGGCCATCTCCCTCCCTGCAGACCAAATAACTTTGGCCTTCTTTCGAGCAGGTAAGGAGGAATGTTTCCACTGCACGGATTGTTTCTTTGTCTTTGGTTGAAAGTGATGAACCCAACACTCATCCTGCATTAGGAAACATTCAAGGAAATCAGCAGGTTCTGTTTCAAACGATGTTCACTTTTATTCAGTTGTCAGAAGATTTGGTAGAAATGTTTGTCATGCCAAGTTTATTGTACACTAGCAGCATGGCCCGGCGTTGCCCGTGCTTGATTAAAAAATCATACGACTCATACAGCAATCGCTATCACTTGACATAAAATATTTTTGCCCTTCCTTGCCTTTAAACGAGTGCCCTTTGCCATGCTGATGTTGCTACATGCCTTATTTCTTGCCTCTCTCACATTGCAAATTTTTTCTAAGATCTATACTAAACATTAAATCTGTTACGAAAAAAGAACTAAACAAGATGAACACAAAACGATCAGGTTTAAAAAAGGACTCGTAACTGGAAAATCTGAATGAAAAAAGAATGTTAACAACAAATACTTTTTCACACCCAACACAGTTCTGCGGAATCAGAATCAACATTGAGTTTAAGCAAGCGAATGAGCCAATTGGAGTAAAGTACCATGCAGATTTAAATTTTTCCCACTTGTGACGAATGCAGCTATCGATTTTATTTTTGCATGCTCGCATGCCAGTTAACATTCATGTCAGTCAGCTGTTGACTCTCACACTGGCCAATAGAATCTTCCTGCCTATTCGTGGCAGTCAGCTATAGGCTCTCACTCTGGCCAGTAGAAAATGGCCGCAAACTACATGAAAACTACCATAGAAGCATGAAAAAATTGATTATTTCCACTATCGATGGGAGTTGGGAAATGTAAAGTCAGTCTTGGCCTTCGTTCTAACTTGGAGCATGTGCATGTAAATTTTGGTGCAAATCCATCGAAAATTGCGCCTGTGCATTCGTTACACACACACACACGCACGCACACACACATCCTGCCTTTTATAGATAGAGATAATATTCTCTCTCAGGGGATATGCTAATAGCATTGGCTGTTTGATTTATAGTCAATTACCTGTCATCCGTCAATATGGGATGAACAGGATCAATGTTTTCCTTGGTGGTGGCAGTTGCAGAATGTCCAGACCTTGGATTATCTTAAAACTCTTCTTTTCTCTCCTAATTTCAGCTGCCCACTTTTGCACTGTTGATAAAGCTGGAGTGTCATCCCCTAATGTAGCAATGATGTCAGAATGTATGTCATTGGGGGTACTTGATAATAATGTGATGCTAAATTTTGTACATTTTTCAAGAGAAGTCACTTTTAGTACTTTTGAAGTCTTTGAACAGTCAGATGTCAGTTTACCTGGAAGGAAACAATGCAGTTTTAATAAAAAGAGTTGAAATTAATGCATGCAGTATTTCACATCTCTAGCATCATTACTTCATAGTCATTCTATAATCTTTTCAGCCCACCCTTGTAGAAGTCAGTATTTATAAACTGAAGGGTCAAAAAATTAGTGACCATAGTGTGCAGGATAATTTTCTTCTCAACCACTCATAGACTGATACAAAATATAATAGACAAAGCGGTAGTGTAACTCTGGAATTCATGGGATGCAAACAAGATTTAACATCATTTGACTTCAGAATGGTTGTATCAGTGAGAAAGATTGGGTAATCTGTTTGCCAGTTAATAACTGCTTTAGGTTTTAATTGAACAACAGTTGCAAGAATTATACCAGTAATATGTAATTAGTTCTGGGCAAAAATAGCAGGTATCCACAGCTGATGCAAAAACAAACAAACAAATATATATATATATATATATATATATATATATATATATATATATATATATATATATATATATAAAGTGAACATAGAAGTCAACACTTAGAGGCGACAGTCTGTTTCATGCTAGATGCAATCATCGGGCCACCTGATGATTGCATCTAGCATGAAACAGACTGTCGCCTCTAAGTGTTGACTTCTATGTTCACTTTTATATTTACACATGCTCTATCTCTGATATTGAGCATTTTATTCCATAAATATAGCACACTTTAAGACTATATTTCTTCATATATATATATATATATATATATATATATATATAGGAGGCATGGGGGAGTAATGGATAGTGGCTTGAACTGAGGAATTGGAGAGCCGAGTTCGAATCCATGAATCCATTGCATTTACTAATACCCTTGGGAAAGATATTAATCCTCTTTTTCTCCCTCCAGTTGTGGGTAAATAGCAGGACAGACTGGGTTCTATAGCCTTCGATGGCAACTAGTCTAGGCGCAGGACAACGCTGAATTCAAAACCTGTGGAGGGTTGTTTGGAGACCTCGTGGCACGTAGTGCACCAAGCCTCTTTATTCGGTCCTTCAAAAAGTGTGGTTGGTTCTGCACAAAGCATTCACTACTACAGTCAAATCATATGTCCTGGTGACTGGCTGTGGGTTCCTAGGAACTTAGCTGCTTGACCCTCATCATACATTGAATACCATGGGAGAGTCCACAATATATATATGTGTGTGTGTGAATATGATTTATTTATTGCTCATTATATTGCAAAAGGACGTAGACATGTATGAAAATTCCAACTTTAAAATATTTCTCTCCGTGGTTCAATTTAGTCAAAATGATAATATATAATAAATATAATTTTATTGACAAGATTGTTATCGTTTTGTTGGCTTTTTATTCCTAAATTTTATTAACTGGCCTGTTAAATCTACACATACACACACACATCAGCTGTTATTCAGGCAAATAGAAGTGCAACATATAATTAGGTAGCTTTTTCAAATATTTTGCATTTTTATTTTTATTTTTTTAATCATTTCACCCCAAACAAGGCAAAAGCGATTTCTGAGTGTAAAAGAATATAAGAAAAAAAACATTATTAAGGAGAGAAAACAATATAAGAACAGGAATTAAGAAGATAGAAGACTTATCAGTTTACATGTACAAGGTGCTTAAATAATAAAAATGTTAAATTAAAATTTATTAACGAAAACAAAATTCCAACAAAAATTCTAATAAAATAAAAAAATCTGCTATTTGTATTCACAAATAATAACCGTATCTGAAAATATGTTTCTAAAGATTTTAGATGCAATATTTTTATTATTCCCTATATTTTTGAACTATGATCTTTATTGTTTTTCTCACTTTTTTACCAATATATTCTTCGGGCTTCAAGTATATGTTGCATTTTGTACTCTACTAAAATATAACAAATCTTCTGTTTTTGAAACAAATGTTTCCATTCTATGACAATGTGATATAGAATTCTTGGAATAAGCCAAGTGAACACCCACTGACCATACGAAAAGCCAATCTTCATCCAAACAATATGATACTCTATCAACATATGATGACGAGATTGGGAGAGCCTGGAAAAGCAAACAATTGACTCAAACAAGTATGGCTCTTATTTAGGCCAATTGAAGGTAGCAATCAATTAAAAGAATGTAGAAATAATTTTGAGAAAAGATATAATATTCTATAATGTTAGATTGCATGTATCATCAGTGGCCAGGTACAATCTGCTGTTACAATTTGGTTTGGGAAGTTTTTACATTTTTTTTAAAAATTAGTATCACCCTATGCAAGACAGTAAAGCCACTAAGCCACAAGGGGTTACCAGGTGTGGAAGAATTAGGAACAGAAACATTATTTACAAGATGAGGAAAGAGTAATCAAGAGATAGCGATTGATATTGTATTAAAATTTTTGTAGATTAAAGTTGGCTGGAATACATGGAGCTGGAAGTGAGTTCCACAAGTGATAAATAAGAGAAAAGAAACTGTTAGCATAGAATTTATGGCTACATCTAGCCAGCTCAACTGTAAATTGATTCGATCTCGATGCCAGACTAGTACTGTGCTTAAATTCAAAGACTCTAGGTATCATAGGGGAAACTTCATCTGAACAATTATCATGAAAGTACTTATAGAAAATTCACAGAGAGGCAACCTTACAGTAATGGGAAAGTGACTGAAGCTGAACTGCCAGATCAGAACCAATAACATTGCTGATTCTTCTTTGGATTTTATCAAGGAGCTCAAGGTAAATAGCAAGGGCACCGGACCATATAAGATAAAAAAAAATTATGGAAGGATGGAATTATGAATTTGTTTTAAAATAAAACAGAAGATAGAGGATCAAAATAGCAAATTGATTCATAAAGATGTACTTTTTTATTCACTTCTATACATCTTTATGAAGCATTTTCAGTGGATCAAAATGGCAAATATGTTCAATAAAGTTGACATTCAAAATTAAAAAAGATGTTCTGATGTTTAATAACCCAAATAAACCTTTTAGGTTACTCAGTTTAAAATATAAAAAAAAAACTTTTGCTTTAGCTGACATTTTCTATAAAGTGTTTTTTAATAAATGTTTGTTTTGTTGTGACTATCATGGTCTCTAGAAATAACAGTCACAACTTGCTAGACACTAAAATAAATTCTTTAAGCAAATTTCATTTGCTTTTAACAACAAAAATCTTTCACAAAGTTGTTTGAACTGAGACTTTTCTATCTTAATGTAGTTCATACTTTAGTTATCCTATTTTGGGTTGATGCAGACAAAAACACACGTTCACATATTTATAGATCTTTTATTATGTTGTTTTAAGTAAAAGCTAAATTTTTGACCACTTAAAATTTTGAATATCCTAATTTGACACTGAAGTTTACTAAATTGTGTCTACTCTATGACCACAAAGTGGGACACTCGGTGAGGTTTCAAAACTGCACAAACAAATTGTCTGCATGACTACTTTAATATTGTTGATCCATGGTAAAGCACACATTTGACATTGTGCATGTGTGTGTGTGTGTGTGTGTGTGTGTGTGTGTGTATACATATACATACACAAATTTAATCACACAACATTTAAAAACACATTCCTGTCCACCTTTACAATATAGAAAAATACTTGTTGACAACACCAGTATAATTCACCACAAAAATAATAAACAAAATCTTCAAATTCTCAAGGCCCTCTATATCAACCAACCAAGCAACACTTAACAAAATTCATTATAAGTACAGTAGCAATGTCTTAGAATGTGCTTGATCAACATTTAATTCCATTTGCATTTTTATCATCTCTGGTTGGCTCCCTTATATTGTGGACACTTGTTTACAAAAAAAATACCATAGCTACGTTTAATTTAAAAATAATTATAACACAGTGCATTCACACATGTTTACAAAAATCACCATCACAATGATCAGAGTTACATTGAGTTTCTCTTTGTAATTCAACCCTGAGGATGGTCTTGGAGGAAATTGAAAGTACTTGGGTTAACAAAAAATATGGCGCTTTCCTTGATGAATTTTAACTTAACATCAAGAAGCTAATTAGAGAACTAGAAAGGATTATTATAAAAATTGGCATCATATGTCTATATTATTCCATGAAATATGCTTGAATGAAGATATGCTGCCTAAATAGGCACACGCACACACATCCATTCTATTACAAGTGTGGCTGGGTAGTTAGCATGTTTGCTTTCTAACTGTGAGACCCATGGCCAATTTGTCAGGGAGGTGACTTATTGATGTTATCGGCCTGAAGAGGTGAACCCAGCATATGGCACCTTTGGAAAGTGCCTGAAAACCACACCCCACAGCTTTGTGAGTCAAATTGGCCAGATGGAACTATTTGGTAGCAGTCGATAGTTTTGCTAGCATGAATTTGCAAGTCATTGTGACCGAAGTTTTGAGCATACTGGCCTTGTTGATAATGCGCTCTCCCAAGAAACTGTAACTCTAGTGGGCTCTGTGGATGTTGAGCAAACACAAATGTGCCTGAGCAGGCATTTGCAACAGGGATTGACTAGCCACTCAAGTATATACAGCAGACATCCATTATATTACAAGGACAAATTACACGATTGCCAGAACAACAGTAGAAAAATCCAAGAATTTATTAGAATTTCTTCAGTTCTTTGCAAACATTTGAAATATATGAGTTGTATATATTATAAAAGAAAGGAAAGGTATATACTGTTTTGTTCTAAAACTGAATCCCTCCTTTCATGCTTCTCCTCTTCCTCTGCTTTTGTTCTCCTTGACTAACAATGAATGTACTGATTTTTATTTTTGTCATTGTTTTGTTTAAATACTCAAAAGAAGATTGAATTTCTGACAGAAATACATTTTGACTATTTGCTTATTGATGCTTATCAAATGTTTGCTTCAATTCCACCATTGGTTTCTTAAGTAGATCACTACCTTTGGACTTATAGATATGGAGGCAAGTATTGTTAGAAATTCTGAATTGCTTCACTTTCTTAACTTCTTTATTGTTTTTTTCTCTCTCCTCCATCCATTTTTTTTTATTTGCTCCCTCTCCACCTCCTTCCACTAGTTGTTTCTCTTTTACCATTATTTCTCTTTCTTCACTCTTTCTTTTCCCCAATTTCTTGTTCATTCTTCCTAGATTTTTCTTCTCTTCATTTGCTACCCGTCCTCGTATTTTTTCTATCACCTTCCCTCCCTCCATTTCTTTGCACCTCTCCCCCTATTTTGTTTCTCTTAGTTCCACGTTTTTTCCCTGATTTCTTTTGCTCACCCCATTCCCCATTCACTCTCTTGCTCTCTATTCATGCCAAACCTTAAGCAATGTTTTTGTAGCCAGCATTTGGAATTGGCTTAAAATATCTGAGCTTAAATGTAATTCTTAAAAATTGTATTTAAACATATCATCCAACCTTATCTTTCTGATTTATATTTGAAAAGAATTTAAAAAAGTATTTGTCACCATTTTGATTTTACTAGAAATTCTTCCCTTTTCACAAAGTGACCATTTCTTTTTGAATTGGTCTGAAATTTGAATTTATCAGGGCAGATATCTTTTAGTCCCAATCAAATAAATAAAATAAAAACAACTTACCAAGTTAGACAGTTTCAAGACCAAATTCTTCCCAACAAAACAGACTGACATCTGCCTCTGCTTTCATTCAGGTTTGCATTTACTTTCTGTTTTTTTTTTTCTTTCTTAAAATTATTTTTGTATCTTTTTTCCTCTTTTAAGGAACCAATGAATAGTTCAGACTTTTAGTATCTCCTTTATGTATCATCTTCTAATTATTGGATTGATTGATTTCCTTTTTATGGCATATCAACCTTTTGCAGATTATTTAAAGCCAGAAAATATTTTGGGATTGTAATAATAATTTAATGAGATATTTTCTGATACAAGTCTTACTAGTTAACTCGTACCTGGAAGGAGAAGAGATGGATCTATACCTTTCCTGAAGGTATTTGTGCATAAATAAATATAACGAACCCGACTGGAATTGGAAGTCAGCTCTCTGTTTTCTCATTCTGAACCGTTATTCATTACACCATCCACACATCCAAGCTTACAGCAACTGGTATTCCCAAGTGGTCACCCATCTAGGTAATGACCATGTTCAACATTGCTTAACTTTGGTGATAACTGACATTTCAGTGTAGTTAGCTTGTAAGCCTCTAATTATTGGAATATTTTTATATTTATAAAAATGTTCTTATCAATAATTTGAACTTTGTCAGGCATTCATTTATTGTTCTCATGGAGTTTAGCATTTTGTGTAGCCTGAGTCATAATTATTGGTGCATTTTTTTTTTTGTTACAAGAGAAACAAGTTATAATAAAAGTTTATCACAAATTTGCTTGTTTTGCAAACATTTCAAGATATGGTGACCATGACTATCCTGCTCTACAAATTTGACTGTTTAGAGAAGTTGTTTTTCATTTTTTTAAATCTGTATCACCCCATGCAAGACAGTAAAGCCACTAGAATGCAATGGGGTTACAGGGTGTGGAAGAATTAGGAACAGAAACATTAATGATGAGCAGAAAAACTCATCAGGATGACAGTAGATAAAGATTGACATTGCATTTAAATTTTTGAAGATTAAAGTTGGCTGGAAAGCATGGAGCAAGAAGGGAGTTATACAAGTGAGAAGTGCGAGAAAAAGAAACTGTTAGCATGGAACTTAGGGTTACATCTAGCCAACTCAACTGTAAATTGATGAGATCTCAATACCAGTCTAGTTCAATTTTCTTAAAATGACCAAAAGCACTTGATTTGCTTCTCATGAATTTAGAAAATTTCCAGAAACTATTATTACATTATTCGGACTATTGTCCTCATCTTTGTCGCCATATTTATTACAACTCCGGCCTCCTTCAGGTGGTTGGAATGTTGAACTGAACCCTTTATTTCACTCACTGGTAGACTGTTCTAGTTCCACATGCCATATTTAATGGATGTCAGTTATCAGTTATCTCCTGTTAATTTCCCTCTGAAAGTTCTCCACTGCCTTAACCGGGTATTGAACTCACACTCTTTTGGGTCCTATCACTGGATCTAACCAACATCTTTATCCACTGTGCCATGTGTCCTTGAGGACACCTGTGTATGAATTTCTGGGTATTATAAACCTAATTTCTTCAGCAATCATTTTTACCAGTGCTCATATTGTAATTTTTGCTGTTATCATTACTATTTTTTTTTCAGAGCTCATATTGCAACTTTTGTTGTTATTATCGCTTTCCTTTGGCACTCCTTATTACTGGTTCCCATATTGTATTCATTTCTATGCTTGGTTGGCTCAGGAGATTTTTATATGGGCTGATTCCTCAAGTTTACGAACTTTCCAATGGTGTTCCTTGTCTATGATCCCAACCTGATCCCACAGAGGGCGATGATCTCCCTTCTCTCTCCATATGTTCAGCCACACCTGATTATTCCACTTCCCCTCATGTTACATGAACTTTCTGGTGTTCTTGAAGCCTTACCTTAAGGGGGCGGCCTGCCTCTCCTTTATATTTCTTTCTGCAGCTGCATAGGATAGCATACACACAGTCTTTAGTCATGTTCTCCTCTATTGGGGGTCTTACTCGGGAGAGATATCTGCGTTCTCTGATAACCCCTTCACATAAGGCAGGCAGACTGTTTTCTGAGTGTTGTTGTCCTCCTCTTGTACCCGCCTATCCCAGTTTTGGGGGGCTGCTGCCATGTACCCAGGGTAGTTGTTACGTTGTAGGGTACTACTTATACTGACCAATTCTTTATCTAATGTCTCTGGGTCGCCACTTGTATATTTCTATCCTTTTTAGAATGTTTCTATAAAAAATCATTTTTTTTTGCATCAGCAGTGAGGTGGGGGAGTGACAAAGATTAGTATAGGAAATTTTTGTCTTTTTTGCGGTGAAAAACACATTGATTTGGAAATTCCTGTGTAAATCAAATACTTGATGAATTTTAATAAAACTATAAAATAATAGAAATGCTTGTTTTTAGAAACATTTTCTCCCACCCCAACTTACTTAATTTTATGAAATTTGGAGAAATTAAATTAAATTTTGACTAGTTTAACATTTATTTTAGTTAATAACAGAACTCCTTGGAGAATTTAAATCGTCAATCTTTATTTTTTTTTCTGAAAATAGGATCCACATTTACTGAAAATCTGTTCTGAAAACAAAAATCCAATAAAACTAAGAGATTATTTGATTAGAAAAGATTTTAATTGCTTTTTTGAATAAGATATACTGTGGAAACTATTGTCTTAAGAAAGATTTTTATTTTTTTTGATGAATAATAAATTTTTACAAGAATTGTTTAAATTTTTTGAAATTTTCATTAGAATAATTTATAAAGTTTTAAATCTTTTAAAATTCCCTCTTAATTTGATCCGGTTAGGTGATATTGTTATTATGTAAAAACTATATTTACTAATCATAAATGGAAAAGTCTATCACAATTTAGTAACCTGCAATATTTTAAAAAGAATTTTAAATTTTTTTTGTATGTTTATAGACATGCAGATTTTTTTTGTAAATACAGATGTTCATACATGACATTAAATGACATTATCAGAAAATAAAAGTGTAAATTTCAAGCCAAAGTACCTAAAATTACAAAACATTTGATTACATTTTCCTAAATTTTTAAGATTACTGAGTAGTCAAAAATTATATAAAAGGTGCTTTCAATTTATTCACCGTAGAAAAATATGAAATAAACATCCTTAAATAAACAGCTACAACTGTGTTAAAAAATGCATTTCTGCGATATTTTAAACTTAAAGTAAGTAATATTTGTTTCAAATCAGATTAATTAAACTTTAAATTACGCAATATTACTTAAATAAAATTTCAGAAAATTATATTTTATTTTTTAAAGATTTTTTAAGAAAGAGAATTACATTGTGATGATGGATGGCTAAAATGGTGCTAAAATCAATTTAAAAATGAAAATTTCTTCTTGCCAATTGAAATTTATATATTAATATAGAGACACACACACACACACACACTATATATATATATATATATAAAATGTACATTGAGGTCAAGAACCAGACCCACAGGGTGTTGACATCAATATTCACTTTTACATTTACATACACTCTATCTCTGATATTGAGCACTTTAACTTATAAATATTGCTTACCATAAAACTATATTTTTATCATATACAGGGGTTGGACAAAATAATTGGAACAGGTGCAATTATATATATATATATATATATTTCAAAGACCTTTTATATTAAGAACTTTAACTAAAACTTCATAATTGCAGGTCATATCTATTGTAAATACATTTATTTATCTAATTTACTGTCTTTGGCTTATTTATTTTTAGAATTTAGTAAAATTTAAGCTAAATGCGTGACCTCTCTGAGTTTGAAAATGGGCAAATGTTGGTGTTCGCATGGCAGGATCCTCGATCACTAAGGTTGCTAAACTGTTTTTTTTTTTCAAGAGCTACCATATCAAGAACTATGACGCAATTCAAGAAACAGGGTAAAACCTCTAGCAAGCATAGCAATTCAGGCCGGACTTGTAAATTTATTGACAGGAACTGAGGTGCATTGAAATGCAATGTGGTGAAAAATCATCAGACTACTTCAGCCAAAGTGACTGCTGAGTTGAATAATCATCTGAATAGTCCAGTTTCTACTAAGACTGTTCATCGTGAGCTCCATAATGCTGCATATCGTGGAAGAGCCGCCATAAGGAAACCTCTTTTTGCCAATCACAACATTCAGTGGTTGAAGTGGTGCAGAGATCACAATGACTGGTCTGCAGACCAATGGAAGCGAGTCATATTCTCAGACAAGTCCAGTTTTTCTCTTTTCCCAACTTCAGGGCAAGTTTATGTGTGGAGGCAGCCCAAAGAAGCTTACAACCCTGACTGCCTTCTTCCACCAGTGAAGCATGGTGGTGGATCAGTGATAGTTTGGGCCGCTATATGAGGGAAATGTCTCTGTCCAAGAGTTGCACTGCGTGGTAGAATCAACAGCAAAGATTACCTGAATATTTTGGGTGATCATGTTCATCCAATGGCCCAGACTTTATCCCCTGATGGTGACTGCATCTTCCAAGACGATAATGCTCCAATACATACCGCTTGAGTGGTTAAGAATTGGTATGAAGACCATGAAAGTGAACTAGAACACATGAAGTGGCCTCCCCAATCTCCAGATATCAATATTATTAAACATTTGTGGTGCATTTTGGAGTGACAAGTTAGGAGCTGCTATCCTCCACCGTTGTGTCTTACAGAGCCGGAACAGGTATTAATGGGAGAATGGCTGAAAATTCCTCTGGATGAAGTCAGGAAGCTGTGATTCCATTCCTAGACGCATTAAAGCTGTATGTGAGGCTAAAGGAGGACCAACTCCATATTAAATAAATTTTCTTTGAATTTAACAAGTGTTTCAATTATTTTGTCCAACCCCTGTATATGTATATATAGTGCATTTATTTGTCTGTTTTATTATGAGATCCTTTTCAGTTTAGATTTTGTAATGATAAGAAATAAATTAAAAATATTGATAGTCTGCTAATTTAGTGTGATAGAATTGAGATTGGATTTCATGAAGGTTTCTGCTTAGAAATCAATTAAAATGAAATTTAATCATGCATTGATTGCAATAATTTCAGTTTCATAAGAGCCTATTATATTAATTTTATTGACTTTTTTTAAAAAACAGTCATATGTCTTTATCACATTTGGTATATATTTAAAATATAAAATTCTAACAACAATGATGACAGAACATTTGAATGTTTTGTCATTAATCTAAAATGGAAGACTTAATTGTAAATATCCTTTGAATTAATCTGTAAAAATTGTGTTTGTTTCTGTCTTTAAACTAAGATTCTTTTTTTCTTTTCTTTTGTGATTTTCTATATATTTGTTCTATTTAGTTCTTTTGAAAAGTAAATAAATAATCAATAAGTGCTGAATGTTTTCATTTCTATGCTAAAAATGATAGTAAAATTATAAAGTCTGTCTCAATAATGAAATTGAACTGTTTGCGCAATATCAAATTTTTACAACTAAATAAACACTGTTTGATCATGGAATATTTATAGTAAAACAGTTTTATTTCATTTTTCCTTGGATGTGAAGGTGGTGTAAGGGATAGTGGCTTGGATTAAGGAATTGGAATACCAAGTTCAAATTCCAGTCATGCAAATACCCTTGGGAATGGTACAAATCCACCTCTTATTGTTATTCTCAAAAAATTATTTGTGCATTATTCACTCATGAAAAAAAGAGTTATTACAATACAAAATATGCTATGGCTTTAAATAACCCACAAAGTGTTGATAAACTCAAAAAAACAGATCAATGGATCACTTTTTTACAGTTAAAAGAAAATATCTAGGCAATTCACTACAACCCATTTATAAAGAAATAATTTCTTTTAAACATGAAATATAATTTTAATGAAATAATAAGTTTTTCTGACATTTTGTTATGGAAATTGTTGCATGTAGTAAAAGTTTAAAATCAAAATATGAGTCAAGGCCTAGTTCTTCAGTGTATCAAGTTTTATTGAAATGGACCAATGGACCAATCAGATTGGTATATTAAGAATGCTCACCAATTTTTTTCTATTCAAATAAGAGTTTTACTCTTTTTATAATAGATTATACACCTGTCAAAAGCTGAAAAAGGAATCGGCTGAAATGTTAAGAACAGGATTTTAACTATTTACATTATTTACATTGTTCAGATTGTTGTCCTCGTCTTTATTGTCATATTCACAATGTTTCAGCCAATGTACACTCCAGTCTTCTTCAGGTGATTAAAATTTCAAACTGAACCTTTTATTTCATCCACCAGGGTAGATTGTTCTAATTCCACATGCCATACCTCTTCTGGATGTCTCAGTCATCTCCCTTTAACTCAACTCTCCAAGTTTTTTTTCATCACTTTAGTAACCAGGCATTGAACCCACAATTCTTTAGGTCAAGTAACTGGATATAGACAGATAAAGAGTTTGACTGCTCAAAGCCATAGGCAATTTTTCTTTCTGTTTTTGTTTTAAGTGTCAATATTTTTGGTTCTTTTTGTTTCATTTGATTCTATTTACTTCTTATTCTGCATGTATTTACTACTTTAAGTGAACAGAAATCACTTCTAATTATAATCTTCTGTTGATGATGTGAATAAACAGAAATATTATCAAAATCATTTATAATTCTTTTTAATCAAACAATGCTGACCTCCAGTCAGGTTTCTAGAAGATACCATTATCCTTTTTATGCTCTAATGAAATGTCAATATAACTTTGTTGCATGAAAATTATTTTAACAATTCTCTTTTCAAGGGTGACAATCAGCTGAATCTCTATTTTATGAATAATTTCTTTTAAACGTGATTTTATAATTTTTAAAAATAATAATTTGATAACTGCCTCCTCACAGTTGTAGAAATAAAAGGATCTCTATAGACAAATCTTAATAGAAGAAAAAAACACCTTAATGTAAGGAGAATTTTTAAAAATTATTTCATAACATCAAGGCAATAATGCCACTAAGATACAAGGCATTACTGAATATGAGAGAATATGAAAAATGAAACATTGGGAGAGAACAATAAATGAAGAGAAATTAAGAAGACAGAAGATAATGACTGACATTGTTTTTAAATTTTGGAGATAAGAGTTGACTGGAAATCAAGGAGCCAGAAGAGTTCCACATGCTAGAAGTGCAACAGAAAAAACTGTTAGCAAAGAACTTACAGTTACATCTAGCCATTTCAACTTTAAAATGCTCACTCAGACATTTTTTTGTTTAATTAATTCTGCCAAGCAAGGTGATAATGCAAGGGGCTATTGGAAGTGAAAAAGAAGGAACCAGAAACCCAGTGCTAAATAGGGAGCAAGGGATAAACCTCTAATCCTGTTAAAAAAAAAAAACAGGGAGGAGTCTGAACCATACTATAGGTGAACCTATCTACTCCTACTGAGGAAAAAACTAAATAAATTAATAGTGAATAAAATTTCAGTGTTTAGATGGAGACATTAGAAGTATAGAGTTGAAGTAGACTTTAGAAGGAACCAGAAACCCATTTCCTAAACCAGAAACAACTCCTGTTCAAAAGGCTAATGAGTCATGTGAACCTGCCGATAATCTAATACTGCTAGTGATTCTTGAAGTCTAGATACCATAGAATTATATATATATATATATATATATATATATATATATATATATATATATGAAAATAACACATGGCAATGAGATCATGTGATTCACTGATATTTTTATCTTGCATCATAGATAATGGAAATAATGCAAATTATTTATTTAAAAAAGAAGTGGAGTAGGGGGACAGTATGTTATCTGTTTTTATATTTATTTTCATCTGTTTGAAAAAAGTTTTGATAATGTAAATAGTATTCATAATGTCATTTTAGTTGCACCCACCCACACACGTACCTCTCCAACTGTATGGAAAATAATTTGATTTATTTAGGTTATTTAAAGTGAATGAAGTACACAGTAAATATGAGATGTTGTGCTTGTCCACATACCACTTCAAAGAGTCAACCAGGTATTTTTTACAAATGATTTTCTTGTCTGGAAAATTGCTGTCTGTAAATAATATCTGTTGACTGCACAAAGAGGAGCTTGAACCCTTTTTACTATTTTATTTTTCTTTTGATCTGTCTCAGCATGGCAGACCCAACTTTCCTTTATAGGAAACTATTTTTCTAATACAGAATATTTTTAAATAATAACTGCCTATTCTAATTGGCTATATTCATGTTTAATGAAAGACAGTATCAAAAGAACTTGATAATATTTATGTTTCCATAGCCTTCCAGGTACTCAATCTTTAAAGAAACAAAACAGACAAAATCTAAATTATTTCTTCATGTTGAATATTTTAAAATTAGGATGGTTTTGTTATATTTAAGTTGCAAATGGAAATATCTAATCGGTTTTGTTGCTTGCTTCTGCGGAAGCAATATATAAAAATGTTTAACAACTAATCAGATTTAAATGATTTTCAGTGATTAATTTGAACATTTTGAGTATGTTGACTATCTTCCTTGTTGTATCCTTCTGATTAATCTTATGTGATGCCTTAATTTGATTACTCAACTGGAACTTCTTTACCCAACCATGGAACATAATTCAGTGAGAAATCTTTGTGGCAATACCTTTGAAAGCCAAGTTTCATGCATTCATTCATCTACAGTACCTTTCTATAAACAACACCAATCTTTGTGTTCTAAATTTATTTTTAATTTTCCTAAAATAAAAGAACAAAATGTTGCTTATTTTTTTTCCATCTTCCTTGTTAGAACCAATTAAAAAAATATTCTATCAGTTTTGACAAATTTAAGAAAACTCATGTTGATATGACAGCTGAAGATTACAATCAAATGTAATCTTTTTGAATGAAGTCAGTTAAAAGTAAATCTAAATGTTCTTATTCTATTTATGCATGGCACTGAACTAATTGGCATGATTTTAATCAGCTCCAAGCCTAATACATTAGACTATAATATTTTTCCTTCATAATGAAGAGTTCCAACTCTTTGTTATAGTACAAAAATATTGTAGGTTCGGTGCCCGGAACTGATTAAAATCTTGTCCAATTAGTTGGTTATCATGCATAAATGAGTTAATGTTATCTAATAATAAAACTAAAAGTAGAACAAATGTTTTGGCTAACCCAATATTATTTCTCAAATATTAATTCTCAAAATATACTTCATTTTTTTACTTGGAAATGTTGTTTGAAGCCTTGTTTTGAAGCCACTTGATTACTTTACCATCTTTGGTGGAATTATTTTTGTTGTCACTGATATTTTTAGAATTCTGGAAGTACGTTTTTATATTGAGAGGATAATATTCCACCTAAGCCTAGTAAGGGTTTATGTTGAATTGAAGTTTGCTTTGGGTTTTAAAAATATTGTATCTGACCAGTTTCTCCCCCCCTTTTTTTTTCAAATTAAAAAATTCTATCTGTTCTAAGATTCAATCTTGCAAGAATCATTCATAAGAAATTGACAAAGCACTTTGAAATTTTTGAAGAGTGGGGGATTTTTATGTGAAGTATTTTCCATTCTGATTATTTTATGAACTCAGAAGCCACTTTCGCTACGGAAGCATTCATGAAAGAGGATCTTCCATGGTATACCAGATGAATTTCTCTAGTCAGAAGTGACTTTTGATATTGTGTAGTTTACTCTATTGTTGGCATATGTTTAAAGGATCTTCTATTTTTTAAAAATTTGTTATTTGTTTTGAATATTTGCAAAGTTGTAATGACAACATTTTTTTTTTTTTTACCTCAGGAAACACGAAAAATAAGAGTGCAACTATTGCTTGTTCTAATGCTCTCTTAATCAGTTTTGAAATTGAGAAATTTGACTATCTTCTCTTGCTTGACTATCTTCTCTTGTCATTATCAGTTAAATCATGGGTCAGGTATTACCCAAAATCTTTTTGTGTTAAATTTGTTATTCCTCCCAACAAAAACAAATTGCTCTTAAAATGAAGATTAATCTCTCAATGTCAAGGATGAATAAGACGTAGATGTAATTGTAGAGACAAAAAAGTCTGCCCCCCTACAGGGAAAATGTCAACAGTAGTGCGTGGTTTACCAGGTTAAAATTTATAAGGATATAAATAACTACAATAATGATATAAATCCTAAAGTGTACATAGGAGCTACACAAGACGTGTTTAAAAAATGATATTACATTCATACAAGTAGCTTCAACAATGAAAAAACTAAACATAGTACTACACTATCTAGCTATATATGGAAAATTAGACAGCAAAATAACAAAGACTCAATCCAGAAATGGGAAATATTAAAAAGATGTTCTAAATATGTCAAAGTTGCAGGTCAAAAATTCTGTAAACTATGTACAGAGGAAAAATTAGTCATAGCTTTATATAGGGAACCCAAAGATTTATTAAATTCTAAAACGGAAATTCTAAGCAAATGCAAACATAGAAAATCTTGGTTATTGGATTAGGCCTCGTCTCCCCGGAATAAATAGTTGTTTAACCCCTGTTGTCCGTGATTGTCTCTAAATCACCCCCTCCCTTTCAAGCCATTTTTCGAATAAATGTTCGAACCCAAACCCTCCCTGTTGTTGTTGTTTTTTGGAGGGGTTTTGTCTTTGGTCACATGGTTTTGGTCTTTTGTTTATTGACTATAAGTAAGACCGTTCCTTTTTTTTTACCTCTTTAGCCAGCCTTCCCTGATGATCCACTTAGCTGAAACCTTGGTAGGTTTGTCTGGCTCTCTCAGTTTAACTAGGTCTGCTCTACTTACTGTATTGAGCACTTTATTTAGTTAGTTGCGTACTCGTATTGTTTTTTTTTTTCTTTGGGCTTTGGACCTGCATGCTGAACGATTGTTTTTTACAGGTGTTCATGTTCTCGGCTCTTTCCTTTTTTTTTATACCTTTTTTTCCTTCGATATTGGTTTGATTTTTTGCAAATCAAGAAACCGAAGGTTTTCCGAAACGAGTGTAGTTACTTATACTTATAAGATTACTACTACTACTAATATTATATATATATATATATATATATATATATATATATATATATATATAAAGAAAATGAGTAAAGAATCAACTTAATCACAACAAAGTGAGAATATTCCTCTGATTAATTCATGAAATAAGGTCAATGGAGAAAAAGGTTGAAAAGTACACCGGTGAAATGTTAGGATCTAAGCAACAATAATGAGGATACCTGTATAAATAATGAAACAGTGATAGTATTTTATCTCATGTTTTCAGCTTACATATTTCTTATTTTATAGGCTAATTCACTAACAGGAAATTTTTTTATAATTGGTAAAATGATTTTTAATAGATCCTATAAAAATACTTTATTTTTCTATTTGTTTCTTTGCAAAAATTGGTTCTTTTCTTCAAAGATCTTTTTCTTGTATGTGGATGTGAGTAGAAAAATCCCAACATCTGGAAAATAAATATAGAAGGTCAGAAAACACCTATGAGCTGAGAATGAAATAAATGTAGTTTTACAAGAGAGAACACCGAATTTTTCTACTATGAGATCACTTTAAGGAAATCAAGTGACTAAAGCAGTTAAGCAAAACACCCGCCTGCATATAAAAATGTCAAAGTTGCTGACATTTAAATATTTCTTCCTTCTTGTATTATTGATATTTATGATTACTTCAGCTTTTTCCACCCGACTCACTTTGGCAAATATTTTGTATGTTTCACTGTCATACATGTAAACACAGGCCAAGATTCCATCTTTCTTGACTCATAAAAGATGAATTTTACTGTTTAAAGATTTTATATATATGTAAAATGTTAAAATATAATTTTAAGGGATGTTATACTTATGATTTAAAGTGCTCAATGTCAGAGATAGAGCGTATGTAAATATAAAAGTTGACATTGAAGTCAACACCCACAGATGACAGTCTGTTTCATGCTAAACACAATTGTCAAGCCAAAGTATTGGCTAAAATTGCTTGAAGTAATTAAAATATGTCAAATTAAAAAATAAAATCCATTAATTATATATATATATATATATATATATATATATATATATATATATATATTGTCATCCACAGACAGACTGTTTCGCTGTATCACAGCTCATCAGTGTGGCTAGACGTCCGGTTGCCTCTGGCTAGAATCGAAAACCGGCTGAATTCGCGTCAGTCGGAAATTTTACCCTGAAGCCGTTGGCGCACAGCAGAGACGAAGGTGAATTTAAGCATATTTATTTTTAGATAAACACACAGTGACTGAGAGAACTTGATTCGATTTACCGAAGAGTCTTGCATTATTAGCCATAATAGTCACTGTTTATTCCAGTCAAATTCATTGCATTCACTTATTCATCTTCTTCCTCCAGCTATGGGTAAATAGCAGGACAGACAGGGTTGGATGGCAACTAGTCGAGGAGAAGGACAACTCTGACTTCAAAACCAGCGGAGAGTTGTTTGAGGACCTTGTGGAATGTAGTGCACCAGGTTTTTGTATTTAGCCCTTCAAAAAGTGTAGATGGTTCTGCACAAACCTTTACCACTATAATCGACAGGAGAGTCGAGTGTGTGTGTGTGTGTGTGTGTGTGTGTGTGTGTGTGTGTGTGTGTGTGTGTGTGTGTGTGTGTATATATATATATATATATATATATATATATATATATATATATAATCCCTCACTGGTAGCATGACTCAGTTTTATGCACAACACACTCTTCAGGTGCTGGATGGAGACTAACCATTACATAATTCAAATTTTAATAATATCTGGTTAAAGCAATGCTAATGTAGTTCATATATTATACATGGATTATGTTTTTTTTATTTTAAAAATATATGTTGCATGTAAAATAGATGGGATTTTTGTTTTATGTATATATATATAAAATAAATGGAGATAAATATTTTATATTTAAAAGAAACGGATTAATGGTATTTATTAAAAATTAATTTTATTAAAATAGAAGGACCTAAGACTATATGAAAAAAAAAATCCATTTTTATTTAAAGTTGGAATTATTATAATTTTTATATTAAACATAAAGAGGGATTACTGTTTTTTTCTATGTGTGAGATATATATATATATATATATATATATATATACTTTTTTTATTCATTGCATTGACCCCCTTCTGTCCTGAGCAACAGTGAGAGTTACGCTGTGGGTCTATTTATCTGTTGTTGATGTCTGTGAGTCCTCTTCATCTCCCATCGATTCTGTCTCAGCCTCTGCCCCAATCTGGATCAATACCACCTACCTTCATGTCGTGCTTCCACATATCCTTGTAGTGAAGGAGTGATCTTCCTGCATGTCTGGAGCCTGTAGCCAATTTGCCATAGAGCATATCCTTTGAGGTGCAAACATCTTTTTGCAGCTGACATGGCTGAGCCAGGGGTGGTACCTCTGAGTGAGCAAGGCAAACATGCATGGGGTGCTTGCCTGTGCCAGGATGGATTTGTTGGAGACAGCGCATGTGGAAGGCATTTAGCCTGCATTGTTGGTAACAGTACAGAATCCAGGACTTGTTTCCATAGAGCAGTGTACCCAACACACAAGTTCTCTATACTATCATTTTGGTATGGACAAGATACGTGAAGGTTTTCACCACATCCAATATGTGGTTGCCAATGGAAATGCTTGGAGCCCTGCTGTCATCTTGAACCAGGATATTTGTCTTCTTGAGATTGATGGTGGGACCAAAATCTGTACACACTTGTGCAAACAAATCGATGAGCTGTTGTACAGCTTCCTGACTATGTGCAACCAGGACAGAATCATCAGCAAACAGAATCTCCCTGCTCAGCGCTATATGTACTTTGGTTTTAAACAGGCTCCCATCGTTCCAGGTGTGGAGGAAGATGCCATTGTTGAAATCCCCAAAGACATATGATAGCAGCAGCGAGGAGAATATTCTGAACAGTGTTGGAGCAAGCACACAGCCTTGTTTCACTTCACTCCCAATTGGGAGTGGGTTCAAAGAGGAACCATTGTGCTGCACTGTACCATTCATATCCTTGTGGAAGGAGACAATCATCCTCAGGAGCTTTTGTGGGGTGGGGGCATCCAATCCCTTGTAACAAGGTGAAGAGACTAACTTTGCTGACAAGGTCGAAGGCTTTAGTCAAATCAATGAAGACTATCGGTTTGTGGAACTTCTGCAGTTGCCTCAGTGAGAAGAACATGTCGATAATTGATCTTTTGATCCTGAACCTGCACCGTGCCTTGGGGTAGGCATGCTCAGCGGGTGACTGCAACCTATACAACACCACCTGAGCAAAGGCTTTCCCCACAACACTGAGAAAGGAGACTCCATGGTAGTTGTTAAAGTCACTGAAGTCTTCCTTGTTCTTATACAGTGTAATGATGCCGATGTCTCGCATGTCTCAGGGGACTGTGTCCTCATCCCAACATTGTGACAGCAGATTGTGCAAGTGGATGGAAAGAGCACTGTTCCTGCTGGCCCTAATTATCTCTGGGGAGATATCGTCGCTGCCTTATGCTTTACTGCAGGCTAAGGAGTTGATGGCCCTGCCGAGGCCCTTCAACAGAGTGTTAGATCCAGCTCATTCATGGTAGGGAGTGAGGACATGCATTCAATTGTTGTCTCAGTGACAGCATTTTTGATTGAATACAACTCCTGGTAGTTCTCTGCCCACCTTTCCATCTGTTTGCTGTGGTCCATTATGATGCAGCCAGAGGCAGACGTGAGGAGTGCCATCTTGGTGGTGTTGAGACCAAACACTCTCTTTAGCCCTTCAAATATACCATGGATGTTGCCACAGTCAATACAGAGTTGAATACTGCAACACAGATTCAGCCAGTTGTCATTGGCGCATTGGCAATCAACCTGCTGAACAGCATTTTTGGCTTTCCTCAAGGTGAGGAGCATCACTTCTGAGCGTTTCTGGTTGTAGTTCAGCACAGGTTTCCACTTTGCTACGAGTGCTGAGTCCATTTGGTTTGTGCCTGCTTCAAACCAGTCAGGGTTTTGCTTCATCCTTTTGCCAAAGGTGACTATAGCAGCAGTGTAGAACATGTCATGAATGTGGTTACATCTTGCTTCAGCACTGTCTGGAGAGTAGTTCTTTAGGGCTTGTTCCATCGAGTCGATGAAACTCACATGCAGACCTGGGATTACTATCCTGGCCGTGTTGATGTATTGTCATCCCAACTGTTTAGACTGGTAGATCACTTTTGGCCGAGGATGTATCCTGCTGCAGACTAGAAAATAGTCTATGTCACAGTCAGCACTGTGCTGTGTGTGTTGAGTACATAGTTTAGCAGGGCCTCCGGGTAATGACTAGATCCAGCTGGTGCCAGTGACGGGACCTAGGGTGTTGTCAAGATACTCTGTGGCTAGGCTTGTTAGCAAAAAATGTGCTCATTATGCACAGGTTGTGATAGGAACACAAATCAAGCAATCTCTGTCTGTTCTCATTCAAAGTGGCTGATACAGCCGGGGCTGGAGTCATCGTCTGATTCGACTTGGGTGTTTAAGTCTACAAGCATTAACAAATGTTCCATGGTGGGGGGTGGGATTCCTTGGATGACAGTGTCAAGCTTGTCATCTTTTGTTTCAGAGGGATGAGCAGAGTGTTGGAACATATACACTCAGAATGGTCACTGTGCCAGATAAGAGATGTAGAGAGAAGATTTAGGGTGATCCATTGCAAAGTGGTTTAACTGAGGACAACAGCAAATTTTTCACAGCAAATCTGACATCATGGACTCGTTGGTCTTCTGGTTCCTTCCCCTGCCAAAAGAACATGTACTCCCATTCTCTGACATTACCATTTAATAGAAGTCTTGTCTCCTGCAATGCAGAGATGTCAGTGCTCAATCGATTCATGGTCAGTGATGATCGTCTTTCTGGACTCCTCCACGTCTTTCTGGACTCCTCCACGTCTTTCTGGACTCCTCCACCTGGTGAAGATTGTTTGAGAGGCCAGGACATAGTGTTCTTATGTTTCAGCTTGCAAAGCGCAACACTGGTGATTTATTATGCAGGATTTTTTCTTGTCTGGTACAGTGTTTACAGTCTGCTCTTCAGATTTTGTCCATCTCCAAGCACCCATTGAAGCAGGGAGACAATGACAGGTCAGCACTGTCATTGGCCAGGCACCGCCCAGCTTGAGGCAGGCAGTAGCTGACCAGTGGGACTTTGATGACCCTTCCCACCTTTGGAGGTGACTCTTAGTACCCAGGAAATACGCCATTTATCCCAAACTTAGAACCGGTGTCTGCTATCTCCAGCTTGAGCTGTCGCCAAGGCTCAAGCCTGGGCATTATACAGAGAGAATACTTGGCTGCCCTGATGTCAGAATCTCCTTCTCTCAAAGTGGAGCAGTACATTGGGAGTCTAGTTGGCTGCAAGTTATGTTGGGAAGGGGTTGAAATTCGACACCCTGCCATCTTCAGGGCTCCACTCCGGTTTTTCTGTCTGGGTTTACTCCTATAGTCTTCCCCCCTACCGAAATTGACCGGGCATGAGTGCTAGACATTTGACCTTGGGTTGTCACTTCTCAAGGCTGTATAGTGCTCATTTGCAATTGTAAAGAGTTCAGTGTCAGTTTTCCCTCTCAGACTGGGTGCCAACCAAGGCTAATGAGCCCAGTCTGCCCACTAGGTTTATTAACTGTTTTCCCATCTCTGGGACCCTAACAGGTGCTACCACTACAGGTCAAGGTGAATCTGGGAACAGCAGCATTTAAGAGGTGGTTTCATGTGCCTCAAAACCTCCCAATGCTGGATGTAGTTTACAGCTATACCCAGGATATATATATATATATATATATCACTTTGTCAAACCTTTCTCGGGCTGCTTTACTCTGTGGGTGTGTGCACATGTGTAGTATAGTAGACATCTGTCAATCTCAAGCCAACATGTGTTTTTTTTTGTTTTTTTCTGCAATTATGTAGTAATAAACACAGGTCAGCTTTGTGGGTGTTGAGTGACCATTGGTTACAATTTCTGATAAGGAGAGCATAAGCAGTAATTGAACAAGAACCCTTGATCACAATGACTTTTAACTTTGTGCCAAATTTATATTATTTGGGTTATAAAACAAAGTAATTTTCAAAAGTCCTATCTCCTATCTATCACTCCCTCTTCACTTGATAGTAGAAAGATTCTATTGAATCTATTGATAGGTATGTTACTAGGAAAGTTGATTCACTGTGTTGCACTAGACAATTTTTGTTTTTAGAATCTATTGCATGTATTCATAATTCCACCTTTTGTCTGTGCAGTGAATATTGTTGTCAAATTTGGTTTAGTGTTTCTGCTAAGTTTTTAGAGATTCTTGATGAAATACAATGAAAGTATCTGTGATGTTATCAATCCTGACCTGGTATCTCTGCTTCAGTCACTTTCCCATCACCATAATGTAGTTTCCCTGTGCCTTTACTATAAATCTTTTCATGGTAATTGTTCTCATAAGCTTTCCTGTTTAGTAGCTCGACTTTACGAACTTTAGTGCAGTCCTAGATTGGCAGCAAAATCAATCAGCTGAAATGGTGAGATGTGGCCATAAGTTCTATGCTAACAGTTTCTTCTCTTGCACTTCTCATTTGTAAAACTCTTTTTCAGCTTCTTGCTTCCCAGTTAAGTTTGTCAATTGTTATTTTCTGTCTTCTTACTTCCTGTTCTTTTACTGTTCTCCCTCCTTAACAATGTTTTTCTTTTTCTCATATTCTTTTACACTCAGTAACCCCTTGTATCTTATTGCATTGCTTGGGATGAAATGATTAAACTTTGTAAAATCTGACTAAATGTTCAAACAGGAATTTATGGAGAATTCCTTTTTGGTCAAGTCTAAGACATTTTCAGTACCCTCTCATATATGTGCTATATCTATCTCTGTATATCTAGACTAACCCTATCTGCATCTCTTCATCTATATGTATAAACCATTGTTCTCTCTCTAGCTGTTATAGTCTGTCCTTATCTAATTACCTCAGTATGTCCAACTTTGTGGAAGTGATAGTTGCATATTTCCCAGCAAGATGCTCCCTACTTGAAAGATTGGCACAAGATAATTATTGTTCTCCCATGAAAAAAAGAAATAGCGAAGTTAGATGGCCGTTTTAAAGAGCCTTTTAAAGGATGGTTCCCCATCCTGGTAATGCCATTCAACCTCTTATATCTCTACCTACACAGCCCCCCCCCCCTCTCAAAGTAGTGACTTTGACTTTACTTGCATCCTTTACTCCCACCTCCCAAACCACAACCTATTGCATTTAGCTGCTGAATTCGAGATGTATTTCAGAGTCGTCCTTAATTTAATTTTTAATTCACCATTGATATCAAGTCTGCCAAGAATCATATGAAAATTCACTTGTAAGTAAGTTAGAAAACATTGTGCCATTATTTTGTTTGTGAAATGATTAACTCTTTGTTACTATTGTATTTTTAATTTTGTCTTTTTTTATTCTTTTCTTTTGTTCTTCTTTAGTTCGTTTTGTCTCTGATGTCTTCACTTATTCCTTCTCTGACATTTTTTTCTCTTCTTCATTGGTAATTAATTATCTAACTTTTTATTCAGCCCCCTCTTCACCTAAATATGCTTACCCACTGTTATTTATCAATGCTGATAAATTAAGTTTTACCTTCCAATTTTTTATTTGATAGTAGACATTAGAACTTATATTAAGTCATTACTTAATATAAATTCTTTCCCAATTTTTTTTTTTTTTTTAATAAGTTCGGCTCACCTATCATCTAGTTGCATGCCTTCCATATCTATTGAATAGGATTAGAGGTATTTCCCTGTTCAGGACATGGTTTACTGGGTCTCTTTCTTTCTCTTGCCATGGCCACAATTTAACTGTCTTAACTCTTTGGTGATCAGATGAACTAATGGCTGTGATTTTCCATTGTGAGGGTACCAAGTTGGCAGTTTGCTGGCTGCTGCTGCCTGAGCTCTTTGGTAACACTTAGAGAGGCTGCTCTGATCAACAGTCGCATGATATAAGGGTATCTGTAGTGCCATATCATGCATGGATATGTGTCCCTGCATTTATTTCTGGAGAGCAACCCTGAGGCCACATTATGCTCTGCTCTCAGATACACACTGGCTGGCTTGTATTGCCATTGACAACAAATAGTGACAATTATGGTAGTCTTTTTCTCTTTCTTCAAAACATATCTCATAGAATTTACTACAAAAAGAAATAAAACTAAACCAGCTAACAAAAAACAACCTACCAATATTCGTGATATCTGTTCCAACTTCTGCAGTGTAGTATCCTTCCTTCTGGAATGGTTGCCAGATATCTTTGGCCTTTGTGAAATCAACTTGAATTCTTCCATTGTGACCAGTGAATTCTTAGTTCCAGGGTATCTTCCTCTTTGCTGAAAAGATTCCAGTATTCACATGCATGGCCTTGGTGTTTATATCCGGGATAATCTTCCGATGGCCAGGGAATTGTCTCTCAAGGCCACTGACTATTCTTGTATGAGCTTTTGTTTTTTGCCATTGAACTCTGTCAGCTGTTTTTCTTTTGTTGCTTCCCCTCTTCCTAAGACTGCAGTATATTATATGCAATAGCTGACATTATAGAAAAGGCACTTTCTCTCCATCTGTCTGTGAATATCTTTGTCTTTGGTGACTTTATTGCTTACCATGACATGTGGATGTAACATTCTAAAGGTACTGATGTTGCCAGTATACCAACATTAAATTTTTCCATTACCCAATCCCTCACTCAAATTGTGAATTTCTTAGAAATACCAAGTAAGACCGCAATCCTTTCCATGGTTCACACCAACATGCTTGGCTACCATAGCACAAAGGAACCACTATTTCTGGCTATACCAGTGTGACAGCTCTAGTCCTAACAGGGGCCTATTTGCTACTGCCTATAACAAATGTAAGACAGTTCATGAAGGAGCTAAGTCCCTGTTTGCTGAAAGAATGAGGCTCTAAAATCTTTGGCTTTCATGATTGCTGGTGGCTCTTTAATAGGGTACTAAATAAGTGCAAGGTTTCTATTCCTCACCTCTTCAATCGATTTGAGGTGTTATCATCCTCTGCTGATAAAACTGAATGCTTTACCTGTAAATTCTCCTCAAACTCTACTCTTGACTCATCTGGAGTATCCCTGCCTAACTTCCCAATTAGAACTGATTCTCTGTTGAGTGATATGCATATAACCCCTTCCATGGTTTCTGCTATCCTCTCTAATCTTAATCCCCCACAAAGAGTGTGGACCTGATGGTATCCATGTAATAGTCATTAAGAAGTGTGTTCCTGAACTGGCTCCTATTCTCTTTAAACTGTATAATAAATGCCTAGCTGCCTCCTGCTTTCCTGTCTTCTGCAAGTCATCATCTGTTGTTCTAGTTTTTAAGAACTTTGGTGAATTGTCTGACCCATCCAACTATCGGCATATTAGCCTTCTACCTCTTTTTGGGAAGCCCCTGAAGGCCCTAATCAATGCTGAATTGGTTCATTATCTCTCATTGCAGGGCTTTTTCTCAGACAAGCAATTCGTGTTTAATTTTTCAACTATGGATGTGCTAATGATAATTGCGGAAAAAGTCTGTCATGTTCTAAATAAAAATGGTGAAGCCTGGCCTGTAGCATTGGACATTTCAAAAGCCTTTGGCAGGGTCTGGCATTCAGGAGTTCTCCACAAGCTGAAAGGTTATGGTATCTCTGGGCACATTTTTGAGTTGATCCAGTTATTCCTATCAAATTGCAAAATGAAAGTTGTCCTGAATGGCCACTCCTCTACATTCTTTTGTGCTAATGCGGGTTTCCCCAGGGCTCCATCCTTCTCCGACACTGTTTTTAATCTCCATAAATGATCTTCTCAATGACATCAGCTCTCAACTTGGCATCTATGCTGATGATACTGCCATTTACTCCAGCCTTGATGGTGAGGCTGATCAGTCCAGCAAGGTCAAAATGGCAGCTGGTGTCCAAAGCGACTTTAACTGAGTCATTAACTGAGGCAAAAGATAGCGTGTCAATTTTAACACCTCCAAAACTAAACTTCTCTCCATTAATCATCTGAAAGACCCCTTGCTGCCTTCCATCAGCATGGCTGATGCTATCCTCCAGGAAAGTGATTCATTGCACCTTCTCGGGTTAACAGGCTCAGCTGATATGAGGTGGAAAGACTATATTGAATCCATTGCTAGATCAGCTGCTAAGAAAGTTGGTTTACTGTGCTGGGCAAGACAATTTTTCTCTCTGGAATCTTGCATATCTATAAACCTACCATTCATCCATGCTTAGAATATTGCTGCCACATATGGTCCGGTGCCCTTGCTATTTACTTGGAGCTCTTTGATAAAATCCAAAGAATCATCAGCAATATTATTGGTCCTGATCTGGCAGCTTGGCTTCAGTCACTTTCCCACCATCATAAGGTTGCCTCTCTGTGCCTTGTTTTTTATAAATACTTTCATGGTAATTGTTCAATGGGCTCTTTGCTATGGTACCTAGACTGTATGAATTTAAGGGCAATACTAGACTGGCATTGAGATCTCATCAATTTACAGTGAGCTCACTAGATTTAGCCGTAACTTCTATGCTGACAGTTTCTTTTCTCACACCTCTAGTCTGTGGTACTCCCTTCTGGCCCCATGCTTTCCAACCAACTTTAATCTGCAAAAAATTAAATGCAATGCCTATTGCTATCTACTGTCCTCCTGAATACTCTTTTCTCTTTCTACTCATTACGAATGTTTCTGTTCCTCATTCCTCCACACCCTGTAACCCCCTTGCTTCTTAGTGGCTGTACTGCCTTGCTTGGCGGTGATACTGATTTTTAAAAAAATTGGCTTGGTGCTAAACTCAGCTCAGCTCAGTTTATTAAATGTCTCTTTCAATCTCACATAATGGTTTCACATATCTAATCTCACATAATGATTTCGCATATCTAATATCACATAATGGTTTCACATATCTAATCTCACATAATGGTTTAAAATATCTCATCTCGCATAATGGTTTCATATATCTCATCTCGCATAATGGTTTCATATATCTAATCTCACATAATGGTTTCACATATCTAATCTCACATAATGGTTTCATATATCTAATCTCACATAATGGTTTCACATATCTAATCTCACATAATGGTTTCAAATATCTAATCTCACATAATGGTTTCAAATATCTCATCTCACATAATGGTTTCATATATCTCATCTCACATAATGGTTTCACATATCTCATCTCACATAATGGTTTCACATATCTAATCTCACATAATGGTTTCACATATCTAATCTCACATAATGGTTTCAAATATCTCATCTCGCATAATGGTTTCATATATCTCATCTCACATAATGGTTTCACATATCTAAATTCAAAAACATCTCCTTGTATATTTATCCAGACATAAACAAATCAGTTTTAATCCCTTATCAAATGAGAAGGACTTGAAGAGCACCTTGTCCTTTGCTAATGTCATTGTCATTAAAAACTGAATGAAAATTTGTTTATATTATATTATAAAAGAGCTTATTCTCTGTCTGCTACATACGGTTGACGTGTGACCTTGTATGCACATATGTAATATATATGTGCACGTTTGTGTTGTGTGTGAGTGACTTACATGTGCTTGTGCCATGCATACATGCACGCACACACAGTTAGACTAAGTTTGAAATAAGACATTAGAATAATGCATTCTGCTCTCACTCAGTCTGGATAACCCCTACCCTTGGCTGTGTAATAAAATCATAAAGTTGAAGACAAAAAAGAAAGAAAGAAAAAGTTATCAACTGCTTCATGTTTATCAAAATCTTTTTTTGCTTACATGTGTATATGACTGAAGTAAAATTTAAAAAAATATAAGAATAATCAGCTTTTCTCTCTCGCAACCTACAGTGCAGAACTTTAGTATCTTATTGATAATTATTTCACTCTGTTTCTATCTATCGATATCAGTTTATTCATATATATTGGTACCTAGAACCTGACAACAAGTAAATATCCAATTAATTAATTAAGGAAATAAAGTGACTTCAATAATAACCACAAAAAGTGAATTCAGATAAAAAATGAAAAATTAGAATGATAAAGAAAATGGAAAGACTAATTTCTTGGCAAAATTCCAATTACTTTTTGAAACCCGAGAAAGTCAAATGCATATAAGATTTTATTGATCTTTTCCAAAATTATTTGCAAATAAATAAAATTTTTCTTTAATTTTATTTTCTTTAATTTCATAAAATTGTTTAGGTTTGTCATTGAATTAAAATAGAACTGCTAACAACACACACAAATGTACATAGATACAATTTGAATGAAATTGAAATGCACATCTGTGTTGAGATGGCTAATTTCACTTTCCATCAAGCAACAAGACGTGGACAACAAGAAAAGAGTATTAGGTCTAATGTGCTACCCTTTGAAGTCAATTTTATGATTTCTGTATTTAAACAGAATATTTATTTCTAATAAATGTAGTATTTTAAATGGACAAACTGTTTAGAGTTTTAATTTGATATCCTGATGAAGGGTACTTCATTCTGTATATGTGTAAATATTACAGATAGAGTATATTTGTAAAAGGACAATATGAATAAAGACAAAAGGAAAACTTATCTTAACCAACATGTTTTGACCTCTGGGGGACTTTATTAAGGAAAATGTTGGGATTTAATTTTGTAACATGTATTTATATACAAGAGCAAAAATGTTATTGTTTTTTTTTCTTCTCTCCAAATTTTTAAAGCTTAGGAACAATCATAAATATTCATCATTTTAGCTGAAGTCAGGCAAACTATGGAGGGCTTGAGGTGACAATTCAATGTCTAATAAACAAAAATGAGTAATTGATGTTCTTGAATTTCTTTTTATGCAAGTTATTTTAGTTTGAGATTAATTTATGTTTTATATATTTTGAATAACATGAGGTTATGAATTTAACCATTTTCTTTTAATTTTTTGAACATTTTTGTAGTCATGTATGTTGGCTTAGGAAAGTAATAATTCTTTCAGGAATGGTGATACTAGGAAAAAATCTGGGATATAGATTTATATTTTGATAAGATTTGCTAGCAGCACTCTTGGGAATTTTCCTTCTAAGTAAGTTATTTTTTCTTTTAATAAGTGTGGTATTTTTTTAGATCAAAGTTGTGGTAGAATTTATTTCTATGTATAACTAATGCATTTGATAAGTTGTTGTGTATAAGGTCCCTTTTGGGTTCATAGATATGTTTTTTTTTTAAATTTCTGCAAGTTTCTTCAATGTATTGTGAGGAACAGTTCCAGCAATTTATTTTTTGTGGTTGTAATTATTTTGATGTTTTTAGATGGGATGAATTGTTTTAGATAGTGGATGTTACATAGTATTATATGTCTTTTTTTATCTAGTTTATTGTTGTTAATAATGTTGTTATCTTTTTTGCTTTTTTATGCCTTTCTCTTTGCATTGTGAATGAAATAATAAGGATGTTGGGTGTTTTTGAAAGTGTTTTCTATGTATATTTCATCTTTGGGTGAGTATTGGGGGCTGCAGATTCTTCTTAGATAGAATCCTATAATTATTCCTGATTTTATTTTATTACGGTAATGGGAATAAAAATTGATCAGGTCATTCTTGTTAGTAGTTTTTCTGTAAACTTCAAAGTGAAGTTTATTATTATTATTTCTGTGCAGTATGGTATCAACAAAGAGTAAAGTCTTGTTAGTCTCAGATTCAAAGATGAAGTTTATTGTAGGTTCGATGTTATTTAATTTGTTGACAAGATCAGGTAAAATTATGTCTTATGAAGATATTAGTAGAGAATCATCTATTTATCTGAAATAAGAAGTATTTTGTGTTAAAGTATTTTTGGAAGGACCACTTTCAAGAAATTCCAAAATAGACAAGCCAAATTTCTGTTTATAAAAATTGTTATTGCAGGTGAGAAACATTAATTGGTGATTAAGTGGCACATTTTTATGATTTTAGGTGTGGGAAGAGGTAATGTTATTTTTGTTTTAGTTAAGTGTGTTTTTAGTAAATTTAGACATTTCTTTACAGGCACATTTGTGTATAATGATTTTATATCTAAACTTATCATATATTTGTTTTTGATGTCTATGTTTATTACCAGAGTTTTTTATATGCAAGGAGCTAATTGTACCAAGAAGTGAAGTTAAAATTTTGTTTAGTATGCCAGCTAGTTTATGTGGGGTGCTACCTATGTAATGGATCTCATTGGGATGTTTGGTTTATGTATTTTTGATAATCCATGAAATGTGAATGTTTTCAGGTGGAGTTCGATGAGTTTTAGTGAGGAATTCTGTTACTTTGTGTCCTTCATAGCTTTCCTTACTTTTCAGCTAACCTGATGAATATAAATACTTGTTACAAAATAAAATCCTTTCATTTGCCTTGATAAAGTCCCTCAGAGGATGAAATGTGTCAGCTAAGATAAGTTTTCCTTTTGTCTTTATATATATATATATATATATATATATATATATATATATATATATATATATATATATATATGTGTGTGTGTGTTTGTGTGTGTCAATTGAAAATATTTATGGATCTGTCCCCTAATTTAATCAGTAGTTCTTGTATAATCAATTAGGAAATCTGGCCCCTAATTAAATCAATTGTTCCTAGTCTTACAAAACAATATGTCATTGAATTTCATTGAGAACTTTTGAAGATATAGTATAGACAAACAAAACATGGGTGAATAATGTTTGTCTCACTCGGCTAGCTAGCATTTATATAATCAGATAAGTTCTCTTGAACATAAAATGCTTGCAAGAACCATAAGAATGTTATCTGTAAAAAGTCTGTCTGAATGCCTTCATCTTTTTTTTTTTTTTTAATCATATCACCCCAAGCAAGGCCGGAGGCCACTATCACGCAAGGGGTTAAAGAAGAGCAGATAGGAGTGGCAAGGGAGGGGATGTGGAGAAAGAGAAAGACAGTGGGTTGATCAAGCCAAGGGGGCCACAAAAGATCCGGAGCGAGAGCAGATAGGAATGAAAAATGAAAGGATGTGGAGAAGGGAAGTGGATAGATCAAGGCAACTGGAGATGTCGATTGACGCTACACTTAAACCGTTGGAGATTGTGTTTGTCAGGGAAACAGTAATAGGGAAGGGAGTTCCATGGGCGAGATGTGCGAGACATGAAGCTATTGGAGTAGAAAAGACGTCTGCATCTAACAGTTTCCACAGTGTAGGAGTGGGAGCGGGATGCCAGCCTGGTGGGGCGTTTAAATTCACGAGGCCTAGGGACAAGTGAACGCAACTCCTCAGAGCAATTACCGTGGAAGTACTTGTAAAAAAGGCAGAGCGAGGCAACATCGCGTCTGTGAGAGAGCGACTGCAAACAAGATGACAGATCAGGGCCAATCACGTTGCCTATCCGCCTCTGGATCTTATCAAGGACCCCGAGGCAAACAGCAGGGGCCCCAGACCATATATGGCAGCAATACTCCATGCAAGGGCGAATGGTCGATTTATGGACTTGAAGGACCTAAGACAAGACTTGAGATCCTGATCATTAACTCTCTTGGAATTCAGTATTTTACTTTAACCAAATATTAGCATTCTTTGCAAATATCATCAGACATATTTTTCTGATGAGTGATTTCAAGTGATCAATAAAAAACTAAAGTCAGTTTATCTTAAATGTTTTATTATCCATGTTTTAATTGAACTGGTTTATTTTTTCTCTCTCTTCTTATTGTATTTTTTAAACTTAAGAGTTGATGAAGGAGTTGATAACCCTCTTCTGCCTATTTAGCTACATCTTCCTTTTGCATGTAGATTTCGCATGGACTGAAGGGGAAAATACAAGATTCATAACATTCCATGCATTTTTAGTATTTTTCTTTCTTTCTTTTTTTCAAAAAAAGAAATGATTTCTCTTTTTTGAAGAACAGAATATTTATCACCTGAAAATTTTCATTCCTCTTTTCTGGAAGATGAAAAAATTTTTTTGACACAGACGTTATTAGCTCCTCTCTTAAATGAGAAATTATTATTATTATACATTAATTTATTCAAACAGTTATCTTCATCTTGCTTGCTCTAGTCATAATATTATTGTACCTTCTGAGCTTTTTCATGTACCTGTCAAAATAAATTTTCTTTCGTGCTTATTTTCTACCCTCTCCAACCCATACTTACTGCATGTTCTGCAATGTATGCAACATCATAATGTCTTTTTTGTATTCCCTCTCTGCCAAATTATTATTATTTCTTTTTATGAAGAAATTACACTAATGGAAGATTGCAGAAGAGAACTCAACATTTTTACCTTTAAAAAAAAAAAGACTTCATTAAAAATAAGTCACTTGATAAGACTTTATAAACTTTTGTTTTTTTGCTCTTTCTCTCCTCACTTGTAGTTAAATAATGTTAATTACTGTAATTTCTTTTCTTTTCAGGTTGTTGTGTTTTTTCAGTATAGGAGCTGTCATCACTTTCCTCTTAGATTATTTAGGGGAAAAGAAAAGGTATTTCATTTTTTCTTTTTTTTTAATAGCCATGTTCTTTATTTTTATTCTTTGAGAATTAAGTTGAAAAAAAGAAAAATTTTAAATTCTTTTTCTCCAAAACATTTATCTTGTTTTTTTTTCTCCATTGTCTTTCTTTATTTTCTTTCTTGCTTTCAATTGCCCTTTGCAAAGTGAAGGAACAGCTGATGTTTTAATGGTAAATTTGCGTAAAATTGCCTATAAAGAAAATTTAACAGCATTTTCTTTTTCTTTTGAAAGATCTTCACAAGATATAGACATTGTATTTTTTATTGAACTGACAAGCAGGAGACTGACAAAATGTTACACCTGTTTATATGAGATAAAACGGCTGGTAGAAATGGATATTTCTTGTAGATAAGAAAAATAACAAACCTTTCTAGTCATTGCTTATTGCATTAAAATTTTTTTCTCTTAAGCAAGGTTTAGTTCAAGATAACAATCTTTATATTTCCTTGACTATATTTTTTTTTATCTTTCTCAAAATGATCTTTGTTGCTACAGATGTGATTGATAGTTATCCAGTTCACAAAACTGCACATATGCCCCCCCACCACTCACCAAATAGAGCATTCTTATAATGAGGCCTTTTGTAAACGACGACATTAAGCAGTGAAGTATTTCTTCTATGTGCTGTGTCCCTTCATGATCTAGATGATCATGGCTCTCCTCAATTTCCTGTTCTTTGTGGCTCTTCATGAAGCCTGTCTTATTGCTATCTACCTTAATCCCCATTCCGCTAGCCATATAAGCTTGTTAAGTAAATTATTTGCTGCTTTCTTTTGTCCCCACCCCTGCCATCAATATGTCTTGCCAGTGCAGATTTTCTGAGTGAAAGAATTGCTGCTGGTAAAGAACTGATTCTTCCTGGTGCTCCATTATGCTGGCTTTGTGTCAGACTTATCTAAGTAAACATCTAATTTATACAAATTGATTGCTTATTACTTTTACCAATATTGGTGAAACAAGGTGAAAAAAAACATTATCCTTGCTATATTTACAGGCCTTTTTTTTTTTTTGTTGTAACATTCTTTTTTTTACTTTTCATTTTTTGAAAAAATTGGAAATTTTACCCCATTACACCAGAGTACACAGCCATTCCATAGAAATTTTTTATTTTCTCATTTGGGGAAAATGTTTTAAGATTTTCAATATATCTGACAGTGGTGTAATGATGACTACAGAAAATTATTACTTTAATTTTGAAAGGGTTTAAAGGTTTAGGACAGGTTTGTAGGATGTTTGTAGGACTACAAAGAACTGAATGATAGAGAAATAAATGAGGCTAAGCAGTCAGGCTGTATTTCAAACTTTTCACAAGTAAACTTGACAATGAGTCTCAACTTTAACCTTTATCACTCAGTATGTGACTTCATTTTCTGTACAAAAAGTTTACCATGCTACTGAAGGTGACTCTGATCAATGAGGAATAGTGTGTTTGAATTTCAAAGTTGTGTTGTCAAATCCTGTTATGGCAACAGAAAACAACTTTAAGTGAAATTAACACTAAGAATACTGCAATTGACAGGCACTGAAAAAGAATGCAGTGGAAAGGGAGGTAATATTAATAATTCAGTGTTCAAGCATCAAAGTAAATTTGTGGGGGGGGGGTTGAGAATGCTAAAAAAAATTTTTTTTTACTATAACTCAATGGTGATTTTTTTTGTTTTACCCAATTTTTGGGGTGGGGATTGATGAAGATTTTTCATAAAGGGAATTTTTGAAAAGTGAGAGAGACTTTATTTTTAAAATTGACAAACATTACCATGTTGGTGAAGTAATTATGTTTATATTTGGACATTTTTAATTTGCATTTTATTCATTTATTAGCATAGTATCTGTAAAAAACATTATAGGTTTATTTGTGTATTGATTGGCATTTTAGTTCATGACCAGAGGATATGCCTAGAATCAAAGTGTCACTCCTCAGCCTTAGATCAGTGTAGTATCTGTTCACTGACTTAGTATTTACCTGTTAAGTTTACTATGCAGTTCAAGGAGCAGAATTTTGGCATAATGGATAATGTGTTACTTGCTAACTGTCAGGTCAAATGTTTGAATCAGGATTTCATTTATTTGTGAAATTTATGTTTGCTTTAATGTGACAGAAATTATGGACAAAAATATTTACTAGTGTACCTGTGCCATCAAAAATGATGCCAATTGTTAGAAAGTTTTAATGGTGAGATACAATGCAACAAAAGTCTGGAAGCATGTATTGAGATTCAATAAAATAGAGATAAAGAAATTACAACTAAAATAGAAGCTAAGGAACTGTTTAATTATTCTGTTCTCTTTATGCTTCATTGATTACTTCTGGTATTATATAAATAATGTTTTGCGCAATATCTTTCCATGTTAAAAATGTTGTTTAATATAACAATGAAATGGAAATATCTCTCAGAAGAAAAAGTCTGGCAGCGGAATGGCAAAGACAGCTACAATAAAGCTTATTTCAAAACCAAGTTGAAGCAAGATGATAGGCAAAGGTGTCTGAGTGCTTCACATGAAAGGCTTGAACAAATAAGACTACAATCTGCTCAGTTTTGTATCTGAAACATAAACAAAGCACTTTCTAAAGAATTAATGGATTTTATATTTATTTCAACATATTTTTATTACTTCAAATGTTATTTTTAGTGGATTTTTAATTCTGAGTAGATGCTCCATTTATTTTTAAACAGTACTTATTTAATTTACTAGCATGCACACTTGAGCAGACTTAATAAAGAAAATGTACTCTCTGGCAGTATTCAAACATGCATCCCCCTTTGCGAGGTAAACCAGTGTCTGATTTGGCATGCTTTGACTGCTTGGCTACAAATAATTTCACAATCAAGCAAACTTTTCTCGAGTACACAGATCAGGAGATAAAAAAAACTACTGTCTTAAAATAAATGGAGCATCTACTCAAATATGGATATCCACTAAAAATAATGTTTGGAGTAATAAAAACATTTTGGAATAAAAAATAAAATCCATTATTTTAAAGAAGTATAAATCCTATCATACAGCTGTTGTAAGCAAGCAAACATTCTATCCATAAAATAGTGATTCTCAACCAAGAAGTACTTCAAATCTAAGAGGAGGAAATGGAAGTGAACTGAGGAAGAATTTCAATCATATGTATACTAGATAACAATTCAAAATAAGGGAGGAATTGAAGCAACCTGGGATCACAAGGGGAGGAATGTAACATCTGAAGACCATTGCTATAGAATCTATAGATGCATGTTGTTTGGTGTCTTTTTATCTGTAAATAAATTTGAACAAGTTCATTTTTTCTTGCTAATCCAGAAGCTTTAAGATAGCTGAAAAAATAATTAGATTTTTTGAAAGGGTTTTTCTGACAATATTTGGCCTTATCAATTATGTATAAGCTTTGAAGTATAGGTAACTTTTGGATATTTTAAATTTCATAATTTTAGAGAATATACCAAATGCTGTTCTTTTATGCATTGACTAATACTAATTAACTAGCATAATACCCATAAAAAAGATGTGATTATTTACACACACTTCTGCCAAGGGTCAGAGTGTAGTATCTGTACACTATTTGATAAGTGTTACACAAAAAATAACTGGATCTGTAATACAATTTATATGTAGATTATCATTATTATTATTATTAGCATAAATTATAATTAAACTAGTATAGTACCCATAAAAAAATGATGACATTATGTATAGATTAGTACTTTTGCTTAGGATCAGAGGATAGACTCTGCACTCTGTGAAAAGTTTTACACAGACACACACACACACACATATTTGTCCACATTTCATTTTATATATGAAGATAGATAATCATTAGTATTTTAGGCTTGTCAATTACAAAATAGTGATTTATTTTTAGTGTATATTTTTATGCCTATTTCTCAAATGTTGTGGATTTTACAGATGCAAGATTGATGGTGAGTGGGAAAGGTTATCTGGATTTGTTAAAGTATTTCTACTTTCTGGTGACGTTTTGTTGACCTGGCTTCACTTACTAGACTGTACCTGAACTGTAGATCTTATGACCTCCTCTTAAAACCACCAGAGCTGTTTTTTGTTGGATATTTAGTTTTTTTTTTGTTTTTTTTTTTCTTGCTGCTGACAGTGATTGATTGTTTAAATGAAGCAAAACTGTTCTAAAGTTTTATGTTCTATAAACAAAGAGTCCTTTTGTCTGGACCCATAAGGAAAATGAAACACTTGTAGATTTCATTTAAGCACTCAAATACGCAACCCTGTATAATGCTTGATGATATTGTTTTTATACTTTATTTCTTTGTTTATCATTGAGTTCTTATCTGTTATAATGATCCAATTTCTGTATATTTGTGTGTTATGTTATAATGGTAAATATACCATTCAATAGCATAATTTTTACTGGCAAAATGCTGTTAAAAATACTAGCTCAGAGGATAAAGATAGGGCTTAAAATTAAAGTTGTCCTATCATTTTGAGGTAGATAAAAGCCTTAGTGTGGGATAACTGGATAGTTTTTTTGAAATATGCCAAGATAACAAATTTTTAATTAAAATTCCATTATATTTATTCTAAAATATACTAATTTCTTAAAATAAAAAAACATTTACTTTATTTAAACTGATGACTGAAACCAAAATAAAGGTTGTAAGACTCAAATTTTGATATTTGTATTATTTCTTGTAGAGTGAGTGACCATTGTTAAATTTAAATAAATGGTTCAACAAAAAGAATTGACTAAGTTTGCAATAAATAACAAGAAATAGAAAAGAAAAGAACAGGGCAAAAAATAATATAAAGCAAGCAAACATTATACGCAAGGCAAAGCAAAAGTAATAAGGCAAAAAAGTTCACAAACTAAGAACTGGGGTTAACACACAAGCAAGTTCGGATAAGCAAATGTAGCATTCTAACTTCAAGACAAGACAGACTGGGACTGATTCATATGAAACCGAGAACTGGCTTATTTTATTGGCCAGGAAAAAATCTCAGCATGTATTTGTGTGCTTCTGTCTATTAATTGGAGAAGGGAAAGTGTTTTGCAGTTATTCTAACTAGAGTGGAATCAACATTTCTAAATCTAAAAAGCATTGCAATCTAATTGCAAAGACTAACTTTTCTTTAAACAAACAAGAAAATGGTATTTTTTATGTTAATTTTTGGTTGAAATTCTGAACGAACCATTAACAAATGACATTTATCTGTTATCTTTTCTACTTTATGATAAACTAATTTGAAATTACAAGGGAGAATTTAGTCATGATGTAATTGTAAATTAAAATTGTTTTGATAAAGTCTAAATTCTTTTATGATTGTGAATAATTAGAATGCACTAATATTCTTTATGTAGAAAATGAATGTATAGAGCACAATTCTTAAAGTTTGATAAAATTTATTCTGACTTTGAACATAGAACTAATAAGAACATTTCTGTGTAAAATTATTCAAGTTGATTTAACCAAAATGTTAAATAAAAATAATGTGATTTTTATAAAAATTTAACTAACTTGTTTTTATATTTATCAGTTTTTAAAACCTCAATATTTTAATTTTTTTAATTTATTTCTTAAAAATTTTAATGGTGTTTTTATAATATTACAACAACTATTGATGGTAACAAAATTAAAAAAAACAATTTAATTTTGAGGGTGATTTAAAAATTTGTCAAGACGATTAAAGATTTTAGGACGGTTCTGGGATGATGGTCAAAAATTTGTCCCAATAGAGTAATGATTTTGAAGTAATTTTTAATTATTTAAGTATAAATTAGTCCTACTCCGCCACCCCCGCAAAAAAGGAAAATCTTTCTAAAGGAGATAACCAGTCCGTTAACTGCTAATTACAGACTCATTTCCCAGAATCCTCTTTATAAGAAAAGAAGAGTAGTTAACAGACCGGTTATTAGGATATAAATTCTGTAAATAATTATATGAATTATATAAATGTAATATGAATTCTATAAGTAATCATAATATAAATTCTGTAAATGCTTATAATATAAATTCCATAAATGCTTATAATTTAAATTCTACAAATAATTATAATATAAATTCTATAAATGCTTATAATATAAATTCTTTACACTATTTACATTGTTTAGACTGCTGTCCTCATCTTTGTTGCCATATTCATGACATACGCTCTGGCTTTCTTTGGGTGATTGCAATTTTGAACCGAACCCTTTATTTCATCCACCAGAGTAAATTGTTCTAGTTCCATGTGCCATACCTCTTCCAGATATCTCAGTTATCTCACTTTTTTGAACTCACAATTCTTTGGGTCAGGTCACTGGATCCAACTGAAATAATAGAGAACAACAATGGAAAATATGAAAACTTAAGGAATTGGCATATAAAAATAGGCCACAAAAATCACCCAAGCCGGTCATGCATAGAAATGAATACACTGTGGGAACCAGTAATACGGAGTGCTAGAGAAAAGCAATAATAACAACAAAAATTGCATTATGAGCGCTGGTAAAAATATGTTACTGATATATTACGTTTATAAGTCCCAAAAATTCATACACTGATGTCCTCAAGGACATATGGCCCAGTGGATAAAAGCGTTGGTTGTATCCAAAAGTTGTGAGTTCAAAAAAGAGAGATAGCTGAGACATCTGGAAGAGGCATGGCACATGGAACTAGAACAATCTACCCCAGTGGACGAAATAAAGGGTTCAGTTTGAAATTCCAATCACCTGAAGAAAGCCAAAGTGTACAATGACCAAAATGGTGTGAATAATATCTCAGAAATACAGACAAATATAAATTCTCTAAATAATTATATGAATTCTCTAAATAATTATAATATAAATTCTATAAGTAATTATAATATAAATTCTATAAATTGTAGGTACTGAGATATTGAATAGAAGCACCTTTAAACAGGATTTAATTGAATTAAGCTTAATAATTAGATCTTTGATTGATAATTGGGATTTCCCATATTGACACACACACACACACACACACACATTATATTTTATGTTGATGAGAGAATCTATAAGAACTTTGAAAAAAATAACATTTGTAAAAGAGGATAGAAGAAAATCTTACTAACGGGAATGGATGAGCTTCGGTGGTTGATATTTCTATGTCACTTGAGAGGTGCAGCCATGTTATAGTGCTGGAAAATGATAAATTATCAATAATTTTCAAATTATTGATTTCAGCCCAGCAATCTTGGGGTTGGTAAGAGCTGCTTTCTGCTCCAAGATTGCTGGATGTTTATGATTTCATTATAGTTTTTAGGACACTGAACTGGAATTTAGTCTTGTATTCTTTACTGAATTCAACTGACATTTTTATTGAACAAAGTGTTGATTGAAATGGTTGTTGCTTGACATGAAATTCATGACTATTTTTAGAGGCACTTATGTATAGGACTAGATCAAATGTGTTGGTATTATAGATTGGAGGCTGATCTCTAAATGTTCAATGAGTTGGAAGACTCAGGATGAGGTTTGGTGAGCAGTAATCCCAAAAGATCCCCTTGTAAAATCTGCTTGGCTTATTGAAATTATGTGGTTTTGTAGGAAAATGTATTTTCTTATATTGTTTGGTTCTGTTTGTCCATTTATGACTTTTATTTCTTTTAGAAATTTTGCATTTCTGATAAAAAAAAATTAAAGTTTTAAAATGGAATTAAGTGAAGTGGCTCTAAAATATAGGTTCTATTTACAATATATGTAAAATGCTAAATAATACCCTTACTTTGTGTCCATTTTTATAAAAGCTGGTGTTTGATTTACGATGTAAGTTTAATGCTAAAGTGGACCCTGATTTGGTGCATGATTTTATGCAAATATTTGTGTTATTTTAAAGCATGGAAGTCTAAAAGATTCCTATTTTCTTTTACTCAGGATGAGGAGAAGTGCCAGAGAAATTGAGTTGCTACTCAAACAGAAATTAAAAAAAAAAAGTTTATCTTTTCTTTATTAAGCTTCTATAGTTTAAAATGATGGTTTAATGAAAAAACAACTCACTTGTATAAAAACAAGACACAAAGTAAGGGTCATGTTTTACTTTATACAATACTTTCATTGTTAAGAAGAATATATAAATAAATAAGAACTTAAAAGATAATTTCTGGAAAAAATGAAGGTCATATTCATTTAAAGAACATAAAACTGCATAAGAAAAACTATTTTAGAAGTCATATATTTAAAGTCTTTTTGCTTTAACTTGGACAAAAACTTGGTATGTAGTGTTAAAGAAATCTCATATACATAATGTTTCCTATATTTGTATAAGTGCATATATTTTACCATGAGTAAGTGTTAAAATAAATAATGATGCACCCATTTGTGTGAAGCATGTCTAATATATGAGCAGAAACCTTTCTTTTAAACAGGTTTTGTTGAATATGATTAATTTAATTAATTTTTTCATTTAGTTTTTCCAGCATTCTTACATTTTTCCATTTGCTGGAAGTAAGGAAGTGCAAAATTGTCTGTATTGTCCATTAATGTCCCAAGTGCTTTCAGACACATTTTTTAAAACTATTTTCAATTTGGTTTGTTTTAGGTGTTGTTAATTTCTCTTTATGTCTAACTGTTTAAGATCTGTTTTTTGTGTGTGTGTTGTTTTGAGTACGAATAGGAGCATTTATTCTGAGTTTTATGTGTTGAAATTTGAGTGAGCGTCTTTATTTTAACTTTTAACACACCATTCTCACTGTTGAATAAGGTTAGGTTGATATTAGGAGAGAGATGTTTTATATACAGGGCCTCTCTCACAGCAAGATGTTTCCAGTAATGTAATTTATATAAAACTTTAGTGTTTTTGACCTGAATTTTTCTTAAGAGTTCCTGTAAATTGTAGGTAGCTAGATATTTTATAGCACTATGATCAGATAAGTGACCTATAATGTAGCCACAATTGGTGATATATAGTCCTGTCATACACACAATATTTTACACTTTGTAAATATCTGTGTATTTGTTTATTGTATGTGTCAGTTAAGAGGATGCAGATGCATTTTTTGAGAAATGACTTTTAATGCAAATGAGAAAAATGTATAGCACAGTGATGTAAATTAATTTTACACAAATACCCTTGAGAAAAATATGGATTCACCCTCACTAGGTCAGACTGGATTCTCTAGCAGTTATTGGAAACTAGTCTAAGAGAAAAATAACTCTGAATTCAAAACTGGTTATGTAACCCTGGCAAAGTGCATACTATACTGTGATTGTAAAGTTCACAGTTAAATGTGGCATGAGCCTTTGGATTGTATGATCTTAACAGAGATCAAAAAGAAAAGAACTTTTTTTTTTAACATTTATTAAATATAAGATGAAGTTTATTTATTAAATATAAGTTGACATTGTTCCATAAATTGTTTTGACTTCTCTATCTTTTCACATTCAGTTGAATGATAGACCTTTTTCACCAGGTTTCATGTTGTATTTGGTAGTCTGTAGCAACTTTGATACAACCCTTATTAAGATATAAATTTGATAAGGCCTTTCATTTTCAAGATTGGTATATTCTTGCTTGTTCCATATAAATTGTAAATGTGTTAGGGTTTATATGCAATCAAGAAAATGTGATTAATTTAAATATGAGTCAAAGGTTTTAACATCTCTTAGTTTTTCATTAAAGTTTGTTTTCATTTTCAGAAATAAAAAAAATAATTTCATGGGATGGACATAGGTAAATTTTATGCAATAAACTCTGTCTACTTAAAAATATTTTTTAAAGTTCTGAAGTAAAGTGTTTTCATTACTCTAGATATTGTTGTTGTTTTTAACAGATTTAGACAGATACATTTGTCGGCCTGCAACTGGTGTTTTTAGTATTAGGTTTTTAAAATTCACTAAGCAGTTCTCCACAATCTCCTCAATCAAGGTCTCAAAAAATCACATGACTGGGTGCTATGGTTATATGGTAGTAGTGAATAGTAGAAAAAAAAAATTATATTCTGTCCTGGTTGGCCTCTTTTGTGTGAAAATTTAATGGGTACCAGTTCTATATGAATAGTAAATGTTAGTCGGTAATGCTCTAGTTGAAGTGATAAAAATGTTGAAAGGAAATTTTAAAAAGCCAAAAAACTACAAAGCAATTTTTAAATAAAGGTCACATTATACACCTGAGAAACACCAAAGAATATTGAAATGTGTTGAAAGCAAGCAAGAAGTCAGCAGTCTTTAAAAAAAAAATATGTAAGAACGAAAATGTATTTGATAAGACAAAGCAGTGAAACCTTTCCTTCCAAAGACTAAACAAGCATGTAAGGTATGTCCGGAAATAATCCAGCCATTCAATATAAAAGAAAAAAGTAGCATTACCATCTTAGTTCTCTTCAAACTACTCATCTTAGGACTTTACACACTTCTTCCAGTATCCCTTTAATTTTTCAAAATGGTTTGAAATGTCCTCTTTCTGGATCGCCTTAATCTCATCCACATTCTGAAATCTCCCTTTCAACAACAATTTTAACATTGGGAAAATCACAGGGAGGCAAATGTGAACTGCAGCAGGGGGGCTAACATATCTGATTGATGTGATGTTATGCCAAAAGATTCTGCACAAAAAAGAATGGGCAGTCGAGATATTCAAACTAGTTGGATACATTCTAGACAGTCTGTAGAATCTCCAAATTATTTCATTCTTCTCTGTCAGTTGCTGATTTTCTTTCTCTCAGTATCATATTTTTGGTTGTTTTGCTTGTAAAGGGCCTTCCAAAATGTGGATTACTTGTCTGGCCCAAATTTGAAGCATTAGTATCAGAATTTTCTCTGCATTTCACTCATGGAATATTTCCTGAATGCTTTTTAAATCATTTGAATTGATTCCAGGGACTAATGACCAAGTTTCAAGCAAAAGTTGATGCCTGTTTGCTGTGAATATGACAGTCACACAGTACACAAGATCTCTTAATGGTATCTCACTCTTGATTGAGAAGAGTGTCTATTTATGCATGTACAGTAAATTGGTAATCAATTTACATCAAGTCTGCACACAACTAGTTCACAAAATATTTAAAGTAGCTCTATACTTTCCAGATAGACTTCATAATGCTGCTTTATTTTATTGGAATCTAGCTTTGAATTGCATTGGCATTTGAGCTTGTAATTTACATCTTGAGTCTAAATGCCTAGAGAATAATTCTCTTGTAATAGTTTTAATATCAATTCATGAAAATTGACAGCAAGATAATTTTACTTTTCATTGATTATAAGTTAATTGATTTTGACTCAGACACTATCACCTTATAAGTCTGAATATAATTAACAACCGCTGCTGCGTTTGTTATTGATGAAATAATAAACACCTTATTTGTCTGGAATGTCCTCACTGAAAATACTTTCAGTGAAATAGTTGTATCTAAATAATAATCAATATTTCTAGAAGAATCAGTAAAGGTTTTTATTCACAGTACTTGGCATTCACAAATAGCAATTCAATTAAATACTGACCTGACTTTAAAAAATGCTGCTAGACATTTTGTTGATGAAAAGGGATCACAATGTCAATTGTTGGAATTTCAATGTAAATTTACTGAGACAGGACTATATATGACCAATTGTGGTACTGTGTGTAATTGACATATTCAATATGTTATGGTTGTCTTCTATTCATGCAACAATAAGCATCAATTATGACAAGGAGGGTGAGGCAGCGTTGTTATTTTTGTCACCAGGGAGTCAGAAGTATTTATGCTTCCTTTTGTAGATCCTCTCTGTACACAACTTTTTTTCCCTTTCAAATAACTTTTCAGAATTATAGTTTAAGTTCATAAAAAGCCATTTTGTTTTTCAATGTTATAGAAAATAAACATTTAATTCACAAATTAAAGGTGTAAACAAAAATAAAACAATGATTAGAGATTTTGTTGAGATTTGTAGATAAAAAATATGCTGACAAGATATTTTTAAGTTGCATGACTTAACAATTTCTCCTCACATGATTAAAGTTATCAGGAAATAAACAAGTTTAAAAATCAAGTTCCCAAAAGAAATCGTCAAATATACTTTCTTTTTTTTTTTTAATAAGGATTTCTGTATTGATTTGCAGGGGATTCTTAATATTTTATACGAGGACTCAAAGTTTATTAATATTTACAAAAATTGTTATTTTTATTACTTCATTATTTGTGCAGGCCAGTGACAAAATAAATACTGTTTAAAAAACTAAACACATTGTCTATTCAAATAGAGGTATCCATTAAAGATAACACACATAGGTACCTCCAAAGATTCATTAAAAAATGAATATACATGATGAAAAGATGTAAAACCTTTGTGTTATTATTAAGAAGAAAGACTAAAGGATTTTTTAATCCTTTTCAGAACCTCCAAACTTTTGGTTAAAAATCTTGTTTTTCTGTTGTCAAATAGGAGTTATAAATTAGTATGGAAGTATCTTTTTGCTGTGAAAAAACATTGATTTGGAAATTCTTGTAAAAATCAGATAATTGTCAAATTTTAATGAAAATTTCAGGACTTATTTACAAATGAATGAAATTATTTTTGAAACATTTTTTTTTTTTAATATCTTGGTAAAATATATATTTCTTTACATTTGTTACCCCCCCCCCCGGACTTATTTAATTTCATGAAATTTAGAGAAATTCTTTTTTTGTAGTATTTAATGTTTATATTAGTTATAACAAGTCACCAAGAAATTTAAATCATCAAATCTTTTGATCAGCCAAACTACCTAGAATTCAATAAAATATTAGAATACTTAAAATATTTCCAATTTTTAAGATAACTGAGTAGTTAAAAAATTGTAAAAATATGGCAATTACATTGTATTTGTTATGTAATTTTATAACAATTATGTTGTCCTTAGATGAAATTCCTAAATGTCAGGTCGCCAGTAAATGTGCCTGACACCTCATAAAAACATCCCTGTTAAAAAAAGAATGATTTTCTGCAATATTTCAAACTAAAACTCCATTTTATTTTTGAAAGATTTTTTAATAAAGAGAATTATGTTAGGTTGACAGATTTGTCAATCTGGTCAATTTTATTGATTTTACTGATAGTGAGAAAAAAAAATAGAACATTTCAATCAATATAAATTCAATTTGAAATACAGCAAATTATTTTGTTTATTGGAAATATTAAATTTAATCTATTAGCTTGAAATTAAAAATAAAAGATTCAAGAAAGATCTTTTATTTTTAAAATGCATTTTAAACTTTAGGTATCACTTTTTTCTCTTCTTGGCTGTACTGCTATATATACATGTGTGTGTGTGTGTGTGTGTGTCGTGTAACACTTTTCACAGAGCACACTGATACTACACTCTGATCTTAGAAAAATGGCTGGAGGGTAAGACTTTGGTCTTTGGCACAGTCTACAGACATTGTCTAGCTAGGCAATAGTACCATTCCATAAGTAAATAACCTCTCATCATTTTTAACAAGGACCAGTTTGCATATAATATAATGAAATACTAAGATAACCATTCAGATAAGAATTTTAACAGTTAGTGTTGAACTGGTGGATTTATTTAGGGGATATTCCTGCTCATCATTGCTATCTCTGTATTCTCTTATGGTTATTATTAATTCCATCTGGTATTACAAGGCTTATCAAAATTGGATTAAACATAAGAATTCTTCCCCTTTGTACCAATGTTCAATTTTTATATTTTGACTTGTATAAAATTTGTTAATATAGTGAAACAATATTAATAAAATTCAATAAGGTTTTCATTAAACCAAACTTTTCATAAGTTTTTGAATGTAATAGAAAGATTTGGTCTATTCTCCAAAAACAAGCTGAGAAGTTCCTTACACACTTCGGTAGCAATATGAAACCTTTAAATAGTAATATAAGCATGTTTATTTATAGTAGATGAAACATTGTGGACCATTATTAAGTTTTGAGGAGTATATCATCTTAAATATTAGTTGTTTTTCATTGCAACTGTTTTGACATTTAAATATGCAGCCATATTAATAGCCAGAAATATTGTTGACTAGACTTGAACTCATTGTTTATTTTCAATCTGTGCTGTTTACTGATGGCTTGAATAGTTGCAATGAAAAGCAAGTAAATTAAGCATGTAAGAAATGCTAGTCAAAAATTAATAATCGTTTTAATAGTGTCCTCAATTTTTAAATTCCTGGCAACGGAGGTCACTCATGAGTGGAAATTGAGATATTCTCAACAGTTTGTTTTCTTCTTGTAACTTTGTTTTTATGAAGGCGCCCTGCAAATTCTTCTGTGAATTCATACAATAAAAGAAAAGCATTGGCTGTTTTTTTATTTTCAAGTATAAAATACTTGAAAATTGAGGATTAAAGTGAGGATTAAAGTGTTTTCTTTTTTTCTCTTGGGGAAAAAAGTTCATTACTTTTGTAGAAATAAAGTTCTGTGTGTAAAGTTTTCAATTTTAGACAATTAAAAAAATACGCTCATGGTTTATTTGCCTCAACTAATGGAATATTTGTCCCTCAAATTATCTGTTCAATTTTTTATTTTTAAATCCTGTTCTTTTAGGACATTTGAAGAGGAAATGGAGTGATTTTGAAATCTGATTAGTCCATCTTCTAGACTGATTGTCCTACCAGCGTGAGAGAGAATCTTGTCTGCCTGGCTCGTTTACCTCTAGCTGGTTGGAGAAGTGAGGGCATTAATGTCAAGTGAATTCATCAAATTCAACTGGAATTTGAACTTGCCTATTCCATCCCTGTTAAAGATACATTGGTATTCATTTTTGTAAATCATCCCATTTGTTTGTCGTATTTTAGCACTACTCTGGAAAAAAAAACTTAGTTTGCATTTCAAAACAAATTAGATCTAAAGTGTGTTGCTTATAAGAAATACTAACATAATTGTGCAAAAGTCTGGAAAGAGTTTAATTTTTTTTTAAATATAAAGTAAAATCCATTATTTTTATAAATCCATTTCTTAGATCAAGCATTATCAATTTATTTTTTGATGAATATTTCTCTTTGTCCTACTAAGATAAAAGTTTGCAATAAAAAGAAACTGAAATTAAGATAAAATAAACAAAAAATTAAAAAGAAATTAATCTTAAGAATTAGAAAAAATATAATATTACTACTATTAAGACTACTGTCATCTTTAAATATGGTGGCATATCAAGTAGTTGTGAGGAAAGGAATAGCTACATAGATGAGTGCAACTAGGGCTTATGTAGCCTAATTAGTAAAGCAGCTGTTGCATTAAGACAGACTTTCTGAGGAAAAGTGATCTGAGTTAGTCTCTCAGTATTGTTATTTCTGCTTCTTTTTGTTTTCTAACTGAGAAGGACAATGAAAAGCAACTGAAATTAAAATGAATGAAAAAAATATATTGTTCCTTAATTGTTTCTTTTTAGACATTTTAAGGGTAAGCTCTTGTAAAATTATTAATTTATTAGATGATAAAATAAAAACTTTATTATGTTATCTTATTCCATTTCTTTTTTTTCTAAGAAACTTTTTGAGATTTTCAAATCTCTTATTTTACTTTGCTAATTATTTTGAACATAAATTAATTGCAGACACTTAAAAATATGTACAGTTACTATGTAATTTGTAAGTTAGAAGTGACAGGGAAAGTTGTTAGATATTTAGCATTAAAATTTATCTTGTTTTATTGATTGCTAATTTGAAAGAGGGCTTAAAAAGTGAGTATCACACTCGCAAGACGTACTGAAGGCAGGAGGGACACAGCATAACCTTACCTATCAAGCTTGTCTAAATGGTTGGCAGGACAAAGATTAGGTGCTGACATGACTTGCCACAAATGGAAAATTTCAGAAAGCCCAGCTACATAGCCTACATTGTCACAGCAACACCTTTGTTCATATATTACCATGTATTTCATGCTCAGTAAAGATATTATTCAAAATGTCAAAAAGTCCTGTATTTACAATATTTTTTGTAAATAGGGATCATATTTTTTTGTACACGTACAGAAAGTACAAAACATTATTTTTAAGTGAAATCTTAATTTCACCACTTTCAAATCTGTGTGACTATTTCATGACTAGCATTGTTACCTGTATCGGTATGTACACAGAATTTATTAAAGTTCATATAAAACTACCTTCAGGGTATAAGATGTGTTATGAAATGTAAAAGGATATCATGTTTATGCTTGGGTTCCATTCCCAAGCTGCCCCATTTTATAGATGCTATTTACAAATTAAATAACCTGTATCCCGAAATCTGAAAAAAATCTGAAAGCCAAAGTACTTCTGGTCGCAAGAGTTTCAGATAAAGGATTCTCAACCTGGATATAGACAAAATTTACTATTAGCTACAAAGAACAGGAAATTGTGGAGAGCCATAATTGTCAATGTCCTGAAGAGACATTGCACATAGAAGAAGAATTGAAAAAATGTGCAAATTATTGTAATTATTAGTTGTTGATTCGAATTACAAGATAACATTTCAATTGTTGCCTTTTTCTTTGAATAACAAATATTCTATTGATTATGGTCTGATATTCGAGTGGGCATTTTTTATCTTTCTTTATTGTTGCAAGAATGTTGTCCTGAAAGTTTCTCTTGTCTGCATTAAAGACAAAACCTTTCTGACAATGAAACTTATGAAAGACCCTGACAGTTACCATCACAACGCATGACTCCCCTTCCTCTTTCTAATCCCTCCCACCCTTCTCAACAGCTTCCTCATCAAAATTCTATAACTAAGTAGTAAGGGAAAAAGAAGATGTAGATTATCTTTTGAAGCTCATAAATATATCTAGGGCATATTTTCAATATCTTGCAGACAAATTGCTTATTCATAATGACAAAAATGCTTATATGTTAGCCATTCATAGAGCTAATCTACTTCAAGTGCTCAACTCCCCACACACCACCCCTACTTATAGATATTGATATTCACTAAATTTGGTTTAGTATGGTATGGAGATTAAATGAAAGATGGGAAGAGAATGATAACATTTTGCTGGTTTTCCATTTGTCAGTGGTGGGAAATATACAGTTGTGATAGGTAAATTGTCGCCATTTTATGTTTTTAATTTTGCGCATGTGTATTGTTTGTTTTTGATTTGGTCAACTGCACAGAGTAGTAGGGTCAGTTGGGCATGGTCTGTGAGAAAAAGAGCACCGTGATGCAATTCACCCTGCCAGAAATTTGGAAACGGCATGATGTACTGCTTGGTATTCATACCAGAAGCACCGGTGCGAACATTTCAGAGTGTTTGGGTGTCAATCTGAGAACAGCGCAGAGGATTCAGAAAGAGTTGGATGAGTCTAATGGTGATTACGAAGGTACAGCAACTTGGAAAACTCATTCTGATTGTTCGGATAAGAAAAACTCTTAAATCTTTTGGTGAGGACCTCAGACTCAATACAGAGGCCTACATCAAGTGCCTTGAGGGTGTAGTGCTGCCCTGAGTCAAGAGGGTGGCTGCTGGCTGACCCTATGTCTGGCAAAAGGACTCTGCAACATGCCACACAAGCAGAAGAACCCAGTCATGGTGGTCAGACAATTTCAATGACCGCATCACTTCTTACATGTGGCCATATAACTCTCTAGACTGCAACCCCCTTGATTATTATGTGTGGGGCACAGTTAAGTGAGAGACCAACAAAAATTCCTTGTAACACCAAATTTGTAGTGAAAGAAAGGATTATAGCAGCATTTACATTCTTAAAAAAGGAGAGTGTCCAGAAGAGTTGCAGGAGATTTTGAAGTTGTTTGGAGGCTGTGGTTGAAGCCAATGGTGATTTTATTGAATAAATTTACTCTTTAGTATTGCAAGATATTTTTGTGTAATTTTGATAAATATACCTCTTAAAATGAGATGTCAGTGTTATTTAGATTTTTGCTTAACTTAGACGACAATTTATTCATTGCACCCTCCCTTCCTCTCTCAATCATAAGGCAGTGCCACCTCCTTTTTTTTTATCTCTCCAAGTAAACTTTGTTTCATTTTCTACAAGGCCAAATGGAAGAGAAATATCTTCCAGCCTTGAAGATTAGCATTCAAAATTCTAACTTCTATGGGGATTTTCCAATATATATATATATATATATATATATATATATATATATATATATATATATATATATATAGAGAGAGAGAGAGAGAGAGACAGACTTGATAAAATCCAAAGAATCAGCAATGTTATTAGACCTGAACTGGCATCTTAGCTTCAGTCATTTTCCCACTGCCATAAAATTGCTTGCTTCTGCCTTTTCTATAAATACTTTCATGGTTATTGTTCAGATGAGTTCTTCATTATGGTACTTAGACTTTTTGAATTTAAGCACAGAACTAGATTAGCAACAAGGTCTCAGCAATTTACAGTTGAATTGGTTAGATGTAGCCATAAATTCTATGCTAACAGTTTCTTTTCTCACATTTCTTGCTTGTGGAACTCTCTTCCAGCTCTATGCTTTCCAGCCAATTTTGATCGTCAAAAATTTAAATGCAATGTCAATTATTATCTACTGTCTTCCTGATTACTCTTCTATTGTTCTCATTCCTTAATAATGTTTCTGTTTTCTAATTCTTTCACACCCAGTAACCCCTTGTGTCTTAGTGGCTTCACTGCCTTGCTTGGGGTAAATTCAATTAAAATATATAAATAAAGTTATCTCTAGGTACACAATAAAAAAGGACCCAGTGTGAAAGTATGTGCTTATTTACAATAACATATGTACAAAGAAGAAGGGTGTGGAGGCTTGCTCAAAATGTTATTGGCACATAATGAAAGAAAAAAAAAATATATAGATATTGATAGAGGAAGGCAGTGAAGTTAATGAGGTTTTGTTATTGTTCTGATTTGTCTGGCATTGATAGATCAACACAGCAGAAGTGTCTGTTGTTGAATGAAGGGAGTACGAAATGAATGTCATTTGTAGGAAACTTGTAGTATTTGGAGCCTTGAAGAATTAGAATTGCAGTGACTGAGTTGTCTTGTATCTTGTAGATTATTGTTCACAAATTTAGATAATAATCACAGAGGTAATAATGGTACCAGTAAAAATGGCTCAATTGGAAAAATAAGAAAAAAATCTCCATCTGATAATAGTTGATATTATAATCGGTTTTGTATACATGACAGATTTTGGGCCTTCTGCCTTTTACCTTCAGCATCTTATGTATGTAAAAATTGTAAGAATTATTTTATCTGTATTTGACACCTTAATTTGTATATGCAACCAATCTTCGTAGTTTGTTTACATTTATTTTGCACACATCTTTTATTTTTTTTTTAATTACCATTCTTTATGATCCCTTCACATAAAATCACTCTTAAAAAACATTAGGGAACCCGAACTACGTAATATTTTGAATACATCACAGTACGTGTGATAGAAAACAAAAAAAAAACAAAACATGAGCAACATGCTATGCCCCACTTAAATTTTAATTATAGTTTAATTAGACAAAATATCAGTTGGAAATGTGATGAGAATTAAAATTATAGTTAAACCTTTAATAAAGAATTGTTTTTTAAAACCTTTCACTCTGTGTTCCAGATTTAAATTTAAATGAGTTATTTGTTTAATTTTTGATCACGTGTAACTACCTGTTACTTCAGGTTGTTTATGATTCACCAGGATTGAAAAACAGATAGACAGACACATGTACACTGCACTTTATTTATATAGATATGTCATCAATGATGGGGCTGTGGTAGAGCCACTGATATCAACGGGGGGGGGGGTCTACTTGACGGTTCCTGGACAACTGAACCAGAAGCAAATAAACAGACAACAACTATCCTCTGATAAGAAATTTTACTTTACATAGATTAAAATTAAACAGCAATTGGTGTTTAATTTTAAGCTCTTTAGAGAGTCTGTTTTTTTTCACTTGTGCCATTATTATCATTCACCCATGTTCACATGTCCAAAATTGCTGATTGGTTGAAAATAATCTTGGAATTCTCTTCTCAAGTCTTTTTTTACAAGAACATTACACACGCACGCACACACACACACAGAGTTCAGTATATTCAGGTAGCAAGGATTCATTTAAACAAGTTTTTTAAAATTTAGTTGGCAATGTCTGCTTAATTTTTCATTGTATTTTTCCAATTTTTGAATAAGATATTATCCATCAGAGTTAAAAGTCAGGATAAGCTATCTATAATTCATGATTTTTTTTTTTTTGTTAAACTACTGTCAAGCATCTCAGTCATTAACAAGAATTAGGTGTTGCCAATGTGATAGACAAGATTTTGTTGGCTATGTCCTGGCATTTAAAAAAAAATTTTTTTTTTTTAGTGCTAGCATTTGAATTAGTCCAAAGTGACACCATATGTAAAATAGTTACATGAAACTAGACTGCACTGGAAAAATATGTATTAAATATACAACCCCTTCCTCTCAGATGAAATATTATTGCATACCTCTTGTTACTTTATCTCTATTTCCATGGAATAATGTTCAGACAAGCTACATTCCTTAGTTCCACCAGTTCTAATCTTCACGGCTAGGACCTGCCATGCCACGCCCATTGTAGCGAACCACCCTCATTCCTTTCGTATTACATTAGTGAGAAGTAAATTCTACTTGAACAATTTCTTCCTATGAATTGCTATCTTGTTTTCCAACCACTATAACCTTAACCTGTTCAAGTCTAGGGCTAACTGTTATCTTCCCACATATACCCATAAACTGTGTTTTTTACCTTTTATTCTTAATGCTTAGGCAACAAACTCTTTCAGTAACTCTCTACCCCAAGTGGTTCTTGGGCCTTGTGTAGGATGAACATCAGTAAAAAAAAAAACCCACATAGATTGCATCTTGTAATTGCCTCCTATTTGTGTCTATGTGTGTGTGTGTTGGTATTTATGCCGGAAGGTGAAGGTCATTTATGGGGAAATAAATGCAGATTGCTATCAAAACATGAGTGCTTAAAAGTGGGATTTTGCAATTTTTTAATAATTTATTTGAAGAGGTTTTAGCACCCAATCTTCATGTTGTGAATTGCAACTCATAAAGATTGGAACTGCCAGTGGTCAGGAGTTAAAGCTCGTCTTTCTGGTAGAATAGGACTAATCTATGTATAATAGATAAACATTTACTCAAGAAGGGCATTACAAGAGAGGAAAAAAGGGATTGTCAGTGGTCAGGAAATAAGACATGTGTTACTAACAGAAATCTAATTTATAAAATTTATGATTTTTAAAAACAATAATTTCATTAAAGGGGGGTGCTAGTTTTCTGACCCAAATTGACAAATAAAGAAAGAAGAAGAGTTAAAAAATAACACAGTACATGAAAAAAAAAAAGCTGTATCTTATTGAAATATTAGTTGCAATTTGATTACCAAAAACATGTTCAAAATTATTAATACCTATATCTTACAAAATGGAAATGAATGATGCAGGAAGGGACTGGAGTGTTCCTCCTTACATTCAAGTTTATCACTTAAGGTGAATGTTCACAAAATTAGTACATTTGTGAAGTATTATGAACTTCAGTCAGAGGTTAATATTTGCAATTTTATTCATTTTATTGGTCACCATGATTGAACTTAGTGAAGACCTCACGTTGTGATGGCCCACATTGAAGTGAGAGGCTAAAAGGTCATATTCAAGTAATTTCACATGTTAATTTAAGCAGTTGAAACTATTACCAAGAGGTCCAAGAATGTACACACTGTGAAAAATCTGAAAGGAAGGAAATCCAAAAATGATCTCTGGTGGCAAGAAAAGTCCTCCGGGATGTAAAGAACAACCTAAGGATGACTACTAAGGATAGTTTGATTGGTTTGAATGACTCTGCTATCAAAATATCTTGATAGGAACTCCAGTGAATTTTGTATGAAGTTGTTTTTCATAGAAGATGACCAAAGCAGACTGCTATGCTTGAAGCAAAGATTATCTTTAAAGGATTCAAGCTTTTGGTTAAATAAAAAAAAAAGAAATGAATTTCTTGAGCACAGGAATATTACTTTTGTTTAATGAAAAGAGGTGAAGCTTTTAACTTAAAGAACATTTTGTCCTGGATATGATGATAAACTACATCTGGCAGCAAGGCCTCTGATTGGGAGATTGCAGGTTTTCAGGAGAATTGAACCACCTCTTAACTGATGTTGTTCTCAGGTCCACCCTGACTTGGGGTGGTAGCACCTGTCAGGGTCCCAGCTATGAGCAAATAGTGAATCCCCAAACAAAAATTAACAGTATATTTCATAATAAAATGGCCAACAATACATTTTTATAACGAAATGACAATCAATGTAATACAAAAAAGTATATATAAAAACTCACTTTTGTAGTAAAATTACCAACAATATATTTTATGATCTACAAACTATATATCTCAGAAACATACCTTTACCCTGAAAGTATAAAATTATGTACAAAATATTCAGATTTCAGCATTAAATAACCAATAGAGGTGTTGATATGCCACTAAACAAATCAACCCACCAGCCGAAGAACATCGTCACAAGAGATAGTAGCTGCATTATGTTATGGCAATATTTTCCAGTCAATGGGATTGGTAGTCTAGTTAAAGTAGATAGAATCATGAAGGAAGAACAGTATATTTGTAAAACTACAATGCAACCCTCGCCCAAGCTTTTCATTGATTGGCCAATGATTACCTCGTTGTATTTTGATTCTCAACCTTGTTGGTACACACTGGAAGCTGGAAAAAGGCCTACTGCATGCTCACAGGGTGACAAGATGAAAGACAAATGCTACATTGAGAATGCAAAGCCAGTTTTCCATATTATATGTAGAAGTTTTATTCAGGGTTTCACCTGCTCACCTGAGTGGGTAGGTAGGTGAAACTTTGGACAACTTCTCTGCTGATTTCATAGATCAAGCCATGCCCCTAACAACTTGCCAATCTATATGTCTCAATGTGCGGCTGGTAATATGAACAGTTGGCATCAGAACCATGTGACGGACAAATCTGTCTTGCACCAAGAGCAGACCAGAACTAACTCTCCGATCTCAAGCATGACTGATGATGTAGACTGGCACCAGGAGATGACCAATGTCTGATTTGTTGCTGCTTGATCTCCAAATTTCCCTCATCTACTCCTTTACTTCCCTGTTCCCCTTCAGTCAAAGTGGATGCCACTTAGAAGACCAGGCTTAAAAAATAGTCTCATAAAAGATAAAATCACATCTTCCTTTTCTACATGGGTGTCCATAGTTTCAAATATTCAGATTTTGGTAACCAAAACATTAAACAGCCTGCTGGAAATCATGGGTTGGAATATCAGTTCACCTTTCAACAAGACAAATGATCAAAAACAAATGTCAAAGTTGGCCCAAAAAAAATTCCTGGATAATAATATGAATACTTTAAAGTGGCCAAGTAAGAGTCTAGCGCAAATGAAGAGAAGAGCCAAAACCTTTGTTAGAATTTGGAAAATATTTATGAGAACTGTTGGCATGCTGTAATAATTAATAAAAGCCTGTAATTTATTATTAAGATATGGCTTTTATATTCTCTCAGTAACTTTGATAATTTTACTGACCAATATTTGAAGATGATCATATTGTAAAATATTTTCCCTGGCATTCTTGATATCACTGTAATATTTTCTGATAGTTTCTAAAACAAATATAAATGAATAAAATTGAGCTGAATTGAAATGAACTCCAAAAATATTCTTCCTAATTGTTGTTAACAGCACTTCTGCTTTTCTCTAAAAATACAGTTATTAGAATATGTGAAAATGTGTTTGTTTTTTTTTTAATCGATGAGAAACTTCACAAGACTTGCATATTTTTAAAATCTTATGCACAATATCTTTCAATGATCTCCATTTTTTTCTGAAATTATTTGAGTGCCGGTTATCTACCTTGGGTTTTAAAGCATTATGAGCTTTATTTAAAGGAATGTGAAAAATCTTAAATTAGTTTTGAGTACAAAAGTCAGGTGTTCATTTCCTTCCACTTCCTGAAATTCTGCAAGCAGCTTCAACAATTTTGAAACTCACTTTAAAATATTGTCTCAAAATTACCATTATTATGCTTATAATTTGTCATTATAATAACAACGGAAACAAAACGTACAACTAAATACTGCTGATAATGATATGATTTATTATCATTGTAGTAGTAGTAGTAGTAGTAGTCGTTGTCGTCAGATGTTTACCTGAAATGAGCTTTAGATTTCAAACTTTGTGAAATTATTCTAATTAAAATTTTAAAAAATTGACACAATTCTTGTAAAACGTCTGTATGAAAACAAAATTTCTTTTGATATATGTTAATATTATTAAAGCTACAAAAAGTGTAATCATTGCAGCTCTTCATATTTTCAAATATGAAACTTGATACTTAATTGAAGAAGTGAAATTGGATTGAAAATATTATGAAAAGATCCTAAAAAGAAAGTGTCACTTTATCAGATGATGACATTTCTGTTTTGTTTGATACATTTTGAATTTTAGATTCAATGTTGAATATTTTAAATTTGACTTTTTGTTATCCCTTTGAATTATGGTCTTGGGTGATGTTTGATTACATGGATATCGATGCAGGTGTCGAGTGCTAAATACTTTCTGGTATTTTTTTTAAATAGCTTCTTGGTTATACCAAGAAGCTATTTTAAAAAAAAAGAAAAAAAAGGAGATATGATATTTGGTCATATTTTAAGAACAGTGTAAGAACTTTTCATCATTCCTTAGAATAGTAAAAATGTTCAACCAAATGCTAAGACCACGATATCTGATCACTGATCTTGCTTAAATGTAATAAAGTCACTACAAACCACCCCCACCCCCGGTGTGATGAATCATGTTGAGCTGTTTTGTCATCAAAAATTGCCTCTGGACAATTGAATGTGCGCAAATAGTTGCAAGAGTTCTGACAGTGTTGCTTGTTTCTCTCTCTTCCAGATGCGTCATGGTGTTTGTCTTTACTTACTTCATGTGTCACATCCTCATCTTGTACTCAGTGTTCCCACTTATATGGTGAGTTGAAACATTTCTATTCTCCATCCCAGATGCCCACTATTCTTCTACATCTCATCTCCACAGCATCCCAGTTGGATAAAAAGGATCAAGTGGCGGAAGTGGTGGTGGCGATGCTGGAGAAACCAAATTAATACCAATTGATCTTAATTCAAAGAATTTTGTTACTGTACAAAACAAATCTTAATTTGATTGACATAATGAGTAGATAAAATACCAATTCGATGAGAAGTTATTTAATTTAAAAAACGGAGAGAGAGATAGAGAGATAATTTCTTCAATAATAAGACTTTACTTTTTCTCTGTTGATATAGGAAATGATTAACTGCAATTATTTCTGTTTGCTGATACTGATTTTTTTTCATGAAAGCAGATGTCCTTGAAATAAATTATTATGAATTAGATTGTATTACTCTGTCATGATTATTGTCTGATTTCTCCAATGAACAGAATTCAAATGCAAGCGTTTTCTCAGTAAATTCCCTTTTAATTGTTGTTTTATTTCTTTTGCCAACGTGTTTTATAGAAAGTGTTGTTGTCATGTCAACTTTTCATTGATATTAAGTATATAGATGCATAGAATCAGTCACTGTAGATTACTAAACTTACCTGAATCTAGTCCAAGGCCACAAGAATGGATATCATAGTGGGAAGTGAAACCTTTACTGTAGGTACTTCCACAGAAATGCGATACCTAAGGTTTAAAATGAATTTTTAAAATTAAAAAAATTTTTCTTAAAGCTTTTATTTTAATTTCAAGTTAATAGATTAGATTTAATATTCCCAGTAAGCAAAATAATTTGCTGTATTTAAAAACTAATTTAAATTTACTGGAACTAGTTTTTGTTTTTAATTTGCTAAAATAGCTGATTTTAGCGCCATTTTTAGCCATCCATCATCATTACGTAATTCTCTTTATTAAAAAATCTTTCAAAAATAAAATGTATTTTTCTGAAATTTTATTTGAAGAATATTAGGTGATTTAAAGTTTAATTAATCTGATTTGAAACAAATATTGCTTTAAGCTTAAAATATCACAGAAATGCTTTGTTTAACAGGGCAGTAGCTGTTTATTCAAGGTGTTGACAGGTTGATCAACAGACAGAATTTTATCTAATATTTTTTTCTACAGTGGATATATCTGTAAAAATTACTTGAGAAATACAATATGAGTGCCCTTTTTATATAATTTTTAACTACCCAGTAATCTGAAAAATTTAGGAAAATATTTTCCACAATCTGATGTTTTATTGAATTTTGGCTTTAAATTTACTATAATTATCCTCTTATTTTCTGATTATGCAATATATGGACATCCGTATTTACAAAAATTGACACATTTATATGCATATAAACAATATTTAAAATTCTTTTAAAATATTGGTAGTGGCTAAATTGTAATAAGTTTTTCCATTTATGATTAGTTAATATAGTTTTACTTAATAACAATATCACCTAACCTGTACAAATTAATACAGAATTTTAAGATTTCAAACTTTATAAATTATTCTAATTAAAATTTTTAAAAATTGAACACAATTCTTGTAAAAATTCATTATTCATTGAAAAAAATTTTCTTAATAATGTCCATAATATTCATAAATGCAATTAAAAACTTTTCTAATTAAATAATGTTTTAGTTTTATTTCATTTTTTTATTTAAGATTCAGAGCAGATTTTCAGTAACTGGGGGGGGGGGGGTCTTTTTTTACAAAAAGAAATTGATATAGTTCAAATACTCCAAGGAGTTCTGCTTTTAACTAATATAAACATTAAGTGGATTGAAATTTAATAAATATGGTGGTTAACAGATGTAAAAAAAAAAAAAAAAAGATTACCAAAATTTTCTAAAAAGAAAAACACTTCTAAAATAATTTCATTTATTTGTGAATAAGCCCTGAAAGTATAATTAACATCCAAATATTATTTGATTTTTGCAAGAATTTCCAAATCAGTATCGTTTTCACTGCAAAATACCCTTAAATTTTCACATACTAATCTTTGCTCCCCACCCATGCAGCTGCAGAAAAAGAAAAAAAAAAAAAAACCAATAAGATTTTTAACCAAAATTTTGAATGTTCTAAAAAGAACCAAAAAATATAATTTAATAATCAAAAAATCATTTGGTCTTTACTCTTAATAATAATGTAAAGATTTTGGTGATAAAACTTTGTTTACTTACACTATTTACATTGTTTGGATTATTGTTCTCTTTTTTATTATCATATTCATGATGTTCAAGCTTTCTTCAGATGATATACATTGGAATTTTAAACAAAACCCTTTATTTCATCCACCATGGTAGATTGCTCTAGTTCCATGTACCATGCCATTTTCTGGCACGGAGGAAATAAAGGGTTCAGTTCAAAATTCCAATGTATATTACCTGAAGAAGGACGGAGTGTACAATGGTTGAAACATTGTGAATATGATAATAAAGATGAGGACAGTAGTCCGAACAATGTAAATAGTTACAATACCTCATAACGTTGGTTTTGTCCAATTGGCTCTGGTTTTTAAGATATTGCTGAAATGCGGTTTTCGTTTCTGTGAATCTGTACATAATGATACTAATTGGATTACTGTGTTACTGGTACATGAATATTTCAACAAAACCACATTTATTAGGCTATGTTGGCTATTAATTAGTAATCAAACAATGTGGAATAAATGTATCACTTCTATTTACGTTTTCTGATTGTATATAAATAATTAAAATGTGATATTTACTTACAGCATGCTATTATTTTAACAATGAACAAAGAAGAAGCAGAAGATTTTCTCGTTGTATCAAGAGATTAATGAAAAATTATAAAATAAAAATATGATTTCCAATCAAATTTCACACAAACAAAATATGTAATTTAAGCGATTCAACATAATATTTTACAAGCCTGATATCACAAGCTGTCCAGGTTATTGTACTTTACTTCATTTGAAGGAAGCTTCTCTTTTGTGATTTTTTTGACTTCCTTTTATGAGTTTTCTGAGTGCAATCATTTCTAAGGCTCCAGCAGTAATCAGGCATCATGTTGGCATTCCACGTGCCTTGGTACCACTCCTCCATAATTTTGATGTCTTGGTGGAAACATTTTCCCTGTTCTTTACTTACGTTACCAAGGTTTTCTAAATGGCTAAACAGTGGATTTTGATACTTAGTCTTGTTGCAAGAATTTGGAACTTTTTTAGAATCACTTTGACTAGTTCCTAGTAGTTACCCATTTTCTTTTTGCCCAGGAAGCCTTTCACAACTGAGACAAAAGAAGTCCATGCAGCAGCTTCAATCTCAGTCATGTGGGAGACAAAACTTTCATCATTAATCAGTTTTCTTATTTGTTTCCCATCAAAAACTCCTGCCCCATTACCCAGACCGGGAAATTTTGAGTAGATATAACTGAAGCATGCACCATCTTGATTTAACGCCTTGACAAATTGTTTGATTAGGCCCAACTGGGGGCAGGATGATGTGTTCACAGTTAACCTGTGGTTCATTTATGACATTTTCTGTCTTTTAAAGCAGGCTCTTCATAAATAGGCCAAAATCCTTCTTTTCCTAGTGCTGATCATTGGCTCTGATGTCCCATAGACAAAAAGTTAACCATTTCAAAATTCACACATATTATCCACTTATGTTCATCATAACACAGTTTTTATAGAACAATCTTTACACTCGTGTAATGCTCTTTCAAGATCATTGAATGGCCAATTGGGATACAAGAAAACCTGCCACGATTGTGCAACAATACACAATTCAAACTTCATCTAGACCTGTCAGTAAATAAATGCCACTCAGCTGGATTGTACTTAGGCAGTCACATTGCCAAAAGGCCTTGGATGTTGTTACAAAACACAAAGTTGTCTTCTTCACAAATTCCTGGTCTCTGTCATCTTAGCTTCAGAGTCAAGCACACAAAGCTCACTGAGGCAGGAGCCCCAAACCTCTGATGTCTCTTTTCATAAAACTAGATCATCTCTAATCAAGTCATTCATCTCTCCTTGTGTGAAAAGCTTCACTTTTGCAGCCTGAAAATCTCCCAAATATAAATGATAAATATTGCTGCTAGGAGCTTCATCCACTGCTTCTGCAATATTCATAATGTCATCATGTTGTTCGAGTAAAAACTGGAATGGGAACACCATTGCAATGTGGAACTGGCTGTCTTGCAGATTCAATATCAGGATTGTGCCATGACTTCTTGTGACGGTTCCATTCTGACATGTTTACCATACAAAAATAGCAATCGTTATGGTGAATTTTGGGTTCTCGTCACACCATTGGTACCCCACACTTCATTGACTTGACTTTACCTTGGGTCCACAAACAAAGGGTTTCAGTACAATTCTTATAAACTTTGTGAAGAGCCCATGACTTATTTTGATCTCCAATTTCCGCACCAAGTAGGCTTGATATGCTCTTCTGATTGAACATGGAAATGATGCTCTTTTACCATATATTCATCACATATGTAACAGAAAATGCCAGAGTCATTGTGCCAATGTTTACACTTAGAATTCATGTTTAAGTTGTGTATACTTGAAATATAGAGACATTGGTTCACCAGCAGTACCTGATACACAAATCCTGTCGGCAAGACTGGTAACAGCAGATTGGCTGGAGCCCTCTGGCCTCTATACTGTCATTCGTATCTGTAACAAGAACAATGGTATTAAGAAATTAAAATTAAGATATCTAAAGAATTATACAATTTTAAGGAATGTAAACTGTTATATTCCAGGCTGATAGGATGAACAAAGAATATAATATAAAAGAGCAATTTTATTTTAAATACAAACAATATTTATTTTTTGTCTCACCTTACTTGATGTAAGTGTATGATTAAAATCAATCCACATGCATATGTTTAAATGGCAGCCATCTTCTTTCTCTCTGTATTCTGTACTCAAAGTGAAGAATTCTTATTCTTGGGTAGAGTTCTCTCCCCTGACATAAGCAAATTGACAAAGAGAGACAGCAGATCTAGCATATTAGGAAAATATTAAATCATTGAAATTTATTGGTGTCCAATATCTTGAAAAGTAGTGCCAATTCAACAGAATTAAGTACATTTTTGGATTCAGTGACCTTAATTTACTCTGAAAATGTTCTATCTTGTACCTTTAAAAAAAAAACTTTTTTGTTGGCCAGTGAATTGAATGTATTGCACACATGAATGGTTTGCAAAATGAGAGAGATATGACATGTGCTCTTGAAACAGTTATTTTATACATGGAAATAACAATTCAAAATGAACTCTTACTTAATGTCAGTAGCAGTTCCCAAAGAGAGAAGTAGCCATTAGATCAGAGGCAGTCCCTGTAAAGAAAAGTAGTTCTTTGCTCATTGGCAGTCCCTGAAGAAAGAAATAGCTTTATAGTCAGTGATAGTCTCTGAAGAGAGAAGTAGCCCTCAGGTCAATAGCAGTTTCCAAAGGGATGTAGCCCTTGGGTCAGTAGTAGACTGTAAAGAGAGAAGTAGCCCTCGGGTCAATAGCAGTTTCCAAAGGGATGTAGCCCTTGGGTCAGTAGTAGACTGTAAAGAGAGAAGTAGCCCTCGGGTCAATAGCAGTTTCCAAAGGGATGTAGCCCTTGGGTCAGTAGTAGACTGTAAAGAGAGAAGTAGCCCTTGGGTCAATAGCAGTTTCCAAAGAGATGTAGCCCTTGGGTCAGTAGTAGACTGTAAAGAGAGAAGTAGCCCTCGGGTCAATAGCAGTTTCCAAAGGGATGTAGCCCTTGGGTCAGTAGTAGACTGTAAAGAGAGAAGTTGCCCTCGGGTCAGCAGATGGGAAAGAAAACATAAATGCTTACACACTTTTTCACTTATTCTTCCACTTTTGGTAATCTTTAGAAAATTTCTAAATGAAATCCTTTAATCCCCCAGTGAGTGGAGCAGATATTTTTTTTCTCTCTTTATTATTAAATCTTCTTTATCTTTTTGAGGAATTCATTGGACATTATTGTTACCACACTTTACATTTTCACTTTCCTGTTGAGGTTAGAGCTCAGAACGCTTGTTTCTGAGGATTTATCTCTTAGACTGTACCTTCCAGTGCATTAAGGGATTCCCTGATGTCTGCTTTATCATTGCCTTACAATGTATTGAGGTGAAAAACTCATCTTAAGAAAATGTTTAGCTTTTATTTTGAAGTCCTGCATTGACATAGATTATTATTCATTTAATATAAAATAAAAAAAAAATGATTTTAAATTAAAACGTTAACTAATATTAACGAAGTTCTTATGAATATTTCTATTCTATTGATGTTAGTGAATACAAGAAACTAATGTGCCATTTCTAGGGAAACATTTAAATATTTTAGGAATTTCTGCATTTTCATTTTTTTTTAATTTGATATTTATGGTTTTATTATAGAGTAGATCAATAATTTCATAGCCTGAAACATGATCTGAAATTTGTACTGTATTATATTTGATCTGTGTGATTAATATTTGTCACCAAATTAAATGTTTTGACAATATGTTGCAAAAGAAATATTTATTATTTAGAATAGACTTTTTTTTTCTCATCATGTTTTGAACTAATTGATATACCTATGTTTATATGTGTATATAAAAAAATAAATGGCTCCAGTATTATTAACAAAATGTGTTTTAAACAATGTTCCATTTACTTTAGCCTGCCTCACGACTTCCTATTTATGTGCTGTGTCTCCTCGGGATGTAGGCGATCATGGCTCTCCGCAATTTCCTGTCCTTTGTAGCTCTTAATAAATTGTCTTTTTGTTATTTTTTCTGAACCTTGTTCACCATTCATTTACTCAAGCTCATTATATTATGTGTTGTTTTTGTCTCTTCCTCTTGCCTTCAATCTGTCCTGTGAGTATCAGATTTTCCAAGCTCTCTTTCCTTTGCCCAAGAAATTTTAACTCTCTCTTTCTGATGATAAGTATAAGTTTCCTTTTTGTTTCTATTTTCTCTAAAATTTCATTGTTGCTCACGTTTGGTCTGATATCCTCAGCATCCTTCTGTAGAGCCACATTTTTGTTGCTTCAAGTCTCTTCATCTTTGAGGAGATTGTTCAGCATTCACTGCCATAGTGGAGAATAGATATCCTGTAACAGTTCCGTACTCTTTTTTTTTTGTTTCTAACAATGATTTTTTTTGTTTCTCGGTACTCTGCTTAACTTTTGGAATGCATCTTTTGATATCGCAATGCGCCGTAGGATTTCAGTGTTGTACATTCCGTCCTCTGTTATAAAACTTCACAGATATTTAAATTTTTGTACTTGTTTGATTTTGACATCTCTGATTTGTAATTTGCATTTTGGGTTCACCCTTTTGCTAATAACCAGACAGTCTGTCTTCCTGCAGTTGATATTTAATCCTTTCTTCTCCCTTTCCATCACTACCTTCTGTAGATTTTGTAGTTTCCTTTCTGTGTCTGCTATCAATAGTGTCATCTGCTTATCTTATGTCATTAAGAATGAGGCCACCAATAATGAATCCTGGTAGGACTTCTAATTGTCTCAGTATTGCCTCACTGTATAGATTGAATAAATCCAGTGAGAAAACACATCCTTGTCTTACTCCCCTTTCTATTTTTGTATATCTGCTGAACACATTTTCTATCTGTATGATGACATTTTGCTACCAGCATAGGTTCTTGATTATTCTATCTTTCCCAAATGTGTCAAGGTTGCTGAACAGTCCCAGCAGATCTTTGTGGCATACTTCATCAAACTCTTCTGTGTATAATCTATAAAACAGAGGTACACATTCTTCTGTATCTGTATTGCTCTTTTTGATAACATTCTGTGCATATTGTGTTCTTTGTTCTAGTGTCTTTGACAAACCTGCACTGTTCCTGTCCTATTTTTGGTCTGATTCTTCTGTGCACTCCATTCAACAGAATTTGGATGAGAAGTCAAAAGTCAAATGTTACCCATTATTGTCTTTCATACTTGCAACATCTGCACTGCTCTGTTGCATCTGTATAAAATGGATTCCATCATTTTGTCCATAATTTAATAAAAATAAATTTGGTTTTCAACTTATTGTATTAAACATGACTTTGAAGAAGTGGAGAGAATTGGTTCCTTTCAGTAAATATATTTGCAATCCTTTACCAATTCCAAACATGAAATCTGATTTCAATGAGAATACATACATTAATAAATCCAATTTAATGTTCATCCTCCTCAATGGCAGTTACCACAGCAAAGTAATTTTTCTTCCCTGTGTGAAAAATGCCTTCCTTTTTACTGATTTGGCCTTTTGATCTCTTTGCTTTTTTTTCTGATTTTTAAAATGTTGTTAAACTTTGAACTCATTAATTCTTCCTATAAACAAAGCTCAAATAAAGAAAAATAATCTCTTCCTCAATAAGACTAGAAATAATTTTTCCTATTTTCTTTTTCATATTAACACAACGAAATTCAGATCATAATACTTTGTCTTGCTATCTATTAGAATGTATTCTTCTCAAGAGATCAATCATTTCTTCATTAATCTTGTACAAGATAGTATCTTCATTTCTTTTACAATAAAGTCTTTAATTTATATATATGTATGTGTATGGGTATATATATATATAAAGGGTGATTTTAAATGTGAATTAAGTTTAAGCGTCTAACAATTTTTTTTTTTCTTTCAGATTTAACAACTTAAGTCTTTGGCAATTTCAATCCTGGAAAGATTAACAATCAAACAACGTGTTAAAGTTTCAAGAGTGCAATTGGAAAAATTGTTCATAAATTCAAACAAACTGGGTCGGTGGCAGATGTGAAAACACCATAGCGTGCTTGTTTACGCCGTTCAGCTGAAAACATTGCTGCAGAATGTGGCCGAAAATCCAGACACCTCTATTCGTCATCGCGCGCAGAAACTGAACCTCTCCACAACAACGCTACATCCTTTCCAATTGCACTCTCAGTTGGTCGATTATATTGACCAAAAAATCGCAAAGTCTGCAAAATGCATTTCTGTTTGAACATCCAGTTTCATAATAGGCTTTGATAACTTTAATATGTTATTTGATTGTTAATCTTTCCATGGCTGAAATTGCCAAAGACATAAGTTGTTAAATCTGAAAGAAAAAGAAAAAAAATCATTAGATGCTTAAGCTTAATTTACATTTAAAATCAGTTCAAATTATTGGAACACCCTTATATATATATATATATATATATATATATATATATATATATATATATATATATACACACACTAGCAGCATGGCCCGGCGTTGCCCGTGCTTGATTCAAAATCATACGACTCATACAGCAATCGCTATCACTTGACTTAAAATATTTTTGCACTTCCTTGCCTTTAAAGGAGTGCCCTTTGCCGTGCTGATGTTGCTACATGCCTTACTTCTTGCCTATCTCACACTGCAAATTTTTTCTAAGCTCTATACTAAACATTAAATCTGTTACGAAAAAAGAACTAAACAAAATGAACAAAAAACGATCAGCTTTAAAAAAGGACTCGTAACTGGAAAAATCGAATGAAAAAAGAATGTTAACAACAAATATTTTTTCACACCCAACTCAGTTCTGCAGAATCAATGTTGAGTTTAAGCAAGCGAATGAGCCAATTGGAGTAAAGTGCCATGCAGATTTAAATTTTTCCCACTTGTGACAAATGCAGCTATCGTTTTTTTTTCATGCTAGCATGCTAGTTAACATTCGTGTCAGTCAGCTGTTGGCTCTCACGCTGGCCAATAGAATCTTCCTGCCTATTCGTGGCAGCCAGCTATAGGCTCTCACTCTGGCCAGTAGAAAGTGGCCGCAAACTACATGAAAACTGCTGTAGAACCATAAAAAAATCGATTATTTCCACTATTGATGGGAGTTGGGAAATGCAAAGTTGGTCTTGGCCTTCGTTCTAACTTGGAGCATGTGCATATAAATTTTGGTGCAAATCCATTCGAAAATTGTGGCTTTGCATTCGTTACACACACACACACACACACACACACACACACACACACACACACACACACACACACACACATCCTGCCTTTTGTATATATATATATATATATATATATATATATATATATATATATATTATTTCAAATGTTATTTTTAGTGGATACCCATATTTGAGTAGGTACTCCATTTATTTTAAACATTATTTATTTCATCTACTGGCCTGCATTCTTGAGAAAACTTAATAAAGAAAATGTATCCTCTTGTAAGATATGGACTTATGACCCCTTTGCAAGAGGAACCACTGTTTGATTTGGCATGCTTTGACTGCTCAACCACAATTAGCTTCACAATCAATTATGGTTCTCTTTTGCCTTTAAAGCATATTCACTCATTCAGTTTTTTCTCAAAACACCAATCTGCTCAGTTTTGTATCTGAAACATAAACAAAGAGTTAGTGGATTTCATTTTTTAATCTGACATTTTTATTTTATTACTTCAAATGTTAATTTTAATAAATGCATGTGTATATATATGAAAAAAAAAAAAATAAATATATATATATATATATATATATATGAGCAAAAAAGTTGACAGTGTTTGTCTTTATATATATATATATATATATATATATATATATATATACAAACAAATGGAAAAAAAAGTAGTGACGTTTCACATGTGGGTTGCTTACAAACCGAATTGTTCATAACCATTTGGGTTCTCACCTGTCGAAGTGCAATTAAATGCACTGAAATGAAGTTGCATCTTTGTAGTGAGTAAATTGTTTTTGTCTATATGAAAAACTTATAATAAATAATTATTGCTCTACTATTGGTATTGGGTCCTCTTTTGAATTAATGCTGTGAACGTTAGAATTTATATATTATTTTCGTTCTCATTACATTCAGATATATATATATATATATATATATATATATCCAAAGATTTGCTAAAAATTAATTACAGGATGAAAAAATGCCCCAAACTTTAATGTCAAAATTTTTATTATTAAGAAGAAAGACCAAAGGACTTTTTTGATTATTAAATATTTTTAGAACCTTGAAAATTTTGGTTAAAAAATTTGTTTTTCTTGCAGCAACAGGTGGTCATAAATTAGTATAGGAAATTTTAGTCTCTTTACAGTAAAAATTACATTGATTTGAATATTCTTGCAAAAATCAGATAATTTAATGAAAATCAGTACTGATTCACAAGTGAATGAAACTATTTTAGAAAGGTTTTTTTTTTCTTTTCTTTTCTTTTTTTTTTTTTTAGAGAATCTTGGTAAAAATATACTTTTTCTTTTACTTCATTTACAACCCACTTATTTAACTTTATGAGATTTTGAGAAATTCATTTTTGTAGAGCTTAATGTTTATACTAGTTATAAGCAAAAATCTTTGGAGAATTTAAATCATCTAATATTTTATTATCAGATGGGAGCCTCATTTACAGAAAATCTACTCTGAATCATAAAATAAATAATGCAATAGAACTAAGGCATTATTTAATTACAAAAGTTTTTAATTGCTTTTATGCATAAGATATATTATGGACACTATTATCTTCAGAGATTTTTTTTTGATGGCCAATGAAATTTTACAAGAGTTGTTTCATTTTTTAAAATTTTAATTATAATAATTTATAAAGTTTTAAATCTTTTAAAATTCTGTATTAATTTGCATCAATTAGATGACATTGTTATTAAGTAAAAACTATATTTACTAACCATAAGTGGAAAAGCTTACTACAATTTAATGACCCCCAACTCAGTATTTTAAAAAGAATTTTGAATTTTTTTTATGTGTATAAATTTTTGTAAATATATTCATGAGACTATAAAGCCAAAGTACCTAAAATTCAATAAAGCGTTAGATTACTTAGAATATTTTCATAAATATTTTAGATTACTTGGTAGTTAAAAAAAATTATATAGAAAAGGTATTCAAGTAATTATTACAGTTAAATGCCCTGAATGCTTAAAAATGCCAAATGTCAGGCTATCAATAAATTGTCAACACCCTATAAAGACAGACACCTTCATGTTAATAAAATGCTTTTTAGTGATATTTTAAAAAGAAAAGTAAGTAATATTTGTTTCAAATGAAATTAAGTAAACTCGATTAATGCGGGATTTGGATGATAATGTGTATTCATCTGTGTGTGTGTGTGTGTGTGTTTGCATCAATCCCGCATGCACAAACTGAAATTATGATACACATACACACATGAATTAAGCACATGAACAACATGTGACAAGACAGATACATTTTAGGCCTGCTTAACCAACAAAAAACAAATAACACAAAAATAAATATACCAAAATTTTCATATTTCATTTTCTGACGAAGCTTAAATAAAAGCAAAACTGTTAACATTAAGCATTAAATTAAATCACTTAGCATTCTTCACAGTTTACCTTGACTTTCATAGTTAACCTAAAGAATATTTCTGAGTGTTCTTAAATTTAAAAATTTTGAAAGCCTAACAATATTTTTTATTTCTGTTTATAAATACATGTTGCAAAATAAAATCCTTACATTTACCTTGATGATGAAATGTATTGGTAAAGTATAGTTTTTCTTTTGTCTTTAATTCATATAATTTTATATATATATATATATATATATATATATATATATATATATATATATATTCTCAAATAGAGTGTATCTGTAAAGCAGATAAAATTAATAAAAAAGAGACAAGAGGAAAAACTATCCTTAACCAATATTGCCTTGATAATGTCCTTCAGAGGACGAAACATGTCGACTAAGAATAGTTATTCTTCTTGTCTCTTTATTCATATATATATATATATATATATATATATATATATATATATATATATATATTGAGTGTTTTCTTCTATGCCAAAACCTAAGTTGGATTTAAATGAATTTTATGTGAAACAAATATCTAACAAAAATGAAAAAAAATTTTAAATTCCATTTCTTTATTCCTTTATACAAGTGAAAGCAAATACTTGACAAAGTAAACATTATTAGTTCTACGTGAAGTGTACAGCTTTTAAATATTTATATAAACTAAAGATTTTTTCAAAACTTTACTTGAAATCATTTTTTCTTATCTTGCTGGTTACAACATAAACTTTCATGCACAATCATGTCATTGTCAGGAATATTGCACTTAAGCTGTTTGGTCGCTAAGATATTTGCAGATTTCTCATAGGTGTCAACCAGGATTTCAAATGTTAATTTGCCATGTAAACTGAATATCTTCATTTGGAAAATTGGTGCTACACAGTCTTCCTATTGTCATTTTTTTCTCCAGTTTAACCTTACACTAGATTAAGCTAAATTTGTTAATTATGTCATAAATAGGGTAATAATTTCTGAAGAAAAAAATAAATTCTCTACTGAGAACAATAAAAAAATTTTGTGCTGAGGAGGGTGGCCATATGATTTAGGAGATGTTTGATTCAGGAACTTAGTCCTGTCAGCTGTCTTTTTCATTTGTCTTGAGCTCAAACCCTGTCCTTTTACAACAACTAGACTTCCCTTTCTACTGAAACCAATGAAATTGTCCCTTGTTGAACTTACCAAATTTGATCTCCTCTTATATATATATATATATATATATATATAAATAAAAACGAGATCGCTTGGAATAATGACTTGTATTTTCCCTGTTATGGGCATTCTTATGTCCATGATATAATAAAACTCTAGTTCACAGATGGAACAGAATGACTGAAAGGATAGAAATAGTGATAGAGCAGTGAGAGGCTTGTGGCATTTAATTTGAGAAAGGGTTTGTATGGTGGAAAATAATTAGTCACCCACAAAGACTTGGAGATGCTTTTGAACTCTATCGTGATTGGAAAGCGAAGACTGGGCAGTAGTACTCCGTTTTCATCCTCATCTGACTCTTGTAAAGGTAGAAAATGGAAAGCGATATAAGTTGCCCATTTTAAATAGATTGTTTGGCACATTAAATAGAATAGATTCTTTTTTTTTTTAAGCTTTTTACCCCAAGCAAGGCTGGAAGCCACTAGCATGCAAGGGGTTACAGAAGATTTGGAGCAAGAGCAGATAGGAGTGAAAGAGGAAAGGATGTGGAGAAGGATAGTGGATAGATCAAGGCAAGGGGTTACAGAAGATTTGGAGCAAGAGCAGATAGGAGTGAAAGAGGAAAGGATGTGGAGAAGGATAGTGGATAGATCAAGGCAACTGGAGATGTTGATTGACGTTACATTTGAATAGTTGGAGATTATAGTTGTCAGGGAAACAGGAATAAGAAAGGGAGTTCCACAGGCAAAAGGTGCGAGATATGAAGCTATTGGAGTAGAAGAGACGGCTACATTTAACATAAAATATTTGTCACATCCTCCAATGGCTTGCCTCTTTTGTAATATTGCTTCTTCCTTTAAAAGTAGGTACCTCTACTTTTTTGCTAAAAAAGCATAGCATGATGAAAAAAGGCCCCAAACTTGATGAAAACAAAGTTTTATTGTCAAAATGTTTGTTATTATTAAGTGGAAAGACCAAAGTATTTTTGATTATTTTATTCAATTTTTGAATCCTTTCTAGCATGTTCAAAATTTTGGTTAAAAATCTTGTTTCTTTTTTTTTTGTGCCAGTGGTGGGCCAAAGATTACGATGGGCAATTTAGCACTTTTTTTCTGGTAAAAAACACATTGATGCAAAAATCAAATAATTGATGTTTTTTAATGAGATTTTCAGGACTTATTCACACATGAATGAAATTATTTTTAAAATATTTTTTTTAGAAAATCTTGGTAAAAATATTTTTTTAAACAGCTCTTACATCCACTTACTTAATTTTATAAATTTTGAGAAATTAAATTTTGATCGCAAAATTTTTTTTTATTATTTAAAATCAGGACTCCTTCAAGAATGTAAATATTAATTTTTTTTTTCAAACAGTTACTCATTTCCCAAAAATCTGTTTCAAATCATAAAATAAAAAATGCAATAAAACTATGGCATTATTTAATTAGAAAAAACTTTTAATTGCTTTTATAAATAAGATATATTATGGACACTATTGTCTTTAAAATTTTTTTACAATTTACAAGAATTGTTTTCATTTTAAAAAATGTTATTTATAATAATTTATAAAGTTTCAAATCTTTTAAATGTCTGCATTACTTTGATCATGTTAGTTGATATTGTTATTAAGTGAAAACTATATTTACTAATCAAAAATTGAAAAGCTTAATACAAATCATTATGCAACAAGATTTTTAAAAGAATTTAAAAATTTTTTTTAGTGTTTAAACATGCTGATTTTGTTGCAAGTTCAGTAGACCATACGCAATATTATCAAAAAATAAGAGTGATAACTATATTAAATTTAAAGCTAAAATTTCTAAAATTCAATAAAACATTAGGTTGCAGAGAATATTTTTAAGATTACTGAGTACTTAAAAATTATATAAAAAAGGCGCTCACATCATTTATTTGTTTGAAATCGGATTCATTATACTTTAAATCAGCTAACATAGTTCAAATAAAGTTTCAGAAAAGTATATTTTATTTTTGGAAGATTTTTTTTTAATAAAGAAAATTACATTGCAATGAAAGATGATTAAAAAAAGGGGCAATAATCAACTATTTTAGAAAAAAAAATCGATCCCAATGAATATAATTTCTGTTTGAAATACACCAGCAGGATATTTAGTTGACTGGAAATAGTAAATTTAATCCTTTAGCTTTCAATTAAAGCTAAAATGAAATCTTCAATAAAGCTTTTTCAGTTTTTAAAATAAATTTAAAACTTAGGAATCATGATTTTATTGGAGATACCTATTTAAAAGAGTTTAGGTAAAATTTCTTTTTTAAAACTTTCAATACTTGATATTTATTCAACTTAACTTCATCTGGTACAAGTGTGTGTGTGTGTGCCATTTTGTAAGGGTCAAATTCCTTGCTACTAATGGCCTATGTTATCATTATTCTCTAAAGTTCTTTATTCATTTACATATTCACTGCTACTGTGAATATTTAAAAACTCACGTCATGCATCGTCTATGTTTTTGGTAGAGTTACTATTAAAAATTGCTATATAAGACTAGATATGCTTTATTTTGGAAAATAAAATTCAATTCATTAAACTGTAAAGAATAACATGTGCTGACACTGACATTTTGTTTTGTCGGTTATAGTTGTTTTTTTTATAGAAAACAAATTTGACAAATCAATGTTTAAAAAAAGAAATTTAATAACACGGAGAATAGTTAAGTTGCTGAAATGTCATGAGCCCAATCGAGAAGTCATTCCCCCCAATTATGATTGGGAAAGGGTCAAGCCGAGAACTTTTCAGCTCCATCCTCATAATAAAATGGAATGGATTAACAGGTTCATCAAAAGCTATACACAGCATACCCCATGATGCACATGTATGTCCTGTGGTAATAGATGCTAAAGACATACCCCTATGTTTATAGGATAGAATCATGTGAATATGTACTGTTATGATCATCACCATCAGCAACTTGCGCTGTTGAATGTGATTTTTGGATTAGTATTATCAAGTGTCAGTGCATTTCCTATGAAAATCATTTACAGTAGGCGCAATAGAATTTCTATTGTAACTTTTGTTAGAGAATAAATGCAATTAAAATCTTTATGCATTGTGTAAGGATGTTTTTTAAAAATGTCTTTTCAGAAATCTAGTTGTGAGTAAATGCAAATTTTCAATTAAGGAAATGCATCTGTATTTGATTGAATGTTGTCATTTTTTTTGTCTCATTTCCTGTGAGTAATTTCAACTGAAGCATGCCTTTTGGACAATTATCTTTCACATTTACTAATATGCAAAAAAAATCTCTTTTGCTTTCTTTTTTTTTACGTTCTTTTTTGCTTTTCTTTTTTCATTTTTGTTTTGCTTTTCCTTTTTTTTGCTTTTCCTTTATTTTGCTTTTTTTTATTATTTTGCTTTTCTTTTTTTGCTTTTCTTTTTTCTTTTCTTTTCTTTTTTCTTTTCTTTTCTTTTTTCTTTTCTTTTCTTTATACTTTTCTTTTTACTGTTCTTTCTACCTTTTCTTTTTTCCTTGTCTTTTTACCTTTCCTATTTTCCTTTTTTTTTACCTTTCCTATTTTCCTTTTCTTTTTCTTTTTGCTTTTCTTTTTATCTTTCCTTTTCTTTTTATCTTTCCTTTTCCTTTTTATCTTTCCTTTTCTTTTTATCTTTCCTTTTCTTTTTATCTTTCCTTTTCCTTTTTATCTTTCCTTTTCTTTTTATCTTTCCTTTTCTTTTTATCTTTCCTTTTCTTTTTATCTTTCCTTTTCTTTTTATCTTTCCTTTTCCTTTTTATCTTTCCTTTTCTTTTTATCTTTCCTTTTCCTTTTTATCTTTCCTTTTCTTTTTATCTTTCCTTTTCTTTTTATCTTTCCTTTTCCTTTTTATCTTTCCTTTTCCTTTTTATCTTTCCTTTTCTTTTTATCTTTCCTTTTCTTTTTATCTTTCCTTTTCTTTTTATCTTTCCTTTTCTTTTTATCTTTCCTTTTCTTTTTATCTTTCCTTTTCTTTTTATCTTTCCTTTTCTTTTTATCTTTCCTTTTCTTTTTATCTTTCCTTTTCTTTTTATCTTTCCTTTTCCTTTTTATCTTTCCTTTTCTTTTTATCTTTCCTTTTCTTTTTATCTTTCCTTTTCTTTTTATCTTTCCTTTTCTTTTTATCTTTCCTTTTCCTTTTTATCTTTCCTTTTCTTTTTATCTTTCCTTTTCTTTTTATCTTTCCTTTTCCTTTTTATCTTTCCTTTTCTTTTTATCTTTCCTTTTCTTTTTATCTTTCCTTTTCCTTTTTATCTTTCCTTTTCCTTTTTATCTTTCCTTTTCTTTTTATCTTTCCTTTTCTTTTTATCTTTCCTTTTCTTTTTATCTTTCCTTTTCTTTTTATCTTTCCTTTTCTTTTTATCTTTCCTTTTCTTTTTATCTTTCCTTTTCTTTTTATCTTTCCTTTTCCTTTTTATCTTTCCTTTTCTTTTTATCTTTCCTTTTCTTTTTATCTTTCCTTTTCTTTTTATCTTTCCTTTTCCTTTTTATCTTTCCTTTTCCTTTTTATCTTTCCTTTTCTTTTTATCTTTCCTTTTCTTTTTATCTTTCCTTTTCTTTTTATCTTTCCTTTTCCTTTTTATCTTTCCTTTTCCTTTTTATCTTTCCTTTTCTTTTTATCTTTCCTTTTCTTTTTATCTTTCCTTTTCCTTTTTATCTTTCCTTTTCTTTTTATCTTTCCTTTTCTTTTTATCTTTCCTTTTCCTTTTTATCTTTCCTTTTCTTTTTATCTTTCCTTTTCCTTTTTATCTTTCCTTTTCTTTTTATCTTTCCTTTTCTTTTTATCTTTCCTTTTCCTTTTTATCTTTCCTTTTCTTTTTATCTTTCCTTTTCTTTTTATCTTTCCTTTTCCTTTTTATCTTTCCTTTTCCTTTTTATCTTTCCTTTTCTTTTTATCTTTCCTTTTCTTTTTATCTTTCCTTTTCTTTTTATCTTTCCTTTTCTTTTTATCTTTCCTTTTCCTTTTTATCTTTCCTTTTCTTTTTATCTTTCCTTTTCTTTTTATCTTTCCTTTTCTTTTTATCTTTCCTTTTCTTTTTATCTTTCCTTTTCCTTTTTATCTTTCCTTTTCCTTTTTATCTTTCCTTTTCTTTTTATCTTTCCTTTTCTTTTTATCTTTCCTTTTCCTTTTTATCTTTCCTTTTCCTTTTTATCTTTCCTTTTCCTTTTTATCTTTCCTTTTCCTTTTTATCTTTCCTTTTCTTTTTATCTTTCCTTTTCTTTTTATCTTTCCTTTTCTTTTTATCTTTCCTTTTCTTTTTATCTTTCCTTTTCTTTTTATCTTTCCTTTTCTTTTTATCTTTCCTTTTCTTTTTATCTTTCCTTTTCCTTTTTATCTTTCCTTTTCTTTTTATCTTTCCTTTTCTTTTTATCTTTCCTTTTCTTTTTATCTTTCCTTTTCCTTTTTATCTTTCCTTTTCCTTTTTATCTTTCCTTTTCCTTTTTATCTTTCCTTTTCTTTTTATCTTTCCTTTTCCTTTTTATCTTTCCTTTTCCTTTTTATCTTTCCTTTTCTTTTTATCTTTCCTTTTCTTTTTATCTTTCCTTTTCTTTTTATCTTTCCTTTTCTTTTTATCTTTCCTTTTCTTTTTATCTTTCCTTTTCCTTTTTATCTTTCCTTTTCTTTTTATCTTTCCTTTTCTTTTTATCTTTCCTTTTCTTTTTATCTTTCCTTTTCCTTTTTATCTTTCCTTTTCCTTTTTATCTTTCCTTTTCCTTTTTATCTTTCCTTTTCTTTTTATCTTTCCTTTTCCTTTTTATCTTTCCTTTTCCTTTTTATCTTTCCTTTTCTTTTTATCTTTCCTTTTCTTTTTATCTTTCCTTTTCTTTTTATCTTTCCTTTTCTTTTTATCTTTCCTTTTCTTTTTATCTTTCCTTTTCTTTTTATCTTTCCTTTTCTTTTTATCTTTCCTTTTCCTTTTTATCTTTCCTTTTCTTTTTATCTTTCCTTTTCTTTTTATCTTTCCTTTTCTTTTTATCTTTCCTTTTCCTTTTTATCTTTCCTTTTCCTTTTTATCTTTCCTTTTCCTTTTTATCTTTCCTTTTCTTTTTATCTTTCCTTTTCCTTTTTATCTTTCCTTTTCCTTTTTATCTTTCCTTTTCTTTTTATCTTTCCTTTTCTTTTTATCTTTCCTTTTCTTTTTATCTTTCCTTTTCTTTTTATCTTTCCTTTTCTTTTTATCTTTCCTTTTCTTTTTATCTTTCCTTTTCTTTTTATCTTTCCTTTTCCTTTTTATCTTTCCTTTTCTTTTTATCTTTCCTTTTCTTTTTATCTTTCCTTTTCTTTTTATCTTTCCTTTTCCTTTTTATCTTTCCTTTTCTTTTTATCTTTCCTTTTCTTTTTATCTTTCCTTTTCTTTTTATCTTTCCTTTTCTTTTTATCTTTCCTTTTCTTTTTATCTTTCCTTTTCTTTTTATCTTTCCTTTTCTTTTTATCTTTCCTTTTCTTTTTATCTTTCCTTTTCCTTTTTATCTTTCCTTTTCTTTTTATCTTTCCTTTTCTTTTTATCTTTCCTTTTCTTTTTATCTTTCCTTTTCCTTTTTATCTTTCCTTTTCCTTTTTATCTTTCCTTTTCTTTTTATCTTTCCTTTTCTTTTTATCTTTCCTTTTCCTTTTTATCTTTCCTTTTCCTTTTTATCTTTCCTTTTCTTTTTATCTTTCCTTTTCTTTTTATCTTTCCTTTTCTTTTTATCTTTCCTTTTCTTTTTATCTTTCCTTTTCTTTTTATCTTTCCTTTTCTTTTTATCTTTCCTTTTCTTTTTATCTTTCCTTTTCTTTTTATCTTTCCTTTTCTTTTTATCTTTCCTTTTCTTTTTATCTTTCCTTTTCTTTTTATCTTTCCTTTTCTTTTTATCTTTCCTTTTCTTTTTATCTTTCCTTTTCTTTTTATCTTTCCTTTTCTTTTTATCTTTCCTTTTCTTTTTATCTTTCCTTTTCCTTTTTATCTTTCCTTTTCTTTTTATCTTTCCTTTTCTTTTTATCTTTCCTTTTCTTTTTATCTTTCCTTTTCCTTTTTATCTTTCCTTTTCTTTTTATCTTTCCTTTTCTTTTTATCTTTCCTTTTCTTTTTATCTTTCCTTTTCTTTTTATCTTTCCTTTTCTTTTTATCTTTCCTTTTCTTTTTATCTTTCCTTTTCTTTTTATCTTTCCTTTTCTTTTTATCTTTCCTTTTCTTTTTATCTTTCCTTTTCTTTTTATCTTTCCTTTTCTTTTTATCTTTCCTTTTCCTTTTTATCTTTCCTTTTCTTTTTATCTTTCCTTTTCTTTTTATCTTTCCTTTTCTTTTTATCTTTCCTTTTCCTTTTTATCTTTCCTTTTCTTTTTATCTTTCCTTTTCCTTTTTATCTTTCCTTTTCCTTTTTATCTTTCCTTTTCTTTTTATCTTTCCTTTTCTTTTTATCTTTCCTTTTCCTTTTTATCTTTCCTTTTCCTTTTTATCTTTCCTTTTCTTTTTATCTTTCCTTTTCTTTTTATCTTTCCTTTTCCTTTTTATCTTTCCTTTTCCTTTTTATCTTTCCTTTTCTTTTTATCTTTCCTTTTCCTTTTTATCTTTCCTTTTCTTTTTATCTTTCCTTTTCTTTTTATCTTTCCTTTTCCTTTTTATCTTTCCTTTTCTTTTTATCTTTCCTTTTCTTTTTATCTTTCCTTTTCCTTTTTATCTTTCCTTTTCTTTTTATCTTTCCTTTTCTTTTTATCTTTCCTTTTCTTTTTATCTTTCCTTTTCCTTTTTATCTTTCCTTTTCTTTTTATCTTTCCTTTTCTTTTTATCTTTCCTTTTCTTTTTATCTTTCCTTTTCTTTTTATCTTTCCTTTTCTTTTTATCTTTCCTTTTCCTTTTTATCTTTCCTTTTCTTTTTATCTTTCCTTTTCTTTTTATCTTTCCTTTTCCTTTTTATCTTTCCTTTTCTTTTTATCTTTCCTTTTCTTTTTATCTTTCCTTTTCCTTTTTATCTTTCCTTTTCCTTTTTATCTTTCCTTTTCTTTTTATCTTTCCTTTTCTTTTTATCTTTCCTTTTCTTTTTATCTTTCCTTTTCCTTTTTATCTTTCCTTTTCTTTTTATCTTTCCTTTTCTTTTTATCTTTCCTTTTCCTTTTTATCTTTCCTTTTCCTTTTTATCTTTCCTTTCCCCCTTTTCTTCTTTTCTTTTCTAATCTAGATCCCCAATTTGCTTATTTATGGCTGATTTTGTTTTATAAATTGGAATTTGGATCATTTTTTTTTGTTTGTAATTTTTTAATATTGGCAATAATTATCTTCTTTTTCAGGTTGTCATGGCTTAATTTGGTTCTTGTGCTAATCACCAACATGTTTATATTTCTCACTGGAGGTTGGGCCATTCTGCAATTCTCTGCATTCCGCAAAGAAGAGTTTGAGATATCTCTGGTAAGGAAAATTATTGAATGCAAGAAGTTTAATCACAGTTTAATCATTTATAAAACAAAATTGGATTTCCTTCATTTAAAAGGAATATTTCTCTAGTAGAATACATTTATGTCATTACATTTTACCACTTTCAGAATTGAATCTAGACATTAAGAAATGCTTCTCTCATGGACGAAACTTAAAACTGTTTTTTGTAATGAATATCAAATTCACCAAATAAGAATTGCTGTTCTATTTCTTGTTTATTATTGTAAATATTTCAACTGAATGCTTCACTTGGATATTTATTTACTTGGTTGAATTTTAAATAAAATCTTTGAAAATATAATTGTGTACCTGAACGCAAAGTGATTATTTCTGCTATGAAACCTGCAGATGATCATCACTCTGATGACTTTAACTATTTCATCAGAATGCACTCCCATTGCAAATGGCAAATCTTTAATTCTTTCTTACTAATTTTTTTGTCTTAAGTTTTCATTTTATTTTTTATTTTTTTTTAATCCTATAAGAAAACATCATTTTCAGATTAACAATTACAAAAATGGTAAATTTTAGCTTTTGAGATTTCCAATTGAATGAATTTATTTTTTTTCTATGTAGAAATTAATGGGAAATAGAGCCTTGATATTTCTTCTCTGAAAGATTAAAATTTTCAATTTTTACTTTAATTTCATAATTTGAGAAAAAAAGTTATGCAATTTTAAAACTTCAGTTATATGCCTCTTGATTTTTATGTTAACAAATGAAATCATATTCGTTGAAATGTTATGAAAGAAGATTATATTCTAGTCATTTCTTTTCCTGACGTACCTGACATTGTTTGAACACTTAAACCCACCGTTGACATAATCTAATATTTCATGACATGTTAATGACTCTTCTTAAAATTATAGACAATATACTTTTCATGAATGTGCATTTCTTTGTGACATAAAAATGTAATCCAATGATTCAAAATGCAAATCACTCTAATTTTATTCATTAATTTATTAAATGATTAGAAGCAGATAACAAATAATATAAGACCTGTTTTTTGTTAAAAAGGATAAAAGAGGCGAATTGAAGAGGACGGATGTTCATTTACTACATTATATCTGTGGCCGATGAATCTCTACTAATTTTGTTTATGTTTTAATGAAAGACATATTATTTCAAGTCTACACATGCTGAAAAAAATACATTGATTCTGATTATTAAAGAATTAGCTTTGATTGGCATTTTTGTAGTGACAGAGGCAAAATGGAGTTGCTCTATTTTACATAGAGTCAAGTGACTACTAATAAGTCAGTCATCACTGGGGGAGAACTTCTACGTCACAGATTAGAAGACATCACAACAATATGGTGACACCAATAAGATCTGTTCGAGGAACTGGACTTTTTTGAAACATGTGCCAAGAAGTTAAGACAAGAAAGTTGCAGGAGGGGAGAATGAGATTACAGATGTCTTTTTGGCTTAGGCAAGATGTGAAGCCATTGGAAAAATCTCTGTCATGGAATCACTCACAGAATTGGAGGATTTGAACTTTTCACAGACATTATAAAGAGAAATTTGCATCCGAAAAAGAGGTTGGTTATTGCTGAGGGGACAAAGCAAGCAAGAGACAAATGAAACAATAAAACAGTATGTACACAAGCTACGAGAGGCTAAAAGATTCTGTGGATGTGAAAAGCTTGGCACTGGAGAAATAACCATCAAAGATAAAGTAATATAGTTAAAATTAATTGAAGGTGTGATGTTTCATACAAACACAAAATTTTAGAATAGTTGAAACTGACTAAAATGTCTTTGGATCCATCTATAGAGTTTCTGCAACAATTTGAGTTAATTGAAAAATTCAATATATCCAACAGTAATGCCAACACATACAGCATATTGAAATGTCTAGCTTTAGGACAAATATGCTGGAACTGTGACAAGAAAAACCATTTCTATTCTGCATGCAAGTATAAAAGGAAAATAGAAAAGGTAGAAAATTTAAACCCCTTCAGAAAAATACAGCTATATCTGACACATAATGAGAAAAGTGCCAGAGAAAAAAAATGAAATTGAATAGTATAATGTTTCCTATGCAAGAAGATACCGGAAGTGATGTCACCCAAATCCCAATAAATTTCTGGGAACAAATGAGCAGACCCAAATTAAAGAAAAGTTGGCTAAGACAGTTCGACGACTTTTTCATCAAAATGTTAGGTTGTTTTGAAGGAACTTTTGAGACCTTGTCAAAATTATTCTCGTCACACTAGTGAAATGTGAAAAAAGTCATGGATTCATGGGAATAGATGTCTTGAAAGTGAATACAACCAAATTAATTAATAGTATGAAGTTGGAAAGTAACAACACATGGATGTTAAAAGGATACAAAACAAGCATTTAATTAAAAGAAAATAGTCAACCTTCTTACTTTGAGTCTTGCAGACTTCCCATTCTGATACTAACTTTAGTAATTGTTAAAATAAAAACAATGGTGGAGCAAGGAATTTTAGAGCCTGTTCCTCCTGGCAATAGTAATTGTTGTTTTACAAAAACTGAATGGAGATTTAAGGATACGTGGGGGATTACAAAATAGGAGTAAAGCACAAGATATGTTCCAATTCATTCCCAATTCTTAACATTGAAACTGCTATTCATAAGTTGTTGCAATTTAAATACTTTGCTAAAATTGACCTCCAATCTGCCTATAAGCAGATACAAATTGATGAAAACTTTCAAGCGGTCACTACAATTATCTCTCCAATAGGTTTCCTCAGATGGAAGCGTATGCCTTATGGTATAAAAACAGCAAATGATATTTTTCAAAGAGCTATTGAAAATGTACCAACTGGTGATGTTTAGAATATGATCATCTATCAAGACAATATATGTATCAGCAGAGAAAAGCTAAAACAAAAAATGGATTGTTTTAAACAAATTAAACAAATGCTGGGATGACCATAAACAAGAATAAATGTGTTAAATTGCAACACAATAACTTGTCTGGGATACGAGATTTCCAAAGATGGAATTTCACCAGACACAAATTTAATGAAGAAAATAGCAAAGGTATCACTTCTACAAATAAAAAAAGAATTGGAATCTTTTTAGAGTTAGCCAGTTTTTATAGCAGATATTTACCAAAGTATAGTGAATTGATAGAATCCTTTGTGGAGTTGCAAAAAAAAAGAACAACAAATTTAAATGGCCTCAATGGCAGAATACAGCATTTGAAAATTTAAAGAAAGAACTTATAAAAAAAAACATGTAAAAATTTTTAACCCTAAAATGGAAGTGACTTTCATTATGGATGCAAATGGCCATGCCATATTCGCGATTTTGAAGGTCATCCTATAATTTACCTTTCTAGAAGGTAAACATCAGCTGAGGCTAACTATTGAATTATTGAAAAAGAAGCTTTAGCTATCATATGGAGCACAGATAGAGCTCACCAATTTTTATTAGGCAGAAAATTTCTGCTTAGATCTGACCATAAACTGTTCCTATTTAACCCCAGAAAGGACTTACCTAAAGTTACATCTTTTAGGACTTTATGTAGGGCCATAAATCTCATGGCCTTTGCCTTCGACATCAAATATGCAAAAGGAAACACTATTCAACACGTAAATGCTCTATCAAGACTAAAGTTCAACAATGAACCATTTAAAAGAACAGACAATTCAGAAGATAAAATATTGCACTGCAACAGATGTATTACCCTTAGATTGTCTTGCATTTGAAACCTTACAGGATCTGGTATTAAGCAAGATTGCGTGTAGAATAAGAAGAAACAAATAAAGTGATTGTTCTCTGGCAGAGAGACCCAGTAAAGAGATAAGGCACAGATTAACTATAGAGAAGGGTCTTATATGCAATGGAGATGTTTTAACACCACCAGAAAAGACATAATAAAAAGTGTACAGAATGATGTTCAATGTGGAATAATAGCAACACAGAGATGATTAAAATTTGAAGTGTAGTGGGCTGGGTAGTTGCATGATGTAGGAAAAATATGTACAAAAATGCCCACAATGTAGGTAAATAAAACTCTCTTTCAAAACCAAGATACATTTATGGCCAAAGGAAAAAGAGCCATAGGTCTGCATTCATATGGATTATGCACATGTTAAAGGCATAAGACTATTTTTAATTTTGGTCAGCTCATTCTCTGGATGGCCTAGTGGTAAAGAGGTTAGGATAGGAAGGCAGCCATGGTAAAGCAAATATTATGAGTAATATTTTTCAGAAACAGAGTGCCAAAAATGTTAGTCTCTGAATGCCTCCCTTACAAAACACTACCATACCTTCCCTCAATTAAATGGAATTGCAGAATGATTGGTGCAGATGGTGAAATTAGGGTTGAAGGCATTTTCCCCATGAGACACCATAGATAATTATCTACCGAGAATATTAGTGAGTTATAGAACTATTCCACATGCTGGTAGAATGGAAAGTTTTTCTTCATTGATGGGAAGACAAATTAGATTGCATATAATAATGTCCTATTCATCAAATGAAAAAATGTTGTACAAAAATGACAGAAAATCAAATCCTGAAAAAGCTAACTTCATTGCACAAATAATACTTAGAATTGATGAGGAAGAAGTCGAAATAGAAGAGGAAACGGAACCTATAAAGGAGAAAAGCATGAATGTTTCTCATGGAGAAAGCTAACATAGTAATAAATAAACTATGGAGGATAATTTGCATGAATCTGACATGGAGTTAGAAGATTAGAATGACCTAGATCCCCAATAAAAAAGAACCAGGTACACACCTCAAGCGATCTTATACTATAGTTCGAAGAAGTCACTGATCAATGAAGGGCATAAAACCACTTTGTTTCCAGGAGGTGTAGTGACATAGGCAAAATGGACTTGCCATATTTTACATAGTCAAGTGACTACTAATAAGTCAGTTGTCACTTGGCAGAGGAAGAGAACTTCTACATCATAGACATTACAACAATTTTATTTTTCTGTCAAGAGAACAGACGATACAAAGAATAAGAGTTCCATATTTACCTTTGGATGGAATCCTGGTGTCGTTGTTTATATTTCATTAGTTGATATTTATTGACACTCTTTTTGTTACTGGTACTTCAAAAGAAATGAAGAATTTTCATTATTCCATACATTTCTTTTTATTATTATTTTTTTCCATCTTGTTTTTAATTCAACATTAACAGAATTCATTCTCTGATGTTTGATTTAAAATTGTCATCATTGCAAATCTTGATGATTAGGAAAATACACTGACTTTTTCATATCGTTTAAAGGATATACAATTTGTTCACAGTGTTAAAATTAACTGGAATTATTTATATATATATATATATATATATATATATATATATATATATATATATACATACATATATATATATATATATATATATATACATACATATATATATATATATATATATATATATATATATATACATACATATATATATATATATATATATATATATATATATACATACATATATATATATATATATATATATATATATATATATATATACACATACATACATATATATATATATATATATATATATATATATATATATATATATATATATATATATATATATAGAGAGAGAGAGAGAGAGATGAAAATTAAGGACAAAATAGATTCAAAGATACCATAGAAAAGTGGCTGTTCAGGATACCTTTCATTTCATAAGAAAGACTGAATCAGTTAAAAAATTCATCCAGAAATGCCATAACCTTTCTATTTATGATGAAGACCAATTCTCCTCAAATTCTACTCTTGGTTCATCTGGAATATCCTTGCCTGACTTTCCACTTAGAACTGAGTCTCTGTTGAGTGATATGCATATAACCTCTTCCATTGTTTCTGTTATCATCTCTAATCTGGATCTGCACAAAGCATGTGCACCTGATGGTATTTCCATAAATAGTCCTTAAGTAATGTGCTCCCACTCTTCCATTGCCATGCTTTCCAGTCAACTTTGATCTTCAAAAATTTAAATGCAATGTCAATCGTTATCTCCCGTCTTCTTGTTTACTCTTCTATTGTTCTTGCTCCTTAATAATATTTCTCTTTTTTCTTATTCTTTCGCATTCAGTAACACCTTGTGTCTTAATGGCCTTACTGCCTTTCTTGGCGTGATATGATAAAAAAAAAAGAAAATGTTTCTAAAATTCAGATAAGCAAATGACAAACTCTCTCTTGTCAATCATTTACTTTAATTTTGTAGTTGTTTAGAAATTCCATATTAATTCCTATATATTTGCTGAGTTTAACCACCATAATTAATTTTGGATCAGTGTTGTCTTTAATTCCTTCCCTAAATGGTTACCTGTAGTCTGGCATCAAATAGAAATGAATTTGTTACTATGTCTCTCTTCATATTCCATTTTGTTCTTTTAATCTGATGACATCCTAAAGAACTTGTTTGTCTGTCATAATAGAACCAGATTAATTAAGATACCAAAGAATATCATGATCATTCTGGAGATAATGTAGCAAAGAGAATAACTCTCAGATGTCTGAAATTCTTTCCTTAGACTTTTCTGTATTTATAAAGAATTTAGTAACCTATAGGTTATAGTGCAAAATAAAGTCTTCAACTTGAGGTGAATGCATCTGTGAAAGTTTCCAAGGTAAAAAAGAAAACTTGCATGAGACACAAGTAGTGTCTGAGTAAAGCAACTGCAAGTTTCAATTCAAAATGGTTGTCTTTTTTCTGTTTAATTATTTGTTTTTTTTTTTTCATTTATCTCAGGATAAAAAATTGTTAGCATAAAAAGAAAACAAAATGATAGATGCATTTAGAACCTTTAATATCTATAAGCTTTTGTGAAAAGTACATTTGCAGATGATAAATATTTTTGTCTCTTTCAATTTAATTTCTTTCACATTACAATGCAAATACAAAAGGATTTTGTCCGTTTCCTTAGTAAGATTACTATCGGGTCACTCCTTTTCAGCGACTACAGGTCAAACACATTGAGTAAACAATGGACGTAATTTATTCACAACTGAATATCTTATGAGCTATCCATAGTCTCTAGTTGCAACCTGAAAGTGCATGAGATTCTAGTTGTGCCTACAGAGGACCCACTTCTTATTGATACTGAAAATGAACTGCAACTCAGTGATTCATATGATTAAAAATAAAAATACCACTGTTGGTCTAGACCTCCTGGAACCCTAAGTGTCAACTCTCTTCTGCCCTCAACTAACAAAAGATAGATTATAAAAACTTCTTTTTTGTTCACTCACAGTTAGTCTAATAAATTATTTCTGTCTTGGTTGGGAAAGATCGGGAAATGATTTAAATATCTTTGTCAGTACCATTTTATTTTATTTTTTTATAGCTTTTGGGAATTTAACTTTAATTATTTCTGGTTTATTTACTTTTTAACCTTAAAATATTCACATCTCAATTTAAATTGCATATCAGCAAAAAAAAAGAACAACATTTTTTTAAGAAATTCACTCCAGTCACTTTTGTAAATAATATTTTGAAAATATTAAACTTGATCAGCGGAAATGTATTGTGTTTGTTTTCTTCCGTTATACCAATAAAATATGTAAAACTCCTTTTATCACCAAAAATAAGAGTAGATATGTCCACCTATCCAGTTCATACTCCTCCACTATCTTTTGAACAAGAGTAGAGGTTTATCCGTTGTTTCCTGTTTAGGATTGGCTTTCCAGTTCCTTCTAACACCTACTTCAACTAAATACATCTAACGTCTCTGCCTAAACTCTGAAATTTTACTTACTATTTTATTTATTTTTCCTCATTAAGAGTAGATATGTTTGCATATCATCCAGTTCACACTCCTCCCTGGTGTTTTGACATGAAATAGAGGTTTTTCCTTTGCTTCCTGTTTAAGATTGGTTTTCTGGTTACTCCTAAAGTCTCTTCATTCTCTTTCACTCCCAGTAATCCCTTGTGCCTTAGTGGCATTATCACCTTGCTTGGGGTGAATTGATTAAAAAAAAGAAATATATTTTAGACTGATTCTGGAAACATTAAAATCTGAAAAATAACCTGAACACATATTCTGTCTCTTTTAGAATTTTAGCAACAAAAATATAAAAGCTGAAGAACATTAACAATCCAAACAAATTATGACTTACGTTATTTTATACAGGATCAAAGATTCTGCCACATTTTTACAAATATATTGAGCTAACTGTGGTAAATTAAGTTTTATTTTAATAAAATTTAATTTTTGATTAAAACACATTTTTTTTAAGTGTGTTTTGAAGATTGTCCTAAATTCAGTAAATTTCTCACGTCCCTCACCAAAAAACAAAAAAATGATTACATAAGAACGTAAGAACTTTTTGAAAATAATTTTTGGTGTATTACAAACTTGGACTAATTTTCTGCAAGTTTGTGAAATCAAGCTGCACAAATTTTTCAGCAGGTTCTTGAAGTGAAGGCAGAATCTAAGAGGGGCATTCTGAAAATAATGACATCTATTTAAGTGACTTTGCTTTTTTTAACAGCAGCAATAGCAGTGTTATTGTCAGAAAATGTTTTTCACATAGTCCATCATTCATCAGACCCTGATCTAGACTCTATGATGGGTATAGTAGTACAATTTACAATGTGACCCATGGTCTTCAGATTGGTGTAGGAGTGTGACAGTTATTGTATTGCAAATAAAAGATTATCTTCTCTTCCTTGAATTTGGACATTTAGGCCATCATTTTGGCCAGTATCAAAATGGTCAGAATTTTTAGTTTGTGCAGATTCCAGAAAATTCAGAAGGATTATACTTTTTCTATCCCAAAAGACACTCCACGTCACATTGTCAATTGATGGCTGAAACCTGAACTTTTTCTATGATGGTGAATTCTCATGCTGATTTCAGTTCATATTGGTAACACCATATTCCATCACCAGTCTAGGAAACTGTTGTCTTCAGCCTTTTAGTGGTTCAGTAGATCCTGACAGACATGTAAATTGTGGTCTTTCTGAGAAACTTTATTGTGTCCCAATGTGCCAATATTGTTTCAAATACATACACAATTTACTGTCATAATCTACCAAATTGCAAGGATAAACTGTTCAACGTGTTCTTCATTTTATGGATTGACAGCTGTGCAGGATTGCTTAAAATGTGACTTATCACCCATTACTGTCACCACTGTTGAAATGAACTACCTACTGCCTGTGCTCATATCCAATATTTGGTTTCTGTAAATGTTCACCAAGCATTAATGACTATCACTGGGTACAATTTTTTCTGCATCAAGGAATTCAATGGCTCACCTCTGCTTTTATATCAGGTACCATCTTGCTAGACTATTGCTCAACGACTATCTGTAACAAGATGAAAAACAATTATAGATTATTAGTAGGAAGTTTCAACCTCTCCTACTATACCACCACCATTAACTTCTGATGTTTTTTGTTAATAATTTCACTCCAAGTAAGGTAATAAAGCCACTAAGATGCAAGGTGTTACTGAGTGTGAGAGAATATGAGAAAAAATATTAAGGGGAGAGATAATAAAAGAACAGGAATTAAGAAGTGAAAAAGATAATGATTGACATTGCATTTAAATTTTTGAAGATCAAAGTTGACTGGAAAACAAGAAACCAGAAGAGAGTTCCATAATCAAGAAGTGTGAGAGAAGAAACTGTTAGCATAGAACTTATAGTTACATCTAGCCATTTCAACTGTAAAATGATGAGACCTAGCTGCCAATCTAGTAGTGTACTTAAATTCATAAAACCAAGCGACTGAAGAGGAAATCTCATCAGAATAATTACCATGAAAATATTTATTGAAAAGGCACAGGAAAGTGGGAAAGTGACTGAAGTCGAGATGCCAGGTCAGGGTCAATAACATTGTAGATTCTTCTTTGTATTTTATCAAGAATCTCTAAATACATAGCAGAATTACCAGACCAGATGTGGCAGAAATATTTAATGCATAGGTGAATGGTAGACTTATAACTATGTAAGATAAATTCTGGAAAGAAAACTTGTTTATCACAACACAGTGGACCCACTTTTCTAGCAGCAGACCTAGCAATTAATTCAATTTAATCTTTCTACTTCATTGATGTCATTGAATAATATAGTAAAATAGGAGTTATTACTTTTGGAGCATTCTCCCCTTTATAAATAGATATTTTCAAAGGATTTATCCCATGTTATTAATTTTTACTTGAACAGAGCGATAACTTTTTACTCGATTAAGCAATGAAAGTCAGCTAGTGTTTGATGGAGATGGATTGATGTTTTCAAATTTTAATCGATCTTTTCATTAGAAGGTAGAGTTTTGTATTTCAGGTTTACACTTTATAAATATTCTCTCAGTTATTAAAAATAATTTTCTTCGGCTATTTTTCTTCTTTAAGGTTTCAACAATTTTGCAAATCCATACTATTTGTTTAATGCTTAACTGACGTCATTAAAAGAATAAAATTGGTTAAAAATATCATTTCCCATTAAATAAAAATAGATCAATATTTGAATTCGACCATATTGAGGAAAACCCCCAATCTTTTTTTTTTAAATATTGTAAAATTTTTTGATATTAATGAAACTACTGTTAATAGCGATACCGATTTAAAATTAACAGTGAAAAATAAAAGTTGAATATTTTCCTGTTTGAATTTTGTTTTCCGCTGTGATTTAGCATTACACAAAGGCATTTGATTGCATACAACAGAGAAATACTTGAAACACTAGAAAAGTTTGATTTGCATAGGAAAGATATTTGAATAATCTGTAACCTCTATTGGGAATAAGCCATTTGCACGTGGATAGAGACCAGAGCAGACAAAAATAGAAAGATGAGTAAGCCAAGGATGTGTTTTCTCACCGGACTTATTTAGACTATACAGCAAGATGATTCTAAAAGAACTAGAAAAACCTACTAGGATTAATGGCAGACTTAATCTTAACAAAATAATATATGCAGATGACACTGTCAATGGCAGGCTGAGTAGGAAAAATGAAAAAAAAAAAGCTTTTAAGCAAGGTAGTTAAGAAAAAACGAGAAGGACCATTAACTGTAAGAAGACCAAATGCATGATTGTCAGAAAAAAAAGGACAGCTTAAGGTGGGAAGTGTGTATTGGGGGGGGGGGGTCAAAATCAAACAAGTACAGAAAGTTAACTGTCTCATTAGTGCAGTAACAGATGCAAAAATATGGCACAGAAATCTGAAGGCGTGTAGGAATGGTGAATAGAAGAAACTAAAATATTAAAAAATAGGAGGAAAATTTCATTAGAAACAAAGACAAGAACTATGTAATATCTAATCACTGATATAACAGTGAATTCTGGTCTATCTTCTCATAGATGAAAAAAAAAACAGAGATGTGGTTCTACTAACAAATGCCAAGAATAACAGATTAAACATGTGAGCAATAAAACAGTTTTAAGGAAAATAGAAACAAGGAAACTGATTTTTATAATCAGAAAGAGATAGCTGAAATTTCTGGGACACCTAATGAGGAAAAAGGACTTGGAAAATTTAACACTCACAAGACATATTGAAGGCAAGAGAAGCAGGAGAAAAGAGCAAGTAATTTACTTAATGAGTTTGAGGGAATGGATAGCAGAACAGTGACAAAGAAGGATTTTACTTAGTACAACAAAAGAATTGTAGAGAGCCATGATTGCTAATGCTCTGAGAGGCTATGGGATATCAAAGATGATTTTTTTTAATCATTTCACCCCAAGTAATGCAATAAAGTCACTAAGATGCAAAGGGGGTGGTACTGAATGTGAAAGAATATCAGAAAAGATTTAGCTTTCTTGACAGTGTAACTGTTTAACATTTATGTTCTACCATTTGAAAAAATTCTTGAGAGATTTCTCAACTTAAGATTGGGTATTTTGAAAACACTAGAATTTTTTGCAACACGCTGATGCATGTTGAAAGCCTCATAGTATTTAGTATTGTTGAAATTATTGCTAACATTTTTTGTTAAGATTTACAAAGTCTACATTTTGTTCAATTTCACAAATCAATCGATGAAATTTGAATAAGCTGATTTGTTTGGAAAAATACTATTTCACGGTTTAATAATTTCTTTAATTTAATCTAATTTTATTGGACTTCATGGTAAACAATATTGTTTAAGAAAATTTCTGTTTTTCCTTTTTAAAAGAATTTCTTACTCTTGAGCATGCAACATACAACTGGCCATGCATAAACATTTCTTTCTGGAGCCAAATTCCAACTTTATGAAGCATTTGATCTTCTGATTTGTTTATTGTTCATGCAAACAAAGAACAAACTGGAAACTGGGTTCTTGTATATATAAAATCTTAAAAAGATATGCAAAAACAATATTGCATTTTTATTAGATACGTATTTGTTATTTTAAACATTAAATTGTTTTAAAAATAGTGGGAGTATTTATTTTGTATGTTAAATAATAAAAATGAATTTTTTAAAACAAATTAAGGGAACTTCATTGTACTAAGCTGCACGCCCCAGTAAAGCCAACTGTACTCTGTACCCACTTACCTCATGATACTTCTCCACAAAATTTGGTTTCAATTGGTCAATGTATGGCTATTTTAGAGGGTGTGATGGACAGAAGTCACAATATTTTATCTATAGATGTTGAGCTGCAGCTGAAAGAAAAAAATTATCAATGCACATTTCATAAAATCAAGACAAGTTTACCAAACAATAAAATATATTTGTTAAAATTTCAATTTTATGATTGCTATTTTCATATAAGTAAACATGAGTAAAAAATGTTATTTTATTTGGCAGCAACATATTTGGAGAGAAAACTTTGCTTAATTAAAGACTCAAAAATTCAAGATAACAATGATAGAATGGATGAAAAGATTAACATCTTATTTTTTATTTACACTATTTACATTGTTCAAACTATTGTCCTCATCTTTACTGTCATATTCACAACGTTCTGGCTTTCTTCAGGTGATATACGTTGGGATTCTGAACCAAACCCTTTATTTCTTTCACTGGAGTGGATTGTTCTAGTTCTGCATGCCATGCCTTTTCTGGATATATTGAACTCATATGGCCCAGTGGATAAAAGTGCTGATTGAAGTAATCCAGTGACGACCCAAAGAGTTGTGAGTTCAATATCTACAGCAGAGGTGAACAAAAATTTGCTAGAATCAGCTGCCTTCATTTAAATAGTTGAATGACTCTGGGCTATTTAGCCATAACTGCAACTGCCAGTCAATCTCTTCCTCCCAGCTTAAGAATTCCTTATACAGGGAAACTTCTACAAATCCCTTTTGTTTATGTATTCAGAATTTTAATCAATCATAGTACCATAAATAAAAAGTTGTTATTTTTACACTTTAACACTAATTAAGCAAGCTTAGTGATGACATCATTGATGTTAGTCTTTCACAAGCATAGCCAGGACAGAGAGGAGTCAAGCCTTATCTTCATCAGTTCTGCACTGATATTCCAGTGGATGCTGAAACACAAAAACACAACATGGGGATGCAGGATTGGTGCAGAGTGAGCTTGCCAGAGACAGACCAATAGATAGCAACCAGAGTCAGACCAATAGATAGCAACCAGAGTCAGACCAATAGATAGCAACCAGAGTCAGACCAATAGATAGCAACCAGAGTAAGACCAATAGATATCAACCAGAGTCAGACCAATAGATATCAACCAGAGTCAGACCAATAGATATCAACCAGAGTCAGACCAATAGATATCAACCAGAGTCAGACCAATAGATGGCAACCAGAGTAAGAGTGGCATTCAGTGAAGCACGCGACAACAAGGTTATAATGGCAATGCAGCCATTTCTTGAGATGTTCAGAACGTCGGGCCTTGTATATTGACTCTACAATGATTACGTTTATTTTTATTTATTTTTAGCTCTATTTATTTAATTAATTTTCAATAAAAACAGTTATTTATAATTCCATAGCTAAAGAGCATTTTTTGAAAATTCATTCAGAAGTTCTAATCACTATATTTCAGCCAGTAATTTCTCCAACCTTCTTCAGGTATATGTTGTATTCAGTATTCCTCATGTGATATTTACAACACCAAAACCTTATTTGGATCAGTAAGGAGAAAGGTTGGAAAGTAATGGTTGGATGGTTTAGCCAAGTCAAATGAATATTATTGGTCATGACATACAGCAAAGGAATTTTAGAGAGTCTGTTATTTGAACTCTAGTGATCAAACGAAGAAAGATGAGGATATTAGTATGAATAATTTGTTGAATACTATTAATAACAATTATCTTCTTGAGAAAAATATTCCATTTATTATTTGCCATTTAACAGGTGAAACGTGGAGATGGTTGGATGCTTTCTGTATTATGTGTATGTATTATGTGTATGTATTTTGTATATGTAACTCTTTTCAATTGCAACTGCTGCTTCTCTTATTATAGCAACGAATATTAAACCAATATTCCATATTTGGTTTGGACAGTTGGACTTTGTAAATTTGTTGTTGCTGATCCACTCTTCAGGCTTTATCAGGTGAATAATCTGTAAGAAAAGAAGTAAACATCTTATTTCTTCAGAAAAATGGCCTCCTTAAGGTCAGGCTTGAGCAACATAACATAACAGCTATAACCAAAGTGAATGGGGGGAGGGTCTTATATGCTAATTAGGGAACAGTTGCAGTAATATTCATTGTGCCATCCAATAAATATTTTTAATAATATTTCTGGCTTAAACAGTGGACAGAAGGGCCTTATATGCTAATTTTAGTAAAAATGCTAAGTGAATTTTGTAGAAGAAATTCCAGAAAATACATTTCTGAGAAGTACTTTTAATTCTTATTTCATTGTTTCTGAAAGGAGGTTTACTTAAAAATATTATTTTTCTTTTTTAATTATTTCTTTTGAGGGAGGATTGTGTGTGTGTGTGTGTGTGTGTGTGTGTGTGTGTGTGTGTGCGCGCGCGCATGCATTTGTTATTTGTGAAGATCTTTAAAAGTATCTAGAATAGTTCATTTATGAATCAATGTCCGTAAAGAATTCCTCTCTGTTTATTCTTAATAGCATGTGAGAAGCCACAGTTGAGGAACAGGGTAGGAAGATTGCATTTCACTAATCTTTCAAGTGGAAGTGGCCTGCCAACCTTTAAAATTTTTATTTTTTTTACCAAGATTAAAATCTAACTACCAGTAAGAATTGGGAAATATACAACTTTCTCTAGCATAAGACAGGCTACTCTTTAGTCAAGCACTGTTTCTCTACTTTTCTGTTATTAATAATTATCAGATTTTAGAGAGGGAACTAAAATGTCTGAGCCTACACCAATTTTCCAAGTGGACAGGAATTGCCTTGACAATCAGCATTTGAAAAATTTGTGTTCTACTTTGTCTTGAACATTAACCTCATGGGCTAGAGGGAAATTTATAACTATGTCAGCCATTATGCAAACTTGATCTCCAATTCTTGATTGTTTCAAATCAGGTGTTATTTTTTCTCCTCAAGTCTTCATTTGTTTAAATAAAGTCATTGAAATGTTGGGGGAAAAGAATTAACTTTTCCCTTGAAATCATTATTGAGGATGTTTATTTAAATTTTTAGGATGAGTTGTTTATAGTCAATGAATTTTTTTAAAAAGATATCAAATTTTCCACTTGAAGATGATTGGTGAGTGAATGAGTTAAAGTGTGAGGAAAAAGAAACAAAAAAGACAGGAGGATATTAGAATATAAGGATAGTTAAAACAAACAAAACAAAAAAAAAACAAACAAACTGGGATCTTGAAATCCTGGTAGAGAAAAGAAGTAATGCTTTTAGGTCTTTCAGGCTTTTCCACATTCTCTTTGAAATA
>OZ038495.1:79141585-79154085 GCA_964036315.1 Acanthosepion esculentum
GCAAGACCAATTTTATATTCTAACAAGTTAGATTCCCCAAGCTCAGCCCCACAGCTATGACCAACCCTATCATGTTCACTGTGGTAAATCCTCCCCATTCCCTTTGTATTCCTTTGGTAAGGAGTAAGTTCCACTCAGCTTCTTCCTCATAACTGTTACTTTGTAGAAGAGACTCCTGAGGGGATGCTTCTCTAATCGCTATCACTTAACCTCTTCGTGTCTAGAGTCAGCCGTTATCCTACATGTTCCTTTGCAACAACCTCATTCATCAACTCTTCAGTGGCTCTTGCGTCCTGTTCTGGCTGAGCAAAAGTTTTAAAAGAAAAGAAAAGCAAAACGTTTTTTAAAATTCTACTGTGGTAAATGCTGAAAGGTAAAAAGTTGCATAAATTTTATGTTCCTCTTTATTGCTGACTATAAACATGTATGTTTGTGAAGATATATATATATACACACACACACAAAATTCAGCAACCCTGCTGTATTTTAAAAAGAATTTTGAATTTTGTGTGTATAAATGTGACAATTTTTGTAAATACAGATGTTCATACATGACATATACAAAAAATAAGAGCAGGAATTTTTTTTTTTTTTTTTTTAAGCGTATCACCCCAAGCAAGGCTGGAGGCCACTATCACGCAAGGGGTTAAAGAAGGGTTGGAGGAAGAACACATAGGAGTGGTAAAGGAGAGGATGTGGAGAAAGAGAAAGACAGTGGGTCGATCAAGGCAAGGGGGTTACAGAAGATTTGGAGCGAGAGCAGATAGGAATGAAAAATGAAAGGGTGTGGAGAAGGGAAGTGGATAGATCAAGGCAACTGGAGATGTCGATTGACGCTACACTTAAACCGTTGGAGATTGTAATTGTCAGGGAAACAGTAATAGGGAAGGGAGTTCCATAGGCGAGATGTGCGAGACATGAAGCTATTGGAGTAGAAGAGACGTCTGCATCTAACAGTTTCCATGGTATAGGGGTGGGAGCGGGATGCCAGCCTCATGGGGCGTTTAAATTCACGAGGCCTAGGGACAAGCGAAAGCAGCTCCTCGGAGCAATTACCGTGAAAGTACTTGTAAAAAAGGCAGAGCGAGGCAACATCGCGTCTGTGAGAGAGCGACTGCAGACGAGATGACAGATCAGGGCCAATCACGTTGCCTATCCGTCTTTGGATCTTATCAAGAACGTTGAGGCAAACAGCAGGGGCCCTAGAACATATATGGCAGCAATACTCCATGCAAGGATATATATATATATATATATATATATATATATATATATATTATATATATATACAAACATACACACATGCACAAAATTCAGCAACCCTGCTGTATTTTAAAAAGAATTTTGAATTTTGTGTGTATAAATGTGACATTTTTTGTAAATACAGATGTTCATACATGACATTATCAAAAAATAAGAGCAGGAACTATAGTAAATTTAAAATTTAATGATAATTTTATAACATTTCTTTAACAAGCATCTTTGTAAGTAAGAGTGTAAAGCCAAAGTACCTAAAATTCAATAAAATATTAGATTGCTTGGAATATTTTCTTAAATTTTTAAGATTACTGGGTAGTTAAAAGAATTATATATATTTAAAAAAAAAGGCATTTGTCATGTAATTTTATTACAATTATCCTCCTTATATAAATTTCCAAAACATCAGACTGTCAATAAATGTGTTAACACCTCATAAACCCAGCTCCATGATAAAAAAAACCCCACATTTCTGCAATATTTTAAACTAAAAGAAAGTAATATTTGTTTCAATTCAGATTAATTAAACTTTAAATCAGCTACAATTTCAGAAAAGTATATTTTATTTTTGAAAGATTTTTTAATAAAGTTATGGTGTGTTGACATTTGTCAATATGGATAAGTTTTGCAATTTTACTGATATTCAGGAAAAAATCCTTCCAGTCAATTTAAATTAGTTTTGAAAACAGCAAAGTATTTTGCTTATTGGAAATATTAAATTTAACCTATTAATTTGAAAGCTAAAATAAAAGCTTCAAGAAAGATTTTTCATTTTTAAAATTCATTTAGTATCACTTTTTGTGTGGTGGAAAAGTGCTACTTTTTTTGCAACTGAAAAGTATTTTCCCAAATTCTAATTTTTCTCATGTTTTCGGCTATGTCCTCCTCAGCTCGGTATCTTAGAAAATATTTTTGTGTTTTGTAAAGCAGAAGTAAAATCTAGTTACTATCAAATTAGGTATCTGTTGGGTAGAATCATTTTGTTGTTGAGAGCTGGTTGATCACCAGTCTTGGCTTTTATTTTTGGGATGATATGCAGAGTGGGTGCTTAAGAACTGTTTGGGGATGAATTATATTCAACTGGAACACCCTTTTTATTCTGTTTTAACTATTTTGAGTTTTACAAGTGATGGATGTCTCAACATTGCAGGGATGGGGTGGCCAGTTGTCATGCTTTTCTATCATTTCATTTGTCATGCGTTATCATACACACTAGACAATTTTGATTTTGCATTATTTTCACTTAAAGTGAAGAGGACCTACTGCAATTATAGTTCTAAGTTTGGAAATTTTAATTTTTCTTTTTTAGAAATAACACTTAACTTACTTTTTTACTTTTTTTAAGCTGGATTTATCTATTTTTGTTTATAATTTTATTGCTTACTACAAAATAAGTTGAAGAACATGGCATTTTTTCTTTTTTATTGTATGGTTGGTTTAAATTAGTGGACTGTTTATAGAATGCTCATATCACAAAACAAATGAAATTGTACAAAAAAAAAACCTTTTCATAGACATTCTGTGTCTGTTTAGAAAACAGTTTCTAAATAAAGTCTCTATTTCAAACACTCTTCTTCTTCTGATTTAATGTCTACTGTAGTTTATCTCCATTACCAGGGTGAAAAACTTAAATGCTTGCACTAACTAACCTTTTTGCCTTAAATGCAATATTTATGCTGGAATATTTTTCTTTATTATGTAATTTTCTTTGTTTTGATTGGTTTATTGTGTTAGTTGTTCTCCTGCAAATTAGAATTGTCATTAAGAAAAATTAAAAAATAAACACTTGAATCTGATTTCTTATAGTTTATTATGTACATGTAATTTGTATTTACAAGCATGCCTACCTACACACACACTTATGTGTGTGTGGGGGGGGCGGCAAATGGGATAATGATATATATATTATTACATATATCAAGAATAATATTGGAAAAAAATGTATGACAAAGTAGAAAAAGTTTTCTTGTGATGCATTTTGTCCTTTAGGACTTCATCGGACTAAATTTGTTATGTTGGTGCAACTAACTACACATGTACACAAACAAGGGATGCTGGGAATTTTAAATTCAATACTAAACCAAACAATAAGCTAAAACCTGAAGGAGGAGTTTACTCCATTGCCTGTAATAATTGTGACAAAAAATACATAGGAGAAACCTCAAGGAATTTAAATAAAGGATTATATGAATACAAAAGGGATATTTTACAAAATAATACATCAAATACATTGGTTGGCCACTGTAATAAGACTGACCACAACTTTGATGTAAAAAATGCTACTCTGATCAAAGGAGAAAATAATTCACTATGACGTAAATGTCTAGAGAGTGCCTTCATCACAATGTCATCTACAGTAAATTTGTGCCTTGGTTCTTACAATATTTCACCATTCCCAGCAGATCTTCTAATATCACCTTGTGGAATACCTACTTAAAAGAGTGATGGAAAGAAAAAGAAAAAGACTCCAAATGAATTTGGCTGAAAAAGAAAAATCTAAAATTCACACCCCCTTGTTATCTCATATTATACAACAAAAATCCAAAATTACCTCATGTGGGTATAGTCTATTTCAAACTGGCACAACCTTATGCAACTCTTCTTCAGCCCTAGAATGGCTGTCTTGGTATCAAGGGATTTGAATTTAATTTATATAGCAGTTGGGGAGACAGTACAGGCTGATTGTGCTGGTTTGAAATAGACTATACCCACATGAGGTAATTTTGGATTTTTACTGTATAATATATATGCTCTGTTATAATAAATACATTGAGCTCTCTCTCTGGATCAGTTTTAATATTTGATATTACTAGGATTCACCTGGATTATATACCAATGGATCTATTACCAGTACTATATTATGAAATGGACAAAGTCCGACAATTATTTAAAGACATTTTTATGTTTAACATTGTTTTTATAGATACAAGTATTTAAGTAAATGCTCTGTTTATAATAAACAGTATTTTTTATGAAAATTTCTTGGACATTCAGACCGGTAAATGTTATTTAATACTGTTTATTATAAACAGAGCATTTACTTAAATACTTGTATCTATATAAAGAATGTTAAACATAAAAATGTCTTTAAATAATCGGCGGATTTTGTCCATTTCATAACGTGTGACGTCATTTGTTTACATTTGATACGCCATGAGCAGTTATGAATGTATGTGAGAGATTCATGGAAGATTGAAGTTTATAAGCAGTAAATTCAACCTTGCCAAGCGAACAATCCTTAGTGGCCGAAACGGTTAAGGCACGTCAGGCTATATGATGGTTCCGTATAGGATACAGGTTCAAATCCTGTTGAGGATGAATATTTTCTATGAAAATTTCTCAGACATTCAGGCCAGTAAATGTTATTTAATACTGTTTATTATAAACAGCATTTACTTAAATACTTGTGTCTATAAAAACAATGTTAAACATAAAAATGTCTTATATATATATATATATATAAAGACAAATGGACTGAATAATTCTCAAAGAAATATTTCTATTGTAAAGTATTTGTCTTGTAAGTAAAAATATTTTTTTAAAAGTTGTATGAAAAATTGAAAAAGTGTCTACACAATCTATTGTAAGAATGATGCTGATTTTGTACAATTCCTAATTTTGATGAAAATTTTAAAATTTTGGCTTTTATTGTTGTAAAAATTCTAAATTGTACATATTTTTTAAGCAAGTTTCTTTTTAATCAAATAACACTTTTATAATTATTTAGAAGTTGCTTCCAGACAAAATGTATATATTGATTGCTTTCTGCAGCTGATTTGTGACAAAGAAAACAGAAACTGGTTAATGGTGGATGCTGGAGGCACAATCGTAGAACAGGCAAGGAAGTAGGCAACTGATACTGCTACATTAATTTGAAAATTATTGACTGATGACAGCTCTATTACCAGGAGATATTTATTGACCAAATCCTTTCTAATACTGATAAACACTCTCAATTTCTATCAATTCTAAAATAGTCTTGTAATGTTAAAGCAGTCACTCATCTAGGTACTGACTATGCTCAGTGTTACTTAACTATAGAGAACTAGTGTTTCAACATAAACCTCCTGGATGTAAATTCATGTAAAATAAATTACAGTCGTTTTTTTTTTAAAATCCTTGCAAGTTGTCACTGTCATCGTAATTTGACTAAACTTTAGTTAGTAAAGATGAAAAATATATATCTAAATATTATTTGAGATGCAATTTAGGAATGTGCTTGTTTTTTGTTTGTTTGTTTTTTTGTGTGTGTTTTATATATTCTGGCTTATTTCTGTTTTCATGAAGGTAGAAATTCCTCCATCTGCTTGTTATACTATCTGACCCAATCAGAAAGTACATCATCTTAAGGCCAATGAAAATAAAGAAAAAATCTAACTTTTGCTTTGTTTCACTCACAGCTTCAAAAATAAAAATAAGAAAATGAAAAATAAAAATTAATAACTTTTTTAGCATTTAATAGGGAATATTTGAATATTGGGGAATTAAGCTAAATACTAGATGGTCAAAAGTTTAAGACCACACCTAAAAGAAGTCCTAAACAGAGTAGGAAACGCCCAACAAGACATCTCAGTAGTGAGTTGCATGACTGTCATTGTGAATAACTTCAAATATTCATTTTGGCATGGTCATTATAAGCGTATGGAGAAGGCTGGCTGGAATGTTTTTCCAAGTGGTAAAGATGGCATCATGAAAATCATACACTGTTGGAATTGGCGTCCATGACTTGCCTTGTCACCCACCTCCAGACATTGCCAATGAGTTTTTGGTCAAGTGAACATGCTGGATAGTGTAAAAGAATGACATTATTCACCATGAAAATGTCCTTTGTCCTCTGGGCATTATGTATTGCAGTGTAGTCCTGCTGAAAGATTTAGTCAATTCCACATAAGCGAGGATCTTCAGTCAATAAGGATGCTCTCTCCACCATGCCAATGTAACCAGCTGCAGTTTGTCATCCCTGTATAACTTGAAGCTCCATTTTTCTTTGGAAGTTGATAACACCCTAGGTAGTGATGGAACCTTCTCCACTGTGTTGTATAGAAAATGTCTCCAGTAGAATATCCTTATCGCGTCAGTAATGTTGGAAGCCACTTGGACCATCCAGGTTAAATCTTTTCTCACCAGACAACAAAACCTTCTATTTTTCTTTGTCCCATCTTTGGCACTACTCAGCAAAGTTAACTGAGCTGAGAAGTGGTGTGGAAAGAGGCCTGAACTTTGAAGACTTTTATGGTTTTTAAAGCCTTTCTCTCAAAGATGCCGTCATATTGTTTTTGTGCTGCATTCAGTATCCGTAAGGGCTTTAATCTTGTTCAATGGTTGGCTGGTGTGTTGATAGACAACCCATCAAATCTCCTGTTCAACACCAACAAAATTTTCTTGGGCTGACCACTTGAAATTCTCATTCCATATCCGTCGCAGTCTTTTAAGAAATTTGCAACAGTAGTTTTACTATGTCCAAGCTCACCAGCAATATGACGTTGAGAGAGACCTTGCTTTTGCAGTCCGATAATTCTGACACGTTCAAGCCTTTTCAACTTTTTAGCCTTTGCCATGTTTTTACCTAATCTATCACAGGAGATACCAGTGGAAGATGTTAATTGCACTAATGCTTGAACACAAATAACTAAATTTTGTTATGTGTTTACCAATTAAAGCTTTGTTTAAATATGGTCTTAAACTTTTGATCAGCTAGTAATTAGCCTAATTTTCCAGTATTCAAATTTTCCCTATTAAATGCTAAAAAGGTTTTGATTTTAATTTTTCCTTTTCTTATTTTAATTTTTCAAAGCTCTAAGTGATTGAGTTTAACAATGCAAAAGGTATATTTTTTCTTTATTTTCATTGGTCTTAAAATTTTGGCCACTTGTGTATAATTCAACAAGGACCTGCAAAGGTGGTGCATGCACAAGATTGATTAAACTGAAATGGCTAGACCTGAGCTAATGCAGAATGCAGCCATAAAAGTTCGTTTTATTTCTTACCTGTCAAAATAGAAGCAAAACACTTTGTGCTCTTTAAGATGTAAAGATCACATCAACTTTTGATAACTTCAGTTGAAGTTTGTTTCTGCACTCAAGTGCAGTTTGTAAAGAATTGAATAAAATGTTTGTTAAAAATGTATTTTAACATAAATACAAATTTTGAAAAGTTCATATGCTTTATTGATTACAAGACAAATGGGACTTTATATAGCCAGTGTGAACAAAGTCTCCCAAATTAGCTATTGTATTTACTAACATTAAAGACACTATTTTTTCCCAAAATAAGTCTTAAAAATTTACTGTTTTCCCAAGCTTTTGTTTTATCTTTTTTTATTCTTTTCTGAAATATTTGTAGTAGTGAAAAGTCAGTAGTGAGAAATACAATAATTAATCACGTAAATTGTTCTAGCATTGTTGCATATCTGTGCTGACCCATTTTATGAAAAATTGGAAATTGTCATTCACTGGAAATAAATGATTATATAGATACTGCCATTTTGGTTTCAATCAGATTCTCTGCAGTACAAACTAAGTTAAATGTCACCTGAAACAATAAAAATATAGCAACCCCCCCCCCAAAAAAAAACAGGTTATATTTTACAATATTCTATGTCTACACTGGTATGGAAATAATACTAAGCACTCATTAGTTTATAACAAAAATGCTAGGGATTGACATTTCACAGTGTCTTGAAAATGTATGTATAGGCAATGTAACTTGTGTAAAGACATGTATGTCTTGAAAATGTACAGTGCCTCAAACATTCTCACATTTTGTTGTGTTACCAACTGGAATTCAAAGTGACATAAATGTTTTTTTTACCATTTGATCAATACAAAATGCACAGTGCTGTGAAAGTGCAAAATGCATTTTATTGTAATACAAACGATAATTAGGCAGTCATTTCATGGATGCAAAAGTAATCCCCCTTCTCTGAGTCAATACTTTGTACACCCCCCCCCTTTTGCTGCAATTACTGTTGCAAGTCTTTTGGTGTATGTCTCTACCAGCTTTGCACATCTAGAGACTGAAATTTTTACCCGTTCTTCTTTGCAAAATATCTCAAGCTCTGTCAGATTGGAGGGAGACCATTTGTGAACACCAATTTACATGTCTTGCCACAGATTCACATTTAGATTTAGGTCTGGGCTTTGACTGGACAAGGAAGGTGAACCACAACCTCAGTTTTCTTCAAGGATTGCCTTGCATTTAGCGCCATCCATCTTCACATCTGACCAGTTTCTTTGTTGAGGAAAAGCATCCCCATAGCATGAAGCTGTCACCACCATGATTCAGCAGTGGGAAAGGTTAAGGAGTTCAATTGACTCCCAACATTTTGTATGTTAATGATTCTTTTCAATGTTATAAATAGTAATTTAAAGTTTGTATTAAACCAAACAATGTCAACAATCAGATTAACATATTTATGGTAAATTGATCATAAAAATGGCTGTTAGGAATGCTTGATTAAATCTCATAGACTCTGATGGATTTTCTATCCAAACTCTACCAATATTGTGTGTGTGCGTCTGCATTTGATGGCATATGAAGTCCTTGGGGTTTTTTTTCAAGGAAAAGGTTAAAAAATATCTCCCAGGTTTTATAGGCCAAGCTTGTGTATATGGTAGGCTCATGTTTATTCAGGTTCCAAAGACCGCCTCTGTTTTTATCTAGACTAATTCTATAAGACTGTAATATGAAATATAAATGAAGGCAGGTTAGGCTCTAATATGCAATCAAAAATAATTATTTAATGATATCTTGTTAATGCATTCCCAAATTTGTTCTTTTGAAATAACTATATTATGTTTATCAAAAAAAAAAAAAAGTGCAGGGGGACTATGTCCACCTGGAATCTTTTTTTTTATGTCAACTTGAGTCCTTCCAGGACTGTTGAATTTATAAATAAAAAGAAATATCAGGTTAATGAGATTTATGGCTAAGATGAACAAATTCCAGAAATTTCAAGCTGTATCTTCAAATTCTTATGAAGATGCAAATGTTTATAAATATGCAGCAAAAAAGATACTAAAGAGTTTTATTCATTTTTTGATTTTATGGGTGAAAATAACAAAAGATAAATAAATAAATAAGAGGGTGAATCAATAAGTCCATAGCCTGACATTTAGTCGGAAATAAATTTCTTTTATTTCTTTTTGTTTTTCAGACAATTGAAAAACTCTTGTTTACAGCTTACCCAGCCCTGGGGTTGGCACTATGGATCTGGGCAGCAACCTCAATTGTGAAGATCACTTTGGTGCCATACTTGACCATTGCTCTTGGGTAAGTCAGTCTTTTTTGTTTCAATAATTTTTTTTCTCAACACATTTCTCTGCTAATGCATCAACTCCTATTCTATGTATTTGAAACTTGCTATCTATGACACCTTGACATAGTGTAATGGGTAGCAAGTTTATCTCTGAATTCACAACTTCCAATTCAGGGTTTTCCTTTTCCTACACTGATTGCCAGTCAGTGCTATAGAATATAGATGGCGTCATACCTTTCCCAACGGTATTTTGCATGTAAGTGAATGTAACAAACTTGACTGGAATTTGAACTCGGCTCTCTGATTCCTCAATCCAAGTCACTATTCATTGTACTTTACTATGTCTCAAAAAAAAAAAAAAATTATTACTCAGAAAGTGGTGAGAATTCTATACTTAAAGAATGAAAAAAAAGAAGCTGTTGAAACCTTGTAACAACATCAAGAACCTCAAGAAGGAATTGTTTGAACACAATTTGTAATATTCCCATATAACTTTTTATCTGAGTACTTTTGATAAAGTATTATGCATCATCAAGTCAGAAAAGGCCAGTGGTACTAATTGAAACCTTGTAAACAAAACCAAACACTGACAAGAAAATTGGTGTCTCATGAACGCCATATAAAATGGCCCACCATATTGTTTACTAAGGCAAAGCTAAGCACAACAAGGAACTTTTTTTCTTTTTGGTTTTAAATAATCACTTAGGTTTTCCTTTTTTTTAGTTTACAAAGATACAATCTTAAACCAATTAATTTTATTTCCATATATCTGATTTTGCACTTGTCTTATGTTGCTCTGCCTTATTGAGACATTGAACACTTTAATTTATGAATTTTTATGTTTTTAGCGCATAAAACTTTTGTATATGCCAGTAGGCATATAAAAATAGTATTTACATGAAATACATACATATGTTATCAAAATGAAATTTTATATATATATATATATATATATATATATATATATATACAGCCTGTCTAAAGTTATGTAAATCACAAACTTCAGTAAGTCCAAAAGTTCAGAACCAATATTTGTCAAATTTAAATTAGTCGATTTCCACCCTTGATAAAATCTCTAACTCAATTTTTACCCACTTTTAATGGTTATATTTACTAAACCAAGGTTATTATAAGAATTATAATAAGAAATATGTAAGCTGAAAACATGAGATAAAATACTATGACTGTTTCATTATTTATACACATATCCTCATTGCTTAGATCCTAACATTTTTATGGGTGTACTTTTCAACCTTTTTCTCCATTGACCTTATTTCATGAATTAATCAGATGAATATTCTCACTTTGTTGTGATTAAGTTGATTCTTTACTCATTTTCTTATATATATATATATGTGTGTGTGTGTGTGTGTGTGTGTGTGTGTGTGTGTGTGCTATTTGTATACTATATATGTATATAAAATGCCAGTGTTAGTGTATCATACTTTTTCAATTAAAGGGACATAACTCTCAATAGCTCATCTTCTTCTATATAATAAATGCGAATGTTAGTGTGCCACTTTGTCATATTACTTTAACTTTACTCCTAAATGCCATAGCCCAACATATCATGCTATTTTGGAATCAGGCTGACTCCATGAGCAAATTAAAAACATTTCAGGTCGGATCTGAACCTGCAATCTTGAAATTTTGGATTCCCAAGTTTTCATTACTGTGATTATTTTTTTTTTTACGTGATTTTTTTGTGACAAATGTTTTTGTATGATAACAATTTTTATAACATGGAAATAAATTTGGGAATAATAAAAATTAATTGTGAAATCCAGTGAAAGTCACCCATGAAATAAAAATAATTGTTTGTATGGAAAGTATGAACCTAAGTACATTAAATTGTCTTTAAATTAAGTGGTGGCAGATAATTGTCATTGAACTTTTAAAAAGGTTAGCTTAAATATTAATGCAATACTTAAATGCAGCAATCAACGTGTGTGTGTGTGTGCGTAATACTTGTATAATATATATATATATATATATAAATGACTTGGTAATGGCAATAGCATCTTGGTACCTAAATTTAGCTTTAGTAAAAGCCAAAAGCCACAGGTTGCCAAATTTTAAATGTTGTGGGCTAACATATTTGGATGATGTGATGTTTTGCCCCAAATGCCTGCATAAGACAAGAATAATCTACTTGTTTAGTCATTGTGAACATGTGACAGCCCCATTATATGCAAACTCATTGAATGGCTTCTCATTACTGACTCACCCAGGAGTTGCAAAATAAGGTTGCCAAGTTATATCAAGTCCCTGCAACCTCTCTTTGAAATATTTTAAATCAGTAGATACATTCCAGACAGACTTTCTGTCTGTAACATTTAAAGATTTTTTGATTCACTGTAGTTTTCCCCAATGGCCACAAAATATTGACTTGTGTATTATTGTATGATTTTGTCCATTTTGGTTTGTTAAGGATTTAAATCTTTAACTGCCATCTTCTGCTTTATTAAATGCATCCATCATTTGTGTTGTTATAGAATATATGATGAGATACAACTCAAATGTTTGTGGAATTTCAAGTGCTATGTGGTTTCCTCTAAGAAAGACGATTGATTTAAACTTCAAGTGCAAAGTGGCTTTTTTGCTAAGAAAGGTGATTGATTTCTTTACTTGTTGGTGGAATGATTTTGACAGATGTGTGTGAAATGTATGACAAACCGTGGGAAAATTGGATAACTTGGAAGGTGAGTTGACAGACCAATCTGGACAGATTCCCTACATATTTTTCTATCTATTTTTTCTTTTATGTTAACCTTTCTACTCCTCATTCAATTTTGAAAACAACCTGAAGTTTAAATGAAGGCCGCCTGGAGTGTCTCCAGCAAATTTGGTCTCTGTTTCAAGCTTCTCTCTGTGCTATTGGTTGACTTCAAGAAACTTTGTGTTATCAGATGCAGAAAAAAAATCTTTCTAACTCAATTCTGCAGATGTGTTGTTTGAGTGCTTGCAAGATTGCAAAATAATTTAC
>OZ038495.1:79156585-79166585 GCA_964036315.1 Acanthosepion esculentum
GTGGAGCATATCAATGCATTTTACTTCTTTAAAAAATCTCTCAAGACTTTGTCTAGATAAAAAAATGTCTGAGTTTTTTCAAATTCTCTTAGCTTTTTCTTTTTTACATGCTGAGCTAAAATAATATATTCATTGTTACCTTGGACATTTGAATCCATACATAATATCATCTCTGCTTTTGCCATTAGAAATTGTACTATAAAACTTCTTTTTCTTTCTTTTTTTTCATGAACATCAGCAATCATGGCTCTCCACAGATTCCTTTTTTTTCTTTAACCCTTTAACATTCAACCCGCTTTGTAAATATCATCTCTCAACATTCAAACCTTCTGTAACTCACCCCATGTATACTCTACCATAATATATGATGAGAGGAAGTCACACAAACTGTGAGACTTTGGCTGACGATATTTACAGGCGAGTTTGAGCATGCTCAATGCTAAAGGGTTACATTATTTATGAATTGCCATGCATTCTTGGGAAAGAGAGTGAAATGGTTTCCTATTGCTTTCTCCAAGGTCTGGAATTCAGTTTTCCTTCTGTTAGGCTGGTTGCTATCTGAAGCTAAAGAGAGACCAGTCTACACTGCTATTTAATCTTTACCACTCTGGAGGCAAAAACTGTCGCTGTAGAATTCTCTCACTTTGCAGCTGTAGGTGCATTCTGTTGCCTTGAGATGGTTGCTATAAATAAACACTTATCAAAAATGTTGCTAGCTTTTCATTACAATATTGCTATTACTACAGCAGATATTTGGATGAATTACATCCCTTAGTCCTACCAGCTCAAGCCTTCGCAGCCGGGGATCTGCCCTGCCCTCCTATATGTTCACAGTGGCAAACCATCCCCCTCATTCCCTTCTCCATTCAGTCACCTTTCCCCTGTACTGTTACATTATGGAACAAACTCCCAAAAGAATGCTTCCCTAACAACTACTATCTTTGTTGCTTTAAGTCCAGGGCCAACTGATATCTATCATATTTGTCCTCATAATAATCTCTTACTTTATCCTTCCCTTTTCCTTGAGTTGCTCTTGGGCCTTGTATTGGGTTAACTAACATTAAAAAAAGAAATAAAAACAACTTTTGAATATCTCTAGAACAAATTATACTGCCTTAATGTAAGTTGCTAACCAATCAGAGGTGGGGGTGGGCTTACTATATATGCATGAACAGACACTTCTCTAGAGTTACTTTGTCACTCAGAACTAAAGTTACTCTTCAAATGTTGTGGATGAGATTGAGGAAAATCTGATGAAGCTGCTGATAGAGATCCCCAAAAATGATGTTGCAGACTCTTTTGAATAGTGGAAGTGAGGCTAGAATACATGTGTGAGCTCTTTTCGTTTTGATTTTTTTCGTAATCACTTCACCCCAAGCAAGGTGATAATGCCACTAAGACACAGTGGGTTACAGAGAGTGAAAGAGAATGAGAAAATGTTGGTGAGGAAAAAGGGTAATAAAAGAACAAGATTTAGGAAGGTAGAAAATGGTGATCGGTGCTGCATTTAAATTTTTGAAGATTGTAGGAAGCAGGGAAGAAAAATTGGAAGAGAGTTCTACAGGTGAGAAATGCAAGAAAAGAAACTATCAGAATAGAATTTATGGTTACATCCAACTATTTCGACAGTAAAATGGTGAGGCTGAGTCATTAACCTAGTAGTATGCTTAAATTCATTCAGTTGAGGCACCAAGGAGGGAAACTCATCAGAACAATTGCCATGAAAAGACTTATAGAAAAAGAGCACTGGCTGAAGTCAAATGCCAAGTTAGGACCAATTACATTACAGACACCTTCTTTGGATTTTGACAAGAATTTTGAGATATATAGCAGGAACACCACACCAGATATGGTAGCAATATTCAATGAATGGTAGATTTATAAATATGTGAGAAAAATAGTCTGGCAGGGAACAAACTTTCCTAGCAGTAGGCCTAGAATTGATTCAATATAATCACCCTACTTTATGTCAGTGGGAAATGTGGGTCCAACAAGGAGGAAAGAGTTGCTCTCTTGGAGGTTAGCAACAGCCATGCTTATGAAAGACAAAAGGTTCTCTATGATAATTAAATGATAGCCTTTTTGTTTTGGAGGTGTTAAAATTTACAAACTATTCCTTGCCCTAGTTAACCACTGCTTGGATATCATTTTTTAGCACAGTTGCCAGTTTTAATTTCTCACACTTGCTACTAAGAAGGAGTAAATACTTTTGATCTGCATAAATACCTAGTTGGCAACTGAAAACAATGGGGTGGCCCAAAAATAGAGCTCTGTGGGACACCCGCATTAATCTGAAATGATCTAAATGTGTGTCCATTCAACAACCTTCATTATACGATTTGTTAAGAATTATTGGATTAAGCCAAATATTTGTCCTGTGACACCATAGCTCTTGAGCTTGTGGAGAAGGCCAGTCCCAAGAAAAGTACTTTGAATGGGATTTAGCATATCTACAGCTATGGTTGTAGTTATTTTTACATTAATATTAAATAAATCCTTGTATTTCTAAAACAGTTTTCCTAAATCCATGAAGATCCTTAAAAAGCAATATCAGCATTTTTTAGGTCTTAACAAGAGAAATAATACAAATAACAAAATTTTATCATCTGGTCAGCATTAATATTTCTTTGTGGGTTTTTTTCTCTACATGCTGTGTTAAGCAACTGACTCCATTTTTAGAACTAAACTATTGGTGCATAAAGTGGATGCAGAAGTTACTACCATTATTGTTCTTTACTCAATGTTAAAGAAATCTTAGAAGTTCCTTTTAAATTTACACAATACTTTTTGTCTGTGCAATCAGCTATAGTTATATCAAGATTCATGAAAACTGATAAAAGCAAGGAAAATGGATTCCGCATGAAGATTGGTCAACACTTTCTCCTTTTTTCTCAACAGAGAAACTGGTCATTTTTGGACAAGATAATCTCTGTTATTAGTGAAGCTTTTGACCTACATAATATGTAGGCTACTCAGTTTAAAGTAAGCTCCTGTGTAGAAGCTTATCTAAAAACTATTGCTTGTGTAATGAGTTCAATTTTCACTGAGATCCCAATTGATGCATCTATATGCCAGATAAATCTATATGTAATATATTGGAGAGAATACTTAACATAATGTGATGATTAACAAACTCATCTTAGAAACTAGTTCACTAGTGTAGTTTATTTGATTCTCATCAGGCACTGTGTGACTGTGGCCTTGTGTCAGACTAAGCTTAATATCTATGGTAGTTTATACAAAACATTAATATCTAATCTGTTTGTCATAATATCTCTTTTCTGGCCTTTTCTTTTATATGTATATATATATATATATATATATATATATATATATATTTATATATATATATATATATATATATATATATATATGTGTGTGTATGTATTTGGTAAGGCTTGTCTTCAGCCTTCAGTGCTCTTTTTAGTGAGCTTCTTTATTTTCCATTTAAAGGTTCAGTTCAAATTTATTTTCTGACAATTATGAATGGAGCACATTCTGCTCTTTACTGATCTTGTTGTACACTATAGACATTTTAAAGTGGGCCAGGATCTTAGGGTGGGGCTGGAAAAGTGGTGGGTGATGGTGGTGATATCTGTAATTTTTTTTTTTTCACTGGAGCCATGGCAGACACTTTAGGCACATTATATTTTGATTGCTTCCTAATTTCATGGTTTCACATAGCACGAATATTCCATTTCCAGATTTCCTTCTTGGGAAAACCAGGCGGGCATATACAAAACAAACATCTTGATAAAAAGAAATGCTTACTTTAAAAGAAAAAAATTATATTCTGTCCTATAAAAGGCAAGTACTGGCCAGGGCCACCCAAATTTTAGGGGTTGAACAGTAAAAAGAAAAAGACAAAAAGTAAATGTTGGCTTGTCAGTATAAACAGTCTGGTTGACAGTTTGGATAAAAACCTGAGCAGGCAACAAATAGTTGAATCAAGTGCAGTTGCCTTTCCTTACTCAAATGCACAGCTGTGAAGATTTAGTTATCAAATTTAAATCTGATAAGTAAAAACTAAGTAGTAAAGTTATCTGGGATGAATTTCTCTGCTTTCATTTCAAGACTTTCATCATGGAAAGGGTAGTGAGTGATTGCCATGGAAACCAGGTGAATAAGAAATGCAGACCAGAAAGATTCAGGTGAAGAAATGTGATTAGTAATATTACTTTTATATAGATACTAGTAAGATAACCTACCAAAATGTCCTTTTTTTTTTTAAATAAAAGGAAAAAATGACCTGGGCACATTTGAACTGAACTAGCATTTTAGATTAGGGATCTGAGAATTCTTTGCTTCCATAATGTCATTGGAAAAAAATTATTCTCACTTTAAAGTAAGATTTCAATATAGAACAAACTATTATAACAGTTTTTTTTTCAAATGTTGGTATTCATAAATAAATGTACGTTTTTAAACAATACAGAGGAAACCTTTTAAAAATGTGATTGTTTAAGAACTTTAACATATTGGAGGTGATTTTACTTGAAAAGCAGATATTTCATCCTGTCACTGCAAGTGACTCAGATGAATGAATAACAGTGTGATTGAATTTTGCAGTTGTTTTGTCCTACCCTGCTATGGCAACAGGAAATGATCATGACTGAAATTAAGTAGTGCAGTAGAAAAGCTTTGGAAAACAATGCGCAGTGGAAAGGAAATTAGTGATTACTGCAGAGTGTTAAAGGATAACAGCTGACCCCGTACAATTTACAAAGGAAATGTCTGAATTTCTGGGGCATAAATACCAAAATCATCATTTCTAATATTGGCAGGCCTGAAAAATAGATAGAAAAAAATTTCACATTAATCATCAGTTTTTATTATGATTGCAATATCAAAATTTAAAATGGGTATTTTTATTAAAAACATATTTACATAGAAATCAAAAATCATGTTAAATAAAAAATTATGCTACTTTAGCATAACCCTGGACTTTATTTACAAAATATACTTTTTAAATTAGCTGCAATTCAAGAATAGGATTTCAAAGACATATCTAAATTGGTTTCTTGCTTTTGCAACTTTAATATAGGTGCAAAGGCTTTCTAAGATTAGCAAAGTCTTTGTGACCAGTTATTCGCTATTAAAAGAATTTATTTAAAATTGCTTTTTATATTTTCAAGAAATCCATAGAACTATTTGAAAATATGTTTGTCTATTTTTCACAGTCATTCACAACTGTTCCTTACATATATCACATATATGATTAACACAAAAAAGTCAAAACACACATGAAAGAATATGGAAATGCACAGAATATTTTTTAATTATCACCTAAATTCATTTTTTCTTTCTCTCTTTTTTAATTATCATAGTATAGAATTAATTCTTGTGAATTTGTAATAATTAAACAAAACTTTTTAAAAAAAATAAATATAAATAAATTATGTGGGGGTGAGATTTCTTCTTCATAGAACTCTTTTCAAGAGAAAGTAGAAGAAAATTGGTTTATTATTTGTTTTATTTAAATTACATTTTCTTCAATAGGACCACTTTAAAATAAAGTCATTAATTAAATTGGTTTATTATGTATCTGAAATGATAAATTATTCCCTATATATATATATATATATATAATGAATATGCATACACCTGGGTTCCCCCTCATAGGAATATGATTGGCTGGTGTCAGCCATAAATACAGGCTGATGTGGACGTACAGTGAGGACTCCATTGACGATGCCTATTGGCCTACGTCTATTGACTACACCTATTGCCTAAGCATATTGCCTACGACGAGTACCAGTCCATTACGGCTACCTGCTAGATTGTCCTATTCGGTTACAGTAGCCAAAACCACTTAGCTACTTCGAACAAATATATCTCTTTCTGGGGCATGTCATTTGGCAACGAGATTCGAAACGACCTCACAAGTTAAAAAGAAAATACAGTCGACAACACTTACTAACGAAGAACGTTAGAAAGACTTGTTCAACGCTTACAGAAAGTAAGTAATTTTTCCCTCATTTTTGTTTTAACGCTTATTTAACGAGGAACATTAGAAAAGGAAAAACTTGTGCAACGCTTACAGAAAGTAAGAAATTGCCCCCCCCCCCTCTTGTTTGGACTTAGAAAATTTTATTGTCTACATAAATTGGAACAAAATTTTTTCTTGTGGATACGTTGGCAGAATGGAACAAATTGCGGAATTAGCTAAGGTGCTACAAGCCACTTTACAACAACAGTAATTCCAACAACAACAATTTATTCAGCAACAAGAAAAGTTTGAAAAGTTATTCAAACAACAGGCAAAAGACAATAAATCACTTTGGGAAGATGTATTATCTAGGACAACAAAAGAACCAGGTTCTAGATTTTTTTCTGCTGAAGGAATTTCAAATTTATTCTCTGAATTTAAGTATGACCCTGACAGTGGTTCAACGTTTCCAGCTTATTTTCATAGGTTTGAAACAATATTTACGAAAAGATGCGAAAAATGGTCCAATGAGGAAAAAATTATTGCAGAAGTTTGGAACAGAAGAAAATACAAAATACACGAATTAATCCTTCAGAAGAAATGACATTCAGCGAAATAGTAGAAATTTTGTCGAAAATTTTTGATAAAAGAGATAGTCTGTTTCATACACGATACAAGTGTCTAAATATCGTAAAACAAGAGGATGATGATTTTGTCACGTATGCAGGTATGGTTAATGCACAGTGTGAGGCGTTTAAATTAAAGGAATTGTCAAGCGACATGTTCAAGTGTCTAATTTTTGTGCAGGGTCTAACGACACCGAAGGACAAAGAAATTAAATCAAGAATCCTTACTATCATGGAACAGGATCCGAAGATTATGCTACAAAAAGTAATGGAAGAATGTCAGTGACTTATAAACATAAAAAAAGATAATACTTGGATTGAGGAGAAGAGCATTTCACAAGTACAAACTGTAAGACAACAGATGTGGATACAAAATAAAGAAAGAAAAATTATATGCAGTTCGTGTGGTGGACAGCATATAAAGAAGGATTGTTTCTTTAGGGATAAAATATGTTTTAATTGTGGGCGTGTAGGCCATAAAAGTTCCCATTGTCGGGCAAAACAGAAAAGTAAAATCAAAGTCTCAAACAAAGGTGAACTTAGAATTGTCTAAAAACGAAATCGGTGATAAATGAGCAAACATGGAAAAAAATCGGTTACCCACCGTTGACTAAAACAGACAAAATTGCCAGGGGAGTGTCGGGAAAAAGACTTAAGTTTAGAGGTGAATTAAAATGTAACATTTCGTTCATGGGAAAAATTCACAAATCGAAAGTTTATGTGCTCCCTGGTTCAGTAAACCTCTTTGGTTCAGATTGGATTGTGTTTAACTTATGGGAATTACTGGTAAATTCTTTCTGTAACAAAGTTAACGTCATACAGAACTATAAGACGAAGCAAATAGAAAGATTTATTACGGATTTGAAAAGTGAATTCCCTCGCGTCTTTTCAGAAGGACTGGGTCTGTGCTCAAAAACAGAAGTCAACTTTGAATTGAAAGAAAATGTTAAACCAATCTTTAAACCAAAGAGAAAAGTACCATTTCCGGCACTAGACACAATAAATGAGGAATTAGAAAGTTTGGAAAAAATTGGCGTAATTTCAAAAGTTGATTACTCAGATTGGGAGTCTCCAACCGTATATATAAAAAAGAAAAACCGAAAAATCAGAATGTGTGCTGACTTCTCGACAGGCTTAAATGACTGTTTGAAAGACCATGCATACCCTCTACCGTCTCCGGAGGATATATTCACTAAACTAAACGGAGGTAGAGTGTTTTCAAAGTTGGACTTGTCGGAGGCTTACCTTCAGGTTAAAGTCAGTGAAGAATGTTCGAAGTGCCTGACAATAAATACGCATAAAGGGATTTTTAAACTAAATCGTCTTCCTTTTGGATTGAAGGTAGCTCCAAGCCTATTCCAGCAAATAATGGACACAATGTTGGCTGGTATGGAGTATGCAATTGCATACTTAGATGACATTTTGATTAAAAGTGAAAACGAGGCCCAACACAAAACGCATATTAGAGCAGTATTTCAGAGAATTGAGGAATACGGGTTCAAGCTGAGTGTTGAAAAATGTGAGTTCTTCTTAAAGAAGATAAAATATTTAGGGCAGATCATTGACAGTAATGAAGAAAACCGGATATAGAAAGGGCTGAGGCTATAAATAATATGCCAGCACCTGATAATGTGGCTAAACTCCAGGTATTATTGGGATTAGTAAGTTACTATAGCATTTATATCCCAAAAATGTACGATATGAGAGCTCCTTTAAATAATTTGGTAAAAAAGGGCGCAAAGTGGATATGGTCGAAAGAAAGTGAACAGGCTTTTAAAAAAATAAAAGACTGTCTATTAGCAGACTTATCGTTAGCGCATTTCGACCCTCAGTAGAGCCTCAGCTCTGGTGGGGAAATCAGGTGTGGATGCTCCAAATGAGTTGAGTGTTGAGTTGGATGAGAATTTCCAAGCAAAGCATTCAACCTTATCTGCTGTAAATATCAGGACTTTGAATTGATTGAGTAGTGGAGGGATTGAGGATTTGCTGTTCTTCAGCACCCACCCTTGCTGAGCCGTTAACATGTTTTTGTTTCAATGCTTTTGCACAATCCCAGTAGACGTTTATCACATTGCTGGAGAGGGTGTCAAAACATATTTATCTGCTATATTTCAGCTCAATCCATCAAGTAGTTGAGCTGACTGAATGCAATTTCCTATTTTAAAAATATATGCATGAGATCATAATATTAGCAGAACTGCAATATATCTATCATGCACCTGGGATTAAAAAAGACGTGTGTCCACTGCATTTCAACTCCAGCCATCAAGTATTTTTTTTGTCGGACAATCTGGACAAACAATACATTTTTTTTTGTTTTTTCAAGATGTACAAAAGTCAATTTATTCTGGTGCCGAATCAAAAAAGAGAAATAGTGATGAACTGAAATATTTTTTTCAGGCATGAACATATTGTATAATTTTAATATCACAACTATACTTTTGAAATTAACTGATATTATCCAATTAACAATGATCATGTTTCTTTCATGCAGCTGATGGATGAGAGAAGAATTTTCTACATAGAAAAAGAAATACAATTAATTATAGACATGTCTGCATGTTAATGTGACTATAGAATTTAAAGTGTGTGTGTGTCTGTGTGTAATCACTTGGCTTTACTTTTGCATCACCAACAAATCATTGTTGAAGTTATGCCTTGAGGCAGAGACTCTCAATTATGAGTGTGCCATGAAATATTGTCATGGCATATATATATATATATATATATATATATATATATATATATATATATATATGTGTGTGTGTGTGTGTGTGTGTGTGTGTGTGAGTAGTAATGGTACAGCATTAGTATTTGAATAAATAAATAAGTATTAAACTTTTTATCCCACATTAGCTAAAAAGGCTTTATTAGTTTTATTGCAATTTTCTACTTCTTATTTATGTGAATTGGGCTTCTTAACCCTAAATAACCTAAAAAATAAAAAGCGAGAAAGACTATGCTCAACTGAAGAAGAAATGAAGGTCTGCTTATCACTCACTTAACCAAACATTGAAGAAATTGCAAAAAAAAAAAAAAAAAAAACACCAGGCACAGCTTTGACACTAAATCAGCTACACAAATAGTTACAGAGAAACATTGATATAATGTAAATTTATATTTGTTTGTTTATTTTTAAAAAAATCTATATAGTTTTATTTCATAACATTTAAATGTATTCCCTTTAAAAATGTTGCTAAGTGTGATACTTTTATTTGCTCCAAGGGTGAGAAGCATTGCCTGGAGGTTTAATACATTTTGTATATTTGCCATAATCAAATCATTGTTATGGTTTCCCATTCTTGTTTTGTATTCGATCATCATAGAACTGACCTTCTATATATGTAAAATATAAGAAAAGGTTTCCTGCATGTCTTTTTCAAATTGGTCTGTTAGGGAAAGTTAACAGGTAATCTCAAACAAAGAAAACTGAATTTTTGTCAGT
>OZ038495.1:79169085-79184085 GCA_964036315.1 Acanthosepion esculentum
ATGAAATAACATTTATTTATAAAGCCTCTAGCCTAAAATCTGATGTACTATTCAAACCCTTTACTGATGTACTATTCAAACCCTTTAGTTATACAATAACTAAGTTGTATGAGCATTTAAATTCTGTTAAAAGATTTCCTAGCTTTTCTGCTTTCTAGATAACAGTAATATGATATTTATTATAGTCTTTATACTGTCTTTCCATTTAGATAAAGAATCCTTAGTTTTATAACTTTAATATTTTGTCCATCAACTTTTTCCTCAATTTCTTTTGCCCAGCTTTAGCTTTGACTGCATAAACTCTTCCAACACAAGGCCATTTGTTTAGAAGCTGTTCCAAAAGTCTGCAACATCTTTTTGCAGACAACCTTCCATTTCTTTCATTCAGAATTATTCTGCTTTGCTATTTAAACCATCTTCAAGTTGGCGGCGTGTGAATGATTTCACCCATCACTGGATAACACCTGCTGAAACACACATATCTTGAACCTGTAGACTCCTCTGTGGATGTATAGTGCTACAGCCAAAATTTTCTAGATAGTGCTGCTGTGGTTGCAGTAAGATATAGGTTCTACGGAGTGGAGTTGCTAGACTCATACTCAACTGGTTTGAAATTCAGAGTTGTCCTTCTCCTAGACTAGTTGCCAGCCAAGAATAATTTAATCCATAGCTGGGGTATATATATATACACGCACACACATTGGGATGCTTGATGAGGAAAAAAAATTCCATATATATATATATATATATATTTACTAATTTAAAAGTATAGTTCCATCGCTACACAGGAATTACCTTGTTTCAAAATCAGGAACTAAAAACTTCAAATTCAATTATAGAATTAAAGTCCTAGTCCTGTTTCATTTTCAAGTGAATTTTGTTATATATATATATATATATATATATATATATATATATATATATATATATATATATATATATATATATGCCTAATGATGAAAAAACTTATTTTATGCAACAATAGTTCATTTTTCAACATAATCTCCTTTCTTGACTCTGTCCTTGATTAAATGGGGATATTAATTGCATTAATTACCAAAATCTTGTGCATCTTATGAGATATTTCAGATTGACTTGGTACATATGCACATCCATTCTGTTGTTTTATTTAAGACAGCTCTGATTGCATACTTATTGTCAGTGTTATTCTTTGATCCACACCATCCTCTTTCTACTTCTTGTATTGCTCTTACCATTGATCTTTGTGCATTTTGTATTTTGTTAATTTCTAAGTTTAATATATGTATATCATAGCTATTATTATACATTCATTGTACACTTTATATTTCCATTTTTATTAAATGCTTTGCAATTTCCTGGCCTCGCCAATTCAAACCTTCATGGCAAGGATCTGCCATGCCATTTACATAGCAACAAACCACCCACATTACCTCCATATTCTATCGGTGACAAGTAAGTTACACTCTAAGAGCTTCTTCCTGTGAACCACTGCTCTGTGGAACCCACTTGCAAGACTATGTTTCCACGATCACTACAAACCTGTTCAAGGCAGTTATGTTCCACTCCTATCCACACAAATTGTCTCCTAATGTAGCCCTCTATCTCAAGTAGGCCCTCGGGCCTTCTAAAGGGTGAACCTTACTATAAAGAAAAAAATACTACTATTCTATGTCATCTTATTTCATTTTTGTTGTCTTTCTTTAATGTTAAAACCTGCCCTAAATATACAGATTCTTTAACTTCTTCCATCTTTATGACATCTTTATTCAAGATGTTACAACTGGATATTGATTTTGTTTGCCCATCCTGAGTGTACATTGAGAGTTTTCTGATTACGGTCATCCACCATTTCTTAGTTTTTTTTTATTGACAAATCCTAAATGCCTTAACCCTCAAATGGAGGAAAAGCTTTCGGATTTGTGGTTAAAAAAAAAAAAAAATAAAATAAACCCCCAAAAATTCATTTTTAAAGGGTAATTTTTATATTTATTTTCACTTTAATTCAGTGTTTCTCAATCTTTTTAAGCAACAGCCCCACCCAGGAGCAAATGATAATATCACAGCACACTTAGCAAAAGTCTTAAAGGGTATACATTTAAATGTTATAAAATAAAACCATAAATTTTGAATATTGAATAAAATTATAATAAAAAGAAGATTAATATTCATTAATTCAAATAAAGGAAAAAAATTTTAAAAAAGTTAAATAAAAATACTTTTTAAAAAGTGAATATTAAAACAAAGTATCTAAAATAACATAATCGAAGAATAATGAAAAGACTTATTTGGAAAAAAAGTTTAATACTTGTTCATTTATTCAAATACTAACAGTGTACCATTACTACTTCAACACACACATACATTTACAGTGTAACCCGGATCTAAGAGAGTTGTCGGGACCGGATAAGAAGTCTCTTGTATCCGGGTTTTTCTTATATCCGGGTTTGGTCCTTTTTGTTTTATTAACACAGGCTCTAATTTGGGACCAGAGAAAATCGCTCTTATATCCGGGTTTCTCTTATATCCGGGTATCTTATATCCGGGTTACACTGTATATATAACAACAATATGAATGTCAGCATGGCTATAATTAGATACAAAAAATATAAAATGATATTTTTAACTCTAAAGAAAAAAAATGGGAATAAAATAATGGTTAAGTTCATAAATTGAATATTTTTTAAGAATCTTGTACTTGTTGAAGTATTCCATAATGGAGTTGTCAGCATTTGTTCGCTTCCTCTTTTGTCTTTAAGGACTCTGCATGCAGACATAACAACACTGTGTCTTTGGCTTCTTCTTTCACTCTTTATCTGCAGGTAAATAAACTGGGAATTTATGTAATCTTATGAATACTTCTTTTATTGTTCGCACTCCTTGATAATATTTTTCTTTCACACTCAGTAACCCCCCTTGTGTCTTAGTGGCTTTACTGCCTTGTATAGTGTGACAGTGAGTAAAGAAGAAAAAAAAGAAATAACTTTTTCTTTCTTAATTTGTTACTGTGTTCTCAGTGGATAGAAAGACCTATTCTTCTCTCCACTTTATACAGAGGGTCCTTGATTTATGCCTGATATCACTTCCTATGGCACAACATAACCTGAGTTTTGACTTAGGTTGGAACTCACCTAGATAAGCACCCATGAGTCTGCTTTACGCTTGGGAGCCATAAGTTCCCCAAAAAATAACACAAACAAGAGAGAGCGAATGTAGCACAATCCATTATGGCATACAGCTAGTGAAGAAACAACGCCATCTTCCTCATAAAGCACTGCATGACAATGTATTATATTATGGGAGATGGTGCTGTGACCATGAAACGCTGTATGTCAGGTCCGATCTAACCTGAGGACTATACTATAAAATTCTCTTTCCTCCTCCTCCTCCTCCATATATTTTGCCCCTTATTTCCCAGTCTTTTCCACTTAAAGCTTTCAGGAAACACTAAACTGAAAAAAAGAAAAAAAATGACAGCTAAACTTTTTTTCTCTTTAAATTTTCTCTTGTTTCATAGAATAAGAATTGTTTCAAATTGGCATTTATTTTGGCTCTTAAAAAAAGTTATCTTTCCTTTACAAATTTAAAAAAAATAAATTTTCTACTCTGAAAATTTGGGGGTTAAGAGGATCATTATCATCATCATCATAAGGTGATAACTGATGTTCTTATAATCCTCAATCCATTTTGAATGTGTCAGGTTTTACTTTTAGTCCCTCTTCATGCCTGCCCCTTGTGCATTTTCGTGACTGGAAAGTATCAGGCCATATAGTGTTAATAGTGGAGAAGGAGAGATGTAGCCTACCTAGAGCAATGACATCTCACTCCCTTCATGGTACTACTCTTGGGACTTAACCCAGCATTCCTATTACTTTTTCAGGAAAAAGAAAAGAAAAAAAACATCTGCAGTTTTTTTTTTTTCTGGATCATCACCAGTTAAATAGTTAGATACTTGCCGGACAGGACCTCATATTAATATTTGTTTATTTATTTCAGGAGTAACCCCTTCATTTTTTGTTAATGATCACAAATAATGATTTTCTTTTTTTACTTCTCATGTTTCCTTCCAAGAGAACACAGGTCAGAATTCAATGTATGTTCAAATATTTATTTTTTATGTTTATAAATATATCTTTTTTTTTATATACATTTGGCACTTAGCCATTTTATTTATTTATTTTTTTCAATTGGTATTGATATAGGTACCTAATAATAGGTGAAAAGGAGGAAAAACATAATTTATTTTTGACATAATCTCCTTCCATATCATCATTTAATTCATTAGTGAATATTAATTAATATCAATTGAACATTATGCAGTGAAAATTGCAAATCACAATTCTTCTAATAACTATCAGACGTATTGATGCACCTTTTATATACATATATATATATATATATATATATATATATATATATATATATGTTGTAATTAATACATGTAAAAGTTTTGGCATAGATGTTAGTTTCAGCAACCTGACTCCAGATTTTCATAGACTGCCTGGAAATCACTCTGTTCACTCGTCAGTGGGTATAAGAAATTAACTGCTTATATTTCTTGATTTTTATTTTGTGTATGCACTTTTCATTGGTGCAAGTTTTTTGTTCTTTTTTTCATAGTGTATGCTTGCACCCATCTGACCGTACTCTGTGGGCACATGTAGGAAATTTTCGTCATTATTTTCAATTTTCTTGTGTTTTGTTGCTCACTCCTTAACCTTTTCTCTCTTTTCCATCAATTGTAGCCATTTTGATTTTGGATCATGTGTGTGTGTGTGTGTGTGTGTGTGTGTGTGTGTGTGTGTGTGTGTGTGTGTGTGTGTGTGTGGTTTGCTTAAAACCAGCAAATGTTCTTTGTTTAATTTTTTTTTTCTATATTCTAGACTATTTTTCTGGATCTAGTCAAAATTTGCACATAAATAATCCAGTGACTGATTACTTTCAGCTTTCATAAGCCATTATCAAAGAGTTTTTGTTGATAATGTGATTATATTGAGAAAAAAAAAAATTTACTATATTTGTTCTTCAATTTGATTCAAATCGTATTGATGTTAGATTGTTCTTTAAGTTTCTAGTATTTGGAGTTTTTTACAGTTTATATATATTATATCATATTTTTGTTCTGCTAGTAAGGATTTTTCCAATTTCTTATGCTTTGTTGCTGTGTCGGTTGGTGATGTATGATTTAATTAAGATTTTATCAACTAAATGACGTTTACCGGCATGATGGCATAGTGGTTGTGTAACCAATGTATGTGTAGTTTGAATTATTATTAGAGATACATTCTTCAAGTGGGCAAACAAATTCATAGACAGCATTGGTTTGTTGAAATTTTATATTTTAGCTGTAATCATGATTGCTGTAAGCATGATCTTGGAGGCTTTAGTTTTTTTGTCTTTTTTTATATTGATAAGCTTAATTTATTTTTATCATGAGGTTTCTTTTTCCATCTTGTTTGTAGTTACTGTGTAGTTGTTTTCTGTTTAAGGGTGTTAATATTATGTTTAATATTTGTATCAGTGTTCATTTTTATTTTTTTTTTAAGGTTATTTTAATTTTTTATCAATTAGGAGGTGACAGATTATTGCTAATTAATATTTGTTTTGTTTTTGGGTTCGTTATAAAATATTGTGCATGTTGAGGATATTAAATGTACTCTATTTATAAAATTATGATGGCTATTTTTGTATCTGTGTCGGCAGCTACTGTTGCAGTTAAGTATTTATGGGTTTCCTTTTTAGTAGGTTTTAAAATTTCCCTTATTTATGTCATTAAGTACATCTAAAAAAGTAATTCTGTCATTTACATTGAGTTTATTTGTGAAATTAAGGACACAATTATTTTCAAAGGTTCTTCTCAGATTTTTTTTTATGTCATCTTGACTTCTAATTGATATAAATACATTGTCAATATAGCAGGTGTCAATTGTTTCTTTTGGGTGTCTTTTACAAATTTTATTTTCTAATATTGACATATGAAATCTTGATAGTATTGGGGCAATAGGTGAATCCGTGACAACACTGCTGGTTTGTGTGTTTATATTTCCTAAATGATTATAAAATGGAACTTTTGTGGTGAGACTCGGAGTAGTTTCTTGAGAATTGTTGGTTTTATTTTTGCAGGTGGAAGTGATGGATAGTTGTAGGTATTTTTATGATGATGATGATGATGTCTATTGTTTCCTTGCATCCAATGATTCTTATATGTTGCTGTTTGTCTTGTTTTTGAGGATTTGAATTTGAATTGTCTATGGAATATTTTGAGGGTAGAGATGGTTTGATGATTTGGTTGACTCTTTTGGAAATATCGTAAATTGGTTACTATGAATTCATCTAAACAAGTTTTATTAAATTCAACCAACAAGGTATGTCTGTGTAAAATTGTATTTTTGCAAATTTTTGAACACATGTGGATCAAAATTGTGGATAAGCTGTCTGAATACATGAAGAATGGACAGACTTAGTCATTGTGAATGTGGCAGTCTTAAAGTACTCAGTATTCAGAGGTGTCTCACTGCTGAGGGACCCCATAGAATAGAATTTGCTCACATACTCTGTAGTAAATCCCCCTTTGTTTGAGCCACACAACTGATTTTTGAAATGTTCAAAATTGGTTGATACATTCTGGATGTTCTGCATTTGAAATTTTTCATGAATATGATTCAAATTTGATTTCTTCTAAAAGTAGATTTTGATCAAATATTACAATTAAAACATTTTAGTAATTGAATTAAATGGAAATTTGAGTGTGAGTATTAATTCCTACATGGGACGGTTTCACTAACTTTCTACTAAATTGAACCATTAAAGATGAGAATATGATTTACTCAAAGTTGTTTGCTAAGTTATTGACATTGTTTTGCTCTTGTGAATTCCATTTACAATATATTGAACCTTTTTATCCATTGTGTATAAATTCTGCTCTAAGTAGTTGACTGACATGGACGTTGATATATTTAGAGCTGTTTTAAATCAATATTATTGCTTAGCTTTTGCTATATCAATAACTTGCATTGCCTGGGATTAAATAGAGGCTCATCTGTTGCCATTCTGCCACCTTCATTGATCTATTATAATCAAGTAATTTGTAAAACTTCTCTCATATTGTATCCCTTATCTCTCCCAGCCATTGTTGCTCATCCATATTTTCATATTATTCTAGCATAATTATAGGATTGATTTTTTAATGACAATAATATTATTAAAAATATTATTGTCATTAAAATAATATTTGATGACAAACTTTTTACTATGACATCCAGTGTAAAAAAATATATATATATGTCTATGCGTGTATGTTTCTATGTGCGTACATCTGATAGTCACTCCTTGTCATGGTGGAGGAGCTTACGTGGTCTAATGACATTGAGAACGATGCCATTGGGAGTTCTAAACTCCTGGTAGGGTCACCATGGGTGGCAAGGTTGGCCAACTCTGAAGACCTCAACAGTGGGACAAGTGGATGATGATTATAACAGATCTCAATAGTTGAACCAGCAGATGATGAGAGCTATGCATGACAGACATGCTATAGAAGGCACCAGTCAGTGGCAGTCCATCGCAGTTTCATGACTGGATTCTGCATGTCTCATTCCATATGTGCCGCAGAGGAAGGTCATGAAATTAAGTGTGTGGGTCACTTCCTGGCAAGTTGAGGTCTTCCATAAACAAATTCATTCCATCAGCACTTTCTTCTACTTTGAGTTTCTGTCACCTTCAACCAACTCTTGCAAAGCCAAACTGTGATAGGCAATGGATGACAGGATCGGATTTTGGTGCAACTAGAAGCTTCTAGTCCTGAACCTGCACATTGGCAGCGAATGTAGTAATTAATGCCATCATCATCATCATCATCATAAAGGAAGCAATCAGCAAAGAAGAAATTAAATTCTTGGATACAAGATAAAGCTGACAATGATAGGATCAATAATTTTGAATCTTTTTAGAGAAAGTCAATATGCAAATTTGGAATTATAAATTAAGATAACAAATATAAATTATAAAAATGTTATCCTTCCCAACTAAATTTTAAAATTTCTGGTTGTAATTTTAATTATATATAATTATAATCTTTAAAAAAATTGATTTTTCATTAATTGTTTAATTAATTGAATATTTAACATAATTTTCAATATCAAATCCGCCTTTAAAATCAGACACAAAATATTATATAATTGAATGTTTACAGCTGTCCTACAGAAAACATTACTTTTTTGTTTTTTTCAATAAAGATGAAAATATCTTGGATTAATAAGTGACATACGACACAAGGAAACGTAATATTCTGTCAGAAATATCAGAATTGCTTTAAGAGAAATATTTTGGAATATACAAAAAAATGTATTTTTTAAAATCAAAAACAATATTGGGTAGTAATATTGATTTTGTAAAAGTAAAAATTTTAAATTCTTAAAATAGTATGCAAAATTGATTTGTAATCTATAAATATTCAGTTACATACTCTGTTTCGTGACAGGTAATTTGTCAATATGAATCAATATAAAATATTGAGTGATAATATTGATTGAAGAAAATCATTACTGATGTAAGGAGAAAGACAACAAGTGTCATGAAGTACAACTTTTTGCTGATTGAATGAGAATGTGTGAGAGAAATTGATGTTTCTTGATTAGGAAAACTAAGAGGCAAGATGAACAGCAAAGAAAAACCTGGACAGGCAGACACACACACACACACACACACACACACACACACTTAGAGGATTTTTTTTATGTGACGCTGTAATTAACCTCTGCTTTTTTTTCTTTTTTACTTTTAAGATCCTTTTAATATTGCTTGTTATTGTAAATCACTTTGAACCGAATGACCCAAATTTCAAGATAAATGTTTCCTCGGTGGATTAGCTACATTTCCTATTCTGCCCTCTTCATTCTGCTTCATGAGCTTACATAAACACACACACACACACACTCTCTCTCTCTCTCTCTCTCTCTCATATATATGTGTGTGTGTGTGTGTGTGTGTGAAAATATTTTCTCTTTCTCTGAAACACACACATTTCTTACATTTATGAAAACATTTCTCTTTCTCTATTGTCTCTTTCTCTCACACACATTCTCTCTCTCTCTTTCTTCCTATATTTAGGTAAACATTTTCTCTCTCTCTCTCTCACACACACACACACACACACACACACACACACACACACAGTCTCTCTCTCTCTTTCTCTCTCTCTCTATATATATATGTAAACATTTTCTCTCTATTCTATCTCTCTGTCACTCACTCACACACACACACACACACAGTCCCTCTCTTTCCCTCTCCCTCTCTCTCTCTCTCTCTCTCTCTCTCTCTCTATATATATATATATATATATATATATATATATATAGGTAAACATTTTCTCTTTCTCTATTCTCTCACTCAGACGCAGACAAAATAAAGTTGCAACACCCTGAATATGTGTTTAAATCTACTGAAGGGATTAAATGCATAGATGTACAGATTAATATGTGCACCGGTTCCCAAAATAAGGTGTGCCCCAATGCTACCTAGATCAACCTGTGATACATTATTCTGTGCACATGTTAACACAATATAGCAAGAGTTAGCCATTGCTCTATCATATCTCATATATAATCAGTGGGGACAAGACTGGCTATCTTGCTCACCAGATTTATTGAACATTTTGCAGAACATATTCAGGACCCTACAAGGTATCACCTTCCCTGTTACAGAGTGGTTGAACAATATTCTAGACACACATGGTACTGTTCAATTTTCCTTTCTCAAGTGAGCAAGTGTTGGCAAGTTGTCACATCCCCACATGATGGTGCTAGGGCATAAGCCCATGTAGCATGGGTGACTATATTTTGAAAGCTCCTCTTGGTCTATTACCCATGCATAGATGCAGAGCCTGTTCTCATCACTGACTGGGGGAATATTGTACAAATTGTTTGTACTATCACTGGCGACATACACAATTTTATTATAGAATAAGTGAAAATCTACCTAGTTCTGCTGCATGTAAACAATTTCCAGTTGACTTTACTGATTCTCCTGGGACCCACATTTGTTTTGGATTGGATTGTGCACACTGTTTCGTCTATTATGAAAATGTGTCAATCTTGGCAAGTTTTAGTAATCTGTGGCCATCCAGAATCTGGTCGACAGGTGTGGAAATGTTCATTCGATTAATGTTGTCAGCATTGAAGCACTACTGGTATGTTACATTCAGCATAAACAACAATTCTACAAATTGATCTGCTAACCTCTCGTAGGTCACAATCCATCCTTTATCAAATAGCTCGACTTGAACAAAATAAACCTGTATATAATCTCTGTCACTTAACACCTGCTTTTACATCGTACACTGCACTTAATCTTCTCACAGCATGGGTCATTATCTAAAATTCAGATGCAGACATTGATAGAAAGTGTTCCTATACGACAGGATGACCAAAGATTGAAAATGTTATCAGAATCTTTCCTCTACCTCAACGTGGGACAAAATTGGCATTTTACTTTGAGAGATTACAACCAGTGTATATATATATATATATATATATATATATATATATATAGAGAGAGAGAGAGAGAGAGAGATTTCATAGATATGTTTTTCATACATATATATGTATACACATGCATATTTACATTTTTCCATTTTGTAGGAGTGAAGGAGTACAAAACATTTTCCATAATATTTATTGTGCCAAGTGCTTTTGGCCACTTCTATAGCTATTTTCTGGGGTGTTTTGTTGTAGAGGAAAAAATAACACCAGCTGAGAGAAAACACCCTTGAAAAAGGTTTATAGAAGTGGCTGTAAGTACTTGGGGCAATGAAAAGTATTGAAGATTCTTGTACTCCCTTACTCCTAGGAAACAGAAAAACATGAGGATGCTGGAAAAACTTAATACAAAATTAATTGTGTGTGTGTTTGTGTATACATGTCTATGTATATATGTATGTATACATATATATGTATATATGTATGTATACATATATATGTATATATGTATGTATACATATATATGTATATATGTATGTATACATATATATGTATATATGTATGTATACATATATATGTATATATGTATGTATACATATATATGTATATATGTATACATACATATATATGCATATGCATATATGTATTTATGTGTGTATACAGATATATGCATATATGTATATATGTGTGTATACATATATATGTATATATGTGTGTATACATGTATATGTATATGTTTGTGCATGTGTATATGTATATACATATGTTTGTGCGTGTATATATGTATATATATATATGTGTGTGTTTGTGTATACATGTATGTGTATATATGTATATACGTGTGTATACATGTATGTGTATATATGTATATACGTGTGCATACATGTATGTGTATATATATGTGTGTGTGTATACATTTATGTGTATATATGTTTTTGTATACATGTACAGTGCTGTTCGATAAAAATGACTCACCTGATTTTTTTTACTTAAAATTTTTTTTGCCAATTGTTTTGGGCGTCAAACTAATTTTTAATCTCACTAATATAAAGACCTCTTCCCAACCACCTAGTAAAAAAGTTTACTCACCCTAAGGTATTCTATTGATAATTATAATCTTGGATATAAATGAGATTTATGGAAAAATTCTCTGCAAAAAAATGACTCACTTATTTCCTGCAACTAGTAATCAATAGAAACATAACCGAACAGCTTTAAATAAAGAATAATATAGGTACAATTTATTTATAATAGGTAATATAGTTTGAAATATTTAATAATCTATGGCTCCTCCTTTATTTTGAATAACCTTTTCAACCCTTTTTGGCATTGACTTGATTAAGTTCTGGCAAATCTCATCTCCAAGTATTGAATTCCATTCGGATATGAAATTCACAATCAAATCCTCTTTGTTGCTCAACTGCTTTCTCGAGAGCCTGTACTTTATAATGCTCCATAAGTTTTCTATGAGGTTGAGGTCAGGAGATTGGGGCGGCCATGTCATAACACTCGCCTGCTTCTCATCAAAGTATTCCTTCATCAATTTTGATTTGTGACAGGGAGAATTATCCTGCATAAAAATGAGCTTGGTGGGGTCGATTTGCACCCTTTCAACAGAAGGGAGCAGACAAGATTTTAAAATTCTCTCGTACTGCTCGCTCCTGAGGGTCTTTTCAATAGGTTTTAAGAAACCAGTTCCATGTAAAGAAAAGCATCCCCAGAACATTATACTGAACGGATGCTTGACAGTACTTACTGCTAAATTCAAAGAGCTTTCAAAGCTTTTTCTTCGGATTTTAGATCGCTTATCCTTTGAATTTAGCTCAACTTTCATTTCATCGAAGAGAACATTTAGTAAAAAACTCAGGTCAGTCACTTTTATCGAACAGCACTGTATGTGTATATAGGTATATATATGTGTGTATACATGTATGTGTATATAGGTATATATATGTATAATGTAGTCTAGCTGGCTACTTGTATTTGAGGATAACTGTCTACTAGGGCAGATAACCAATCCCTATTGCAGATGCTTGCACTGGCACATTTGTGTTTCTACAACACCCACAGAGCCTACCTGTGGTTTATACTGCCACTATGTTGAGCAGACCGTAGTTACAGTTTCTGGGAGAGAGTGTGTTATTTAGCGTGATCAACAATTTGAACAAGGCCTACACGCTCAAGCCTTGGCCATGATGACTTGTGACTTTGTGCTAGCACAGCTATTGACAGCCCCCAAAGGCTCTGTCAATTTCACTCACAAGGCTTGGGTCAGCTCACGGTATGGTTTTTGGGCACTTTCCAAATGTGCTGAATGCTGGAATCAACCTCAATCCAGTCCGATAACATTAGGAAGTCGCCTTCCTGATAAATCAACCCTACTGAGATTCGAACCCGAATCTCATGGCCATGCATCTCCATCTCTCTCTCTCTCTCTCTCTCTCTCTCTCTCTCTCTCTATATATATATATATATATATATATATATATATATATAATAATTATTTTCTTTTATAAAAATATGATTCCATTGTGAAACAGAAATTTCTGTGTTTCAAAACTGAAACTAAAATTGCAAATTTAATTAGAAATATTAAACTTAAAATCCAGAGTTTTGTTCCATTGTCAACTGATGCTAGGAATAACTTTGTAATACATTTAAGAACATTCCAAATACCAACAAAAGAATTATTTTGTAACATTAATGCAAAAAATGGAGGAACTTATATGAAGGATGAGGTGGAAGGCATATTTTTTCCTTCAATGAATGACTTAACAAACCTGAAGAATATGGTTTCAACAGTAAGAAAACAGCACCATTCATTGAAAAATTGTCCAGATTTGAAAATGTTTTACTGGAAATAATAAATAACATAACTTTCCAAAAAAAGAAAAGCTATTTCGAAAAATCTGTGGACAAGATAGTGAAAGATATTAATGCAACAGATAAAATTTTAATGAAATTAGATAAAACAGGAAATTTTTATAAATTAACAGCAACAGACTACAACAACCTAATTAAAAAAGATTTAAATAAACTATAAAAAGGTAAGTAATAATTATGTAAATATGGTGGAAACATTAATATTAGTAGTAAAAACATCACAGATATATTGAATATTAGTGGTAGGGTTGGTAAACTTATCAAAAAAGAGTGCTATATAACCACAAAAGATCACAAACCCGATTTCAAAGCTAATCCAACTACAAGAATTATCAACCCAATCCGACCTGAAATCAGCAGAATTAGTAAGAAAATCCTAGAAAGGGTTAACCAACAAATAAAGGATTACCTAGGATTAAAACTTTGGATCAATACCAAAGAAGTTACTTATTAGTTTACTAATATCAAGGAGAAACCTAATTGTAATACAGTTTGATATTGAGAATTACAACCGCTCGATATCAAAGGAACATTTCACGAATGCTATAGACTTCTCTACTCAACACTCAGACATAACAGATGTAGAGAAAAACATAATTATGGATGCAAAAAAATCTGTACTCATTCATAATGGCGAGCAATGGATTAAAAATTCTAATGACCACTTCAAAATCACAATGGGATCATTGGACTGTGCACAGTCTTCTGACCTAATTGGCCTTTTTATATTATATAATCTTACTGCATATTGTGAAATTAAATGACATTGGATTGTACAGAGTTGATGGCATTATAGTTGTAAGGAATTCTATGAACTTTAAAATTGATAAAATTAGAAAACTTACACAGAGAAGCACTTCATAATAATGGAGAAGCTTGTGGCGTGGCTCTAGATCTCCAAAGTGTTTGATAGGGTTTGGCATGCCGGCCTTCTTCGCAAGCTTCAGGGTTATGGAATTTCAGGTCGATTGTTTGACTTAATACAATTATTCCTATCAAACTGTATATTGAAGGTCGTTCTCAATGAATTCTCCTCCAGATCCTATCCCATGAATGCAGGTGCTCCCCAAGGCTCTATCCTAGGCCCTACTCTGTTGTTCCTTATCTTCATTAACGATCTTCCTGATGTCATAGGTTCCCAAGTAGGCGTCTATGCGGACGACACTACTATTTACTCCTGCCTCGACAACAAATCTATTCTCACTGACAAAACTAACCTGGCCGTTTGTCTTGAAAAGGACCTCCAATCAGTTGTGGACTGGGGCAGGAATTGGCTGGTTAACTTTAATGCCTCAAAAACAAAACTGCTCTCTATTACTCACCACAGAGAAACATCCCTGTACCCCCATTAGAATGTCTGATGCTCAACTCCACAAGAGCACCTCTTTGCGACTGCTTGGTCTCACATTGTGTGCTGACTTGAGATGGAACAAATACATTGATTCAATAGCTTCGTCCACCACAAGGAAAGTTGGCTCCCTGTGCTGCACCAGGAAATTTTCTTGCTGGAGTCGATCCTTCAAATCTACAAATCAACCATTTGCCCTCTCATAGAGTATTGCTGCCATATATGGTCTGGAGCCCCTTATGTTTGTCTCAAGGTCCTTGATAAAATCCAGAGACTGATATGCAATGTAATTGGCCCTGATCTGGCATCTCGTCT
>OZ038495.1:79189085-79235697 GCA_964036315.1 Acanthosepion esculentum
GATATTGGATTGCAACTGATCCAACAGTTGTACTGGATTCTTTCTTGGACAAGGGTGTGTCCTGATTTTTCTGTGACTAGACAGACTCTCCGTGGATTGACTAGAAATGTTAGTGCCACACCTGAATGGATGAGTTGTAAGTCTCTGCATCGGTGTAGGTAGGAATGTCAGATGGTTCAATATCCATGCCAGCTTCTGGTGGGACTTTTCTGTCTCCATACTTTTGGTAAAGATACATATATATATTTTACTTAAATTTTATATTTTAGTTGATACTCATATTTGCATAGATTGTCCTTTATTTATTAAACACTAGGTTTATTTATTTTCATCTACTCAGCTGAATATTTGAGAAATCTTATTAGAGAAAAATATGAGTTCTTTGATTCATTAAATGCAAAGACCAATAATGTTTATTGAACCTTTTTTGTCATTTTCTCCTGGTGTTGAATTAAGAAATAGTTTCTTTATTTCAGGAGAAAATTTGTAAAGGAATTTGCCAAAATCAAATATTAAGATCTGAATACTTTTGAAGGCAATTGTTGACTTTTTTTATTGGAAAATTTAAAAATAGCCAGCATGTAGTTTGTTTTATTTCAGTTTGAAGTTTGAAATGAACATAAGGTTCACATAACTATGAAGTCAAATTTACATTCATATGGTAAATAGGATTCGACAGTTTAACTACAATTTAAATAGTGAGAACCTCAACTGACACACTTTTCAAGCAATGTACAATATATAAACATATAAATCTACAGCATCCTGCTAATTTCTGTTTAATGATGATGATGATGATGATAATGATGCAATAGTTCACACCATTTATATCATCCTCATTGTTGTTGTTATCACAACAGGTGAAGACAATAGTCCGAATATAAATAGTGTAAATAATGATAACTCCTCATCCTAGAAATCCAGACAGATACAATAGTTCTAACTGTAAAAACAATTACAAAACTTGAAGGCTCTTTATATTGAAAGGAAGCAGTCCACTATTAATTATATTTTCTTTTAATTTAGGTTCTCACATGTTAAAATGCCTTTAAACTCTGTTTCAATTGGTTGCATAATAATAAAGCTATTAATGGTGATTTCCTTGCAAGAATTGTTGGTTGGGTGACTGGGGAGGTTTACTTCTGCTTTATAAAGTCGCTATTTTTGTACACTCAGATTAGCCATGTTTGTTTAAAATGGATTGTTTGCATTTCTTCTGGTCATGTCTTGTTGCAGAATAATTCAGTACAGTGAAGAGAAATTTTGTGGAAATATGAGAATTTTGGGATACCAAATTTAAAATCTGAAGGAATTGACATCAGGAAAGGCATCTGGGTGTAAAATTAGATAAATCTTACAACTGTTTTCTCTCATTGATTACAATTATTTTATCTGTTGTTGATTTTGAAAATGAGTTTTTGTTTCTGTTTTTAATAGCAAACATGTAAAAAAAAAAGTTAAGTTAATTATTAAAGATATTTTAACATACTCTCCCCACTAGTCTAGTTTAGTTGGGGGCTGCTAAAGTGATCCCTTTTCAGAGAGGGAGAGAATGTTTAAAATCCATCTACATTAGAACCAATGAGTGACAAACTGTTCCAAGCTGTCATTATTCCTCTACTTATGGAGAATCTGTTGTTAGCTATTTGCTGGTTACAGAAAAACAACCTTTGAAAATCTCTCTCTAATGCTAACCCCATGAGAATTTATATGGCCTCTCACAGATTTGGCCATAATGCACTGAAACATGTATTCTTATCTGGGAACAAGATCTTCTTTAATTTCTTTTGATAACATTCATTATTTCTTACGTCTTTTCCAATTTACATAATTTTCTTTAAATTATGACAATTTATAGTTAAACTTTTTTCCCTTTAGACTGTTTTAGGTGGGAGGATGTTCAATTGACAAAATTTAGGATCTAGGACAGTGGTTACCGAATGGTGCAGCATGACTCATATGTGTTGTGGAAGAGGATAACTGGTGAGGCAGAATGATTGAAAGACGATCAAAGATTTAGAAACAGTTTCAAAAGATTCATATGCCAAAAATGAATATGATTTCAAAATTTAAAATATTATTATGGATTACTTGTAATTGCATGCATGAGTCCCAGTATAAATAGTTATAAATAATTATTGACCGATTTTATCATTGTGATATTTTTGCATTATATCAAGTATTAAGAATATAGTAACTAGGGTTAGCAATTTGAAGGAGAGAGTTATCAATGATAATGTTTTGACTTTGAATCCGCAGTTATCTCCCTTTAACCATCTCTCTGGACCTTCTTTGCCATAGGACATCTTGTGCCTTTTCATTGGGATTTCCTTGTGGTGAGGCACGGAAAATGCAGCCTAGAGAAAAAAGTTCAGAAACCACTGGTCTATGATATTAAAGTGACCCATTATTTGATCTCTGCACATATTTAAAAATGTAAGTTTTAAATGCACATTCAATGAAATAAATGGTTTAGAAATTGTTTGGCTTGTTCAGTTCACCCAGTGAATAAAATAAAAAAACAGATTGTTCAAGAGAATTCTTTCTTTGCTTATGTTCCTTAAATGCTTTATATTAGACTTTTAGAAATGAGCAAATCAGTATCAGTGGTAGAACTCACACAGATAACAGTACAGCAAAATAACATAAATGCTGAAAGAAGTTAAATGTGGTTTCATCATATATATAATAGCAAAAATTGTGTTTTACAAAAACAAAAATTGTCAACCAGTATATATCTGGAGGATAATGTATTTAATGCCAGCAGTCTTTGTAATTAAAGTGCTCGTTATCAAGAAATACAACTTTAATAGCAAGAAATAAACTCAAATTATATTATATGATTTCTGTAAATAAATTCAATTTTACTATCAAAACCCTTGGTGAGTGGATACCATATCTGTGAAATACCAAGTGGGAAAGATGAGTTGAAACCTTTAATTTTATTTTCTTACTATATATTACAGACACTACTTCTTGCTCTTTTTGCTGATCTTTACCAGAAATCACATTCTAAAACTCTCACTTGAACATATAGTGAGTTTATTCAAGATCTGCTTTTTATAATTAAGACCTTTTTCAGTTAAATATATTATTTGTGGGTGAATTCCTTATAAACTAGAATTCAGTAGAGCTGAAAACATTGCAGGCATGTTGAATGTATTTTGAGACTGAAACATTGATTCTTTCATAAACTACATCTGAATAAAGTGTCTTTCATCACAAAAATATTAAAGTACCATCATTGCTGTTCTACCTTATCTTAGCACACAAGGCTAAATGTTTATGCAATGTTAAGGAGTTAACACTGGAAGCTGTCTGGATTTCAGTCATGTAAAAGAACAGCAACCAGTTGCTTCTATGAAATTCAAATCTTTATCTTTAGTCTGTAAAAGAAAAATATTTTGAGCTGTAACATCTGAAGACAAGCAGTGGTAGAAACAATTGTAGAAAATTTTGTAGATATTGAACAAATAAATGAACATCATTGCATTATATTAACAAAACAATAATGTGACAGACATGTAAAAACTTTTTAAACATTCTGTAATCAGCTTTTTTCAACAGACATGTTCATTTTACTTCATTACACAACTCCAAACTTCTTTATCAATATTTAGTCTCACATGTTATCAATTGGTGGCAGACATGATATTATGGAGCATGTTTAATGAGAAGAAGCTGTTTGATTGGTTGAAAATCCCAGACTGTTGCTATGCTTCATTCCAACTCTACAGGCTGTTGCTTGGCTTGAAAAATCTAAAATGAATAAAATTTAAGTTTCTTTCAGCCTTTCATCAGACAAGACTTTTTGAACTGGAGTTCTTATTTTTCCATTTTTTTATTCTTTTTTTTCCTTATTCTTTTTTTTCCTTTTTCCTTTTTCTTTTTTTCCTTTTTCTTTTTTTTCTTTTTCCTTTTCCTTTTTCTTTTTTTTCTTTTTCCTTTTCCTTTTTCTTTTTTCCTTTTTCTTTTTTCCTTTTTCCTTTTTCTTTTTCTTTTTTCCTTTTTCTTTTTTCCTTTTTCTTTTTCTTTTTTCTTTTTTCCTTTTTCTTTTTTCCTTTTTCTTTTTCTTTTTTCTTTTTCTTTTTTCCTTTTTCTTTTTCCCTTTTTCTTTTTTCCTTTTTCTTTTTCTTTTTTCCTTTTTCTTTTTTCCTTTTTCTTTTTTCTTTTTCTTTTTTCCTTTTTCTTTTTCCCTTTTTCTTTTTTCCTTTTTCTTTTTCTTTTTTCTTTTTTCCTTTTTCTTTTTTCCTTTTTCTTTTTTCTTTTTTCCTTTTTCTTTTTCCCTTTTTCTTTTTTCCTTTTTCTTTTTCTTTTTTCTTTTTTCCTTTTTCTTTTTTCCTTTTTCTTTTTTCCTTTTTCTTTTTCTTTTTTCCTTTTTCTTTTTCTTTTTTTCTTTTTCCCTTTTTCTTTTTCTTTTTTCCTTTTTCTTTTTTCCTTTTTCTTTTTTCTTTTTCTTTTTTCTTTTTCCCTTTTTCTTTTTCCCTTTTCCTTTTTCTTTTTTCCTTTTTCCTTTTCTTTTTTCCTTTTTCTTTTTTCCTTTTTTATTCTTTCTTTCCTTTTTTCCCTTTTTAATTTTTCTTTTAGCAACTAGATTCCCTTTAATTTAAACGGGAGCCTGGCATTGTTCTTTCAATGTTCTTTTGTTTCTTTTCAACCATCCAGTTCTTTTTATAAATGTTGAAACTGACTTTTTGACTCTTGTATTTCAAGGTGCTCATTTGCTTCTTGCTTTGGCCAATAAAGCCATCGACTCTCATTTCTCAAGTTGAGAAATATCAGAACTATAATGACATTTTCAAGCTTTTCAGTATGAAATGTCAATTTCTTATTGATATATTTGAATTTTTACTAGTAAGTACCTCAGTTAAACTTCTCAGTTTTGAACCATCAAAAGAGGTTTGTCTTCAGACTGATTACCTATTTGCTGACCATTTTCAGTTATTCATTGGTTCAGTTTTTTAAAAAGATTCCACTGCATGTCTTTGCTAAGGTTGCATTCAGTGCTTGATATTTCCTTATTATCTTCCTTGTAAGCCTTGTTTTAATTTTACCTGCCCAGTTTCATCTGAAACATTATCTGGTATTCCTTAAGTTTCACTTGGCATCCTATCAAATGTATGTCATACCTGATATGCCTTTAGATGTATTGCCTTACCTACTAATTGATAAACAAGTAGGCAAGAAGAGCTTTAAAAGGGCACAAAATATGCACATGCTTCTTGGCCTCTTGCTCCTTTTGATTGTCGGGGACTGATTTACAGACATGGTCTAAAAGAATGAACAGATTGGCTGACTGACCCCTGCTACCAATCATCAAAATGACTAACCTGCAGTAATAAAAACAAAGTAGAGATCAAATCTATTATCATTATTTTATTTTAACAAACACATTAGATGCCATTTTTAATTCAACTGAATCATGAGTTTTCCTTTTGCTGTCTGTGCTGTTGATATTTTGTCTGTCTGTGCTGTTGATATTTTGTCTGTCATGAAAAATGGGTAAAATACAAAAGGTTTGCTTCTTACTGCACACAATTGTAAAATACTTTTCTCATTTAAGCTATGGAACTCTGCCATTAAAATATTTGTGATTCCTTTATAAAAAAAAACAAAAAATCTTTATTCCTAGAACCATTCAAACTTTTGGTCTGTATCAAAGACAAAATATAAAATCTGGCACGATTTTTGTTCAATATGCAATCACTAACATTTTGAAAACTTTCAATGTGTTTAATTGAAGCGCATTTAAAAAAATAAATAAAAGTAGATCTAAAGCAATGATTCTCAACTACTGTGCTACAGCACACGCACAGCATACACATACGTGTGTGTGTGTGTGTGTGTGTGTGTGTGTGTGTGTGTAAGTAGTAATGGTACAGCATTAGTATTTGAATAAATGAATAAGTATTAAACTTTTTTTTTCAAATAATTCTTTTCACTATTCTTTGATTGTGTTATTTTAAATGATTTGTTTTTAATATTCATTTTTTAAAAAGTATTTTTATTGTTTTAATTTAACTTTTTAAAATTTTCCTTTATTTGAATAAAGGAACATTAATCTTTTTTTTTCATATAATTGTATTCAACATTGTTTAATTCAAAATTTTTATAAAGTTATATTGAATTGTGAATTAATATTGTACGTGTTTCTGATATGAAGCATTGAGTATTTGATTTAATAATTTTCCAATATTTTAAATCGATGGTTTTATTTCATAACATTTAAGAATTAAAAAATTTTGCTAAGTGTGCTGTGATATTTTCATTTGCTCCTAGGTGTGTTGTTGCTTAAAAGGTTGCAAAACACTGCTCTAAAGAATCTAGTGTAGTATATGAATAAATCTTTCCCAAACATTAATGCATTATGAGTCATAATATGGAAGAATGGAAGTAACAAAATGACCACATTAATTGCTCTATCTTGTTTAAAAAAAAAGAAAATTGTCTGGCATAAAAACTATGCTGAAAAATTTTCAGATGAGAATTTGAAAACATTTTCGCCAAAATAATTTTTATTTTTTATCTGGCATTTTTTTTTTTCATAGCTGATCTAAAAAAGAGAATAGTGTTTTTTTTTTTTTTTCTACAAATGACTGTGTGTGTGAATTGACATCAGTATCCAGTGATATTAAACATTTATATAGTATTAAACTATGTATAAAGCATGTGTGTCCATAATAATCACGACTATTTACTTTGGAACTGTATTCAATCAAGAGTTTGGCTATTTGCAGTCAGTCATGTTTGCAGACATATTGAACAGCTGTTATTTCATTAAAAGAATGAAAAAAACTCTCAGCTGTAGCTTCATGTGTTAAACAGATACTGAAAAGAATCTCTGAACATCACCATTAAACAATGGTAGGCAAGTTTGGGCTTGAAGTATTGCTGTAAGGACATTAACTAACAGAGCCATCTTGTGTCCTGAATCCATAACCTGCTATTATTTTTTAAATAATAGTGACACAAATGGAACACCATCAATACAGAACTGACAGATAACAGTACAGCAAACTAAAATAGTGTGTTTTCAGTATGACTATGTATTTATGTATCATTGAGGGCAGCACTTCAAAATGAATGTGTGTTAATCCTGTCTTTACTAGAAATACGCGTTCCTATATGATTACTTGTACTCAATTCATTCTTGTAATTTTTGTCTTCATATTTTTATTTTATGAATTTTATTTGAAGAATTGTTTCATATAACATATTGTAAATTAAAAAAAATAATTTGAATGATCCTTGTTATTTATAAATAGTTCTAAAATACTATGATCGTTTGTGTATAGATTACTAGTGAGTATAAGATGCAGTTAGAAAAACAGAGAAATTCCAGAGGGCAAAAAGCTAAATTTCATGTGTAAAATGTGTCTGATTTTAGAGCAAAGAAAATGACCAAAATTTGGGAAAAAGCAAGAGAAATAAATATTTTAAAAACGGGACATTTTGTTTATGCATCATTTTGTAATTTTTAAAAATAATTTTTGAGATCATCAATAAATTGCTGTTTGCCAATTAGTTTTGCTGTTTGGGGGGGGGGTTGTGCCCTGATACAGCCGATGTAGGGAGAAACAGATTTTTGTGCTGTAGATTAGGTAAATATATAGTAGAGTTGTGAAAATACCATAATCCTTCATGTTTGCTGGGGAGTATAAGACACGAGCAGAGAAATTCCAAGGAAACAAAGCTTACTTTCCTGAATAAAATGCATCTGATATTACAACAAAGAAAATTATCAAAAATGTATGAAAAAAGAAAAGAAAAAACTGGAAAAAAACCCCGAACAAAACAGGACATTTTGTTTACTTTTGGGATTCAAAGGCATTATGAAAATGTGATAAGACCACTAAATCATCAATACACATTGAGAAAATAAATTAAAATGAAATTGAATAAATATTAACTTGTTTGTTTGGTTTTAATATTTTGTGACAATCTTTCTTTCGAAACAATTTGTGTAGTCTTGAAAAAGCTTAATTTTTCTCTGCTTATGGGCATCTGAGATCTGAGCGTGGAAGGTTGTCCTCATTGAACCCTTTGAAGTTGCCTTTGTTGTTGGGCTCATAGAACTGATCAAATTCTTTCTCTGGTGAGTTGGGGTACAGATCTGTATAGTAGGTATTGTTGGTGAGATTGTCGGTTTCTTGAGGTTACCTCTTCACGGCATTTCTTGAAATCTTTGACAATGATAGCAACAACTCTTCCCAGGTATCAATGATCTACTTGCAGAGGTCATAATGTTCTGCTTTTCTCATCTAACCTCCTGATCTTTTTCCTTTTGTTGATTAGATAGATCTTATCTCACAAATAAATTCAGTTTGACCAGATTTTGTCAGTCTTGAGTCTGGCAAAATGGGATGGAGTTTTAACTTTTGGGCACCATTTTGGATAGAAAATCCTGCATCTTTTACACACAGGATTATGTTAATTTTTATATGTCAAAGGTTGCATTTGTTGATTTGTAAGTGTATTCAAATAGAAAATAATTATTTTTTTTACCGTCATCTTTTTTGTTGCATGCTTCCAATCTCTTTGTATATTTTACTGGTTTTTATCTGTAATCAACTCTGAAACAAGCTTTTTGTTTGTAGAATAGAAATTAATATTAAAGATTCTCATTTCTTCGAATTATTTTCTAAGTAAATTGTAAAATCAGAATTTAAACGTACCTTTTCCATCTGAATTTTTCCAGCCTTTCCAAGTACTTGTAGTAATTGCGAGTTCAATCCCTGGGTTGGGTAGAACAGACTTAAAGCAAGCAATAACTGAGCAGTACTAAATATGAACAAGACAAGATAGCCCTAGACATAGACAGCAGAATGAGAATAATCTAGCCCTGTAGATTGAATAAAGGGATCAACAAGCATTTAAAGAAGGCCAGAGGCACAATCGTCAAAACATGAAAATAACAACAATGATGAGGATAATAATCCAAATGTAAATAATTAGATGCAACATTTATCCTATTTACTGATTAAAATGCAATGATAATAATTATTTCACTTGTAAGAAATTGTTCTTTTTAATGTCTAAGGTGTTGAATAGAGAAAGTAGTTTTAGAAATAGATACATTTCCAGTTATTATTTGAAGAGGAACCAAGGCAGTTGTCAAGTTGCAATTCCCTTCAAATTGTCAAGTTGCAATTCCCTTGAAATTCTTTTGGTAAAATGATTTTTCTTATTCAATTCAGGAAATGATATTATTTGAGAATTCTCCCCAGCATACACATTGTCTGATTGCTGTATAAATAAATGTACAAATCTCTTTCGAACAAAGATAAGCTATAGAAGCCATTTTTCAACATTTTCAAGTGTCTTTATAAAGGTTTCTGTGTTAATCTTGGGGTAGGGTTACTTTACTGTAGCATATGATAAAAACAAATGATTGTCAAATATGGTTAAAAATTTTCCTTGTACTTAAAACATTGCAAGAATTTTTGGAGGTACGTTAGTGTAATGGATAGTGGCTCAAATTGAGGAATTGGAGAGCCAAGTTTGAATTCTAATCAGGTTCATTGCATTCACTTACAGGCTAATACCCTTGGAAAAGGTATGAATTCATCTATTCTTCCTCCAGCTATGGATTGACTATCAGGAGAGAATAGATCCTATAACCTTGGGTGGCTACTGGTCTTGGAAAAGAAAAACTCTGAATTCAAACCAGCCTGGAGAGGGTTGGGTTCCATTGGCTTATCTTCCCCAGGAAACACCACTGCTGCTGCAGCTGCAGTATATGTGGTGCCCCTATGGCCCCAAGTCTCATTATTGTTTTAAAGTGGAAAATCTAAATTTTTATTTCATGAAAATGATCTGAAAATTTATTTAGCTTTATTTCATAATTAGCCCTCTTACCAAAAAAAAATATGGAACTTTGAGAATCTAGAGTAGTAATGGTTGGCCGCTTGTATCTGATTATACCTGCCTACTAGGGTGGCTAGCCAATCCCTGTTGCAGACGCCTGCTCAGGCACATTTGTGTTTGTTTAACATCCATAGAGCCCATCTGTGATTTATATTGCAACTATGCTGAATGGACCTTAGTTCCAGATTCTGGGAGAGGGCAAATTATCTGACATGATCAACAGTCTGAACAAGGGAAGTATGCTCAAACCCTGGGTCACAATGACTTGTGGCTTTGTGCTAGTACAACCATTGACAACTCCCAAATAATTCCATCTAGCCAATTTCACTAACAAGGCTTGGGTCAACCTGGGGTATGGTTTTCAGGCACTTTCTAAACGTGCCACATGCTGGATTTGCCAATAACATCAAGAAGTCACCTTCTTGACAAATTGACCCTGATTAGATTTGAACCTGTCTCATGGTTGGAAAGCGAACATTCTAACCAATCAGATACATGCCCATCTAGAGTAATACAGCAATAAAATCTCTCCCAAACATTAAGGCTTACGGCAACATCACATTGAAATGCCAGTTTCAGTATGTTCACTGAAGTTAAGCAATGTTGAGCTTGGTCAGTATCTTGATGGGTGACTGTTTGGCAATATCAGGTGGTGTAATCAATAATGACTTGGAATTATAAATTGGAGAGCTGAGTTCCAATTCCATTTGTGTTCGTTATATTCACTTACACGCAAATCCCCTTGAAAAAGGTATGAATCTACCTCTTCTCTCCCTCATCTATGGGTTAATTAGTAAGTCCTGTATCACTAAATCATTGTTATCTCCCCCCCCTCAAATTCTCATAATCTAGAAATAATTTGCTGGCTTCAAATAACCTGCAAAGAGTTGATAAGCTGTAGAAAACAAATCAGTCAAATCTCCCAAACATTAGTCATTAGGACTAGTAATATTAATAATGACTTACAAGTTTTTGTAATTTTATTTAATTTAAAAAATTAAATAAAAAAGAATTTAGTAACTTTTTTCCGAAAGGGTATGAACATTTTCTTAATTGGGATTTTTTTATTGCATTTAACTTTTATCTTTATTTTACTCAATTGCTGCTCTTCTTTTTTTTTCCTCTCTCTCTCTCACTCTCTCTCACACACACACATACACACACATATACCGAGTGGGATTTTATTGATTTCCTTTCCTTGCACTACTATTATGGTTTTGTCATTATTTGAAAAGTTCAAGGGAACAGACAATAGCCACTCAGCTTGCTTTTTTATTAGTCAAACTGATATTTAAGACTTGCTTCTATTTTGCAATTTTAAAATAAATAAACATAGAAATGAATTGATGATCTTGAAGCATTTTCTAAGGAACTCAAGATGTTTGTTTTTTCTATGCATTTAAATCATTATCAGACAAATTTTTTTCAGCCTTTTGGGAAGCTTAATGCTTTAAACTTTTTACAATTTTTTTTTTTTTTTTAAATCAATTATGTTTATAATAACCGGATTTTCTTTTGTTGAATATTTTTATATTTTGAAATTACAAACAACTGCCAACAAAAATGGCTCATCTCAGTTTTCTTTTTTAACTGCCAATGATTTTTGTCCATTATTTTTGTTTGTATAAATAAATAAAATTTAATTTTCCTGTTTATATAAAAGATAAGGTGTGGAGGCAGTTATTAGACAATATTGAATATCAATTTTAATCACATTGAAAATATGCTTGGTGGTGGGAGTTAGAATGGAATTGCTGTTGGTTTATTAATAAATGCAAACAGTATGTGCAACAATCCTACCAAACAAAATGTTGGTTAGGAACAAATTATTGTGTCTTGTGAAAGTTCAAAACCATGAGGTGATTGTACTTTTTAGTCATAATGATTTCTTAAAACGTTTATGTAGATCTTAAAAATGGTACATTTTCAAAATGGTTTCAATAATTGCTTATCCATGTTTTTCATTTTTTCATAACTTATTCTCTATGTCTTATGGTTTAGCCCTTAGGAAATAAACAAAAATATAAAATCCCTTCAGAATGATAGGAAATATGAAACTTATTATAATCTAATTTTAAAATCATGTATATATGCAATATTAAAATATGAATATCTGTATGTGGGGAGATATATATATATATATATATATATATATATATATATATATATATATATATATATATATATATGTGTGTGTGTAAACAAAAGTAAAACTTAGCCAATTTATTTTGTCCTCTGAGGGACTTTATCAATGCAAATGCAATGATTTTATTTTGTAACTAGTATTTATATACAAGAGCAAAAATATTATTGGTCTTTCAAAATTTTTATGTTTAGGAACCCTCATAAATTCTTTGATCTAAAGAATTCCACACTTATTAAAAGAGAAAGTAACTTACTTAGATGGAAAATTCTCGAGAGTGCTGCTATCGAATTTTATTAAAATATAAACCTGCACCCCGGATTTTCTGTTGGTTGACCTTTTGATCCTGATCAAAGTTTTTCTCATCAGAGAAAAACCAAAGCATTTCAGGCTCTTGATGTTTTAATTTGCTTAACAAGTGCTTTATCGGTTATCTCTTGTCTTTTCAGACATGAATTGGCCTCTCAGCATCAAATATGATTTATATTGAAGGACCTCGGACACAATTCTTCTGATAAAGTGTCTTGAAACCTTGAGCTCCTTATCAATGGCATTAATTGATTTTTCTGAGATTAATATCAATATTTTTCTGTACCTTTTGTACAAATTTGGGTGTTCTGATGGTATCAGGAGCCTTAGCAGGCATTCTGAGTTTGGTTACTACTGTAGAATCACCATCAGTGGCTTCCAGCTTTTGCAAACTTTCATGAAGCTAGCAATCTCTAAATCCCTATGGATTTAAGGTCTTGATTACAGCATGCCTTTTCATTTGTTGAGTTAGCTTGATGTTTGTCATCATTTATCTGAAAAGAATTGATAATCAGAACAAACAAGTTAGAAAAAAGTTAGAGTTATTAAAAGATGTGTCCTTAAAGAACTCAGCAGCCCCCCCATTGTATTAATAATTGCGTGATTAAAATGACTATTAAACTGTCTTCCAGTTTTATCTGATTTCGTATTTCTCTTTATGATTTGAAAAGAAATAAAACAGGTGTCAAATTTTACATAAATCTATTCAGATGGCAAGTATGTTACACAGTGAGTTATTTACTATGGGGAATGTTTATCATTATTCAAATGATAGATTAGGCTCGTTTGAAAGACAAGTTATTCAAAATATGGTATAAAGGAAAAAGAAATTGTGAAAAATACCACAAAAATATAAATCTGATGCTTATTTTTGCTCATGAATTTGTATGCAGGTGTGTGTATGCACAAGCATCCACACAGTCAAATATAGACTGATAATTAGAATTGTTTAAATATTCCAGTCATAGCAAATTTCTTGGTGCAACTGTCAGTTTCATGACTATGTTATCTCTCAATCAGAGGATGGATCAAGTATGGTTTATAGAGACAACTGAACGACCCTGGAAACTGAGATATTACAATCACTGAACATCCTTCCAAAGGAGCTGTTACTCAAATAGTACATCACTGTAAAAGTGATGTACTATGATGTCTAGAAAATATGGATTGTGTCTAGAAGAAATGTTGATTGTGATTACTTTCCCTGACCAAAACTACTTGCTCCAGAGAAGATCTGAACTGATTACTAAGTGGAGGTATAAAAAACATCACTTGTTGTATTTGTTATCTCCTGGCTAAAAAGAAATGGTAAGAATAGTGTTTATTGTATAGGTGCCAACTGTGATGATTACTGCCTCAGCCTGTGGGGAGAACATGGTGGTCATAGTGAGCAACTTCAAGTTAATTAGTGAGTGCACAGTTTCTTCAAAATTTTGGTGCCTGAAGATTGAATGGTCATGAAACTGTTAATTTGGCTAGGAAGCTTATTGTGGCTGAAATTTTAATTGATTTTAATTTTCAGTCTATACTTGATCCTATAGTGCAGTAGTTCCAAAACTTTTCTTCTATGGGCCACATTTGAAAATTTGCTCACGCCTCACCAAATTTTATATGATAAAAAGTACATTTAAAAATAAAAAACAGAGAGAGAGTTAAAGGTTGACAACTGGGAGAACATTATCATTGATAACTATCTCTTCCAAATTGCAGACCCTAGTTACTATATTCTTAATACTTGATATAATGCAAAAATATTACAATGATAAAATCGGTCAATAATTATTTAAAACTATTTATACTGGGACTCATGCATGCAATTACAAGTAATCCATAATAATATTCTTAAATTTTGAAATCATTTATTTTGGGCATAAGAATTTTTTGAAGCTGTTTCTAAATCTTTGATTGTCTTTCAATCATTTTGCCCCCCCCCCCCTTGCTATCTTCTTCTGCCACATCTATGAGATACACTGCAACACTTGGGAACTAATGCTTTTAAAACCAACCTAAGTTGTATTTACTAAAACATTTGTTTATTTTTAAAATATTTTATTACTATAAACAATATATTTAATAGGTACATGGCTTTGAGTAGGCATCTATTTTTTTTTGTTTTGTTTTTTTTAAGCTGTGAAATTAATATCAGCTGTATTAGAGATCAAGACGTTCTACTGAAAGGAATGTGTATTCCTTTTTGCATCAGAGAAACCAGTTTAAAGCCAAGTGTACCCCAGGTGTGGAGCAGGGTTTGGGAGAGATAGGAAAAAGACAAAATTTATTAACGTCCTGGGTATGACGTTAAACTGCATCCGAGTCCTGGGTAAGACGATAAACTATGTCCAACAGCAAGGCCTCTGATCAGGAGGTTTTGAGGAGCGTGGAACCACCTCTTAATTGCTGGTGTTCCCAGGTCCGCCCTGGCCCAGGGTGGTAGCACCTGTTAGGGTCCCAGCTATGGGAAAATAGTGAAATTCCAAGGTGTGTCCACGTCCTGGGTATGATGATAAACTACATCCGCGTCCTGGGTATGACGATAAACTACATCCGCGTCCTGGGTATGACGATAAATTACGTCCAACCAAAAGGCCGTTGATCCGATCAATCGGCTGGTCATGTCTAACCCATCCCAAAACAACTACAACTTACAATTAACTTTCCCTCCCAAACCCTACAGTAAATATACTAACACCTTACCCCTAAAATGTGATGGGAAACAATGATGTTGCCAGCTATACGCTTTTGAAACAATGATGTTGCCAGCTATACGGTTTGAAACAATGATGTTGCCAGGGATACTTTTTTTGAAACAATGATGTTGCCAACTATACGTTTTTGATATATCTAGTAAATACTGGATCTGGCATTAAATAACCCATAGTGGTTGATATGCCATAAAACCCCAAACAAACAAACAAACAAACAAAATTTATTAATAGCTACAAAGAATGGGAAATTTTGGAGAACCATGATTCTGAAGGAACATGGCATATAGAAGAAGTACCTCAAGTGTGCGAAGTGTAAACACACACGTGCACATACTCATTTTATTATTGTCTGTGGATGTACAAAGTGCAGCTGAAAAGATCTTGCCCTTCCATAACCATTAAGCATCAGATTTTTCTGAAGGAAGGGCTTCTTGGTTAGGGTCAAGAACTTTTCAGCACTTCTTCATACAGATATGCATACAAATTAAAAAGGTATGAATATCAAAAAAGTTCTTTTGCTGTATAATTGAATGAAGATGACAACTGTGATTTCCTCTTCTGCCACTTCTGTTTGGCTAAGGTCCACAGTGCTTAAATGATTAGCAGTTGAATGATGTCAGTAATGCTAGATTTGATGAGATTTGTTGATGACACTTTGTGCAAAACAAGTATTTTGTTTCAAATTATCAGAAATCTTTTGTTCCTGCTTCAGTTGGATACAAATACATTCACAGGAAACAAAACTGTATCCAACCATATTGAGAACAATTCATTACAAACTTCTCTGCAACTGGTAACTAAAAGAATTTAAGAGGCCTAGACCAGTGGTCTCCAACCTTTTTTATACCACGGACCGGTTTCATGCTGGACAAACTTTCCGTGAACTGGTAGTGGCACACATGTGTAATTTAAGCGCATTTCGATAAAGAGAGCAATAATTAAAAGGGCATAATCTTTTGACTCTCGTGTCTGGTCTCCAGGCCGACCACACCCTTGCGTGTTTAGTTTCCCTGAATCAATCCCTATTACACTATTATCATATCAATGTCAACTCAGCATAAAGTAGAATCAGTGTAGAATTTAAAAATTAGTTGGGATTAGAAAATTAGTTGAAAATTATTACAAATAAATAAAAATCTATATTAATTATAAAAATGAAATGTACTTACTGTTTTGATGGATAGTATTGAATAGATGAATATTTAAACAAATCTTTTTAAATTTCAGTCCAATATTCAATTTATCTATTATATGATTTTAAACAAGTTAATTATTTCTTTGTGGCCCAGTAGTAAATGATCCATGGACCAGTACTGGTCTGTGGCCTGGAGGTTGGGAACACCTGGCCTAGATAACAAGACTGCTTAAACAAGTTTTTTTGTGAAAACACTCTCTTAGATAATTGGAATTATTTTTTCCTTTTATTTTCTTTCTTTTTTTTTTTCTTTTTTTTTCCAAAAAAGCCACTGCAAAATTTATAAATCTCATCTGCTGTAATTATCTAGTTTTTCAATATTTCATATGTAAATTGTATCTCCATTTTGTAAATTTTAATTTAAAAAATAGTAAAAATGATTAACAAACAGAAATATTTTGATATTTTTGAATGATATATAAATTATATGTATTAAGATATTCACATCTATCTAGATATTCTTATATATAATATAAAAGTATATATGGTGGCCACAGTCTAACTACATAAGATATGCAGGTAATATAATGTTGACTATCAACAACACACGGAAAGGAAACTACAAGGACTATGGAAGGTAATGATGGACAGCGAGAAGAAAGGACTAAACATCAATTACAAGAAGACAAAATGCATAATCGCCAGCAAACAGAACCTCCCTGCATGCAAATTACAAATTAAAGATAGTAAAATCAAGCAAGTACAACAATTTAAATATCTGGGAAGTGTAACACTGAAATCCAAAGGCACATTGGGATAGTGAAAGATGCCTTCGAAAGGCTAAGCAAAGTATTAAGAAACAAAATTTTCCTTAGAAACAAAGAAAAGAGTACTTAAGTGTTATGCAATATTGCATCACCTATATGGCAGGGAATGCTTGGCCATCACTGCACAGATAAAGAAGAAATTTGAGGTGATGGAAATGTAGCTCTACAGAAGGAATTGTGAGAATAGCATGGACCAGACATGTGAGCAGCAACAAAGTTTTAGAGAAAATTGGAATAGAAATGACATTTATACTTATCAGAAATTTCTAGGGCATATAATGAGGAAAGAGGGTTTGGAAAATTTGATACTCACAGGACATATTGAAGGCAAGAAGTACAGAAAAAAACAGTGCATACCCTACCTAGCAATCTTGTGTAAATGGATGGTAGAACAAGATTTTGGTAGAGATAAAAAAAAAGACAATTTACTATGAGCTACAAAGAACAGGAAATTGTGGAGAGCCATGATCAGCTATGTCGTGAAGGGACATGGCATATGGAATAATATTTATTCAGTATTGTTTTTTATTCATTAATTTATATATGAAATTAAAAAAAATCTATTTGTGACAAGCTGTATATTAAAGTTCTTGTTACAACCACTACCCCCTATAATTTGAAATTGTTTCTGTCCAAATTGCCCCCCACCATAGTCTGTTTTATTTAAGTTCTTGTCAAGTGCAGCTGCTTAGATTCATAGTATAAATACTGTTGCTTCTGTCATCATCCTATTGAAAATTACAAAAACAAATTGGGACAAGAAAGTATAAAATAAGACATCATTTTCTAGCCAGATTTTTATTACATTATTGATTATTATTCATATTTACTTCATATTCTCTGCAGTTAAATTTTTAAAGCAGCCAGGTGACAGACAATGTTAAGTAGTAAATTTTCTCCTGAGAGAAAATTAAATATATATATATGACAATGGCATGTATTATATATATGACATAAGTAGATAGATATGAAAATGGTATAGATAGATATGGAAATAGCATAGATAGATATAAAAATGGCATTCATGTGAAAATGGCAAATATAGATATGATACTGGTATAGATATGAAAATGGCAAATATAAATATGAAAATGTTACAGATAGATATGAAAATAGCATATATAGATATAATTGACATAGATATGACAATAGCACAGGTAAATAGATAGGTAAATGGTATATGAAAATGGCATGGATATGACAATGACATATATGTATATGAAAATGGTATAGATATGTGTCTTCAACTTATCTAAATGCTCAGTTTAGAGAATTTAGTAAAGAACAAACTTTTGTTTTTGTTTTGATGATCTAATATTATTTCATTTCTTGTATGCATGTGATTTATTTTTTATCAATCTGTGCCTGTGTGTGTATGTATGTATGTATGTATGTATGTGTGTGTGTGTGTGTATATATATATATATATATATATATATATATATATATATATTTTGCCTCGCTTATCAATTTTTTGTCAAGCTATCCTTAAATGTATTCCTGTCTTTTGGAGCCTCTCATTGACATACATCTTTCACTCCAGAGCTATTGATTTGTATTTTAAAATGCTAATTAACTCTGTTGGTAGGAGCTGTCGACTTGGAAGATAGCAGCAGCACAATCTTCCCACTTCCATAATAGCAACCAGCATATTTATAGAGTTGAGTTACTGACCTGAGATAAATATTTGTGTGTCTGTCTATCCATATCTGTCTAACTCTGACATGATAACCTTTTCTTAGCCTTGAAATGACTGAAGAGTTCCAGTTGTTGAATGTGGATAATTTACAGGTCTTGTACTGCACCTGTCTTGCTCTATCTATGAATATGTCATGAAAGAAGCTTTTCTAAGAACTTTACAAGAAAGATTTTTAAAAGGAAAGAAGAAAAAGTAATATCTTCTCATTCCTTTAACTGAATTTAGCTCAGATTTCATTAAAAGACAAACAATCTTTGAATTCATTCTGGAGGCATTGATATTTTTAAGACAATGAACCCTTGATTTTTTACGTATGAAAGAACTTGAGGAAATGTGAAATGGTTTTAGCCTCAAGATGTGTTAATTTTTATTAATTAAATCATCCCTATCCATTAAGATGGATTACAAATAGAATATTAACAGATGAGATAATCAATGAAAGTCACCACAGCAACAAGTGATGGGGAAAGTGCACAATCTTTTCAAACAAAATTCACTTTTTATGAAATGAGTTATTAGTCTTCTTTTTTAGGAAACTGTTATTCTTTGTGTCATAATTTTTGAGATAATTGTATTATGTGCTTTGCTAATTGGATTAATGTGCTCATTTTGGTCGTTATACTCCCAATGCTTTGACTACTGTACTCTCCCTCCTTCTTTAGGTGTCTGTGGTCATATTCAGTAACTTGGAATTTATTCATGGTTCAGTGGAAGAAACAGACCAACAACAACCAATTGAAAAAGTCTGATGAGTATTCACTCATTTGAAATATCTCCTTAGCATGGAAAGCATTATGAGAACAATCTACCCCCATGGATTGAATAAAGTGTTTATTACAAATTTCTAAGAACATTACAAAGACAAACACCCGAAGAAGGGTACAGGCATTTAAATATTGTGAAATAACAACCAAGACGAGAATGCTGGCCTGGCCAGCAAAGCATATTAAAACTATTGTTCTGTTTTTTTTTGTTTTTTTTTTGGCAGTACACAAATTTGAAAGTCAACTTTACATTTTAAATAGTAAATTGATTAATCTTTATAGAATTTAGAATTATTCTTTATATTTAATCACCTATTTAGAAGTATTAGTGGTGGCTAAACACTGCAGTGCATATTGAAGCAGCCACTGACTTGACTTCAAGATGGAACCAAAGTTTTGTTTATTTTTTTTGTCATATGAGTTCTTGCTCCAACATTATCCCTCACCCATTGGAAATTCTTTTGTGTAAGCAAAAGCCAAAACAAGAGAGCTCCAAAGATGGAAATTTTAATTTTCCATTGTCCTAAAGTGGCCATTTTGAATACTTAATGAAGTATGGTGACTTCATTTGCATAATCTTCTTTTTCTTCTGGAATGAGAGATTTTAAGCTTTCAGAAAATCTATTCTTTCTACCAATTTTGAGAGTAAGAAGCCAAAATGGTGAAATTCAGTGGCTATCTTGCAATAAAGTCTGTAATCTCTCCCTCTGTCCATTTTCCTCACTCATTACTGGTGTTAATTAGGCAATTGTTTGACTTATTAATATTAGCTTTATGTTTTTTAATTAAGTCTGTTTCATTACAGTAATCTTGTATCAAAATTTGTTTCTGTTTCCTGCTAAATTTAAAATCACTGATGTCATAAAGTTCTCAGTTTTCTGTTTTCATAAATAACAAATATTTCATATAATTTTACTGTCACTTGAGAGAGAGAATTATAAATATTGCTTTTACTGACCAATGTGTATTCTGTTGTAATCAGATATTGGGGTGTCATTTCCATTTCAGTTTGGATATATCTGATTGATCTCCTGTTGATATCAAAGGAGATTGGACATAGACTGCATATTCTTGCATCTTGTACTCTCACAATGTGATGGAAAATCAACAAAGCTTAGTGATATTGCGAGGTATATTTTGTTAATTGCCAATTCACCCCAAGCAAGGCTATAATGTCACTAAGTTGTAAGGGTCTACTAGGAGGGAAAGAGAAGGAAAAGACTAGAAGTAACCAGAAACCCAATCCTAAACAGGAAACAAGAGATAAACATTTACTCCTGTTCAAAAGACCAGAGAGGAGTGTGAACTGGATAATAGGTGAACCTATCAACTGCTATTGAAGTAAAATAAATAAATAGTAAATAAAATTTCAAAGTTTAAGCCGAAGGTGTTAGAAGTATAGTTGAAGTAGACTTTAGTAGGAACCAGAAACCCAATCCTACACAGGAAACAAGGGATAAATCTCTAGACCAAATACTTGCTGGATCACCCTCTTATAATGTAATGATGAGGTCCTGAAATTCAGGGTCATCATTTGATAAAGACTTTGTTGTAGTCATCTCTGCTGTTGTTACAACAGTCATTATATGAATTTTTATAACACTCTTTAATAATAATTTCAGACTAGTTTATCTTTCATCTTATTTTTGTTGCACTTTATTGCAATGTTGAAATTGTTTTTAAATTCTATGGCCATTAAGCAGCAGTGATGAGAAATAAAGGGTTAGATTTCAATGAAATTTGAACTCGAATTCCGTATCCTTCATAACTTGTATGGTATAGACAGCAGTTTATGGAGTTGATGATGATCATGTATTTATGAAGTTGATGATGATCATGTATTTATGAAGTTGATGATGATGACGACCATGTATTTGCAAACAAAGTTTTAAATTTAGCTATATAACTACATTCTTTCTTATTCCATTGTTTCTGTCTGACATATTGTTTGTTTACCCCAGTAGTAGTAGTAGCAGCAGTAGCAGATAAACTAGTTTGAAATTAATAATATTGAAAATATTTCTCTTTGGAAAATCAAGCGTTAAAATATTCTTGTTTATTTAAGAAGAGTCATTCACATTTCCAAATTTTGTTCAAACAAAAAAGCTTTGTTGTGCTCTTGAAATTGTTAACTACAATCTTTCACCCAATCCATTTTTACAGTTTTTGCTAAGTGTATAATTTGTAAGAAAAGAAACAAAAATGGTGACAATCAGTTCATTTCAGCAATTGTACTTACAGGGTTGCCATATTGAGCTATAAGTAGACAATTTGGTTTACATTTGAAAGGGCAGAAATTTTCTCATTAATCAGCCATGTTAGCTCAGCTTATTTTAAAAGCATCCCCCCCTCCACTTCAAAATTGACATTTTAACTTAATAATGTAAAGTAATCAAGACACTACTCTCCAGATGTACGCATCCACTTGCTGATCTCTTGTTGAAGAATCAGGATTTTCCCCTCTTTTTTCTTTCTTGATAAAGGCTGAAGAATAGAATGGGAAAAAACTTTGTGTAAAAGCAACAACAAGGAGTTTGATTATTTAAAGAGAATTGGGTCTCTTGTTTGCTAACAGAAAATAAGATATCTACAAGCAGATTTTTCTCTATATTGGCTATAAAAATGTTTTTAGTTTGTTTTGATTGACTGATTTGTTTTTTATGGCTTATCAACCCTTTGCAGGTTATTTAAAGCCAGAGAGAGAATTATAATTATATTATATTTTTAGATTGTAAGAACTTTTCTTTTTCGATATAATAATGGTTTAGTAATACAAGTCTTACTAATTATCCCATATCTGGGGAGAGAAGAGATGGATTCATGCCTTTCCCAAAGGTATTTTTACGTAACTAAATTTAACAAACACAACAAGAATTGTTCATTAAAATATGTATCATGCGACTTTTGAAGACCCAATACTGAAGTTAATTTTAAGGGGGTCACATCATACATGAGATATAAAATTTGCATATGTACTGCTGGCCGTGGCTATGCCATTGACCAAACTATATAACTATTAACTGTAGTCAAATTAGCTTCCAAATTAGGTCTTCAAAAGTTGCATGATACACAGGTATATATGGTATCCACCTATCAATTTTGGTTTCTTATGCAAATATCAATTACTCCCAAACAGGATTTGGGATGTTACTGTTTTTGTTTAATGTTTTGATGTGTTTTTGTTATACTTCTCATTTTTTTTCCTTTTTTATTTCAAAAATAAAAACCTTGAAATATCATTAAAAGCGTTTCTGCTTTTACTTGAACATCTACGATTTTCTAAAGAGTAATGTTGTATTTGTATGTTATAAAACTTAAATATAGTAGCAACATTTCCCTTTTGTGCATTGTAAAACAATAATTGCATCTAAAAATATAGTTAAAAAAATTCTATGATTATTTTGTTTATGAGCATTTCTTTTTGGTAAGCGTTTGCTCTGGGATAATGTCGCACCCTCTCTAACAAAAAATTTTAATTCATAATTTTTATTGTTTATATTGAAGCCACTCAACCAGCCTGCAGTGTCCGAGCTGTTACTACAGGTTTGAGTTGCATATTGGTTGCCTTTTTGCTGTTTGCAAATTCTATTTATATAGAGAAGTTTCATCATTTAATTAAACTATTGAATGTCTATGGAATCTGTTTTGAGCTTGGGTGATTCTGATCGTATTAATTTTTTTTCTTTTTCTTTTCACTTCAGGTTTGGCCTTCTGCAGTTGTTCATGGTCTCAACTGCGTCTTCTTTCAAACTAAACATGGCTCAAGAAGATAACATCATTGATCCTCCCTTGGCTGGCTTGATGGCAATTTTTTATCTACTGTCTCCAACATTCCTTTTTATAGCCACTGCCATATTCTCTAAGGAAATTGCGCTTTTCAGCAGAAGTTCTCTGGTATGTTGAGGTTACTCTAATTCCTTATTGATCTTATTAAAAACATGCCAATCAATGTAATTTGAATTAAAATAGCATTTGGGATCATCATTAATTTTTCTTCCTTTTTTTTATTTACTCTTAAATGTCAGCAAAAAATTAAAGAGAGGAAATGAATGTCTTAAAAATCGAGGAATCAAATTTTTAGATTTTTAAAAAAATGTAACATGTTTAAATCATTTTTTTTTGTTTTTATACTATGTTTATTAAGGAGAACCTGCTTAGCAGTATCAGTTACCTTTTGTTGATTAAAGTTAGTGTAATGTTAATGCACTGGAAAAAAATTTGGATTAATTTTAATATTTTGATACCCAACAGAAAATGAAACCAACAGATTTTGAATAATTATATATGTACATACATATATATATATATATATATATATATATATATATATATATATATATATATTTATATATATATATATATATATTTATATATATATATATATATATATATATATATATATTTATATATATATATATATATATATATATATATATATGTATATATATATTTTGTCATCCACAGGCAGACTGTTCTGCTGTATCACAGCTCCTCAGTGTCGCTAGACGTCCGGTTGCCTCCAGCTAGAATTGAAACCCAACTGAATTAGTGTCAGTTGGGGATTCTACCACTAAGCCGTTGACGCACGGCAGGGATGAAGGAGAATTTAAGCGTATTTATTTTTAGATAAACACACAGTGACAGAGAGAACTCGATTCGATTTACCGAAGAGTCTTGCATTATGAGCCGTCATAGTCACTGTTTACAAACCCACACTTCCTCCCCAGAGAGCTCAACCGAAACAAATTTTTCAGGAGCCTATATATATATATATGTTGTCATCCACAGACAGACTATTTCACTGTATCACAGCTCATCAGTGTGGCTAAACATTCGATCGCTTCAAGTCGGAACTGAAACCTGACTGATTTGGCATCAGTCGGAGATTCTAGGTTATTGGCGCCCGGCAGACAGAAGGGCTAATTTTTGTGTATTTAATTTTTCATAAACACGCCAGTAACCTAGAGGACTCAATCTGTTACGAGAGTATCCATATACAAGCCTGTTTCATTGTATCACATATCATCAGTGTGGCTAGACATCTGATTGCTTCAAGCCAGGATCAAAACTTCATCAATTTGGAGTCAGTCAGACTTCCTAATTTTTTAAATTTAAAAGCTCTACATGTTAAATTTTTATCTTTTTATATGTTTATTGAGCACTTTTTAATATTACTGGTTCCTGGTCTAATTCAACTCTGATCATTAACTTTTTTATTCTTATATATATATATATATATATATATATATATATATATATACACACACACACACATACACACACTACAATTCAAAAGTTTAAGGCCACCACAGGTAATTTTTTAAATTGGCCCAAAAAGTAGTTATTTTGTACTAAGGCAAAATTATTATACATGGTTAAAAAAAAGTAAGATATGATTTTTTATTAGAAATTTTATTATGAGAAAAATAAATTTTCATGATTAAATTTTTTTCATCCATCAAAATATCCTCCTTTACAGCAGCACAAATTTTTGGCATTCTTTACAAAAGTTTCTCAAAATATAAATTTTATAATTGATTCCATTCTTTTTTTTTAATGACCCTAAGAACATTTTTATTTTTATTTTTTTTCACGCTTCTGTCAAGTTTATCTTATGCTAATTGTGGGAGTGTCTTCAAACTTTTGAACAGTAGTCTGTATATATATATATATATATATATATATATATATATATATATATAAAATCATTTCACCTCAAGCAAAGCGATAATGCCACTGATGTGGAAGAGACTACTGGAAGTGAAAGAGAAGGGGAAAACCAATCCTAAAGAGGAAACCTCTACTTCAATTTAAAAGACTGGGTAGGAGTGTGAATCAGACAATAGATTAATCTATCTACTACTATTGTGGAAATAAAATAAGAAAAAATAAATAGTAAATAAAATTTTAGAGTTTAAGTAGAGATGTTACCAATATAGAGTTGAAATAGAATTTAGAAGGAATTGAAAACCCAATCCTAAACAGGAAACAAGGGATAAACCTCTACTCCTGTTCAAAAGACAGAGAAGGAGTGTGAACCAGACGATACGAAAACATATCTACTCCTATAATATATTTTTAATAAATGATTCTTTAGTTATTTAGTTGTTGCTATTTTTAACAGATTCAGACAAATTATTATCGGTTAATTAGTAAGACTTGTATCACTAAACCATTATTATCTCCAATAAAAATTCTTACAATGTAAAAGTATTTTCTGGCTTTAAATAACCTGCCAAGGATTGCTAAGTTTTCGAAAATGAATGAATCAAACTCCCTTATTACTTTCATGTTTTCTTCATGGCATTGTCAGCATTTGTAGAACCCCATCTTTTAAAGTAGGTTCAGAACACTTACAAACTTTAGTAATGGTAATGATGAAATTAGCTGTTTCCATGCAGGGAATATTTAGTATCCATTGCCTGACAATTAATATTATTATTGATTGAAATATTGCTTTTAAAACTGCCCTTCAGGAAATGAGACTTCTCAAGTCCACTAACTCTTATAGCTCTTTCTAGTATTGATGAGAATTTCCTGCCAGATAGTTTCACTGTCTGCAAAGTACTGCAATATTTTCTTTGCTTTTTGTATATGGGATAGCCTAATAGCATTCAATCTCACACAGCTTCTCAACAAAAAAAAGCCATAGTTGTGTATTCTTAAAACTTTTACCTTTACTTGCATTAATATGGACTTGTGTTTTCTGCAAAGCACAAAAAATGACACAAGCAAATTAAATAAGAAATTTTATAAAATCAATGGAGCAGTGTAAGCAAGTGATGGCTCCATGCAAAGTAATGGCAGCTCAAGGAACCAGTGTGAAAGCATCGAGAAATTAAAATGTCCATAATTTTGTCACGATTGAAAAAGGTGCCAGTCCATCAAATGCTGGAAAATCAATGGTGTGCCTGCATCTTCATCTTTCCTGTTACCGTCTTCTATAATGACATTTTGGTGACCATAAATTATTATTTTTTTTACCAATATCATAGGAGCATTGCAAAAGAACATAAAACACCTTTGTATGAGATGCAAGTCTGTTTCTTTGTTCAGAATTCACACCATTTAAATTCAGTTTGGCATTTCAAAGAATGTATTGAACATAAAATGTTCTGATAGAAAGCAAAAGAAAAAATGGAAATATTTGTTTAAAAAAAGAAAAAACATTCTGATTCAACTCTTGAGCAAGTAATACTTAAGAATTTTAACTTCACCAGATATTTATTATCTTTGGATTTTAGCATTTTCCATAAATATAATCTCTGAACTATTCTGGTCGTGTATCTGGAATTAAACCTCTCAGCTATCAGTTTGATACTCTAACCATCTATTCATACCTGACCATATCAAGGTTTTAATTAGAAACAGTCTGCCTTTGCCAAAGTAAATACTAATCATTTGAGGTATGTCTGTTTTGTCAGCATCTTTGGGGTTTTCTGGCTTCTGTAGTGAATTTTCCACTTTTAAACAACAAGTGTTTTTCTTCCAAGAATAGAATCATCAAAGAGGCAAAGTAAATAGGCATCACATCATCTCTGATTATAAATCAAGCAACATCAATCAGGATTAAGCAGGTAAATTGTTACCAATTAAGACCTGAAGCAAAAGACTTGCTTCTTTAGCATATTCCCTACAACCTTGGCTATTTGAACCCCCTTCCATAATGCCATCTATACTTTAGTTAGTCATCATTAGAAATTACTATATATGACAGCGTCTTATTTTATTGAATGTAATTAATCATATATTCACTCCTACCTTTATATATTTAAACTCTTACGTAATGGCATCTACATTTTTGTGTTAGAATGGCTGTTAGAAATTGCTAAATAAGTCTGCATATGTCTGATTTTTTAAAACATAATTAACATATTAACTGTTGCCTCAGATATTTGAATCCTTACATAATACCATCTATGTTTCTGTTAGAGTTACCATTAGAAATTGTTATATATACAGCATCTTGTGCATTAATTTTGGTAAATAAAATTAAATTTCTGAAATTATAAAGAATTATGCTAATGTGCATCTTTGTCACTGACTTTGCATTTTCTTTCTAGTGCCAATGTGATGCACATGTGGAATGCACATGTGTGCAGTGTGGTAGTAAATATGTTAACAGGTTCTTCCCTTTTTATCAATGCATTCAGTTTTTCACGACACAGAAATAAATCTAAAATAATCGAGCCAGAATTCTTCATAATTTGCTTCCCTGCCCTTATTGGTACTTGGTTTATCTACATTTTTAAACCTTAGATATTTCACCCCTTGTATAATGCTGAGTTTTTCCTAGAGTTATTGAAATTGTTACGCTTTATTTAGGTGAATCAAGTTAAATTTATTGACATGTTAACTATTCCCTTGGATATGTGTGTTGGCTCCAATCCTGCTAGGGAATGACTGCAAAACACTCCCTACACACTTTTATAGGCAGAAGCACACAATTGCATGCTGGGATTTCTTCCTAGGCAATAAAATAGGCCGGTTCTCAGTTTCATATTACTCAGTCCCAGTCTGTCTTGTCTTGAAGTCAGAACACGATGGTTGCTTTTCTGAACTGTCTCTTATGTGTCAACATCAATTTTTAGTTTGTGAACTTTTTGCTTTATTACTGTTACTTTGTCTTGTATATATTGTTTGCGCTATATTATCTTTTGCTCTGTTCTTGTTATTGCAAACTTTGTTTGTTCTGTTTGTTGGACAGTTCTGTTATTTATTTTACATTTAGCCATGGCCACTCACTCTACAATTTGAAAATTTACATAGTGCTATTTATGTTTTTGTTAAAGTTACTGTTAGAAATTGTTATATAGGATTACTTCTGCTTTATTTAGATAAATATAATTAAATTTATTTACATGTTCACTACTACCTTGGATATTTTAAAATTTATATAATACTATCTATGTTTTTGTTAGAAATTGTTATATATATATATAAGACTACTTATGCTTTATTTAGGTAAATATAATTTATTATTACGTTCACTGGAGTAATGGATAGCGGCTTGGATTGAGGAATCGGAGAGCTGAGTTCGAATTCCAGTTGAATCCATTACATTCACATACCCTTGCTAATACCCTTGGGAAAGGTATGAATCCTCTTCTTCTCCCCCAGCTTTGGATGGCAACTGGTCTACCACAGAAAGAAATGGCAACATATTGTGAGAAAAAAATCTGCCTCATCAGTCATGTATTGAAAGATACATGATCGCTTAAGTGTGTATCATGCATGGCACATAACTGACTGATTATGTTCACTGTTACCTTGGATATTTGAACCCTTACATAAATACAATCATTAGAGATTAGACATTTCAGGAAGTAGACTATCATGGCTCTTCACAACTTCCTGTGTTTTGTTCTTCGAAGTAAGTTTTATCTTTTTACCCTGCTTCATTGTCCTTGTCCTGCCATAAGTTCATTCAAATTCCTTCATCAGTTTTAGTGTTTCAGCCTTTATTGCCTTCAATATGTCCGGTGAGTGTTAAATTTTCCAAATGTTAACTCTTTCTGGTTGTAAATATCTGTTTCTCTGTAATATCTAATCTTCTTCAAAGTTCCTTGTTACTCACATGTTTTGTTTATGGCCTTGTCAACATTCATAGAACCACATCCTTCTCACTTCACATCTCTTCTTCATCTGTGAGGAGATTTTGCCCAACTTATGTTTTATTTTAGTAAATGAAATGAAATTTATTCAACTATAAAGAAACTACTGAGCATCTTGGGCACCAGCTTTTTTTTTTCTTCTCTGCAATTCGTTGTAATGCATTTTTATGTCATGGTTGTTTTTCAAGCTGTAAAAACAAAAACAAACATTGAGAATAACTGTGCAGCCATTTAAAAGAATAGATGCATAGGGATATCAGAGGTAATATGCCACAAGGTAATATCAGATATCAGAGGTAATATGCCACAAGGTAATATCAGATATCAGAGGTAATATGCCACAAGGTAATATCAGATATCAGAGGTAATATGCCACAAGGTAATATCAGATATCAGAGCTAATATGTCACAAGGTAATATCAGATATCAGAGGTAATATGCCACAAGGTAATATCAGATATCAGAGCTAATATGCCACAAGGTAATATCAGATATCAGAGCTAATATGCCACAAGGTAATATCAGATATCAGAGCTAATATGCCACAAGGTAATATCAGATATCAGAGCTAATATGCCACAAGGTAATATCAGATATCAGAGGTAATATGCCACAAGGTAATATCAGATATCAGAGCTAATATGCCACAAGGTAATATCAGATATCAGAGGTAATATGCCACAAGGTAATATCAGATATCAGAGCTAATATGCCACAAGGTAATATCAGATATCAGAGCTAATATGCCACAAGGTAATATCAGATATCAGAGGTAATATGCCACAAGGTAATATCAGATATCAGAGGTAATATGCCACAAGGTAATATCAGATATCAGAGGTAATATGCCACAAGGTAATATCAGATATCAGAGCTAATATGCCACAAGGTAATATCAGATATCAGAGCTAATATGCCACAAGGTAATATCAGATATCAGAGGTAATATGCCACAAGGTAATATCAGATATCAGAGCTAATATGCCACAAGGTAATATCAGATATCAGAGGTAATATGCCACAAGGTAATATCAGATATCAGAGCTAATATGCCACAAGGTAATATCAGATATCAGAGCTAATATGCCACAAGGTAATATCAGATATCAGAGCTAATATGCCACAAGGTAATATCAGATATCAGAGGTAATATGCCACAAGGTAATATCAGATATCAGAGCTAATATACCACAAGGTACACCTGAGCGTTGCATTACAGTAACTATTAGAAATAGATTAAAATGTTGTAATTGTATTGGAAAAAATGTTTTTCATTGAAATGTTTCTGGACTGTATGTTTATTTATGTGATTACTTAATAAGAATTTTTTTACTTGAGAAAATTCTCCTTCTTTATGTGCCATGTCCCCTCAGAACATAGATGAACATGACTCTCCACAACTTCCTGTCCCTAAATAAATTTTATCTTTTTGTTATTTCTCCTAAACTCTGTTCTGCCATCCATTTCCTCAAGCTCACACTGTTTTCCTCTATATCCCTCTTGGCCTCAATCTGTCCTGTGTATATCAGATTTTCCAAGCCCTCCTCATTATGTGCCTTAGAAACCTCAACTGTCTATTCCTGATGTTAAATATGTTTCCTTTCTGTTTCCATTTTCTCTAAAACTTCATTGTTGCTCACATGTTTGGTCTATGGTATGCACAGCACTTGTTTTGACTGAATTTTTCAGATTTGTACACAGTTAGATGAATCATATTTGTCTTCTCCTGAGATCGGTTTAGAAGAAGGGATGTTTAATTGTCAAAACTCAGAGATGATAGTCTATAACATTATAACAGATTCCAAGACTTCCTCTGCTTGTGCAGAACCCCATTGCCTGCTATTTGCTGGTTACAACAAAAACAACCGTTTTAAGGTGTGGTTTTTTTTAAAAGCTAATTGTGATGAAACACAATTGGACCTGCTTGGAAATGTAGAGCACCCCCTCCCCTGCACCCCAAATATCATTTGATAATAATGCATTTAAAAATATGCCTCCATATGAGCAAAGAATATCTTTGTTAATGAAATGAAGAAATTATCACCCTTAGATTTGCTCTTCTCAGGATATTTAATGGCTAGTATAATCCCAATGACTACTTGAGGAATTAGAATCTTAAAGTGACCATTTAAATTTTTGTTTTATCATTTTCACTGTTTGATCCTCTGCTGAATCTAAATTGATATATGAAATTAGAATAACTAACTTGAAAATGATTGTGAAATTTAAAAAGCTTTTCTTTTTTTTTCTACTGAGCAGTTTTTATTTCTTGGTTGATTTATTGTGTTTAATCTAAAATACTATTTTGTTTGCAGGTAGAAATAATATTTATTGCTTGCGCTAGTCTGTTTTTGACCACTGTTCTTCCAGTTCGGCAATTTACGGAACATTTAGGTAAGCAGACATATTTTTGTTTCAGAGTTAGCCATGTCACATAAATGTAAATTGAAATTGTCATTGAGCTTCATGTTGGAGTCAACACTCTACAAAATATCATGCTTCAAGTGTCATCTGTGGCTAGAGCTGTGTTTGCTGAAACATCCCTCTTGACAGCACAATGCTTGGGGCTTCCTAATTCCATAAAGTTTTGATCTTGAGCCATCTTTTCACTGCACCATGATACTCATAATATTCCTACACTACATTATTGGGAGATATGTTTTCTGTCATGAATCCGACATGGATGTGCAGGTAGGGTAATGTTTAGGGGGCCGAGTTTGAATACTGATCAAGTTTCCTAAAGATATTTGTATAAAAGCGAATACTTCTGTACAAATATCTTTAGGAAAATTAGGAACTCATCTCTTCTTCCCCCACCTATGGGTTAAATAGCAGAAAAACTGAGCTCTCTAGTTATGGTTAGCAACCAGTCTAGGAAATGGGCAACTCTGAATTCAAAATCGTATATAATCCTGGCAGCATGCAAACTATACAACCATAGAAAGGATTATGGAATCCATAATTAAATGTTTTGTGGATTTGTGAATTCTATGATTTTGACTAAGGTTGACTTGTACTTTGTGTTCTGTGATCCATAACACTGTGTGGAAGTATTTGTAATGTTGTCAACTCATCAAGGTGCCTCGATTATTTCTCAGAAGATACCTCCTCCTCATTCTGGCTTTTTACCCCAGCTTGTCTAATAAACTATATACAAGGGTCATTCAATAAATAAGGTGAATTTTTTGGTATAAGGACTTCTAATACAGATAGAAGCTTACTTTTTTTTTTCAATGTAATCTCCCAGCACTGTCACACACTTTTCCCATCTGTGCACAAGCTTCCGTATTCCCTTAGCGTAAAAATCTTTGGACTGATGTCTCAGCCAGTCGCTCACAACACTTTTGACTTCATCGTCACTTTTAAACTTCGTGCCTCTCGTGAACGCTTTCAAGGGACCAAACAGGTGAAAGTCTGAAGGGGCAAGGTCTGGGCTGTAAGGGGGATGAGGGAGCAGTTCCCAGCTCATCTCGTTAATGGTCTGCACCGTTTGGGCTGCTGTGTGAGGCCTTGCGTTGTCATGATGCAAGATGACTCCTTCTGACTGATGACCCATGCGTTTGTCCCAACAGATAAGCTCAAAGTCCTTGCAATGTCATCCATTGTCACCCTTCTGTCAGACTGAATGAGGTCATTGACTGATTCGATCACCTCAGGAGATCTCACTTCTGTAGGCCTCCCAGGCCTGTCTTCATCCTCAACACTGCTCTGTCCTTCTTTAAATAATTTAGCCCACTTGTAGATATTTTTTTGGCTGAAACATGTGGCACCATACACAGTTGACATTCTCCTATGAATTTCAACTGGTTTGCACCCTTCAGCAACCAAAAACTTGATAACTGACCGCTGTTCAATCCTGGAGCATGCTTCTTGGTCGGTCATCTTTGTTAATCGCCAAAACTCTCAAAGTTTTTTTTTAATCTGCAAAAGGAATTAAATCCATGTGAAAAAGAAGAAAAACAAAAAGAAATAAAAAAGAGTAAGCTTCTATCTGTATTAGAAGTCCTTATACCGAAAAATTCACCTTATTTATTGAATGACCCTTGTAGTTGTTGATCATTCTTCATTTAATGTTTGACATCATAATCCCTAATTAGTTGTTTGATATTTCAACCTCAGCAGACTTTTGTAGGTTAAAGAAGCAGCAGACGAATGATATCAGAATGTGGCTCCCCTTTTAAATCACATTAATTCTCAAGGGTTGTGTTTTTTTAACTATGTTTATTATTATTCAATGATTATTCTAGACAAGCATCCTCATTTTACTTTTATCACATTTATCAGCATGCATAATAATAATAATAATAATAATAATAATAATAATATCTAATGTCTGAAATTGTAACAATTTGCCAGTTTAAGATTGGTTATTGTCTCAGTCATGTGACTTGTTTGAGACGTGACCACTCAACACTGAAACAACTCAGAAAAACAACTTTTTTTATAACTGAAAAAAAGGAATATTTATTATATTTATTTATTATTATATTTATTTATAAAGTATCCTTTATTAAGGATTAAAACCTTAATTAGTGAATATTTTTTAATTATTTTTAATAAAACAAAAATATTCACTAATTAAGGTTTTAATCCTTAATAAATTATTTTTATTCTGTTATAAAAAAAAGTTATGTTTTCTGGTGTTGAATTGTCATCATTCCTGAGTTGTCCTGGCACTCGGTCATCAATGCTGAGTTTTCCTGCACCCACTTTTTGACTTTTTGTTTCCATTTTGTATCAGTGGACAAATGTCACATGACTTCCAAAACTGGGCTAAACATTTTCCTATAAAGCCAATATCTACAGTTCTATTAATTTGATTGAGAAAATGGTCTTTAACTATGCAGCTGAGTATGGTGAATACTTCTTTTTTGTAAACTTTCATTCTGATGAAGGATTTTGTTCAAAAAATTGAAATATGATAGATTATTTTCTATTTCTGATTTTCAATTTTCTCTGTCTGCAGCAAAAGTCAAAGAATGCTTTTTAGCCTAAAAAGATTGTCAAGGCTGTAATTGTATAATTGTTACTTTGCATCAAATTTCCTGAAAATTGCAAAGAACAATAATTTCTGTAAGGAAATGAAATCAAGCAAAAACTGAGGGCTGTGTTTATTCTTTTGAGAATTGTCGTCCAATTGTCATATTACGGTTCTATAATATTGTCCATCTTAGGGTGCAGTTTTCATGTTAGGAATATACTTTTATCATTCGGATTTAATCATATATGGTCATCCATACTTCAGCTGTCCCATGAGACATATTATATTGATAGATTAATGATATAAATAACAAAAAGAAGATAATACTGCTTTCTTTTCTCATTTAAAAATATCTTCAAGATTTTGTGGATGTTTTTTACAGCTGTTTTTTTTATTCTTAAGCTTTGAGAAAATATAAGATAATTATGAGTAGAGTTTTTTGTTTTTTTTTCCAAATGTTTGCTAAGCCATTCTTTTATGCTAAGATATTTATATCAAGTTATCTGGCAGTAAGACAGAGTGCAGGGAGATGTGGATTTATGCCTTCCCTAAGGACATTATTGCAAAATGCACATAAGTAGCCTGAACAAGAATTGAAATTCTGTTCTCCTAATTTTGCTGAGTGTGTTGGAAGCTGTCAGGCCACCTCCTGTCATTGGTAACAAGCAATACCATTTTATCAGTTCTTATCAACCAAGAATATCTTTATTGCATTTTATGACTTTTCCCCTGTGGTGAGTTGCTGGCTTTTTAAACTGAATGTTTTATGGTACATTTATCTTCACTTAAGCATACAGAATTATCTTAGCACACATCTAGATAGTTATTCCCTCTCCCACCAGAATGAAATGCAGCCATGCAAATAGATTCCAAGTTGCAGACATCGATAGACACAAAATATTGTCTTTTTTTTTCAGGCTGATAATCAAATGATAAAATTATTTTTTAGAATCTTAAGAATTATTCCAGATATTTTTCAGATTATTTTCACATTTCTGCTGTTTTCCAGCACAATACAGGATGTCAGATTTTATTATGCAATTCAATGTTTTCACAATAAAATTGCTAGGGACTGATTGATATTGGTAAAATTTTCAGAATATATTCATATAATAATCTGAATTTCAACTTGTAATATTTGTTTTTCATATAAATATTTAAAACTTATTTAGTGGTGTAAGATTTTATTAAATCACTTAAAGGTTGTTCATCATATTGCAAATTATAGTATAGTTATTGATATTTATTTTTTTTAATTCAGATTTTTTTTTAATCATTTCACCCCAAGCAAGGCAACAAACCCACTAAGACATACAGTGTTACTGAGCATGAAAGAATATAAGCAAAAGAAAAATTTTATTAAAGAGTGAAAACGATAAAAGAACAGAAATTAAGACAACAGAAGATAATGATTGACATTGCATTTAAATTTTTATGAAGATCCAATTTGGCTGGAAAGCAAGAAGCCAGAAGAGAGTTTTATAAGCAAGAGGTGAAAAAACTGTTAACATAGAACAGTAGCCATTTCAATTATAAAATTATGAGACCTTGCCATCAATCTAGCACTGCATTAAAATCATAAAGTCAAGGTACCATAGAGGAAAATTTATCAAAAAAATTACCATGAATGTATTTATAGAAAAGGTACAAAGAAGCTACATTATGGCGGTGGGAAAGGGAGTGGAACCAAGATGCCATATCAGGACCAATGAGATTGCAGATTCTTCTTTGTATTTTATCAAGAATCTCTAAATATATAGCGGGAGCACTATATGTGACAGCAATATTTAAGGGATGGATGAATGGTAGACTTATAAATATGTAAAATAGATTCAGGGGAGAAAAATTGTCTAGCATGACACAGTGAAGCAACTTTCCTAGCATCAGACCTAACAATTGATGAGTCATAGGAAATATATAAACCTCAAAAGAGAAACAAGATATGAATTTACTGTGTGACGGAAAAACATTATTTTACTTTTGCCTAATTTCCAGAGATCAGAGAATGCTCACAAAAGAAATTGAAAACATTGACAAGATAAAAACACAAAAAACACTGGCTTTAAAAATGTCAAAATTAGTATCTGTATATTTACTTATTTTCTCTGTGAATTTCTGGGGTGACGATTCATTTACATTATTTGCATTTGGACTATTGTCTTCATCTTAGTAGTTGTCATCACAGCTTTTTGGCCATCTTAACCTTCTGAAAGAATCGTCATATATGCTGAAAGAAGATGCCTGAAGGAATTGATGCATATACTATGCTATGAGGACTTTCTTCTCCATAGCTATATTACTGCATATTACTGCATGTGCAAAAAGGTTACATGCATATTCCATCCATTCATTCATCCATATATATATATATATATATATATATATATATATATATATATATATATGGACAGTGTGGGCATTAAAATTAACACTGCATCATGGCTCACACCTCACTGAAGTCTTCAGATCAAATGGTGAGGTCCATATTATCATTCTACCCCATTTCTTCTGACAGGATATCAAGGTCAATGCCACCACTTGCTGAAGATCACATTGTGGTGTGGAACTGACAGTCATAATGCAGAGAGGATTCCTATGTCCACACTGCTTATATAAATACTATATCACCAAGGACAACTCTAAATTCAAAACTGTGGTGAGGACATAGGAAAACCGCTCGACTATATTTGCCAGAAAGGGACTGGGCGTTAAGGAAAAGAGAAAAAAATGACTTTAATAATGTCACAAAAAGATTTGAGAAGCTTAACAGGGTAACAAGTAAGAAAAGTGGATCAACCAGCCAGACAATATTTGAAGGTGTTGGTGATGTGAATGAAAACAGGGGGAAAAGAAGCAAGATATGAAGAATGTTGGATAAAGACATGAAAGAAGCCAAACTTCAACCTTTAAGTAAGCATCATGAAGAGAAATACCTAAGTTAACAAGTTGACTGCCAGAGGTCAATTACAAAATCTGGCTTGAAACACCAACTTAGGCAATAAAACATTTTATGAGTTGATTTATAGCTTCAACTGAAGTCTTAACATAGTTATTAAACCAAAAGTATTACTGTGAATAAACTGCAGGTGAAAATGTATCAGAAAATGCCAAGCATGAGATAGCTTATAGTTGGCATCTTAATAAAACCTGCCAATCATGTTATCTTATGGTTAGAAGTCAATGTGTTACGCTGAAAATATATAGGAAAAATGATTTCTAAGTAGTAATTTTTTAGGGATGAATGTAGAGCTACATTAGATGGACCTGATTGTTGGGTTTCATGGGAATAGGCACCTTTGAATACAACGGTGAGGTGGTGGTGTAATGTTTCATTTTAGTAAATGCAGAGAATTCCTGTAAGTTCTGGGATAAAACATTTTTTGAATGATCCAGCTTATGCTAAAAAGTCTATTCACACAAGACAATGCTCCTTCACATGCTGATAAGCTCAACTTACTAAAATAGTTTCAAACAATACTAACTCAATCGAATGCCACTCAGCTTCTTCTGATATTAATTCAATAGAAAGAATTTGGTCCATCATTAAAAGAAATGTATATTAGAATGGAAAAGCAATTTCTAGAAAGGAATACTGAAAAAGAAGAAAAATTAAAATCAGTTGTAAAAGAATGCTGAAAGTTATAGAATTTCCAGGAGTCTATATTTACATGGGAATTAATAAAATAATAATTTATTCAATAATAATTATGTTGCATTTTGCATAATTAAGTCAAACACAACTTATCATTATCTTCAATCAGGATAGACACTCTAAACTGAAACTAAAATATTATAGTGTTCATAATAATCTAATTCGATCCTGAAAATTTTACGGGCTTACAACCACATCATGTTGAAACATTGGTTCCCATATGATCAACAAAGTTAAGCAACATGGGTGACTGCATTGGAAATACCAGGTGCTGTAAGCTTGGATGCGCAGGTGATGAAATGGATACTGGTTTAGAATTGTTAATTGGCGAGCCGAGTTCCAATTACCGTTGACTTTGTTATATTCACTTACATGCAAATGCACTTGTGAAAAAGGCTTGAATCCACCTCTTTCTCCCCCAGGTTGATTAATAAGACTTGTATCACTAAATCATTATCATCTCCAAAAGAAAAAAAAATTCTTACAATCTACAAATATCTTCTGGCTTTAAATAGCCTGCAAAGGGTTGATAAGCCATAAAAATGAATCGATCAATCAATATGAGAATTTTACTGACAGATACCAATTGTGAAAACATTGATTTGCATAATAAAATCTGACATTGTGTTTTTTGTCAGTTTTCTCATATTGTCTGAAATTCTGAGATAATAATTTTCTGTATTGCATAGATTTTTGTTGTGAACATTTTACTCATTTTGATGATGTCATTGTATTTCCCCAAAATATATGGAATAATTAAAAGTAGCAGAGTACCTGTGAAAATTTCATGGTTTTCTGATTTGAATTTTCTGGTGAATCATAATCTTTAAGTTAATGATTGAATAAGTTTCTTGTGGATTCTACGACTATAAAATATCCATAGAGATTGCTCTCCTGTTCTTTAAATATTTGAGCTTAACAACTTTAACAAAATGTTGCATATCATTATTTAAAGAAGTAAGAGGGTACAAATAGAAAGATAAAAAATTGACAATGTGTTCCATTTCATTTCATGAGTGCTATCTCCTTCTCTATCTTCTATCTCTTTCTTCCTACCGTTTTCCTTTCTTTCTCTAATTGAAACTGAGCAGCATTTCTGACATGTCTTTTCCATCTTTCATTGCCTTCAAAATGGAATTAGTCCAATTTTTATGTGGCATTGCTATAGGTGCGACATATGTGATAAAGAACAAGTAGAATTGTAATATGATACTTTATCAAAGACTTCTGCAAGCAATCTATGAATTTATATAAAAAGTTTTCATAGAAAAGTCTTCTCATATTTGACCTACTGTTCTTTTTATCAAAGAAACTTTCACTTGTAATTTCAACTTTTATTTTTCTATTTATGTTTTTCCCTCAAACCATATCTAACTTTCCAGGCCAGGAATAGTAGTGCACGTAGGTGTATTTGTAAGTAATATTTATAATAAACAGTGCATTTACTTAAATATTTGTATCTTTAAAAAAAAATGTATAAACATAAAAATGTCTTAAAATAATTGTTGGACTTTGTCCATTTTATAATGTGTGATGTCATTTGTTTACATTTGGATATGCATTAAGCAGATATGAATGTACGTGAGAGAATCATAGAAGATTGTAGTTTAAAAGCAGTAAAATTGACTTTGCAAGCCGAACGATCCACTGTGGTTCAATCAGTTATGGCACGTCAGGCTATATGACAGTACCGTATAGGATACAGGTTCAATTCCTGTGGAGGACGAATATTTTCTATGAAAATTTCTTGGGCTTTCAGGCCGGTATATGTTATTAATACTGTTTATTATAAACAGAACATTTACTTAAATATTTGTATCTATAAAAAGAATGTATAAACAAAAAAAATTTCTTAAAATATATATATATATATATATATATATATATATATATATATATATATATATATATATATATATATATATAATGTTGTGTGTGTATATATATATATATATATATATCAATTATGTGGTGCGGGTTCAATTTATATTACACAAATCATTCATACGAAAAGCAGATTATCTGCTTTATGGTTGTATATATATATATATATATATATATATATATATATAAGGTTGTGTGTATATATATATATATATATATATATAAGGTTGTGTGTATATATATATATATATATAAGGTTGTGTGTATATATATATATATATATATATATATATATATATATATATAAGGTTGTGTATATATATATATATATATATATAAGGTTGTATATATATATATATAAGGTTGTATATATATATATATAAGGTTATATGTATATATATATATATAAGGTTATATATATATATATATATATAAATATATATATATATAAGGTTATATATATATATATATATATATATAAGGTTATATATATATATATATATATATGTATATATATATATATAAGGTTATATATATATATATATATATATGTATATATATATATATATATAAGGTTATATATATATATATATATGTATATATATATATAAGGTTATATATATATATATATGTATATATATATAAGGTTATATATATATATATATATATATATATATATATATAAAAGGTTATATATATATATATATAAAAGGTTATATATATATATATAAAAGGTTATATATATATATATATATATATATATATATATATAAAAGGTTATATATATATATATATATATAAAAGGTTATATATATATATATATATATAAAAGGTTATATATATATAAAAGGTTATATATATATATATATATATATAAAAGGTTATATAGATATATATATATAAAAGGTTATATATATATATATATAAAAGGTTATATATATATATATATATATATATAAAAGGTTATATATATATATATATATATATATAAAAGGTTATATATATATATATATATATATATATATATATATAAAAGGTTATATATATATATATATATAAAAGGTTATATATATATATATATATATATAAAAGGTTATATATATATATATATATATATATATATATATAAAAGGTTATATATATATATATATATATATATAAAAGGTTATATATATATATATATATATATATATATATATAAAGGTTATATATGTATATATATAAAAGGTTATATATATATATATATATATATAAAAGGTTATATATGTATATATATAAAAGGTTATATATATATATATATATATATATAAAAGGTTATATATGTATATATATAAAAGGTTATATATATATATATATATATATATATAAAAGGTTATATATGTATATATATAAAAGGTTATATATATATATATATATATATATATAAAAGGTTATATATATATATATATATATATATATAAAAGGTTATATATATATATATATATATATATATATAAAAGGTTATATATAGTTATATATATATAAAAGGTTATATATATATATATATATATATATATATATAAAAGGTTATATATAGTTATATATATATAAAAGGTTATATATATATATATATATATATATATATATATAAAAGGTTATATATATATATATATATATATATATATATAAAAGGTTATATATATATATATATATATATATATATATATATATATATATATAAAGGTTATATATATATATATATAAAAGGTTATATATATATATATATATATATATATATATATATATAAAAGGTTATATATATATATATATATATATATATATATATATATATATATAAGGTTATATATGTATATGTAAGGTTGTATATATATAATTATAAGGTTGTATATGTAAGCTTTATATGTATATGTATGGTTGTATATATATATGTATATGTACGGTTGTATATATACATATATATGTATATGTATGGTTGTATATATATATGTATATGTACGGTTGTATATATACATATATATGTATATGTATGGTTGTATATATAGATATGTGTATAAGTATGGTTGTATATATATATATATGTATGGTTGTATATATAGATATGTGTATAAGTATGGTTGTATATGTATATTTGTATATGTGTATATGTATGGTTGTATATATATATATATATATATATATATATAGTTGTATATATGTATATGTATGGTTGTATATATATATATATATATAGTTGTATATATGTATATGTATGGTTGTATATATATATATATAGTTGTATATATGTATATGTATGGTTGTATATATATATATATATAGTTGTATATATGTATATGTATGGTTGTATATATATATATATATAGTTGTATATATGTATATGTATGGTTGTATATATATATATATAGTTGTATATATGTATATGTATGGTTGTATATATATATATATATATATATATATATATATATATAGTTGTATATATGTATATGTATGGTTGTATATATATATATATATATATATAGTTGTATATATGTATATGTATGGTTGTATATATATATATATATAGTTGTATATATGTATATGTATGGTTGTATATATATATATATATATAGTTGTATATATGTATATGTATGGTTGTATATATGTATATGTATGGTTGTATATATGTATATGTATGGTTGTATATATATATATATATAGTTGTATATATGTATATGTATGGTTGTATATATGTATATGTATGGTTGTATATATATATATATATAGTTGTATATATGTATATGTATGGTTGTATATATATATATATATATAGTTGTATATATGTATATGTATGGTTGTATATATATATATATATATAGTTGTATATATGTATATGTATGGTTGTATATATATATATATAGTTGTATATATGTATATGTATGGTTGTATATATATATATATATATAGTTGTATATATGTATATGTATGGTTGTAGATATATATGTATATGTATGGTTGTAGATGTATATGTATGGTTGTAGATATATATATATATATATGTATATGTATGGTTATATATATATATATATATATGTATATGTATGGTTATATATATATATATATATATATATATATATATATACAGAGACACATGACAGCACTATACCTATTGTGATTAAATTTCAGAAGACACTTTTGTCTTTGGTTAAACAGGGCTTCCTCACTTGTGAGATTGGTGACAATATTAGACCTGTATGTATGGTCTACCAAAGACTCATAAAGATAATGTAACCCTTTGACCCATTTTGTCAATGTCTGGCTCGTCCCAACACAGCGTGGCTGGTTACCTCTCAGATCTCCTTCATACAGTCGTTGAGCATTTTAGCTCATATACTATTAAGGAATCGTTCTCTTTTGTTAGAATTATACAGGAAACTCCTTCCAAAGATAAATTCATGTGTTCCTTTGACGTGTGTTCCCTGTTTACCTGTGTTCCAGTAATGGAAACCATCGAAATTTGCTGTGACATGTTATATCGCAGTCACTTGTCTCCTCCTGATATCCCCGAAAATGTCTTCATTGAGTTGATGCAATTTGCAACTATGTCTGTGGAGTTTAGCTTCAATAACTTCATGTACAGACAGGTTGACGGGGTCGCGATGGGCTCCTCTTTAGGTCCATCTTTAGCCAACATTTTTGTGGGCTTTTATGAGGTGTCACTCCTCACCCATGACAACGCTCCGTCCGTGTACCATCGGTACGTTGACGATACGTTTTGTCTCTTCAATAGTGAACCTGAAGCCGATTCCTTCCTGATAGTAATGAATCAACTTCATCTGTCCTTGTCATTCACTATTGAGAAGGAGTCTAATTCTTGTATCTCCTTTTTAGATGTCCTTGTGCATCGGACTCCCTCTCAATTTCTTACCTCTGTGTATCGCAAACCAACCTTTTCCGGTTTGTATACTCGTTGGGACTCATTTTGTCCCAAAAAACGTAAGATCAATCTCATCAGGACCCTAACTCACAGGGCCCTGATGATCTGTAGTGAACAGTATCTCAATGAAGAATTAAATTTTATCCGCTGTACCCTCTTAAAAAATGGTTATCCGAGTGATACCTTACATAATGTCATGCGGGATAGAATCATTAAATTTCGGAAGGAAAAACAGGATGAAGTACAAAAAATGTCCTGTCTATCTACGTCTTCCCTTTATTGGTTCACGGGGTGAGCTTTTGGCTAAGCGTATCTTGTCTGCTGTCCAAATCTGTTATTTCTCGGCTCAATTGAGAATTCATTTTGTGACCCATGCTGCCTTCCCGTCTATGCGCAAGGATCGTCTTCCTCCCCATCATGTCTCTTCAGTGATTTACACATTCAACTGTAGTTGTGGTAGCAACTACATAGGAAGAACGACCCAGCGATTGGATTGTAGGATCAGGCAGCATGTCCCTTTAAGAGTCCTGAATCCGGAAGCCCGTAAGAACCAACTGGTGAATACTTCCGGTTCAGCCATTACCGAACACCTGATAAATAGCAGAGTTTGCGCAATTAATTTCAGTTCGAACTTGTTTGCTGTGCTGGCCAGTTCGCACTCTGTTTTTCACTTAAGAGCGCTTGAATCACTGTATATACGAGCAAGGGGACCGTCTCTTTGTAAGCAAAGAGACTGCCTCCTAGGTCTCCATATTATTACGCTCTAGTGTTCCTTATTCTTATCCCCACTTCTTCCATCTCTATTTTCCTGCTATATATAATTTTTTTTTTTATTTTTGGTGGAAAATTGCGATATTCGGTTGAAGAATACTTCTTTTTTTTTCTACCCTTCATACAGATTATTCATTTTCGCTTTTAATGTTTTAATTGTATGAAGATTGTTTGCGTCAGTAATAGTTATTTATTATAAAATCAATGTTCCATGTTGATCTTGATAAGCTAGGGAACGAAACCGGTGGGTCTGTTTTGTGAATGTTTCATTTCTTATTTTTTATTTTTCATTTCACATAATGCCTATTAGAAACAAATTCTCTGTCTTTCTCGCTATTTTTCAGTTTTGTACCTCCCACAATCTATTTAAATATATATATGTATGTATGTATGTATGTATATATATATATATATGTATGTATATATATATATATATATATATATATATATATATATGATTGTATATATATATATATATATATGTATGTATGATTGTATATATATATATATATGTATGTATGATTGTATATATATATATATATGATTGTATATATATATATATATATATATATATATATATATATGATTGTATATATATATATATATATATATATATATATATATATATGACTATATATATATATATATGATTGTATATATATATATATGATTGTATATATATATATATATGATTGTATATATATATATATATATATATATATATATATATATATATATATATGATTGTATATATATATATATATATATATATATATATATATATATATATATATGATTGTATATATATATATGATTGTATATATATATATATATATATGATTGTATATATATATATATATATATATATGATTGTATATATATATATATGATTGTATATATATATATATATATATATGATTGTATATATATATATATGATTGTATATATATATATATATATATGATTGTATATATGTATATATATATGATTGTATATATATATGTATATATAAGGTTGTATATATACATATATGTATGTATATATATATATATATGTATATGTAAGGTTGTATATATACATATATGTATGTATATATATATATATATATGTATATGTAAGGTTGTATATATACATATATGTATGTATATATATATATATATATATGTATATGTAAGGTTGTATATATACATATATGTATGTATATATATATATATATATATGTATATGTAAGGTTGTATATATATATATATGTATGTATATATATATATATATATATGTATATGTAAGGTTGTATATATACATATATGTATGTATATATATATATATATGTATATGTAAGGTTGTATATATACATATATGTATGTATATATATATATATATATATTAGGTTATATATATATGTATATATAAGGTTGTATATGTACATATATGTATGTATATATATATATACATATATTAGGTTATATATATATGTATATATAAGTTTGTATATATATATATACATATTTGTATGTATATATATATATATGTATATATAAGTTTGTATATATATATATTTATATATATATATGTATATACAAGTTTGTATATATATATATATATATATGTATATATAAGTTTGTATATATATATAAGTTTGTATATATATATATAAGTTTGTACATGTATATATATATGTATATATAAGTTTGTATATATATATATATATTAGTATATATAAGTTTGTATATATATATATATATATGTATATATAAGTTTGTATATATATATATATATATGTATATATAAGTTTGTATATATATATATATATATGTATATATAAGTTTGTATATATATATATATATGTATATATAAGTTTGTATATATATATATATATATGTATATATAAGTTTGTATATATATATATATATGTATATATAAGTTTGTATATATATATATATTATATATAAGTTTGTATATATATATATATATGTATATATAAGTTTGTATATATATATATATATGTATATATAAGTTTGTATATATATATATATGTATATATAAGTTTGTATATATATATATATATGTATATATAAGTTTGTATATATATATATATATGTATATATAAGTTTGTATATATATATATATATGTATATATAAGTTTGTATATATATATATATGTATATATAAGTTTGTATATATATATATATGTATATATAAGTTTGTATATATATTATATATGCATATATAAGTTTGTATATATATATATATGCATATATAAGTTTGTATATATATATATGCATATATAAGTTTGTATATATATATATAGTTTGTATATATATATGTATATATAAGTTTAATAATACTGTACG
>OZ038495.1:79255897-79260897 GCA_964036315.1 Acanthosepion esculentum
ATTCACCCCAAACAAGGTGATAACTCCACTAAGACACTGGGAGGTACTGGAAGTAAAAGACTTTGGAAGGAACCAGAAACTCAATCCTTAACAGGAAACAACTGATAAACTCCTGTTAAAAAAAAAAAAATGAAGAGGAGTGCGAACTGGATGATAGGGAAACTTATCTATTCCTATTGAGTTGAGCAGAATGAGAACAGTCCATCTCTGTAGATTAAATAAAGGGTTCTGTTCAATTTCCTTAAAGGTTATCTGAATTGACACACCTGAAGAAGACTGGAGGGCACAATGGCTGAAACATGGTAATAACAATAAAGATGAGGATATTAGTCCAAATATAAATAATAGCTTCTCATCCCACTGTCATGGCATCATGATATTGTCAACTTCAGATGTCTTTCCTGTTGCTGTAATGTTTGTCTTGTCGATATTACTTGGAGAGGTGATGAACAGAGTAACTTCCAAACATAACACCCTACCCCAAACAATCTCCAAGCGGAAACTGATCAGCAATTCTTCATAAATTTTATGAACAGCAATTATTTACTATTTGCATTGTTCGGACTGTTGTTCTAATTTTTATTGTCACATTCACAATGTTTCGGCTGTTATACACTCCAGCCTTCTTCAGGTGATATACAGCCCAGGCCCACTGGATAGAGCATTGGTTGAAATAATCCAGTGACTTGACCCAAAGAGTTGTGAGTTCAATACCTGGCTACAGCAAAAGTGAAGAAAAATTTATAAAGTTGAGTTACTAAAGGGAATTAACTGAAAGTGAGATATCCAGAAAAGGTATGGCATGTGGAACTAGAACAATTTACTCCAGTAGACTAAATAAAGGGTTCAATTTGAAATTCCAATGTATATCACCAGAAGAAGGCCAGAGTTTACAATGATCAAAATGTTGTGACAATAAAGATGAGGACTACAGTCTGAACAATTTAAATAATTGCAATACCTCATCTCAGAAATATAGACAGACAAATTATTTACTACTTTTCTAACTAAGTCATACCATTTAAGGTTAATTGTTTGTTTTATTACCAAAAATATTTAGCAGTCTTTGTAACATTCTTCTAGTGGAGGCACAGTGAAGTAATGGGCAGCTGTTTAGCTTGAATTTTTCTTTATTTGTTAATGTTTTTTTCTATATGAAATGTCACTGTTTTTCTCCATGAAATGTTAATTTTTTTTTCTACATGACCTTGCTTGAGAGCTACTTATAAGGCAAATCCTTATATAATTTCCCAGCTTAACGTTATTATGCAAGACCAATAGGAAATCTTTATTTTGAAACTAGATTTCAGCTTAACGGTTTAATACAAACACAAGTCACTTTCAATTATCAAGGCTTTGGTTTTAAAATTGACAAATTTTGTTATTACAGCTGGATTTTGCAGTTCTTTGCTTTCCATTTTTTTTTAAAAGTGAATCCTGGGCAATTCTTTTTACTTTTTGGTTCAATCATTTGGGTTTAGTTGGACTTAGCAAACTCTTATAAATTAAATTAAAAATCAAATTGAACTCTTTGCCAAAATTCTCAAGTTGGTTGTCAGTGTGATAGAACATGTCTATTTTCTATTTGTCTTGGGATTTGTTTTATAAAGACCTCTTTTCTCTATCTGTCTGGATATTCTCCTCCCCTACTATGTCGTCTCTTGCATTCTTCACTCTTTATTTTGTCTCAAGATCACCCCCCACCCTTTTGCCCCAGCTCACCATTCCCAGTCTATTAATGAAGCTTGCATTTGGAAATTGAGAATTTCTTTCTTTCATTACATTTGTTTTTCCTGCTTTAACTGTTAGATTTCTTCTTTATCAATCTGGCCTCTAATCACAGTTAATATTCCAATTGCCTTTTGAAGGATGATAGAATTAAAATTGTATATGGAGATTAAGCAAAGTTTCAACAACAAAACACTATTTTCCAACATAGTCACCCCTATTGGCTATGAGGTCTTCAAGCACTTTTCATTTCATGGGTTGGCAGCTGTACAGGTCCACTGATAATGTTGCATGTAACACAGAAAGCCTCTCTACTGTTTGGTCTCTGTAAACATTTAGTAAACTTTGATATATGTCAATGGGTACAATTTGTCCTATATGGATGAATTCAGTTCTGCTTCATATGAATGTGCATGGTAGACACCATTTTGTCAGGTTATTATCTGTAACAAGCCAAAAAATATCTTAAGGGTTAGCAAAGTTCTGCCTCTATTTTCATACCACCACCATTTGACTCTGATGTCATGGGCCATCATTAACTGGGAAACATTAATTGTGGAGTAACCTTAACCACTATGTGAAAATGTGTATCTATAAAGATTTTTCAAGGTACAGACTTTAGAGTGTTTATTCATTAGGTATTTTTAGGGGGTTTATTTATACTACTAAATATATATTGTGAGAAATGTCAGCATATGCAAAATTGATATTTTGTTAAATCTTTAATATTATTTAATGATTTTTGTATATTTAAATATATTTTTCCCAATTGATATACTTTCAAGGAGTTGGGTTTTTTATCACTTTGATTTGTAAACATCTTGGAACAGCTCATCTTTATCATAATGAAAACACTGCTACCTAGCAATGCAATGGAGATAACTTTAGTACAGTAAATATCATTGTAAACATTAGACGAAATACACACACAAATATATATATATATATATATATATATATATATGGTCTGCTCAAAAAGTATCTGGAGTGTTACTATGGTAACAGAACTAAAGTACACAGTGAAGTCGCTTGGCACCGGTTAACCTTGAACTCTGTCATTTATGCACACTAATTCATAATGTTCTTCTCCCAATTTTGTTGTTTATAGTCGTGCTTGGAAGCAAAGTGTGTAGTCGTTATAGGATGCTGTTTGTTGGAAAAGGACAGAATTGCATGTGGCCATTGAGTGGCAACTCCGTTATGACAATGCACCTTCTCATTAAGCAACACCTTGTGCAATAGTTTTTTGCCAAACACAACATTCCCCAGGTATGACAACCACTATATTCTCCAGATGTTGCCTCTCCCGACTTTTTCGTCTTTCCAAAAATCAAATCCCACTTGGACAAAATTTCAAGATGTTGAGGAAATCCAAGAGTATGTGCCGAGGTGGATGCTCACTATTCCAAAAAAGAAGTTCCAGGAATGCTTCCATCAGTGGAAACAAAGCATGATGAAGTGTGTGGCTTCAAAAGGGGAATTAATTAATATATGTTGTAGTTTTCTTTTGGTAGCAACAGCAGCCCTAATACTTTTTGATCAGATCTTGAGTGTGTGTGTGTGTGTGTGTATGTATGTAATATATATATATATATATATATATATAAAACATATGCTATATTTATGGGTTAAAGGGATAGAGTGTATGTAAATATAAAGTAGAACACTTTCACTACATTTATAACCTATCATGGCCATTTAAAAATTTAGCCTCAACTATTCTGTAAAAAACCTACTCAACCCATCATCATCCATTTGCAAACTAAAATTAATAGAGGGCTAGAAAGCTTCATAAACAGAATGAGATGGAAAGCACATTTCTTTTTAAACCAAGAACTTGGTACAAATGCTGCACTCAAAGAAAAAACAGCATATATAAATAGTTAAATAGCCTGAAGATTGCCTTTAAGCATGAAACAAACTGCACTTTTATTTGTGTGTGTGTATGTGTGTGGGTATATATATATATATATATATATATATATATATATATATATATATATATACATACATACACACACACACACACACACAAATGTTGTTATTACCTGTAGAAAAAGTTAAATATATATTTGAATATTTTTGAAATAATTTCTCTTTGAGAAAAGAAATCACTGGAATTATTCATGAATAGTATACATAAGTTTGGGCAACAAAATTCTGGAAAGAATCCAGTCTAAGACACACTGACTTTTTAGAATTTGCAGGAACTAAATTTAACATGTTTAACTTTTATTCAGTTTTCTATTGACTAAAAATGCAAAGTTAATTTATATTATGTTTTGAAACAGAGACTTTGCACAGTATTTTCAGCAAATGCATGGGCATCTGCACACTTTTTTTTGTGAAGATGTCCATTCAAAACTGCAACAAGCTTGCAGCAAATATAAGCTCAAATTTGGAGAAACAAAATTATAAACAAACACACATGGAAATAGCTTGTGTCTATTTCTCTGAGAGCATCATGGTAAAGTCCTACAAAATAATCCATTACAAACACATTGTATGACATTGAAAATGATGTCCTTTTTGAGGAAGAAGAATAAAATGGGTCTGTGGAGAATAATGACATAGTATCATTTATGTTGTTAGTGTAGTAAATATCTATCATGACATCTGCTTTGACAGTCATGAAGCATACAAAAATGTATTTTGTATCAAATAAATGCAGTATTTTGGTTAAATTCTTTGTTACACATTAGTTTGGACAATGGATATAATTTACTATTCGTCATATCATCCTTAATATGCCAATGCACTGGACCAGAAAAACAAGTTAGTCTCTAATTGTATAGAGCTCAATTTGTTGAGGTTAAAAAAATCTAGTAAAAGTATGCAAAGAATGATTATTGCAAATGAATTAAAAATTTAAAAAATATGCATGTAAAAATATAAAACAATCAAAGAAATTTTATTCATCCTCAGATCCCAAGAACGCGTCACTGCTGGATTCATGTAGAAGCTGTAAACTATCAACTGCAGAGTCATCACCACACTTTTTGAAAGACTTTACAACAATTTTAGCATTAATAGCATTCTAAGATTTCAACAGCCATTAGCACACTTAAGCTATTGATGGTCATTTCATCCTTCTACATGGTGCCATTTCATGTTCCCTCTGCTATCCATTTAGACCATTCTTCATGCATGTTGTTCTTGAATGGTTTCTTGATGCTCACATCTAGTGGCTGCAACTGGGAAGTAAGGCCACCAGGAATTACAGCTAATTTTTTTAGTGTTGTCTGTCCTGTGTGTACTGAACTGATCCCATA
>OZ038495.1:79265897-79430897 GCA_964036315.1 Acanthosepion esculentum
GCAAGGTCGATTTTACTGTTTTTAAACTACAATTTACCATGATTTTTTCACATACATTCATATCTGCTCAATGCATATCCAGATGTAAACAAATGACGTCATACATTATGAAATGGACAAAGTCCGACAATTATTTTAAGACATTTTTATGTTTATGTTTAAATATAATAAATGTTGTTAATACTGTTTATTATAAAACAGAGCGTTCACTTAAATATTTGTATCTATAAAAAGAATGTATAAACATAAAGAGGTCTTATAATAATTGCCGCACTTTGTCCATTTCATAAAGGGCATTTTGTTATTGATATTTAGTTCAACGGTAATTTTTAAGATAGAGTTTTCCTGAAAGATTTGTTTAATTTGAATCATGTTTTTGTGTTGTTATAAAGATGTCATCAACATATCTGGTGTAAATAGTAGGTTTGTTTATGTGGTTATTAAATATAGTGTTATTGATGTGTGACATGTAGAATTTGGTAAATGTAGGACCTAAAGGAGAACCCATAGATAAACTGTCAATTTGGGTGTATATTTTTCCTTGTGGGTCATAGAAGGGGACTTGTGTGGTGCATGCTAATAGTAGCTTTTCAAGGATTGTATGTTTTATGGAGGGGAAATTGAACAGCGGTTATAGACATATTTAGTAATTATTTTAATGGTTTCTTGGACATGGACGTTAGTGAAAGGTTTTTCGATATCTAGGGATGCCGTTATACAATTATTAGCGTTAGTGGAGTGTAACACTCACCAAATATGCCGCCCCCTGAGGTGAAAGGTATTATGTTTAATGTGAGTTGTTTGTTTTTTGAGTTTTTCTTTTTCTACAGTCAGTGCTCTATAGTAGTTTAGTATTGTCTACTTATATTTATTTTATTTTAATAGTCCTATTTTATTTGACTATAAGATGATCATTACCACATGTGTGAACTGTACTAACTTTTGAGAAGTGGCAAGTTAAACCTATGAGAGAGTATGGTGGTTGTGCAGACAATATAAAAATTTAATGTTGTTTTTGATTATTAGTGTTGGATCTCTAAAAAAAGGCTACATGAATTTATGAAGAACATTGCCTTTAACATTGATTTTTGAGCGCCCATATTATTGGTAATAATTAGGTTAGATGTTTTAAACCTTCTGGAATCAATGATAAATCTTAGGTATTTATTACAATCATGAAGTGATATTGGGATTTTCTAAGCATGGCTTAGATATGGCACAAGTCTGAAAGAATGGGGCAGCCAGTGAGGATCAAACTCACTATTCAGTCATAATTGATCTAGCCGGACAAGCTTTCTAATCATTACATCACATTGAGGTGCCTTAATCATGACGTGATATATATATATATATATATACTGGCAAATTATAGTAGTTTTAATTGTTTTTTTCATCTTGCCTCTGATCAGTCACATCAAGTGTTGAGTTGCGGGAGAGTACTGACTGAAGTTACTTTATCTTTCTCTTGCTTTGGGAAACAATTCAAACTAATTTTAGTATATAAATTCTTACTCACATCCCCACTTCCTGATTAAAAGCCCCCTCTATCTCAAAGCAATCTAGTGACATGTCTGGTTCATGTCTTTACAACAGAATAAGTTAATAGTTTTGTGTTTATATCAGGATTGTTGTTTGTGTTTATATTCTTTTCTTTTTACTCATCTGCAAATTGGTTGGTGAAGCTTAAGACATGTTTATATCAAAACCCCCAGAGTATCTTAGATTTGTTATCCACCCTCCCCAACGGAAAGCCTCGATTCAGTCTGATAGCATTTATTTACATGGTCTTCAGGGTGCAACAGATAAATTGTTATCTAAATTACGCAAAAATGAAAATAAAACTGACATCTCATTTTAACAGATATATTTACCAAAATTACACAAAAATATCCTGAAATACTAAAGAGTAAATTTATTCAATAAAATCACCATTGGTTTCAACAACAACCCCCAGACAAGTTTGAAATCTCCGGCAACTTTTATGGACGGTCTCCTTGCTTAAGTTGGGGATTGCTGCCATAATGCTTGCCTTCAGTTCATCTTTGGTGTTACAAGGAGTTTTGTTTATCTCTCGATCAACTGCACACCACATATTATAATGAAGGGGATTGCAGTCCGAGTCGTTAGGTGGCCAGATGTAAGGGGTGATATAGTTGCAGAAATTGTCTGACAGCCATGACTGGGTCCTGATTGTGTGGCATGGTGCAGAGTCCTGTTATCAGACATAGTCTTCTAGCAGCCAGCCTCTTGACCCAGGGCAGTATTATCTCCTCAAGGCACTTGATGTAGGGCTCTGTGTTGAGTCTGAGGCCCTGTGAGATGAATGGAGGCATAACATTGCCATCACTAGTGATCACTCCAAACACCTTTGTAATCACCATTAGACTCATCCAACTCTTTCTGAATCCTCTGCACTGTCCTCAGATTGACACTCAAACACTCTGAAATGATTGTATTGGAGCTTCCAGCACAAATGCCAAGAAGTACAGCATGTCATTTCCAAATTTCTGGTGGAGTGAATTGTGTCATGGTACTCTTTTTCTCACAGTGCCCAACTGACCCTACTATACTGTGCAGTCAACAAAATCAAAAACAAACAAATTAAATATATAAAATGGCAACATTTTATCCATTGCACACTTTATCTTTTCATGTGTATCTTTCTTTCTTTCTTTCTGCCTTCATATGCATATCTTTATTAGTCAATTTATCTTAAAATGTAAATACTGCCCAAGTAATGTATAAATAATGAAGATTACTCTTAGTGCACAGAATCCAGTGTTTTTCTTTGATATCAGTTTATTGAAGGCAGCAGTGTACCTAGTGTTTGTGCTGCCTGTGGTAATTGTAGAATTTGTCACTCCTCTAAACAACACGTACGGAATATAAAGAAAAATTACAATTATTTCCATTTATTTTGTTTTGATTGCAAACAAAAGGAAAAAAGAAAATAAAGCAACACCAATAAACAGGATTTTTTTGAAAGAAATCCCCCAAGAAGAGTAACTGATTTGTAGTGTAATTCTTCTTACGGTAAATGTTTTGTGTATTACTTACTCATAAAGTGAATTCAGGTAAAAATGGCACAACTAATTTTGCATGCTGATTCATTGTACTAATTCATGTAAATGCCATCCCCAGAAGCTTAAGTCAGTCGTGGATCACTGCTCCCAGCTAGCTCCAGGTCCACCAATGATTGAAGACCAAACAAACGGAGAGATAATAAGGAAATAATTAAGTCTGAAGAGTGAAGTCAGTAGTTCTAGAATACAATTAATGAAAGTTGCAATTCACATGGGGGCATGAATTAATAATTGAGTAGATAAATATTAAAACGACACAAACAATAACATAATAGTCATCAAATAAGTAAATCTCGTTTTCCCATTTAAAGTTATCAATTCAGCTATTTCTAATTAAAAGTTGGATATTTAATAAAATTTAATCTGTTTTATATCATTGTTTTCTAATAGCACAATAAGTTTATTCTTAGGTACATAAATAAGTTTAAAAAAAAACATCTAAAAAATTATCAACCTATCCAAGAATGGATTACTCAAAAAATTATAATGTTTGGAAGTGGGTTGAACTGAGACTTTTCAGCACCCTTCAGATATACCCCTCTACATTATTGAACAAGTATGTAGATTAATATTTTATTTAATTACCTTTATGTGTGTGTGTGTGTGTGTATATATATATAGTTTTAATTGATCTAACCTAATTATTACCAATAATTAAGAAAAAACGCCTATTCCACAATGTTGCAGACTGCGCATCAACATAAGATATTATTCTCATGTTAATTTTATGAGCCTACACATCCATGCTGGCTCAAGGCATGTTGGGAGAGAGCATTTAAAGATTTTCCCATAGTAGGTTGCCAATTCTTTGGTAGACTGGTTGTTATAAAATCCAGTCTGTCTTGCTATTCAACCCATAACTGGAGGGAGAAGGAATGGATTCATACTTTTTTCCCAAGAATATTTGCATGTAAATGAATGTAAAAAACTCGACTGGAATTTGAACTCAGCTCCGTGATTTCTCATTCTGAAATGATATCCATTACACCACACTGCACATCCAATAATATAGGACCTTAAAAAATCAACATTATGGAAAAACTATATTATTCATAAATTTTTATATTTGTGCAACCACTATATATATATATATATATATATATATATATATATATATATATATATAATGAAAATTTCTGAGAGTTAACCTGTAGAAAAAACAATATTTATAAATATAAATGACAATAGGAAAACTATAGTAGTTGCCGACACGTTTCGTCCAATGTGGACTTTCTCAAGGCAAAAAACTTTGGTCAGAAATTTGCCACTGGAATACCGAAATATGACACCATAGATTACATAATTAAAAATCATCACCACAATGACTCCGATTTTACCAAAGGCTATATCCAGGGCCTAATCACAGCTACACACAAACGACACCACACTTCCTCGAAGATACATCAAAGCCCTGAAAGAATTAGCTAACAACAAAAACATCCATATATCTACTTCTGATAAGGGTGGGGGAATTGTAATCATGGATAAACACATCTATCAACAGAAAATGAGAGAACTCATTAACGATGATAACATCTATGAAAAGGTAAATGAAAACAAAGCTATAAAAGAAACACAAAAATTTACAAGCGACATCAAAAAACTACTGAAAAATGAAAACTTCTCCTGGATAAAGCTTATTGAATACCATCCAAAAACACCCATATTATACGGATTACCAAAAACACAGAAACCAAATATACCAATGAGACCTATCATATCAGGGATAAGCAGCGCTCCACATAAAATAGCCCGCAAACTAACCAGAATTTTAACTCCACTTCTTGGCACTATTAGTCCAGCACACATAAAAAAATTCAGGTGACCTCCTAAACAAATTAAAAAACATAGACATTAAAAGCAAATATATGGCTAGTTTAGATATAAAATCTCTCTACACAAACGTCCCCATAGAGAAATGCTTAAATCTATTAAAAAAACACCGAACAAATGCAAAAATTAAATTACCTCTATCTACACATAAAATCATAAAAATATACCAACTAATTACCAAGCAATGTTTCTTTACTTTTAATAACCAACATTACAGACAGAAATTTGGTTTACCAATGGGATCTCCCCTCAGCGGCGTTCTTGCTTGTCTATTTTTAGAATTTCTAGAAAGTGACTCATTCAAAAATATTCTCCCTACAAACTCTTCATATTTCAGATACATAGACGACTCATTATTAATATTTCCCCAAAACACCAATTTAACCGATCTTCTCTCCAAACTTAACAACGTTGAACCTACAATAAACTTCACTTTCGAAACTGAAACCAACTACACTCTTCCGTTCCTGGACGTTTTGTTACATAGAAATAATAACGAACTCCATTTTGACATTTACAGAAAGGCTACAAACAAAAATGATCTGATCAGTTTCTACTCAAACCACTCTTCTAAAATTAAATCTGGAATTATTATAGGTTTCTAAGAGCATTAAGAATCTGCAGTCCCCAATATTTACCTACAGAAGAAACATACATAGAAAACACATTCAAAAGCCTACAATACCCACAATTTTTCCACAATGCAAGAAGAAAGGCATACAAAATATACATCCGAAACAAAACTAATAACATAATCCGCAATAGTAAATTACATGAAAACAGATACATAATACTACCAACCAACTCAGTCACGTCCACTATCCAGAATAACCTATCCCATCTAAATAATCTTAAAATAGTCACAAACACTTCCAAAACAATTATGGATATACTAAGATCTTCAAACACTAATAGCAATAATATTTCTAAAGCAGGCATTTATAAAATAAATTGCCAAAACTGTTCCTCCCAATATATTGGAGAAACAAGTAGAAATTTAAAAAAACGCATTTATGAGTACAAAAGAGACCTCACAAAAAACAACTTAGCTAATGCACTCATCATACATAGACGTAAATTCAACCACAATTTTGAATTTTAAAATGCTACGCTCATAAAAAAAGAAAATAACTCACTCAGGAAGAAAATCCTAAAGAGTGCCGCCATTGAATATTACCCAAATATTAATCTACACCCAGGCTTTTTCCCTATTTCACCTCTCTTAACAGAATTACTACTCTCCCAAGCAAACGTACACAACAATATCATGAAATCACAAGAGAATGGTTGAATCCGTCAACACAGCAATAATAACAATATCTCCACGCGTGACAGTAACTGACATAATTTTCAGTTAACAGTATGAAAATAGCGTTCTCTAAATTCTTCCAGTTGCTAAGGACATTTTGTTTTTGTTATTATTAGTTACTTTGTTTAATAAATTCATTTCGTGTTTTGCCTTGAGAAAGTCCACATTGGACGAACGCGTCGGCAACTACTAGTTTTCCTATTGTCATTTATATATATATATATATATAAAGACTATATTCTTCATAAATTCCTATACCTCTTGGCAGATCCAACACTAATAATCAAAGACAACATAAAATTTTTATATTTGTGCAACCACAATATATATATATACATATATATATATATATATATATCCAAAAGGATAAAATCATGGTAGAGCTCAATGTACACTACAGAGCAAGAATATAATATAAAAGGCTCAAACACTAATATTCCATGGTTATTTATTACATTGGAAATGTAATCACAATCTAATTCATCAGACCTACAAATTCAAAAAAATTCCTTGTTATACATTTTTCCACTATATATATATATATATATATATATATATATATATATATATACATATATCTCCAAGGTTTAAATGATCACCAAAAGACAGCCTTCTGTTGAGCACTTTTTGGCATAAGGCTTCAGCTCCTGTGCTGTGAAACTTGTTTCACTTTATTGAATGCTTTTTGCTATACTGGCACATCTTTCCAGGTGGGAAACATTTTTTTTCTTTCTTTGCTATTTTAGACTTTGGCTGGATGATCTAAACCCCCCCCCACCACCACCAACTGTACAGGTTTGGTTTGCTTGTCAAATTGAACTCCTGACCCCCCCCCCCATAATATATAGGGTATTCATCTTATTACAAGTCACTGGCTTCATGTGTGAAAGCACATGAAACTAATAGTAATGGCCAGTCATTGTCGACCTGGTTCTTTGATGTTTATATATATATATATATATAATGAAATGGACTAAGTCTGATAATTATTTTAATGTATTTTCTGTTTATACGTTATTTTTATAGGTACAAATATTTAAGTAAATGCTCTGTTTATAATAAACATTATAAATTACATTTACCAGCAGGAATGTTGAAGAAATTTCATAGAAAATATGTGCCCTCCAACAGGAATTGAACCTGTATTTTACACAGAACCAACATATAGCCTGATGTGTTATATGATTTTAAGGCTGGTAAATGTTGTCAATACTGTTTATAATAAACAGAACATTTACTTAAATATATTGTTTTCTCTTTTTGATCAGAGTTACATTTTTTATGTCAAAATTGTAGTCAGTCTCATTATGGTGGGCAACCAACACATTTCATGTATTGTTTTGTAAAATGTCTCTTTTCAGTTCGTATAATCTTTTATTTAGATTCCTTGTCATACATTTTTCCACTAAATATATATATATATATATATATATATATATATATATATATATATATATATATCATATACAGGGTAAAATAGAAACACCTCCCACATAATGGCAAGGCATTAGTAGCAGTGGTGCTTTCATCTAGCTAATGTCTTATTTATGGGAGCTATTTCTATCATATCTGTATAATAATTTTTTAAAATTGAAATTTTATTTTCCTTTTATTTTATTCTATTTTTTAATTTTAATAAATAAAAGTTTTAGCTTAAAATTCAGTCATCATCATAATCGTCATCATCAATAATATTATAGAAAAAAAGGAAGTTAATCATATTTTTTTTCCATTAAGACGTGTTTGAAGAATTTTGATTTCCAATTTTTGTTTGATTTTTCCCTATTTAAATATTTGTTATTAATGTTTTTTTAATTTTGAATTTCTAATAAAAAAAAAATCTTGTATTCTTTTCTTTTCCAGTATTTACAGCTTCGGAAATGTTACTGTTCAATGCCAAACTGTATTCTTTATCAATTGTGCTATTCTCTGGTTTAATTGCTTTGTATTTAATTTACAGGTAAGTACAAATAATTCAAAAATTGTTACCTGTTTATTTGCCTGATTCATTTCATTTCCAACCAATAATTCATTCCTACTTTTTGATATTTACAAAAAATAGTTTATTTTCAAAAGTCAGAGCGAATTTTCATCTTAGTTTGAAATCAAAAGGGATTTTCTGATTTATTTTCCTTTAATTCCTTGAAAAATCAATTTATTGACTCACCTATGTAGATATATCTATAAGCAATTGCATATTTGTAGTCTTTTTAACACACGCACACACACACACACACACACACACACACACACAATTAAAATAATAATTTGTCATTCACTTAACCTAATAGCCACTCTATTATATGCTGTATTTGATGGAATATATTCCCCTGCCATCTTTTTTTGAAGGCCCCTCACCCTCGATCTTATATACGGAGTTAAAATATCTGGAAGTTTACCCAGTTGCTGTAAAATATCCATACTTGTATCTATACTATGCAGGATTTTACTATACAAGTCTATGTTTTCACATCCAACTAACTGGGACTCAAAATAATGTTGTCCATACTGTGAATGATAAAACTTTAGTATGGAACAACTGGTTAGCTTTTTGAGGACAATGCCAAGATGATGTAAAATTTTTAATTATAATTTAATTATATTTATTTTAAAAGCAACTAATTTCTTAAAAAAGCAAATTCTTCTCACTTTAATAAATGGAGCACTCGTGTAGAAACCAAAAAAATAAACAAAACTTGAGCATTTCGTTTTAAAATAGGGAATGAAATCCGAATAAAAATAATGGTTGAACGACTTGAATTTAGATAAAAATTATTTATTATTATTAGATTAATTATTAGTTTTTTCTAAATAGTATAAACATGATATAATGGAATAACCTGTCACCCCCATGAGTGACTACACTATAGGTAGTAATTACCTATAATTATCTGTAAGTCAATGGACTACAGAGTCTAGCTGGGATCTGTTGAGTACAATTCAGACTTACGCGAGAACTAACGACCTTCCAATAGTAGCACTCACTACTGGATTGACTTGCAATGACCTTGTGCATAACTGCTACCTTATTTCTTATTGTACTGTTTTTTACAATAAACCTTGACTTATTTTATCCACCGTGTTGTTCAATCATATATTCCTATTAGCACGGAATATAACAAAACATTTTAGGATCAAATGGTATGAATTAATTTTGCTTTAATAAATTGATATATTTTCAGTCAATTTTTGATAAAAACTTGAAAATACAGGTGAGAATTTAAAAAATGACAAAGAAAATTTAGTCATGATGTGAGGAAGGTAATGAAAGTCTTTTGATAAAGTAAATCTTTAAAAGGTTTTTTGATTGCGAATAATTGGAATGCAGTAATATTCTTTATATAGAAAATGGATGCATAGAGCCCAATTCTTCAATTAAGATGAAACTTCATCATTATCATCATCATCATCCTTCGACCTCCCTATGGCTGGTCGGAAGTTTATTGACAATCCTTTTCCACACTGTTCGGTCCTGTATTGCTGTCCCCAGATCCCCAATCCTATGACCCAAGCAATGGTGTCTGCAAAAGTCAATTTTTGTGAGAAGACACTTCCAGGGAGATGCCATAGGAGTAAGGATGAGATGACTTCCCTGTCCACTCGGTGACAGTGGCTAGCATACTGTAGTCATTTTTGCTTGAGCAATTGGTCTCAGTTCTCTGTAGATTGTGTTAAGTGTTGCATGGGATCTCCAACTGATGTTCTAAATTTTTTTTAGTAGATTTGTATATGCTCCATCAAGATGAACAGATAATGTCCAAGTTTCTGATTCTTACAGTACGACTGGTTTAAACAGTATTTGAAAAGTTTGGACTTTTAAGGAAGATGGAAGATTCAAGCGCCAAATCTTGTCAAGTTTGTTACATGCATCCCATGCAAGAGCTTTGCAGATGTTGAAGTCTTTTTGGGAATCTATGATGTGAGATCCAAGATATTTGAAGTCTTCAACTCTTTTGATGGATGTATTATTGAGTGATTTCAACTCGGATGGTTCAGGGGAGATTGCGATGTATTCTGTCTTACTTTCGTTGCAATAGAGACCTACTTGGTTTGCTGCTTGCTCGAGTGATTGCAGCAAGGATTCTGCATCCTTAATACATTTAGAAATTAATGCGATATCATCAGCAAAGTCAAGGTCAGTCAGGTATTGTGGAGGGTACCGACTACTCAGGTGAGGTTTCAAACGGAGTCCTTTTCTTACACATTTTCAAGAGAAAGATTCAGAACATAGTTCAAAACAACTATAAACAGAAAAGTGTGTCACCTTGTAGAATTCCTGCTTTAACTTCATAGGAATCAATCTCACCATCAGGAGATACAATGGTGGCAGTGGTGCTTCTGTACAGAGTTCTAATTGCTTCAACCATTCTGGAGGGCATACCATAGTGATGGAGGATTTTGAACATGAGATCTCTGCTGATGGAATCAAACGCCTTGAAAAAGTCAACAAAACAGATTGTGGCCTCTTTGTTGGATTTTTTCATCTCTTCCAGTGGGCGGCAAATGGGGGGGGGTTGAGCAGTTACTGACCTGCCTCTTCTAAATCCATTTTGGTTCTTGCGGAGGAGTGGATCGATGGTAGGGGCAATCCTATTTAGCAGAAGCTTATTGTAAACTTTTGCTGCAATTGGCATGAAAGTTATACCCTTAGAGTTTTCCACACTTTTTAGATTGCCATTATTTGGATCAAGGACTGTTCCACTCTTCAGCTAAGCTGAAGGCAATGAATGGTGTATGAATGTGTGGTTGCAAAACTATGGAGGAGGTTATGAAATGTTGGCTCTTTCCTCAATAATGTTGGTATGTTGGCAAGATTTTTGAGTGTTGTTTTGAGTTCATCAAGCATTGGTGTTTATGTCCAGTGTATTGGATATTTGATGTGGATGGACTTGTGGAGGTTCTCCCAGGATTTTCTTAAAGTGGTCAAACTTGTTAGCTTTACACTTTTCAGCAGAACCATCTTTGAGCGGAATGGAAGGCTTTCATTTTCTTCTTCGGAGTGTGTTTATTGTTTTCCAGGATGCAGCATGTTTGTTTCTCCAAATGCAGTCTTACAATCTTGTCGATCTCCCTCTAGATGTAATCTGCATCGACATTGGCATGCATCTTCATTGGCTAGTATCCCTTGTGCTTTAGTGGTTTCTTTAAAAGTACTTCTAATTTTGTTCATAACATGGTTTCACTTTTTGCAGATCTTTTCTTGCCTTTCTCACACGGACATCTGAACTGATGTCGGTGTTTCTGTAACTTTTCCCTCTTTGGCAGTTTTGAGAGTGCAATTTCTTCTGTAGATGATATAAAATTGTTGTATCATGTCACAATGTCATCAGATTGATCAGAGAGCATTTCATAACAATTCTTAACATCTACAGCAAAGGAGTGTCTTAAAGTTCTGTTTGAGGATACCTTGGCCCAACTGACTTGAATCATGGGGTCTAGTATTGGCGATTTGGATGACCTTGAGGTAAGAATCACATGTATGGAAACTGGGCATTACGAATACTGTTCTTCCACTTGTTTCTCATAAGGATGCAATCAATTTGCGAACAAGGTTTGGATGGATGTTGGAATGTCCACTGATGGTTTGGGTGCTTTATGAACCTTGTGTTTGTAATTTGGAGTCGGAACTTTTCAGTAAAGTCTGTCAGTTTTTCCCCCCATTTTGGTTAGTTTCCTTTTTATATGTAAATAGGATATCATCCTTCCCTATTTGACCATTGGAATCACCTGACATAATGAGAAAATTGTGAGAGCAGACACTTTCTTTTACTCCTTTCAGATTGGAGTAAAAGTCGTCTACTAATGTTTTGTCACTTGTGTTGAGTCGTAACAAGCAAGTAACAAGTAACATGATAAACTTACTCTCAGCAGGAAAATTACTTCAGAACATTTCTATGTAAAATTATTCAAGGTTGGTTAACCAAAATATTTAAATAAAAATAAAGTTGTAATTTTTATAAAAATTACATTAAAATGATAAATTATTTTTATAATTATTCATTTTTAAATCTTTAATATTTTAGAATTTTTAATTTATTTCCTAAACATTTTTATGTTGTCTTTGTTATACTACAACAGCAACTATAAATGATAACAAAGTTAAAATAAAAACATTTCAGGACAGTTTAACATTTTGCGGGGAACGGTTCTGAGATGATGGTTAAAAAAGTTAGTTTGTACCCTGCAACTGACATTGGTTTATATGATAAATATACCATGTGCATTTCAGCTTATATCTGCTTTTATTAAAACATTTTTGGTAGTGTCTGATTTTATTATGCAACTCAAGGCTTGTACATTATATTGTAAATTATATATATATATATATAATAACTGATAATTATTTTTAATTTCAAATATATAAGGATTGGCATGGGTCATATAAAACATATAACCCCAAATAAGATATTGTGAAATAACTGATTGATGAGAATGCAACATTAGAAAAAGTTGTATAAAGACAAGAGAACAATTAAAAATGAAATTGAAAATATTGGAAGATCAGAAGAAGAAAAACTGGTTTTCCAAATAATACAAAAAGAGATTTGAGATGTAACCAGAAAGAAAATTGGATTGAAGAAGTGGGTGTTGTGAATGAAAGAGCAAACATACAGAATATTGCATAAAGACATTAATGGAACCACACTACCAGCTTATAGTAAACAACACAAAAAGTGGAACCTAAGTTAGCTGAAGTAGTACATGAAAACTGACTTCTCAACACAAATTTATAATGATGAATGTAGAGCTACATTAGATGGTTGGGATTGAGTTCTTCATGGAAATCGTCAACCAAAATAACTTAGAAAACAGCAAGGGAAATGGTGTAATATTTTGTGCTCATCTTGTTGGCAGTACAATTATTGATTAAAGTTGATGATAGTGCCAAAATAAATAAAAAAAAAATGATTGTAAGTTCTTGGACAACACACTTTTTGAGTGGTCCCAGGCACAATCAGGAAACATCACCCTAAAGACTAAATTCATGCAAGATGGTGCTCTTTTACATTTAGCAAACATGACCCTTGTCCTAACTCAACAAAAAAAGATTTCAAAGACACCCAATTAAGTGAAAAATCCCCCACGCCCGTAAATATTAAACAAACAAAACTCTTATCCATCATTGAAAGGGATGGCTATGAAAATGGAGAAAAGTATTCAAGCCAAAATCTCAAGAAACAATAAAAACTGCTGCAATAAATGCTGAAGTGAAAGAATAGAAAAGTTAACAAAAGATCAATGATAAAAAAGACTAATGAACAATTATAGAATATCCAAGACCCTCATTAATATTTAAAATAATAGTTTAATCAACTATATGGGATTAAACATCAATTGCAAGAAAACAAACAACCTAACATACAAATTACAAATTGAAGATACCAAAATCAAACAAGTACAACAATTTAAATATCCGTGAATTGTTTTAACAGCGGAAGGAAAGTGTGACATTGAAATCAAAAGGCATGTTGGGATAGTGAAGGATAGAAACAAAGAAGAGTACTTAACTGTTATTTAATATCAAGCTTCCTGTATAGCAATGAATGCTGGAAAAATTTCACAGATGAAGAGACTTGAAGCAGTAGAAATCTGGTTCTACAGAAGGATGCTGGGAATACTATGGACTTGAACATTTGAGAAAGTTTTGGAGAAAATGAAAACAAAAAAGAACATTTCTACTTAATATCAGGAAGAGACAGTTGAAATGTCTAGGGCACAAAATTAGGAAAAGTAGGCCCGGGAAATTTCATACGTACAGGACATATTGAAGGCAAGATGGACAGAGGTAAACAACACATAACTTACCTAGTTACCATCCTTGAGTAAATGGATGATGGAACAAGGTTTAGGAAAGACAACAAAAAGATAAAATGTATCAAGAACTACACAGGACAGGAGATTGTGGAGAGTCATGATTGCCAATGTCCTGAAGGGACATGACACAGAAAAGCGATATAGGATATTTTGCTAAACAAATATGTTTCTATAGACTGTATCTTTTGGGTTGATTTATAAATAAAAAATGATGTTACACTTTGTTTGCAGAATAAAATCTGACACTACGAACATGTTATTTTTGCTATTTTTAATCAGTGTAGAATTTATAAGCTCAAACTAACACAATATAGTGCTCATATAAATGCAAAATTGAACATTTAATCGCAACAGCGTTTGCTGAATTTTATTGTGAAAATATTGACTTGTATTGTAAAGGCTGACATCATGTAATTATATTATAATCTTAAATTTAAGTGCGTGTGGGATTTTATGACGTAATTTAAATTTAATATCAAGTTATCATAAGCCTTAATTTAAAATGATCTTTCATATTTGATGAATAAATAAACTTCATTACAGAATGTTTTCATGAAAGTGGAAGCAAAGCAATTCTGGCTTCTAAGAAAGACACCAACTGTTTATTTGCTTGTCTTTTTATTGTTTCTTTTCCTCTCTTGTCTTGACTGACAATCAGTTTGGATGCATAAGAGATGTACATGCAATTTTATTGAAGCTTTAAATTAAGAAACAATTTTCATCTAAAATGAAAAACTAGATTATAGTATGAAAAATATAATATATATATGCACACTCATGTCACTAATTCCATAACCTAATGATAAAAAACATTTATTTTACATAAGAACTACTTATTTTTCTATATAATCTCTTTCCTTGTCAATGCCCTTAATTCAGTGCACTGAACAGAATTCAATGAAAATTTAAAATCAAAGTTCAACCACTCACATAGTAAATTTTATACAAAAACTTGCACCTCAAGGAAGCGTATTAAAATTGACCATTGATGTAAATAAACATGTTAATAATTTACATTCTCCATTGTTAGGTTGTCTGTATTTCTTTGGAATAAAATGTCTCAACAAAAACAATTTTCGGATTGAATCTCAATCTTCTTCCATTACTCGTTCAACTTTTCATTCAAACTGAAATCAATTTTAAAAATTTTATCCATATTTACATTTTTACTTTTTATGAATAATGTTCAGATTTTTGTTCAGAAGGGGGAAGCTGCTTGCTTTGAAAATCAGCATTCAACAGCCTGATTTTTTACTTTGGTTTAATTACTGATCACTGGTGCCAAGAGAAATAGGCCTCGGTATCAGCTACATAACAGTTTCTTTATGGATTGCTCATAGAATTCTGTGTCAAATATTAAATGACTTTGAAAACTCATCTCTCTTGCCTACAAATCTAATCTGAAGTCAGTGACACATTTTGATTTTAAGAACAAACACGCACACACACACACATCAGAGCATAACAAAAGTGTTCTTTAATCAATTATCTAGTTTTTTTTTTAAGCTTGTGTAATGCTTTACATATGGTATCTTTTGATAACCCTGGCTGTTTGGAGGAAAGTTTGAGTACTGGAGATCAGGTTCTCTTCTACCTTAATCTACAGTTGATGATTGTCTAATTCTAGACCACTTCCTTTACTTCAAGGGACAAGACACTTCTCTTAAAAGGCTTAAATCAGTTTTAGGCCAGATGTTCAGATATTGTTTTAGTTCTTCCCACTTATTGATTTCTGCAAACAATGTCAGTATCTTTGAACCCCAGTTTTTAAAAAATTCTTCAAATCTCAATATTCGTATCCATCATAATATGTGAAACAAAAGGTACACATTAATGATGATGATTGAGACGTGGATATGAAATGGTCTATTAAAAATGGAAATAATTTTGATACATCCTAATCGATATTAAGTTTATGTGATGAAAAGTAAATTGTTCTATTAAAATATTTGGATAGAAATAAATATGAATTTATTAAACTCTATTTTGATTACAAGTATTTTATTTTTTCTCAGATTGTTCAGATTAAATTAGAATTTGATATTCTTTGGCGAGCTTCTAATTTATTGAAATTGATGCCAGTTGATAAAAATTGGTTCTTTTTATATTTTCTTGTTTCCGTGATTTACTCTTTGGATAATTGTGTTCTGATTTTGGTGATTATGTCATATTGATTGAAAAAACCATTTCTTTTTTGCTTTCTTTTTGACAAATTAAATGTTATAACAATGAATGTCTCATTTCACCATGAATTTCTGAAATGAGATGCTGTTATGGGGTTTTGTTTGAGTCACTTTCATTATCTTTTTCTGTTTGACTTCCTCAGATGAGGAGTTATTATTTATATTCAGACTAATGTCCTCATCTTTGTCGTTATCCTCAAAATGTTTCAGCCTTTGCGACAAAAGAGAAACCAAGATGTAAATAACATAACTTTTTTCATCTTTCAAGGAATTTCATTAAATGTTATGATTTTTTTTTAATAGATATTTTCGTTTGTAAATTTTATAATGTTTGCACTTTCAAAATAACTGCTTTCCATGGTTATGGTATCACAGGTCGATTGTTTGACCTAATACAATCATTCCTGTCAAACCGTGAATTGAAGGTCGTTCTCAATGGATTCATCTCCAGCTCCTATCCCACTAACGCAGGTGTTCCTCAAGGCTCCATCCTAGGCCCTACTCTGTTCCTCATATTCATAAATGACCTTCCTGACGCCATAGACTCCCAAGTCGGCATCTATGCAGACGACACCACAATTTACTCCTGCCTCAAACACAAATCTAGTGATGCTGACAAAGTTAACCTGGCAGTTCAAATAGAAAAGTACCTCCAATCGGTTGTGAACTGGGGCAAGAAATGGATGGTTAACTTTAACGCCTCTAAAACAAAACTGCTCTCTATTAACCACCACAAGGATCCATCCCTGCATCCCATTAGAATGTCTGAAGACCAACTTCTCGAGAGCTCCTCTCTGCGGCTGCTCGGTCTCACGCTGGCCACTGATCTGAGATGGAACAAATACATCGAGTCAATTGCATCATCCACCGCAAGGAAAGTTGGCTCCCTGTGCCGAGCCAGGAAATTTTTCTTCCCGGAATCGATCCTCCAAATCTATAAATCGACCATTCGCCCTTGCATGGAGTATTGCTGCCATATATGGTCAGGAGCCCCTGCTGTTTGCCTCAGGGTTCTTGATAAGATCCAGAGACGGATATGCAATGTAATTGGCCCTGATCTGTCATCTCGTCTGCAGTCGCTCTCTCACAGTCGCGACGTTGCCTCGCCCTGTCTTTTTTACAAATACTTTCACGGTAATTGCTCCGAGGAGCTGCTTTTGCTGGTTCCTAGGCCTCATGAATTTAAACGTCCTACGAGGCTGGCATCCCGTTCCCACCACCTCACCGTTGAAACTGTTAGATGTAGATGTATCTTCTACTCCAATAGCTTCATGTCTCACACATCTCGCCTGTGGAACTCCCTTCCTTATTCCTGTTTCCCTGACAAATACAATCTCCAACTATTTAAGTGTAACATCAATCGACATCTCCAGTTGCCTTGATCTATCCACTTCCCTTCTCCACATCCTTTCACCTTTCATTCCTATCTGCTCTTGCTCCAAATCTTCTGTAACCCCCTTGCCTTGATCGATCCACTATCTTTCTCCACATCCTCTCCTTTACCACTCCTATCTGCTCTTCCTCCAAACCTTCTGTAACCCCTTGCTTGGGGTGATAAGCTTAAAAAAAATATATATATATATATAGGTTCAGCTTCTTCAGAAAGACAAAGCTGTGTGTAAGGAAAATGTCTTAGGATTATTGAGTATAGGAGGGGCAATAAATTAAATTGACAACCAGAGACCAGAAATTTTTTTAGTGTTTACATATATGAGTTAAAGATCAAATGCAGATCGGAATCCGACAACACGTTAGAACTCTCTCTATTAGACAGACACCCATGCACAATTACAAATACACGTTACCATCTTATACCCACTTAGACATACCAGCATTTTTACAAACTTACTTACATACAGAATTACCTACCGTTTTAATGTATGTGATACATGACTGACCAATGAGAATTGACCAAAACAAAATTGAAACTACCAGAGTTTCTGTCCTTTTGTCTGTTTTTGTCTCTGATGAAGCTTTAATAAAAGTGAAACATGTTAGATTTATATATGTTTCCCATTTGTTCTTTATATCAGGTGCCCCCAAAAGTTTTGGTCGATTTTTATAAGGTAAATTAAAGATGAATATTTAAAGTCTTAAATGTATTTATTCATCAAAATATGACCCATCACATTCTATGACCTTCTGCCAACGGTTCAACAACTGAGTAATGTCATTTTTATAAAAGTCCTTGGTTTTACTTTGGAAAAAGTTATGCACTTCCGTTTTCAAGTCATCTTTATTATTAAATGTCCTGTTCTTCATATGATTATCTAAGCCTAAAAACAAGTGAAAATCTGTGGGGGAGAGGTCTGGTGAATACGGTGGATGCAGCATAATCTCCCACTTTAGCTCTGATATCTTGGCAAGGGTCGTTTTTGCAATGTGTGGGCGAGCATTGTCCTGGAGAAACAAAACTTGTTTTCTGTTTACTAATGCAGGCTGTTTCTTCAGCAAATTTCCCTGAACTCGTTCAAGTTGCCCGCAGTATTTGTCAGCAGCAATGCTTTCACCCGTTCTTAAAAACTCATAGCCAATTATTCCTTGATATGTTCACCAGACACACAGCAAAAGTTTTGTTTTTTTGAATAGTGGTTTCTTTGAAGTTTGTGTCAAAGGATCACCCGGCGATAACCAATGATGTTTCCTCTTAGAGTTTCTATACATGATCCACTTTTCATCACATGTCATAATTCGATCAAAAACGGGTTCTTTTGTTAGTCTGCTGCGATGAGAAGAGCATATGGTAAGCCTCTGCAGTTTGTTTGCTGGTGTTAAGTCGTATGGCACCCATTTGCTTAATTTCCATTTCTTCCCCAGCTGGTGCAAATGCAGTCTTATAGTTTCATCGCTTACATTAAACCTCGAAGCTCGTTCATGACATGTTAAACCTGAATCTGATTCTATGGATGCCTTTAAATCCTCATTGTTTAGGGATATTGGTCGTCCAGCTCAAGGTTCATCTTCGAGGGTTTCATTGCCACAACTAAACTTATGAAACCAATTACGTGCAGTTCGTTCACTTACTGCACCTTTGCCAAAGGCTGTACTTTTATATTTACACATGCTCTATCTCTGATATTGAGCACTTTATCCCATAAATATAGCACACTTTAAGACTATATTTCTTCATATATGTATGTATGTATGTATGTGTGTGTGTGTGTATGTGTATATATATATATATTAGAATGGATTTTTTATTAATCTCCCAGATTTTTAGCACTCTAAATGTTATTTTTAGTTGATACATGTATTTGAGTAGATGTTCCATTTATTTTTTAAACAGTATATTTATTTATTTTCATCTGCTGGCCTGAATGTTTGAAAAATTTTAATTGTGCTCTCTGGCAGGATTTGGACCTGCATCGCTCAGGGCAGAAGGAACTACCACTAAGTCACAAAGTGCATTTTGTCAGGCAAGGCCAAATTTAGGCGCCATTTAGGAAAATGTCTCCCATCATAGACCTCTCAAACTTTCTTTCTATCTGCACATAGTTTCATATCCAAACGTTAAAGAGAATTTTAGAATGGAAAAAATGTATAAATTTTTCTCAAATGACATAATACACACTGTTTACAATAAGAAACTGGGCATCTATTTCAAGCACTGGTAACCACTAAAAATAGCATTTGAAGTCATAAAAATGTCAGATTAAAATTAAATTCATATATATATATTATATTTTAATTGCTTATAGACTGTTGTTTTTTTTTTGTTTTTTTTTTTTAAATTATTATAAACTTCTAATATACTTTATCATAATATTGTTGGAATATTGTTAGAATATATGTAGGTCTGTATACATATTCATTTCCCTTTTTTTTATGTGTGTGTCTATATGTTTAGGTGTATATGTATATGTTTATATATGTATATATATATGTATATGTTTATATATGTATATATATATGTATATGTTTATATATGTATATATATATGTATATGTTTATATATGTATATATATATATATATATATGTATATATATATATGTATATATGTATATATATATATGTATATATATATATATATATATGTTTATATATGTATATATATATATGTTTATATATGTATATATATATGTTTATATATGTATATATATATATGTTTATATATGTATATATATATATGTGTTTATATATGTATATATATATATATATATATATATATATATATATATATATATATATATATATATATGTATATATATGTGTATGTGTGTATATATGTATATGTATGTGTGTATGTATGAATACGCGGGTGTGTATATACGTATTTATATTTATATAGTTTTAATTTACGTTTGTTCGATTTTTCATGTATATGAGTGTATTTGTAAATGTATGTGTATATCTTTAGTTTATATGCATACATGTATACATGCCTATGTATGTATATGTAAATATGTATATGTATGTATGTATTTGTATATATGTTCATCTTTGTGTATATATATTTTTACTTGCTTTATTTACTTTTTTACGTTGGTGTATGGGTCGATATATTTATACGTGCTTATTTATATGTATGTATATGTGCGTATGTGTGTATATGCGTACCTGTATGCGTATATGTAGGTTCATGTGCAGATCTGTATGCGTATGTGTGAATGTATGATTATATATGGAGGTAGTTATTTACTCTTTCATGTAGTGTGTGGAAAACTATTTTTTTTTTTTTTAAATATATGTATTTATATATATTTATTTGCTTAAATTTTATCTATATATATTTGACCAGATTAGTTATATTTCAAGTTAAAATTTGTTTAATAACATATTAAGCCCCGAATAAGTTTCTTTTTTTTTTTCTTTTTTTTTTCTTTTTTTTTTTTTGGCTATCGCGTCTGATTGTCTAGGTCAATGAGCATGTAGATGTATGTGCCTGTGTTTATTGATGTCTATGTGTAAGGAAAGTACATGCATGTTTGGTTGCGTGTTTGTGTGCGTGTGTGTGTGTGTGTGTGTGTGTATGTATTCGTTTTTTTTTTGTTTTGTTTCTTTATCAAGGGTTGTATCTCGTCACCGTTTTTTTGTGTGTGTATATATATCTAAATATGTCTGGGCGCTTATGTATTACAACCTGAGTGTGTTTGAATTGTTTTAAGTGAGAGGTAACCACCATGTGGAAGTTAAACTGTAAAAATGTATACATTTTTGTCTGGAGCTACGAACATCCTTTTTAACATAATTTCAATGAAAAAATAAATTAAATAGCATATGTATTTTTTATTTTTATTTTTTTCTCCTCGGTAATTCTACAATTTAAAACTTAATAGAGATTTGATTGAGATTTCTAAATAGGTAATTTTTTACTTTTAATTTTAATTTCAAATTTTATAAATCTTTTAATATCTAGGATAACCTTGCTTCGTTGTCAAATTTTTTGAATTACCATATATACCTGTATTTTGATTGGTCATTCTAGCTTATGTAACAGCGTTTACTCCTAGCTAAGGATCGTTAATTAATTAATTTGAAACTTTTAAAATCATTTATTCTACATTCGACATCATCACTTGATAAGACACCAGAGGTGTTGAAACAAAATGGCTATTTTTGTAGTGATTTTATAACATATTTATGTTATAATATTTAAATAAATAAATGATTATATATATATATATATATATATATATATATATATATATATATATATATACATACACACACACACACACAGAGGTAATAATCAGTTGGTAAATAATCCAAGTGAATCCTAATAATATAAAATATTAAAACTGATCCACAAAGAAAGCTCAATATATATATATATATATATATATATATATATATATATATATATATATATATATATATATATATATATATATATAGTTAATATATTTTCAATTTAATTTGCATAAAATTAGAATATTTTAAGATTGATCTGCATACAAAAATATTTATAAATACTTGTTAAGAAAAATTCAACTTTTCTCTTCTGATAAATGTTTCATTTTTGCCAATGATTTACATTTTCTCTAAATTTAGCTATGAATAAAAGAAAAGCTACACGTCAGATTTAATTTTCATTTTTTTAATTAAAATTCCTATTTAATTGATCCTGACCAATTTATTTAACTTGATTTTTTTTAACTGTTTAGCCTCAAAAAATTACTTGCTTTGACTCATATGTTGAACTAATCATCTTTCCATATTCTCTAATGATGAAAAATCATTTTATACAACAAATATTTATTTTTTGAACTTATTCCTTTTTTATGTAATTACTTTATTAACAAATCACCAAGATTGAATATTATAAATTGAAAATTTCAGATCAAAATTCAGCTATTGATCTAGAAACTAATTGATACATCATAATAAGAATGAAATTGTTATAAACTAAATATGTTGTTCCATTACTATTTTTTTGACTAAGATTTTTATTAAAAACTTTTATTTTATTTCAACCCATTTTGATTATTGTTGAGTATAATAATGTGACTGTTCTTCCTAGACTAACTGTAGTAGAAAGAATTCCAACTGGCGTTTCCCTATTGTGTACATCGATTCAATTGAGCAAAGTCTGTGGCCTCATTCTGGCCATGCTTCCTTACACGGAGGTCAACAGTGAATGGAAAGTGGTCATCCTCTTCCTCATGGTATTACAGGGACTCAAAGCATTTGTCTTTGATTCAAAAATCGAACTCTCTTTCTATCAGGTAAGATAACGCCTTCGTTTTATTTCTTCTTTTCATACACCACTTCTCGTTAATGGTCACTGAAATGAAACGGGAAGTTCTTTCTTTGATGTTATGTATAAGCAAAATCTCAAACACTCCTCTCACTGTCTTTTCTAATGTCAACTCATTCATCTGTGTGTGTGTGTCTGTGTGTGTGTCATTACCTCTCAGGATGTGGGCATTAATGATCCTCCACAGCTTCCTGCCTTTTGTTACTTTTAGCAATGTTTATTTTTTAATGATGCCTCATTGATTTTGCTCTGCAATCCATTTACTCAAAATTTGTCAGTTTGGTTTCTCGAGGTATTCTCTGCTTGTCTTGCCTTCAGTATGCCCTGTGAGTTTTAAATTCTATCAAACACTTTCGCCCCATCCCCTCAACCTCCGGCATCTTACTCTCTGGGTTGAGGTGTCTACTCAGTCCTAACCAAACTTAAGGGAGTGACCGGTCTGCTCGTTTAATCCGGCTTCCTGCCGACATTGTGATTTGTTTGATCTAGAAAGCAGAAGTGATGTCCGTCCATTCATGTTTGACTGGAGATGTAGACACGGCTGGGGAATCTGCGCTAAGAAATTTAGAATGCAGCAAAAAAAAAATTAATATCTGCAGAAAGCTGGACAAGCAACTATTCAATGGTTGAATTGTTAATGTCTTTTATATAGCAGAAAAGAATAGTCGAGAAAAGAAACTGGTTACAGAAAAGAAAAGTATTTAACGTAAAAACTCATACACTGGATTCTAGACACAGAGAGAGTGTATGTGATTAACTTGTTGTTAAATTGTCTCAGAACGATATATGACTCTTGCGATGGAGGGATAAAGATTTCTGTGCGGGGGCTTAAAGTTATAGTGGCGTTCCTCCTCCCAACGCTTGCCCGGGCCAATTCTCTTTTCTCTCTTCAAGAATTTTCTCCAGTCTGACCTTTTTCAGCATAACTATGCGTTTATATAGATAAACCCGGCTGGTTATAACTGACCCTCGGCCCTACTACTTCTCACGTGATTATCACGGGGGTTCTGGCTGCTTCCACCAAAATCATGTGAATTCCAAAGTTCCTTCTAGCTTACTCAGCTCTATTTCAATTTTTAATCGATAAAAATTATTTCAACCATTTCCATTGTCTTCTGATGACCCAGATTCAACGGGTACAACTTCAGCCCTAGATCCAATTTCTCCATCAGTAAACAAAATGCTCTGATTTAATTTCGCTATTCAAATATACTCCAATTTCACTAAAAAAATGTGTGTGTGTGTGTGTGTGTGTGCGTGCGTGTTTCCCAGACTTTCTCTCTCTGTCACACTCCAAACTCTCTTTTCTCATGATGTGTCACTTTTTGATTGTTACCAACCCTAAACCCTTTGTAGTTTCTAGTCCTCTTAAAACTTCCTCATTTCTCACATGTTCAGTTCACTGGTATTTTTAACACTTGTCAGCAGGACGCCATCTCAATTGCCTGAAGTCGTTTTGTTTTTTTCTCCATTTGAAGTAAAAATCTGAAGCATTCATTGTGATATCAGAGATTAGATATTACATTGCCATCTTGTCCTCTTTCTAACAGTGTTTTTCAAAACCTTAATACTTTGCTCAATTTTCCTCACTATTACAGTTCAATTTCTACTTTACACACTTTATGTCATCTGTTAGTGTATTAAGAAGATAGTTAAATTTCTAAAGACCTGTTTGATTTTGACATCCCCCCCCCCAATACATAGCTCCCATCTTGTGTTGTCTCTTTTGCTGATAACCATGCATTCTGTCTGACAATTAATGGCTACTTCTCTCTATAAAATTTTAATAAATAGAAAATGTGTCAAAAGAGATTAGAGTGCTTGTCACTTTCAATCTCATAAAAGTAAAATAATTTGTAAGTTTTACTAAATAATGTTTCCAAGATGCAATTCTAATGATACTGGAAATTCAGATTGGCCAAAAAGAGGAGCTGTAAAGTTATCATCGTTGTTAATCTTTTATTTATAGTTAATCCTTTAGCATTCGGCCCCCCCTCCCGCCGGTGTATATTCCGCCATTATAGATATGACATTGTCACCACCAGTAATACAGGAAAAGCCATGTAAACAGTGAGACTTTGAGAGCCGATATGGTGGGTTTGAATGTGTTGAATGCCAAACGGTTAAATTTGTCTAATTTATAAATTAAACTTTGTCCTAGTTATTTATCTGTAGGAAAAAAAAAAAGGAAGTATTTATAAGGTTTGGTGGTATCCATAGTTTCAAGTATCTGCTGGGTGCCTTACAAGATATCTCCCATAGATAAAGAAAGACTAATGTACTTTAAACTCCCATTCCCAACACAAAACATAAAAAGAAAGAACACCAAATCAAAATGTGTTGGAAGAATTCAAGGGGTTTTGTATTTGGCATATTTGTTTTATTTGTAAAAGGAAAAGATTTTTAGTAAGTTACTAAACTTAATTTTGTCTCATTCAACGCAATGAGGAGAAATAAGTAGACTGTGTTGTATCTATTTTCCATGACGGTGGGACCTTTCTGATTCTTACTCAGACTTGAACACCTAACTTGAGCCCTAGTGTGAAGGGTGCTACTATCTTAACTACAAAGAAAAAAAAAATATTCAGGTCTAAAATCAAAATAAGTTTATAACCTAATAATTACTTTCATGAAACCACAATACCTAGGCTTTAAATATTCAAAACTGAAACAAGAAGAAGAGCTCACTTATTAAAGTTCAAATAAAATGGAAGTTTGCATGGAAAATGTTATGAGACAATGATTTTAATGCTTAAAGTATTTAGTCATGTGCCTTCCAGAATTAAAATGAGTGGATTTTTCAGTTTTCCAAGGGATTTATGGAGACCATATTTGGCTTCTTTTTTTTTTCATTTATGAATTATTTTTTTCTCAACTACAAATAAGATTAGAGGTAAAGTAAAAGTCCAGAAATCTGGACCAATCAAGAATGATGCACAGCGGCTTCAACCAACCTCGTGGTTGCCTTTTTGAAAATGATCAGTTAAATTGGAACAATACCAAAATGTTTTAAGTTGACCATTTATAATTGATGCATTTAGAAAGCTATCAAAAATAGATGGGCATTGTTGTGAGAAGAGAAAAGAAGTCAGTTGAAACATTAAACTTTTGAAATGACACTATATCTTCAAACTTTGTGCATGTGCAGAAGATGAAGAATTGTCTCATCGCAAATCCGTAAAGATGATATATGAGAAGTATTTTAAAAAATCAGAAACATTCTAATTTGAAAATATTCTGTCCAAAAGCAACCCAACTTGTGGTCAGTTGTTTTAAATCATTTCCATTTTGTTTACTGGAATTTTCATTTCAAATCCAAATTATTTTAATATAATCTCAAGGTTTATATATTCTTTTTTTTGTTCCAAAATCTTTCTTTTTCCATTTTTGGCAAATATTTTATTACTCTTTAAATTTTTTTGATAAACAAAATGCCTTTGATTTGCAAAAAAGAAACTATCAATATGAACCAGTTTCTCTTAATTCTAATTAAAGTTAAATTTTTCAAGTATTGCCCTAGAATACAAAATATCTAAACCTCAACTTAGTCCATATTTTCAGATTTTTACTGTACTGTGTTTTTCTTAGTCTTTGTTTTCAATGCCTGTGTATTGTTTTCAATTAGAGGGCAATTATCATAGTGAATGGAATAAGAGACTATGGCAGTTCCAGGTATCTGGATTACCAAAGTTAAGCAACATTGAGTTTGATCAGTACCTAGATGAGTGACAGCTCGTGAATACCAGGTGCTGTAAGCTTGGATGTACAGGTGGTATAATGGATAATGACTCTAAATTATTAATCAGTGAGTCAAGTTCCAATTCCAGTTGGGTTTATTATATACACTTATGTGACACCAAGCCGTCGGCCTGTGGTCAACTCCCAGTCGCAGCACGAAGCTGTAAGGTTTCTTTTACCGGCGTTTTGGGGTTGACTCTTTGTCGCTGCCACCAGCCTGTGTCCCGGTCATTCGGTGGTCATCACTACTCAGCGAAATCCCCTGGTCAGGATACCAATATGTGACACTTAGCCGTCCAGGGTCAAATCCAGTGGTCAAGGTACCAGGGTCGAATTCTGGTCGTCGATGTTAACGGCTTCACCAGCTGTTCCGGTTCAATGCCAACTCTATCGTTCCCAGCTCACTTGCAACGTCTGGTTACTGGAGTAACTGCCTTGATCTCAAGTCTAACCTACGCACGTTGTGACTTTGATCTTAGGTAGACGAGATCAATCAGGCGTCAGGCTGTAGTATAAGTTGAGTCCAAATTGAAGGTGGCATTGCACAAGCGCAAAGAAAAAAAAATAAATGAAAGAAAAACCCAAGAGGTCCAAGTATGTTTAAGAAATAACAATTCAACTTTATCCTTCTGTTGTATACAGGTGCGTGTTTTTCTCCCAGCCCGTTTCCTACGAAATGTGACACTTCTATGTTTCAAGCAAGTTGGTATCGTAAGTCAACTAATTTAGTTTTTAAGTGCTGGCTTTACTTCGTTCGTCAGTATAACTTGCTATCGGTAGCATCGGCGAAGTCGGGGGTCATGGAATCTCTCGGTCAGCTTCTGTGAGGAAACACCCTGGTTCAAAACCAGCTCAACTCAACTGCAACCTCTCCAGCTCTATCGTCGAACGACCCATCGTCGTTCGTTTATATGGGTACCGACCAAAACCCGGTGTGTGGGCACGACGCGGCCTGGGGGGTCTCGATAATCTCTATTTCTAACAAGAAATCTCTTTGTTGTCAGGACAGGAAAACTGATTATTTCCCATTTTTGGAAAATTAGCCACTTCCCATTTCAAGGGGGTCTCCGTCGTTCGTGAGGGAAGGTCGGGGGGGAGCTATCCTCCTGGACTCTTTCTCTCTCACATTGATATTTCATACCAATCCCTTCAGTGGGCGTTAACATCTTCTCCGCCTTTCTCATCCATTCACCTCCGCCTATCACCATGCTACCATACGACCAATGATCTCTCGGCAGTGTGGGTGTGGCTAAGCTGGCCTCCTTAAAATTATAATCTAGAATTTTTGTTTACAAAATTCTTTTATCATATGTTCTCTTTTTCCTGGACCACCCAAAAGTCACTTACCCAGCGCTCGTATCGTCTCATTAATCACTGTCAAAGTTTGCCATCTCCAGGTCAGCTTTATCATGGAATCCTTGACCTGTTAAGAAACCAAATTCTTTTTATCTTGTCAAATCTCAATTCTCCACTATTTTCTGGGGACTGCTAAAAGTTTACAATTGCCACATTGCCATTCGGCATCTTAGTGTCTGTTGGCAAATTAAATGATAACAATCCTCTCACCTATATCGAGACAATGCCAAAATTTTATAATTTCCACATTGCTTCTCTTCACCTGTATCTAAGAAAAGAAATTAAACGATATCTTGGAAAGACAATTAACATTGATTCTCACTGCCTGTATCGGCATTCGTCTCCACCAAAATTTTTATGACCAGCACCTGTTTTGGCCGATAATTCCATATTTGCCTTTCTTTCTATCTCCCTCGGCGATAACTCGACTTGGCTAGATTGCACACGTAGCTTCTTCTCAGTTTTTTTGGTAAACAAATTAGAATCTTTGTCTTTCGTTATAGCTCTTTTTTTTTTCCTTTAAGAATGTCTATTTTCTGTTTTAATTTCTATGGTTAATTAGTTAGCCAATTACCATAGCTAAATAGTGTCACACTTACACCCAAATACCCTTGGGAACAAATATGAATCCACCTCTTCTTCCCAGCCCCAGCTATTGGTTAATTAGTAAGACTTGTATCAGTAAATCATTATTTTCTCCCACCCAAATTCTTATAATCTAATATCTTCTGACTTTAAATAACCTGCAAAAGGTTGATAAATCATAAAAACCAAATAAATCAATTAATCCAGTTATCTTTTGCATGATGTTTAAAAGATTAGTAGACTTAATGTTCTGCATACCAATTAAATATTTCTGTGATAAACTGAAAAAAAAACCCCATCAAAGCAAAACTCTTTTATTCTCAGAGAAACATCCAATTAGTCGTCTTCAATTCTGATTAAATTGTGTGATTAGAATTTCAGAATTCTTTTTATTTATTCTCTGTGAATTGAAATTGTTTTTTCTTTTCTTCAAACATTTTTCAATAAGCAAATAATTATTTACTGAAAGATAATATTTAATAAATATTTTTGTTTTTTTCTTGTGATAACCCCTTTTTTTTCTTCTCTGCTTTTCAGGTGATATTTCATTTGATTGGATTGAGTCTTACACTGGCTCTCAATATTCAACCTCTTTTGACGATGTTGTCTTACTATTTCCTTGGTAGCCAACCCTCTCTCTCCGACCTCACTGGTATGTTACTCTTGCTTTCAATTCTCCTCACAAGCAAACAGGGTAAAAAAATTATTTCAATTAATGCTTGAATAGATTAGAACATTTAGAAACTTAAAAGTAATTTCAATGTTTAAAAAAAAGTCATGTTTTGATTGTTGAATTATTTTGTGGTTGAGTTGAACACTGCATATTATTTTGAAGGCTTTATTTCATTTTGTGCACTTAAAGAAAAAAATACCTCATAATAACTTAAAAAATAAATGGTAAATTCTATCTATGTGTCTGAAACTCGTCTAACTTGGACTACACTACATAAACATGTTATACCTTTTTGGAATCATGATGATCCCGGGATTGAAAATCTGACCTGCATCTGGTGCTTGAACATCCAGCTTTGGGATTTGTGTCAAGATGATGAGTGAACAATTAAAAATTCATATTTTAAAATAACTGAAAAGAAATTAGTGACGTTAAAAGTTTTTAATTTTTATTGCGTTTAAACTAACACAAAAACTTTGTGAATTTTAAAATTTTTGTTTTGCATTCAGTTTAAAATATCTCTAAAACTTTGTGAATTGAGGAAATCACTTTTATTTCTTCAAAATGCCAAGGAATCAGAGTTAAAGTATGAGGTTTCGTGACGTGTGGTTTTGAAGTTCCACAGAGTTTGTGATTTGAAGAACTCGATTTTCGGTCTGAATTGGAATTTTGGCCTAAATCGGACTCTTCAACCCAAATTGGTCTTTTAGCTGAAATTGAACTTATAGCCCGAATTAGAATTAAAATGAGGTTTTGAAGTTCCATGGAGTGAATTAAGGAATTCAAAATTATTTCTTCAAAATTATCATTGCTGTTTTCTAAGCTGGACCCTAGGACCCTTTAGTTTTGGACCATTAGCCCAATTAATCCCTCTGCAGGAGCTCACTTAAAAGTCTGCACAGGCAGATTTGTAAAAACTTTTTTTTTGGTGGGGGACTAGTTTTCTTTTTTTTGTTGTTGTCTTTAATCCATTTTGACATTTGTATCTTTCTGTTTTAATTTCTGCATTCAATTTTATTGACATGAATTTCGTTTTTAAAAAAAGATTTATTCTTCATCTTGATGATTTAATTAATTGAAAAAGTAAGAAGGACTCTGCTACAGCTTGAAGAATTCATTTTTTTTATTTAAAAATTTTCTTTTACAATATTCAATTCTCGGAAAGTTATCTGAAGGGATTTGAACCTATGCCCCCACCCTCATTCCAGCCTACCATAGTTTAAGTAGAAACTAATGCTCCTGCCTACCATTTTGTAGATTAGACATTTGGAAGATACAGTGTAACCCGGATATAAGAGAGTTGTCGGGACCGGAGAATAAGTCTCTTATATCCGGGTTTCTCTTATATCCGGGTTTGGTCTATTTTGTTTAGGTAAGTATGGCTCTAATTTGGGACCAGAGAAAAGGCTCTCTTATATCCGGGTTTATCTTATATCAGGGTCTCTTATATCCGGGTTACACTGTACAATGAAAACAAATCTGTAGGAAGAAATAAATTAACAAAGAGAAAATAAGAAATGTCAAGAATTTTGCATGTGACTCTTTAATAACAAACACCATTAATGTTTTTGATGCTTTATCTGGTAAATACCCAGACTAATTGACACCTTTTCTTTTGAAATTTGACCCTTGTCTTCATTTTGTCTTCCACCTATATTGTTGAAGGTGTTAGGTTTGAATAAATTTATTTATCCACAGATGTAAAGTGAAAATATTTGTTAAAAAAATCTCATGAATTTTGATGTTTTTTCTTTTCTTCATTTCTGTATTGAATTTTGACTTTGGTGCACAATCTTCAATATCTATTTTTCAAGTCTCTGCCATTTTTGTTATTTCTACTTCAGGAATATGGTTGGTTCTGACTGGTTTGTCCATAATGCTGATGGCATCCATTTATTCATTGAAGAAAGAAGTCCTTACTAAAATTGGTCCTCTTGTTATTTTCATTGGTTTCCTTCTGCTTATTATTCAACCAAGTTGGACCCTCACCTGGTAAGCCTGACTTTGATTTTATACTTTGTACTTTTTGATAGATCAAATTTTATGTAAGCATTTTATATTTTCTCTCCGCACACACACTGTAAATAAATTGATCAAACTCTTTCTTTTTTAAAATTTTTAATCTCATTTATTGCTATCGAAAAAAAATATCAATTCTTAACAATTTTTTCTTTTTCCCTATATTACTTGTTGCAAACAGAAGGAAGGGAGCTAACTCTGGATTGTTGGAAATATTTAAAAATCAGAACTGGTTTCGGTTTAATGATAAAGGTTCTTTTCTTTTTTTTTTTATTAATCCCTATTTATTCTTTGCCCTTAATTCTTGTTTGTATTTTTACCCCTTAAATAAAAGTTTCATATAAATGTAACAATTTCAGTTCTGTGTGCTTGTAAATTTTGATTGTGATGCAATCTGGTTTAAAATCCCTTTTTATTTTCATGAACATTTATTAGTAACACAAAAGAAAGAAATGATCTCCAGTCATTAGGCATGTGAGAAAGTTCCCAGCATGATTTCTTTGAGGACTACAGACTGAATACACAGTTGAAAACTGACTGTTGGAAACTTTAGCACACAACTAATATTTTGCTATATTTTAAGTTAAACATTTTTGTTAATGTTTTTAAAATCTGGATACAATTTTGATTTTCTTTTTAAAGACCACAGACATATACATGCGGATAGAGGGCCGAGTGGTTCTCTTATGGCATATTACCAATTTTTTGTGATGCGTTTCTAATTGTTCTAATTTCTTCTTAACAGGCTGTCTCTTCGTCAGTGGGCCAACATCATCAGCATATTGGCAATTGTGCTCTTCTTTATTCTCCCCATGTCTCTGCCTCTTCCACTTGCCATGCTCACCTCCGCTGTCATCAGTGTCTGCCCAACCTATACCATCATCATGCACAAGGTACGAAAATACAGTCACCCCACCACCAACATTTGTTGGGCTTAGGTGGGCAGGATTTCTGTGAAAGTGAGAAAACGTGTAAATAGCCCTCCCCGCAACTTCAGTCTGGAATTTAGATACTGTTGAGAAGAAGTAATGTACTCATATCATTAAAAAGAAAAAAAATCAGAGAAATCTGGTATAAAAATATTTTTTGCATATTGTTAAGTTAAAGCTTAATAACATTATTACCGACAATAAAGCCACACCTAAAACATTGCATCGGCATCTTTCTTTGAATCCATGCTTAAAGAATCTAACTTATGTCTATCTTATACAAAGAATCCATGCTTAAAGAATCTAACTTATATCTATCTTATACAAAGAATACATGCTTAAAGAATCTAACTTATATCTATCTTATACAAAGAATCCATTCTTAAAGAATCTAACTTATATCTATCTTATACAAAGAATACATGCTTAAAGAATCTAACTTATATCTATCTTATACAAAGAATACATGCTTAAAGAATCTAACTTATATCTATCTTATACAAAGAATCCATTCTTAAAGAATCTAACTTATATCTATCTTATACAAAGAATCCATGCTTAAAGAATCTAACTTATATCTATCTTATACAAAGAATACATGCTTAAAGAATCTAACTTATATCTATCTTATACAAAGAATCCATTCTTAAAGAATCTAACTTATATCTATCTTATACAAAGAATACATGCTTAAAGAATCTAACTTATATCTATCTTATACAAAGAATCCATTCTTAAAGAATCTAACTTATATCTATCTTATACAAAGAATCCATTCTTAAAGAATCTAACTTATATCTATCTTATACAAAGAATCCATTCTTAAAGAATCTAACTTATATCTATCTTATACAAAGAATCCATTCTTAAAGAATCTAACTTATATCTATCTTATACAAAGAATCCATTCTTAAAGAATCTAACTTATATCTATCTTATACAAAGAATCCATTCTTAAAGAATCTAACTTATATCTATCTTATACAAAGAATCCATTCTTAAAGAATCTAACTTATATCTATCTTATACAAAGAATCCATTCTTAAAGAATCTAACTTATATCTATCTTATACAAAGAATACATGCTTAAAAAGATCTGCCATAGTGAAGTGACACTCCACTGCACTGAATGACCTCACAAAGGTGAAGACATTAGAACTAGACAGTCACACATACACAATTACAAATACACATTACCATTCAATGCCCACTTGGACATACAAGAATCTTCATAAACTTACATGCATATAGAATTATCTACAGTTTTAATGTATGTGATACATGACTGACCAATGAGAATTGACCAAAACAAAATTGAAAATACCAGAGTTTCTGTCTTTTTGTCTGCTTTCTCTCAAACTCTGACGAAGCTTTAATGAAACTGAAACGTTAAATTGATATATGCTTCCTATTTGTTCTTTATCTTATCATCCTGTCAGATTCTGATTCATATTTGATCTACAATTGATCTTTAACTCAAACAGTGTTGTGTTTCTTAGAATATTTTTAACTCAAATTTAAATATCTTTTTTGTTTTTCATCATTACATCATGACATGTATGAAGAGTTAAATGTAATTCTGTAAATGAATTGATCTTTTTTTTATGGCCTATCAATCTTTTACAAGTTATTTAAAGCCGGATAATATTTTTAGATGGCAAGAATGTTTTGGAGATAATAATGATTTACTGATACAAGTCCTACTAATTAACCCATAGCCGGGAGGAGAAGAGGTGGATTCGTCAATTCCCTCGAGGGTATTTGCATGTAAGTGAATGTAACAAGCCCGACAGGATCTCCAATTCTAATCCATTACCCATTACACCGCCGCCTGCACATCCAAGCTTACAGCACCTGGTATTCCCAAGTGGTCACCCATCTAGGTACTGAACAGGCCTGACATTGCTTAACTTTGGTGATTCATACAAGAGCCAATCTTTCAATGTGATATGGCTGTTAGCCTTGTGTAAATGAAAATCTTCAAAAGATAACGCACTGTCCGCATAAGAAACGGACAAATCAAAAGAATATGCATTCTTGCACTTCACTGGAATTTGGAAAAAAAAAAGAAAGTCCCTCTCTTTTACACTTTGTGATTGGAAGAAACAAATTTGTTTCTTTACAGTTTTCCTGTCAACACTGTCTCAATTAAAAATATTCTTAAAATATTAAGTTGGCCTGGAAGTCGAGACTCACTTAAGAAACAGAAAGAAAACAACAAAATTTTATGAAGCAATACCAACGTTTATTCTTCAAAATAAAGTCCATCATTCTCGATAGTCTTCTGCCAGCAATCAGCATCTGTTCCAGATTCCAGTCTGCTGGCTTTGAATAAAAATGAAACTGTAAACAAGCTTCCTTCAATTCATCAAAAGTGTTGAATTGCTAGTCATGGAGGAAGTGTGACATTGAGCGGAATAGGCCATAGTCACCCAGAGCAGAATCGGGTGTGAATTGTGAATGTAGAAGAATCTTAACAACGTCAATCTGTTTGAATTTCTCCTTAGTCAACCTGGCCTTGCATTGTCTTACTGTAACAAAGCCCGATGACCTCTATTGACCAAAGCAGGATGCTCCTTCTTTACTTTGTCGTGCACGCGGCCTAGCTGCTGGCAATAGAGTTTAGCATTGATGGTGCGACCGTGTGGAAAAAGCAGTACTCCCTGGAAATTCCACCAGACAGAGATCAAGATTTGTTGTTTTCTTTCTGTTTCCTAAGTGAGTCAGAACTTTCTGGCCAACCTCGTATAATTACTCAAATATTTAATGCATTTATTACTTACTAATGTTTTCTTTTTTTTTGTCTATGTGATTCATCTGCAATTTGCCACATCAGACCACAAAGCTAAAAAAATTTAATTATCAATGACAAAAGCTGTGAAAGTTCCTGCTTTCAGTTAATCCTTATGTATACATATATAAATGGCAGCTGTGTGTGTGTGTGTGGGGGGGGGGGGGGGCTAAAACTAAAACACTACAATAGCTCATGAAAAAATAAATAAGTGTACAGACTCATTATTATCCAAGTCAGCTTTTTGTAAAAAAATTATCATCGTACCATTGGTATTTATGAAGATATTTAAAATTAAAATGCATTAGAATGCATTCAAAATTCTTAGAATTAAAAAGTAAAAACGAACGTTAATAATTCTTATTCCAGATTAGGATTACCATTTGTTTTTTACTTTTTTATTCTGCTAAATGCTATACATGTATGCATTTTTAAAATTTTTATTTTCTTGAATTTATTTTCACATTTATAGTAAATGAAAGCTTAACTTAAAAAATGAATATTAAAACAACAAAGTAAATTTAAAAGAAAAAGAATATTAAATACAATTGTTTGACAAAAAGTTTAATATTTATTTATTCAAATGTTTGTGTGTGTGTGTGTGTGCACATATTTATTGAATTATTAATATTTTTCAGCCATTTTATGGAAAATAAGTTTTTTATTCAATCTTTAAAAAATAAACTTCATTGTTTTATGGTTTGTAACTAACATAAAAAAGTAAATAATTTTGAATTAAGTTTTATTAAAGCAAAAAACTATAGGGATCCTTAGTTTTTCAAAAAATAATTTAGATAAAATATAGTTAAATTTGTAAAACACAACTAATGTTGACCGTAAGTCATGTCTGTCTCTGCAAATTTTTATTTAACTAAAGTTTTTTTTCTTTTCAAATACAAATATAACTTGAAATGTAAATATAATTGCTTTTCAAAATTAAATTCTCAATGTATCTTGCTTTTACTCTCTTTGAAAATAGTAATTAATGTTTAAAAATAAAACTTTATTTACTTAAAAAATCTAAATTCCCCTCCAAAATAAATAGTAAATAATTATTTTTCAAAGAAGTAAGGCTCACTATAGTTTTTGTGTGCAAAAATGATTAAATTAGATATGTTTAAATATATCTTAATTTAAGTTTATTTACTTTTTTATTAATAATTAAAAAAAGGTTAATGAACTTTTATCTAAGTTTGATTTGTTTGAAAACAGTATTTATGTTAGTATTTAAATCGAAAAATAAAGTGTCTTTTTGAATAAAAATATGGGGATGCTCAGGCCCCTAAGACCCCCCACACACACCTGTGCTTGGTATTGGTAGTGTTGTATTTTCCTAAATTTAGTTATTTTGCAACAAATCAAAAAAAAAAAACAATGAAGTTTATTTTTTAAAGATTGAATAAAACATTATTTTCTATAAGATGGCTGAAAAATAATAATTCTGAGCAATGCCGGGTATCCCCTCTAGTCTGATTATAAAGAAAAGTTTTTTTTTAATTGTTAGATGAAAAAATGCAGTCACTCATTTCAATTCCCAGTGATTGTTTGAAAGTATTAACTTTAAATGTTTTTTTAGTGAGGAGTTCTGTATTGGATGATATATAGGCACCCCCCAACTCTCAGTAAAAATGTTTCAACAAGTACCTTCTGGTCATTTTGAAGTAACTGGTATGGAGACACTGAATAATTGTATCAAGCTAAACTCTTTCATCCTGTAGTATTAAATTTAAATAATGAGGAGGTCTTACATAACATCAAATGGGCTACTTTTATTGACACTGTTTACATCATTCAGACTGTTGTTCTCATTTTTAGTGCTGAACGATGGGAATACAGAGTGCAATGAATAAATCGTTGTCTAAATTAAACAAAAATTAAAATGACACTGACATCTCATTTTAAGAGATATATTTACCAAAATTACACAAAAATATCTTGAAATACTAAAGAGTAAATTTATTCAATGAAATCTCCATCGGCTTCAACCACGGCCTCCAGGTGACTTCTTGAGTCTGAGGCCCTCGCTAACAATTTTGCGAGTTCTTTTCTTATCCGAATGATCAAAGTGAGTTTTATGAGCTGCCATACCTTTGTAATCACCATTAGACTCCTCCAGCTCTTTCTGAATCTTCTGCACTATCCTCAGATTGACACCTAAACACTCCGAAATGTTCGTATTGGAGCTTTCGGTGTTAATGCCAAACAGTACATGCTGTTTCCAAATTTCTGGCAGAGTGAATTGCATGATGGTGCTCTTCTTCTCACAGATGGCACCCAGCTGACCTGACTATACTGTGCAGCCAACACAAAACAGACAATGAGCATGCCCAAAATTAAAAATATAAAATGGTGACAATTTACCCTGTAGTGTAAACCATTACAATACCTCATTTCAGAAATATATAGACAGATATGGTACTTTCGTTTCCAACTAATTTGAAGGCATGAAACACAAAATACACTTAATACTTAACTTTTATGATATTTTTGAAAACCTTTCAAATAAATATAAACTTTGTTTTTTGTTTTTCTTCCTTGGTAGATGTACACTCCAGAAGAAATGAACGAAGCGTTGCATCTGTTGTATATTCTGCTTGGAAGTTGCTCTCTGACATTTGTTTCTGTTGTCGTTAATTGGAGAACTGCAGGGAAATCTTTGGAGAGGAATGTTTCATTTTTGTAAGTAATCAAACCTTCCTTTGTCTTTAAACTGTTGAATCCATCAATGTCAATTTCCTGATATGATGTCCCAGTTTCTAGAACCTGTTATCTATAGAATGTCAATTTCAGATTCTATAAAAATAGCTTGAAATGTAGCATTCAAGCTAACACTACTCCAAGAATAGTGTGAATCTTTTGACTGCAGCCTTTCTATATATATATATATCTTATATATAAAGTACAATGTGTGTTTGTTTGTCCAAACAACTCCTCTGCTCCCACTAGTTAAATTTCAATAATTCATAGCTCATTCAAAAGCCATAGAAAAGTTAAGTGCAGGGAACGATTTTCGTTGAGCTCAGATTCAGGGTTGCCAGATTATGCGAGGTTAAAAATATATATTAATACATTATACTAGCCATTATTTTTGCTTTCATGGTTCAAGGGAAGTAACTCTTATTTTCCTTTTGTATCCAAAATTGCAATGCACGTTTTATTATAAATTAACTTAAAAGCCGCCCTATCGGGCAGCATTTAAGCTAGCTCCTGTGGAGGACTCTTGGTTTGGCCATCATGACAATAGCTCAGGAGGAGTAGATGTGATAGGCATCAATATACTACAGAAGAACTCAAAATTGATCGCTGCATTTAAGTATTGAATTAATGTTTAAACTTACCTTTTAAAATTTCAATGATAATTCTTCTACTGCCACTTAATTTAAAGACAATTTGATGTACGTAGGTCCTTATTTTCCGTACAAATAATTATTTTTATTTCATGAGTGAGAGAACAGGGGACAATTTATAATATAAAATTAATATAGTGTAAAAATGGGAAAATAGAATTAGTTATACATTCAACATTTGAAGAGTTAGAGAAACATAATAGCCAATTAAGTAAAACCTATTATGGAATCTATATGAAAAAAATGTGAAATTGGAGCTCAATTCTCCCATGAATTCTGAGATTAAAAAGCCCCAGCGCTACTTTATAGTAATTTGAAAGCCATGTTGTGACACAACGTCGGTTTAATGTGGGGAGCCCGAGCTCCTACAACCAGGCTAGAAAAAAAATTCCCTGAACCCCCGCAAACATCAGTTGGGCTGACCTCAGTGCGAGCACCGATCGCTCTCTCTGCAATGAGAGGGTGTGGCCTCAGGCATCTGTTCCCCAGGGCCAGGCACTTCTCAGTATGATTTTCCTTAATTGTGACTCTGTCCATCGACAGAACCGCCCATCAGTACACTCTGCCCGAAGACAGAGATGCAACTGATTTGCACTCTGCCCGAAGACAGAGATGCAACAGAGAGATGATAAAGAAACGCGTTACTACGAACTATTTTATTTTTTTGTTGCCCACCTTTGGGTTTGAAGTGGAGACAAGAGTGAGTGGGTGGCTGCATGTTGTGGTGCTCTCATTAAACAATAAAACCTTCTATTTTTTTCCAAATCTGAATTAATCTTAATTTTCCTCTTTGTAGATGTAGTTGTCTGGCAGTATTTGGAATATTGACCATTGGCGTTGACTACTTGACCACTGTTCCTGATACCAAGATGAGCAGGCCTTGCTGGCAAGTCCTAAGTATCATTGGCTGCATTGTCAGTGGATCACTTCGATTAATTGGTAACAAATTAAAGGTAAACATTTTGAATTTGATTATAAGAATTTTTATATTTACATACAACTGAAAAATTTCTTTTTTCTTTTTTAGTGAGGAATCCACAGAATTATTTTAGCGATATCAAGGAATTTTTTTTAGAAAAAGAAACTATATGACTCTGTCAGATTTTATTGGGCAACTCAGTGTTTTCTACAATAAATTTCACATTAACTAATCAAGGTTACTAATATTTTTAGGATATGACCAATATATTTTATGATTTTCAATTTATAATGTGTCCTTAGTTAAAAAAAAAAATATGATAATTTGCAGGTTTTTATTATGCAAATAAAATGCAACATACATTTTCATTTATAAACCACTCCAAAACATACAGGTTATAGAATTATATAGTTGATCAAAACAATATCCCATATCCCTGAATAAAATGTAACATTACATGTTAATATAAGCTTCTTAACATTCTATAATCTTCATCTACCTTTCAACTATTAAATTTCCTACAGTTTCAAATTTAACATTGGTTGTTCAAGTAGTTTTTATTGCTTCCCAGAGATGATCTTTGCTTAAATATTACTTTCTATTCCAATATACATCTGTTCTCATAATGGACAACAAATTTTTTATTTATATCTGGAGAAGCTGGAAACCATTCCATTAACTGGGTGTTTTTGAAATCATTTTTATTTGCAAGGTAAGCCATAGTTTTCCAGATTGTAAAGGGGCATAACCTTGCGTAAATTGCTCTTTGGCTAAAAGCTTCTTAGTTTTAAACTGAAAAAAGAAACATCTTATTCAAGAATGTAAAATAACTTTCTTTTACAGTCTGTCAAAGACAATCCAAATATCAGCACACATCAAGTGGCCTTAGCATGTTGTACATTTCATAGTACTATATGAAGGGGGTACTTCAAGAGCCGCGCCTGTATCTTTATCAATTGCAATATGTGCAGGGTGTTTCACTCTCTGATTACTCACCACGGGTGAACTTTTGCCGATGGTTTATTGCACAAACTGCTGAGCTATTGTTTGTCTCTTCAGTCTTGTTTATGGTTGAAGCAACATTTGGAAGAGATGCAATAACAAATTGACACAACCAACAGGATTCCCTATGGTACAATACAGGTTAGACACCAGCATCAGTTTACGATTAATTTGTGGGCTAGAATTTTAGGCGACTATCTGATAGGTTCATATATTTTCCCAGCATGTCATACAAGAGCTGTCTACAGTGACTTAATTTTGAACACACTTCTAGACTTGCTAGAGGATGTACTCCTACTAATGACGAAGATGCATCATAGGGCTCCAGCATATTTTAGTCATATTGTTCATGATGGCTGACATCTACCATGAAAGATGGATAGGTAGGGGAGGACTGGTTCCATGGCCTGCACATTCCTCTGACTTCAGTCCTTTGGATTTTTATCTATGGGACTAACTAAAACAATTGGTTTTATGCAGCAGACATTAATAATGCAGAGACGCTTCATCAAAGAGTCATGGGGGTCTGCGAAATCATTTGACACCATGTTTGAAAGGGTCTGCAAGTCAATGATCCAACAGGTGCGTGCGTGTGTAGAAGCAAGTGGAGGACATTTTCGACATTTGTTATGAGTTGCTGTGTTGAGGTACAACAATGTCTGTTTATATGAACATTTTACCTTGTTTTGGTATCAGAAAAAACCTGCCCCTAAAGTTTGTAAAAGTATTTTTGATACACCCTGTATATATCTATATTTGTTTTATATGACTGACCTTCAAGTTGCATAAGAAAATCTTAAGGCATGAAATAAATGATTGTAAATATTTCTAATGAAAACAGATTTTATAAGCTACAATTAAAATGATATTTTTAGCATAGAAATAGAAATACATCTTGGAAATTTTACCAATATTAATTTGTTAATGCTAATTGTGAAAACATTGCTATGCATAATAAAATCTGATAGTGTATTTCCATATTGATATTATTATACATAAAAAATATATTATATACAGTGTAAACAGAGAAATCAGCACTGCATGGTGACTGTCATTTTCACACCTTAAGCAATCATCAGATGATGTGTTCTGATAATAACTCAAGACATGAAATTTTTAGTCACCTTGCATTGTTGATTTCACTGTTCACACTTTAGGCCATCCTGAAGACTTATCTTTATTTTTATATATATATATATATATATATATATATATATATATATATATGCACACTCACACACGTACACACTTGTTATGCTAATATGATGCATGATTTATGTTGCTACAACAGAATTTTATAATTTAATTTTTTAGTTTTAAATTTTCATTATAACATGCAGCTTGCTTGCTTCAAGTGTTACTGAGTATGCCACAATATAAAACCAATTTGCTACTCATTACATGTTGGATGGAGAGGAACAAACAAAATATACATTGTTTATTGTATGGATTTACTGTATTTGATTTCACATAAAACCTTGACCTTGCATTTAATGTTATGGAATTAGGTTAGATACCATGTCTGGATAAAAATTAACTTACCAGATAGTTTGATCATATTTTTTTGCAAAAAAGTGTTGTATTGGGAGTGGTCTTATATGGCATCCAATTTGCTATGTAGTTGACATTTGATTATATATGCAAATAATGTTGAAATTAGCAATGCTTTAAAAATTTAATAATTAAGGCTTGATTTTTTTACAAATTTAGACAGATGAGAATTGAACTTTGCAATTGATACCTAAAGGTTTGAATTAAGAGTGCAATAGACTTGATTAGTAATAATAATTATTGATCAAATGTTTTTCATCAATCATTGCACCTTGTTGCAAGTTGCTGCATTTTCAAATTTGTACATGTTCAAAATTGAAAAAAAAAAAAATTTTTATGTTTAGTGTTTGATTTGAAGAGCCATTTTTAAGGATTGTTTTTGTTAATAGACCTTTCTGACTTTTGGGTGAACAGGACTCTCCTTGAATAGAGTTAAACTGTCAAAGAACTTCCTCCACACAGTCAATTTTGCAACCAGTGCAAAAATACACACACACAACAAAAGATATAGTGGCAGGCTTACATCAAATTTGCTTTAACAATTCATGTTGATTCAATGTTAGGAAAATTTATGCCAAAGTGGAAAACATTTTTTGTGTGACACATTTCGTCTTTTAGGGCTTCATTATATAGCCTTTTCTCCCATGTTGATTCAACCAAACTTTTCTTGGATTGCCATCAACCTATTTCAAATTCATGTGTAGGTAACATTTCTTTCCAATACAAACAGGCAAGGATTTCTGAGGATTGAATTGAGTACTTTTGTAATATGGAACTTAAAATTTGTTTAAATAATTTCAGAACAAAATTTTGCTTGATTTTTCAGCAAGAAATATTGGTGAGTGATTCTGACATGAAGTCACCTCCTATGTTGCCTGCGTTGGGCAATGTGGCTGCTGTTTGCTCTTATTTAATACTTTGTATGTTGTCCCCAGCACCAGGATTCATCAGGGATGTTTGGGTAAGTGCCTTCAGGTCTTTTCTGGATAGCCCTCTGCAATACTTTCTAGCCAAGCGCTTAAGAAACGCATCATAGAAAATGAATGTCTCAGTTGCCATGCATTTTGCCCAGAAGACTTTTGGGTTTTCACTTAAAGAGATGTTGGCATTATCTGGATTCTTTTTGGGAGGCAGTGACTGAATCATCTGATGTTTTGAAATTCTCCATCATATGAGTTGACATTGATGTCAACATCCAGTAGCGACAATCTGTTTCATGCTTAAACACAATCTTCAGACTTGAAACAGACTGTCACGACTAAGTGTTGATCTTAATGTCCACTTTTATATTTACATAAGCTCTATCTCTGATATTGAGCACTTTAACCCAGAAATATAGCATACCTTAAAACACACACACACACACACACATATATATATATATATATATATATATATATACACGCACACTTTCTTCTTCACTGATAGCACAACACTGGTTTTCATATACAATGTAATCATTAGGTGCTGATTGGAAACTGACCATTGCTTAATTTAAATATTGATATTTATACTGCCTATTATTATACATTATTTTATTAGCACCAGCACTCAATGTGCAATATATATATATATATATATATATATATATATATATGTAATAATTTTTTCATATAGACAAAAAAAAAGTTTACTTACTACAAAGATGCAACTTCATTTTGGTGCATTTAGTTGCACTTCGACTGGTGAGAACCAAAATCACCAGTTGAGGTGCAATTAAATGCGCCAAAACGAAATTGCATCTTTGTAGTAAGTAAATTGTTTTTCGTCTATATGAAAAAAATTATAATAAATAATTATTGCTCTACTATCGGTATTCAGCCATCTTTTGAATTAATGCTGTGAATGTTAGAATTTATATATTGTTTTCGTTCTCGTTATATTTGGAGATATATATATTTTTAAACATTTTGTTAAAATCAGCTGACACTGTCTTTAATTTTTCATATAAGTTATTATTGCCCATTTGGATCAGATTGATTGAGAAACTATTCAAAGTTTTCTTGAATACTTTTGATTAACTCTAGTCAAGGAGAATATTGATAATAAAAGCTGAAACAAAAAAAAAAAAAAGGTACAAACCTTTAAAGAAACATTTGGGAAAAGCCCTATTTTCCATTTATTTATTTATTTAATAAAATCCCTTTTCTTGGTATATTTTCATTGCATTTGTCCTGAAGAGACATGGCAATCACATTTTCTTTCTTATCTGTGAATTACCATGACTTCTTAGGAAAAAAATGCACAAGGGTTTTCCGTTGCTTTCTCAGTGAGAGAAGAGATGTGTTCATGCCTTTCCCAAGATGAATGCAAATCTTGAATGAAATTTTAACCCATCTTGGTGATTTGCATGTTGATAGTTGTGCTGCTACCCATGCATCCCAAGTAGACAAAATAAGTCACAATTTCTTGTTGACTTAATTGACAAAGTCTTAAATGTCTTCCTAGATAGAAAATAATTTATAAAGAACGTAATCAGTTGTGTTAAACTAATTTCTTCTTCATGAACATAAAGAATAGAAATGCCTAATAAGTTTCCAAAATCAGATCTATGACAAGCAAATAAAATTAGCTTTAAAGAATTTTACAAATATAATACAATGATCTGGATATATAAGTATCATTAATTTATTCTGTTGCAATCAGAACATCTTAATGATAAAATGAAAAGACCATTAAAAATATAATTTGCAAGTACATATTTAGAAAATTTAATGTCAAGTTTGGTTTATCCCTATTGGACTAATTTATTCTTAAAATGTCTACCCCTTCTAGTTTACAAACCATCTGACACATGATGTCATTTGTATTTTAGAGATAGGGTATTTATGAAAATGTTAAGGTGAAGCTAATAAAAACCTTTTCTCTGTTGCAACTGATAGCCAACATATTTGATAATGACTACAGATGGGTAAAAAGACTTGAACCAAAGATATAAACTTTGAAGTTTTTACAGAAATAAGAGAACAGAAACTAGAAAAATATCGGAAAAAATTAAATAGATAAAATATAATCAATTTTAATAAAACTTGTTTAAATGAATTTGTCTTGCTATGTATGGATTTAAACATATATATGAGGATCGGCTGGAAAGTCCATAGGCTGACTAAGATATAAATGTTGGTACACTTGCATGTCTACCAGCTGGTGTGTCTACTTACATTTATATCTTTGTCAGTCTTGGAACTTTTCAAACAACTCTCTCTCACACACACACACAAATTTTATATATAAGATCTACCTACTGATTATTAATACATTTTCTGTTATTAAAATCACATTGTGGTGTGAATTAGCCAGCGAGGTGGCCTGTTAACAGGTTGGGGTACCTAGCAGAACGGATCTGACGTTGCAATACCCGAAATCTGTAATGAAGCCAAGCTAACATCACTGATGACCTCATACCATTGCAGTTTATACATGTATTTTAAGAATATATGTTAAAGACAACATAGTCTTACATATTTTCTTTTGAATTTTCTCATATTCTCTAATGAGACTTTTTATTTGAAAATAGTTCCGAAATATGTATTTTCCATACGATGACCTAGCGCTTTCGAACATCATTGTTCATCTTCAGGGTCAATATTTTAGTCAAAAATCAATGATGTTCGAAAGCGTTAGGTCATCGTATGGAAAATACATATTTCGGAACTATTTTCAAATAAAAAGTCTCATTAGAGAATATGAGAAAATTCAAAAGAAAATATGTAAGACTATGTTGTCTTTAACATTCAACACTACATGTTTGAAAGAAAAGTTGCTGCCAAATTACACACATATATATATATATATATATATATATATATATATATATATATATATATATATATATATATATATATAAGCACCACCCTTCATATAAGGTGTGAGGATGTAGGTACATCAGTAGTAATGATGATGATGATGAAATAGCAATCTCTTTCACTGTCAAGGCACTTAATTCCCTGTTGAATATTAATCACACTAAGCATTTTACAGTGAAACTTTAGGATCAAAATTCATCTGATGAATTCTGTTTCAGGCTGTGATTTTATTAATCCACAATGTCTGTCTGTTTATAAAATGAAAAGCTTTTGATTATCAGACAAAGAATAAGACATAACTCTGGAAAAAAAAAAGAAAAAAATAACAATTATATTTTTATTAATATTTGAATGTTCATCATCTCCGAGGCCTGTTGAACATGTCTTCCCTTACCAGGTGAGGTGTCAACCCCTCATTTCACTGTTCTCTCTCATATTTAGTTTGTGCACTGCTATGAATTTTCTTCAGAGTAGAGTGGTTTTCCTCGTCTTTCTCATGGCGATTTTATCGAGATGCCATTTCGAGTTAGCTGACCATTAACTCATCAAGTGTTCTTCCATTCTATATTATGCATTATTTTTGTTATACGCAGTTGCTAAGCACCTTCGTCTAACCTTGATAAAGAGACACCAGGAACAGTTTTAGTTGTTGACCACCCAACAGAAGAGGGGGATAGTTTTAAACTTAATATTAATTTCTCCCTTACCTTGACCATCAACTTAATAAGGAGGGACTTGGGTTTAGAAACAGAGATTGATTATTAACAACCGACTATTTTGGTTTCACTTTGTCAAAATGTTTAATCGAAGTGACTCTCTTCCTGTTTATAAGATGTCATACATGTAGGGCTGGATTATCCTGCAGGCTAGGGATCCCCTCCAGATTGATTATAATACAGGTTATAAAAATACAATTTTTTTTTTTTTTTAAATATGTGCTCATTTGGTCTGTAATAAAAAGTGAAATAGTGGTATTTCTTAACCAACGTTTTTATTGACAAACAAAAGATAGCTCAGTACTTCAAATAAACTAGTATAGCTTTGTAACTGTTGCTAAAATATAGCACAAGTAAAAAAAAAAAAAATAAATTCAAGCCAAGTGTGGGCGAGTTAGAGGGCGACTCCATAATTTCATTAGCCTATGAGACCCAAAATATCAAAATCCAGTCCTGTATTCATGTAAAAAAAAAAAAGAAGATAGAATCAAATAGAACAATATTTACAGTAAAGAAGCTGGATAGGAATCTAGTTGCTTTAGTGCGAGTGCTTTAATGAAAAGAAAACTTTGATTTGAAATGCCATTTTCGTCGTTCAATTTTTCCTTCTTGTAAAAAGTTACCTCCCCTTAAGATATTTTTTTTGTTTGATTCATCTGCTTTAAGTTGTGTTTTTCTTCTTCCCAGTTTTGTGCTGCAGCCGCAGTGTTGATTTGCCTCCAGAAAGACCAACGTTTATTCCAGCAATTATCAAACAAAAACCAAATGGTGCCAACTATTTTCATGGTCGCCTTTGTCCTTTGGATCCAAACGTTCTTGCACTGTGATATTTGGTTCTCACAAGAACTCAGTAGCTCTCTTCGCAGTGCCGTTGAATTGATTATCATTTTCATTACCACCCCAGTGTACATTGTACTTTGGGGTATCCTCTGGCTTGATGAAATCCGACTCAACGAGAAACTTGTTATTTTCCTAATGCCTCTCAATTCTTTGCTTTTCTTGGTTGGAAGCACTTACACTGCTTGGGCCTTGGCCGTCTTTGGAATGTTTTCAGGAATCTGGATGATGTCCTGTAAATTGCCACTTGAAGTTGATACACCACCAGAAGAAACTTGAAGCCCTACAGCGGCAGCAGTGGGATACATGTTACAGTCATTTGTTGTTCATTTCTTTTTCTTTTTTTTTTTCCTCTGATTCAGGTTGAGTTCATTTCTTTGTTTTGTATAGAAATTAAATAAACAAACAAAAAAAATTAATGCATTACTTTTATTTTTTTAATCATTCTGTGGTTATTGCAACAGGTATTCTCAGGTAAGTAATTACAGTCGTCTTTCTCCAAGCAGTGGGTGGGATGGTATATACCAACAACCTGAAACCTTAATTTATATGTTAGGTACAATATGAAATTAACAATAATTGATAAAAGTTCTTGCTGAAAAGTTCTCAGCTCAACCAAAAAGGAATTTACAAAAAATCTTGATATCTCGTCAAAGTTTGGGAAATGAAAAACAAAGAAAGAATTATTATTACAGAATATTGTTATAATTGTTATTTTTATTATTTGTATGTTGAGAAACCTTATCATATATATATATATATATATATATATATATAGTTAGGCATTTTGGAACAAGTTGTTTGTGCATAAGGGGAGACTACTGTACTTAGAAATCAAAAAAAGTAAAGAATTTATTGTGACAAAAAGTCTCATTTTTTTTAAAATCTTATTTTTACTAATGGTCACCCAATACAAGGCCAAAGAGCCACTCAATGTAGAGGATTACTTTGTGAACTTATATTAACATAGGAAAAGACATGCGTTAATAGTATAGAGCTGAAGCCGACTTTAGAAGGAACCGGAAACTTAATCCTAAACAAGAAGCGGGGGTAAGCTTCTCTCTCCTCCTGCTCAAAAGACTGGGGACGATAGGCAAAGTATCAAATTGCCCTTACACTTTTCTGGAAACTAGATAACTGAATTGTTATATTCTACTTCCTATAATTTGGAATAATATTTGCTTAAGAAAAAAAGATCTGTTATAGAATTTAGTTTAGCCATCTTAGACTAATTATATCATTTAAAGATGAAGTATTAATCATCTTTATCTTTTCTATTTTGAAGGCATTTCAGCTGATGCATTCTTTTATCTTCAAGAATCTTTGATCAGGTTCATCATTTCCAATTGAAGCAAAAATAATTAAACACAAACAATCTGTTAAACTTGAATTTTTTTTTCAACTTGTAGAGACCAGTCAGTTGGAATTTAGTGAATTAAACAATAAAAATGATTATCTGAAATTCATAGAATGACATTTTTTTTTCTTTCAGTCAGATTTTAACTAGAATAATGACAAACTAGCTGGGACCATACTGTAAAAAAGACTAACACCAACTATCTCAAAAAATGGCCATAGTTACGTAAATCATGGCACCACAAAATTGAGAAAGGTTAAACTGATTACTGTAACCCTCAACCAAATTTATTTTTCTTGTAACTTATGTCTTGCTTCTGGGGTTGTTTCAACCAGTTTGACTAAAGATTTCTGCAAATAAAAAGCTTAATCACAACGTGAGTGGGGAAAGTTCAAGTGGCAGAGTGACACCCAGATGGTTACCCCAGGATGGAAAATTGAGAAGAGGTTTAGTTATGCCTTCCATTATGATTGTTTTTCAAAGGAAGAAAAAAAAAAAAAAAAATTTAAGAGCCACCAAATGTTTTTCTTCTAAAAGAGAATCAGGATTTTAGATTTTCCAGGAACCTAGATTGGAAAAATAACTCAGAGTAGATTACAGATAAATATATTAATATTGATGCTGAATGTTTAACCAAATTGTGAAAGACACAAGATTGCAAGCAATTTCTTTTTTACATCCTCTCAGTATTTATAGCAAGAGATTCTGGCATAGATTTCTACCTAAATTAACTCCACTTAAGATTGCTTATTTGGAAGAGGCAACTGAAAAATTAGAACTTTATTGTTAGGCTGGATAATTAGCATTTAACCCAAAGGTCTTTTTTGGTTTAAAGGAAAACCAAAAATAAGTTTAAAAAACCCCCACAAACTATCCAAAATGTATTTGGGAAAATTAAAATAGAGCCGAGAAGAATTAACTTTAATGACCTGATTTGTGCGTCTTTGCTTGGAATTACAACAGTTTAATTAACATTGTGAAATTGGCTCATTAACTGTGGCAGAAATGTCTTATTTGCAGTTGAGCTCAAGAACAGCCATGACAAAAATTTGTATTATCTGCCGTTAATGGGATACAAAGCTTATTTTTAAAATACCTCATTCAATACACTGCAGAATATAAAGTAGTAGTTAGAACACAACAACTGAATGAAATGAGTTAGTTTAAAAAAGACAATCATGGAAGATCGAAAACGTTGGCTTTCTTCGTGAAGAAAAGAGTTTGGACATGATGTGAATTTCTGGCAAAATATTTTTTATTCCTATCAATTTAATTCTAATTATTTGTACGTTGTTAATTTATTGATTCCATTGTATAAAGAAAAATTGAATGAATAATAAACTGATTTTTTAACAATTTTGGATGTGAAAGTTGGGTAACATTGAGCAACTTGAACATTGGCAAGCTGAGTTTGTTGGACTTTCACACCAATAGCCTTGGAAAAGGTATCTCTTCCCCCAGCTATGGGTTAAATAGCAGAGTAGAGTGAACTGACTTGCTTTTTGATATAGCAGCCAATGTAGGAGAAGGAAAATTCTGAATTCAAAACCAACTTGCTTAGACACACCACTGCTGTTATGGCTACAGTACATGTGGGGTGCCCCTATGACCCTAATGGTTCATGGGACTCTTGACATGATGTGTCGATGTTCAAGCAATGTCCTATAGCAAAAATACTATGGAAATTTTCAGCTCATAAAATTTTGATTATAAAAAATGTCAATGAGTTGGGAATGGTATGTTTAATTAAATATTTATGAACAGTGATTTCATTTAGAAATAGACTTCAAATGGTTTTGTTTGGGTCCTCCAATTTGTTTCACTTTTTTCTTTTTTAACCATTTTTGATTTCTGAAAAGTCAAACTATTCTAAAAAAAAATTTTCCCAGTTGGAGTCTAAGGTCAATAAAACTTACTGAATTTTTGGACAGAAATTAACAGTTGGGCTTTTCAACTCAGAGGTTCATAAACTTCTAGCAATTTGACAAGTGTACAGTACAACAAAGATAATTCTAGAATGGTAAAATAAAAAAAATCAGTTTGTGTGTGTATGTATGTGTGTGTGTGTGTGTGTGTGTATATATATATATTTATTTTAAGAGTATAGCAATTTTGTCCATCTTCCTCTCGAAATTGTAAATGATTCGTTGCAAAAACAGCAGCTGTTAATGTATAAAATTTCCAAAAGTTGTTTTAATGGCAGTGTCCAAATTTGGCTATTGTTAGTCATTTTTCAGGAGTGCATAATTAGTGTACTATGTGAGAAATAGTAATAGTCTAATTTGCACATTTAGTGCAACTTTATATCCAAGTTTAATATAACAAATCATAAAACAAGTCCTTACACAATCTATGCTCTTTGTCATGGCATGTGGTGGATGAGACTTCTTGCATTTTGTATATGTTCTATTAAATTTAAATATAACACTACACTAAATATGCTACTTAGGACTTAACTATTTTTCTCATAATACACTAATAAATTTCATACATCAACAACTGGTGTTTTTTTATCATTTACAATTCTCAAGATGGAAAAACTCAATAGACACACGGTGTGTGTGTGTGTGTACACTCTTTAATATGACATGTTTGAAGGAAAAATTGCTACAGAATAACACTATATAAAAATGTCTGTGAATTCAAATGAATTTGAAAACTGGTTTGAAACAATACAAAATCAGTTTATAGATTTGGCTGAAAAATCTTTGCAGAGAAGTACTTTACATTTTTTTTTTTTTAGAAATAAAAATAAAAAAATGTTAAATATTAGCTTTTCTTATTTACATTGTTCAGACTGTTGTTCGAAATTCCATTGTAAATAATTACAATACCTCATCTCAGAAATATAGACAGAGATTAGTTTTTCTCTTTGCTAAACACATTCTTCTCATTAAGTCTATTTGAAAAGCCAATATAAACTGTTGACCTGGATATTTTAGTCTGCTTTTAAAAGTCTAGAAAAAAAGAAAAAAAGAATTTGTTGTCTATATATAACACTTCATATGCAGCAAATCAACATTGTAATTTGTTCTAGACATTTATGTGTAGAGCCATTTTCAAAGGGACCACTTGACAAAGATTGATACAAATTTTAATTATTTATAATAAATGCCTCCATTTGGATTTTGACTCAGAAAATTTCTTACATTGTGCATGAATAAATATGTTGTAGAGAGTTGTTGACAAACTTCAGTGGATTTGATTCATCTAGTAAAGAAGTTCTGTTATCAACAATGTCATATCAAGCAGTGTCAATATATTTGTAGAATTCTGAGGAGGAAAGCATTAAATGGGAATAATTCTCCCAATCCTATTCATATTTCTGGCAGGTTTCTTGCTCACAATTCTCTTTCAAAATGGCTGCCCTTCCAGAAAGTAAAGACCTGTTATCGAATCTCTGTTTTTGAAAAGGAGAAAGTGCTGCAAACATTTATAGGAAGTTAGTGAATGTTTATGAAAAACTTTACTAAGTCAATAATGGTCATCCTAGTGAGAAAGGCCAAACTGATTTTAGTAACAGGTCAACTACTGCTGTTAGTGAGGATAATACCCATACTGGCCAATGTTGTCATTACACCTGATAGAAGAATTTTTATTGCAAATCTTTGAAAGCGTTCACGGCAGCCATGATATTGTCTGCAGTTTAGTGTAATCTTTTGATGATTCAAAGTGGGTTTCCAGAATATTGACATAATTTATGAGAGAACAGCGAGTGGTTTCTACTGAAGAGCATGCTTGCATTAATGGAAGAAATGCTCATGGGGACAGCATTCGTCCAATGATAATGAAATAGAAGAGGCAATTTACACAGAGGTAAGAAATCCACCAAGAAGTTTTTTCAAAGTTGGTATACATGCCATCATTGAAAGGGCATCCTGATTGAGAAGGAAAGGATGTAGTGTATGTTTCTATTATTAAATTTGTTGTAATTAAAAAAAAAAAAAAAAAAAAAAAAGGCATTATTTTATTTTATTATTTTTTTTTTTAAACAACCCTCATAATTACATCTTTGCTGGTTAGGTCAAAGCAGAAAAATATTAGTATAGGATAATGTTAATTTGACATCTCAAAAGTTCAGACCAAAATTATCAGATTGATACACATCCGATGTGAATGGAGAAAGAAAACCTCCACCCAATGTTACAGTCCTCTAAAGACTTGAGAGATCTGAAGCTAATCCCCACCTCAATTTAAATACATTGGCCATTTCCAGATCAAATATAAAGAGTTGTATAAAGAGCAGAGGGCATGCCCTTGTTAGGGAAAGGATTCATTATAACCAATGGGCTCAATTATAAAGTGAACTCTCTAGCCAGAAAAAAGTTATTTGTAGACTGAATAACATTGAAACAGAATCAAACAAGATCTGAACAAGTCTTACAATAAAAAAAATTCAATAGGCTCAATTTGAAAGATAAGGGTTTGAAATACAAAATTTACTATAAACCTTTGAAAGCAGATGTTAACATCGGTAAACAAACCAGTTAAGGAACTCCAAAGAAACAGTGCTAAGCAAAGATCTCAACCATTAAGCAAATATCATGTGATAGCGCCATTTAACTATAATTTTTACAAGATGGGAGAGTCCTTCACACATAGAATAGGGAGTTACTTTTCAATCACCCTTGCAGGAAGGTGGCTTGGTTATGGGTTTGTCACTGTCTCCAGTAATGGCAAATATACATGCGGAATACAGTGAGAAAATGGCTCAAAAATGCAACAAAGTTAAACTGTTGATACAAAATAAGATTGAAGCCCCCTGAAGTATGACATCAATTTCTGAGTAACACATCAGGAAAGTTTGTTCACAGTGTCACGTCAGACAATTCTTCTGGTCAAAATCCTTCTTGCACATTTATAAATCTACCATACATCAGTGCATTGAATATTGCTGCCATATCTAGTATGGTGTTTCTACTATCTTGAGATTCTTGACAAAATTCAAACGGTCTGTAATCCTGACATTTTGACTTCCGTCACTTTCTCACCAATTTGACGTAATTTCCTCTCAGTCCTTTCTACAAATTCATGGCAATTGTGAATTGTTCCAACAAGTTTTCCTCTTTCGTGCTTTGATGGCATGGATTTAAGTGTGCTCCTAGATTGGCAACTAGGCCAATTTATTGTTGAACTAGCTAGATGCAACCATATATTCTTTCCTAATAGCTTCTTTTCTCGCACTTTTCACCTGTGGAACTACCTTCTGGTTTCTTGCTTCCCTGCCACCTACAATCATCAAAAATCTAAATGCAATGTCAGTTGCCATCTTTTCTCTTCCTGAAGCCTGTTCCTTTATTGTTCTTTTCCTCATTTCTCCTCACTGTAGTCTTCTCATTTCCATTCGCTGTGGCATTATTGCCTTTTATGAAGGTGAAAGGATTAAAAATAAAATAATAAGACTATATAGACTAACTAGTAAGGAAAGTTCAAAGATGTAACTACAGGACTAGATTTAAATTGTGTGCCTAAATCAGTAAAGCATCATCCGTGTCAGACAGGTTTCCAAGTATTTAGAATCTCATCAGGCCCACTTTATTTTTTATTTATACTGTGTTTGATCGTAATGGTCGCAGAATGTTAAATATCCTAATTGGGACAATAAAAACAACAATAAACAAAAGAATTATCATTATTAAAGTTTGTCCTTTTGTGAAATAATTTATGTGATGGCATCAATTTTGTTTTTGTCATTCAAATAAAATTCAAAAACTTTTTATCTACGACTTTCAACAAAGTCATCAACATACTAAATTTTGTTTAAACTATTAACATTTTCATATCAATGTTTTTACTGATCTATTCTCCAGCCATTATCAGGTGTCTATGCTCAGGAAAAAAAATATACAAAGTAGATCAATCCATTTTAGCAGCATTAGGTATGCTGTCTACAGTTGTCACCCAAATGTGGAAAGGAAAACAGAAACTTCAATCTTTTTAGACAAAGAGAAACAGTTTTGATTTATTAGAAACTTTTCATCCATCCCTGTTGATTCGCACAGACTCTCACTCATTTTGACAGATGCAGGCACGTACTGAATAAAAAATGCAGGATATTTACATAAAAATATTTTGAGTCACAAAGGTGAAGAATTTGGGATGGGGAAGAGGGAGAGATTTTTGTTTTCTTTCAGATTCTCTCTAGTTTTTTTGGTTTTTTTTTTGTAATTTTAAGTTCTTTATTGGTTATAATAAAAATATTTAGCTGCAACATCAAAATTTGATGATCAAAAAAGAATGTTCAAATTAATTACATGTAAAAGTTAACATGGTGGTCAAAGCAGTCTGGCTCATTTTTGCAATCAAATGAATTCTTACCTTCATTTTTTTTTGCTTTTTTTTTAACAATTAATAAAAAGGTCAATAAATTGCATATTGTGACTGTGTCACCAACATCTGTTCAAATATTTGTAACCAAATAGATTTTTACATATGTGATATATATATATATATATATATATATATATATATATATAATGTGTGTGTGTATCTGTATGTATGTATATAGATATAAATATTTGTGCTGTATATGTAACAAGTTGTTAGCTGGAATCAGCAGGCAAAATCTTTTACTGTCTTCTCAAGTTTTCTAACCTTGCCTCAAGGTCAGCATCTGCATCACTGACAGCAGCAGCAGCTGCAGTGGCCTGGGCTTGTTTTCCTGCTCCAGTCGTCAAACTTCCAGCAGCATTGGGTAGGCCTGAAAATGCAACAATACACATCAGTGACAAAAGAGAAACAAATTCTCTTCCTATTCACTTCCTCCCACTAACCACTTTATCATTAAGGAGACATCCAGTTGTAAAAAGAGTTGATCAAGGTAAAAAAAAAAAAAAAAAAAATCATTAACCAGCATTTTTCTCATGTTAATTGCAATTGCTTTTCATTGCAATTATGGCTGGAAATGATTCATCTCATCATAATAAAGGTTCATGAAAATAATACTACGATATATATATAAGAACAAAATGTCCAATACAATGACACCGAGGGTTTGGGGAAAAACAAGGATTAAGTTTAAATTGTCAGATTTGATTCACAGCTGTTTAAAACGCTTATTTTTGTCATATAGAAAAATCCAACATGGCACGTAAACGAAATATTTGGCGAAAAATCACGTTTGTCAGTAACATTTTAAACACCTCACAGAATGTAAAGTTCTTAAAGCAAACCTGTGCCAAACTGTTTTCCTGAATCCTTGATGACTTGGCTGTCCGAAAATGACAACATCAAGATGAAATAATGGAGACTGACCATGAAAAACACAACAAGTTTTCGATTAATCAGTAAACTTCTAGACCTTTTCAGACGGCGTTATAGGATCCAGACGGCTATTGTTTGCACATGGAATTATTCACTGGTAATTAATCTTTGATTTGGCTGTGGAAAATGTCACTCGGCGGTTAGCATTAAGAAATTATGCCTAATTTTCTGAGAAAAATCACCTTTTTTATGAAAAAATATTTATTTTCACTTCAAAATAATATCATTCAAACTTCATCCTTTTCTCCTTGATTTGGCGTGAACATCATTGAATAAAAGGAAGGGTTAAATGGCCCGGTGATGGGAAATACGAAAGACATGCGGCGAAAAAAACAATGTCGTCTGCTAAGTGTTGTTGTCATCACTCGGGTGTTACACACAAAACACTTCAAGACATTGTACAAACACAGGTTTGAAAAAAACAAAACAAAAAAAAAAACAAAACAAAACAAACCTTATAATGTTGACCCCCTTTTTTTTTTCACTCTTTGCTCTTATCTGGTAGTGGTAGGTTTTATTACAAGCTGATGACAACTTGTTCTAAACTTTTATTGCTGGCTGGCTGACGTTTGACCCAGACATGTCAAAGTCAATTTGGCTTAATTTTACTTTTGGTTTCTGGTGGTCAGGAATTGCAGATAAATCTTTCGCTTTTTACTAAAGATTTCCGTGGCCAGGTGTCAATTTTTTTAACCCCTGGCAGTCATATAATTGAAAATTACCAAAGGACTTTGTCACATTTTGACCCCCTAGGAATGTTGATTTCCTTCAATTTTATGCCTGAAATAGTTTGATTATGATTTAGGCTTTCTGATTAAAAAAAAGAAAAAAAAAAGGTTAATTTCCCATTAACGGGGAAAATTTTTGTTTAGAACTAGAAAAATGCAAACTTTTCACTATTTCACTATAAATGAAAGAATACATCCTTTGTTTTCAGAAAATACCTAGTTTCATGGGGTTCAGATCAAAAGTTTCCTTGATATTTGTTTAGATGATGATAAAACAGTCATTTTTCAATATTTTACACCTATAAAAGTATGAAAATCCATTTTTTCAGAGAAAAATAAGCTGTGACAAATGTGATGATTTTACTTGGGATAGAAAATTTTTACCATAGCAAACCTGAATTGACTTTATTTAAGTTCAGTGGGGCTACAGGAAACCTCAAACAGGTGTGGATTTTCTGCAGATGACTCTCCAAAGTACCAAAAAAAGGAATGTACATGTGCCTTGCCCACCTGGAGCATATTCACAAATTTGCATGGTTTACTAATGTCCTTAAAAGAACAGGTTGAGTATTTGCAATGAAAAGCAACTGAAATTAAGATGAGAAAATCAAACTGACTTAACTGTACAACTGCAGCCTATAGTGTTCAGCCTCCTATCTATAATACCAGCATATTAATTGCACTTGGATACTTTTTTGTTTTCCTCTTAGTAAAAAGTACATGTTAGAGGCTGGAAAATATGAAAAAAATATGAAACACTTCAGAAAGGCATTCTTTAGGTTTCATCGAATATTTATAATAAGAAAAAATGTTCATCAAATTCTCTACCCAAGACATACACACACCAACCTATTTTGGGCCAACTGTCCAAATACCTCTGGCTAGCAATGGCTAGCAAACCTCAGTCCAAATGTGTAACAAGTTTGATTTTCTCAAACTACCCAAATATTGTGATCTTGTGCCAGGCTAAATATCCTCACTGTAAAATAACCAAGTAGCTTACCTGAAAGTTCATCTGCCATTTGTAGTCCAAGTTCATCAAGTACCTGGGCAACTACTGCATCACTGGAAAAGAGGAAAAAAAACTGATTCAGAATATTGCAATACACCATTTTATTTAAGGTGTAATAGGCACATTTGATGGGTGGGGCTGTAGGGGTTCAACATTTCGCCACCTTTTTATCTTGGGATCACTTGCAAGTTTCTACAGTTGTTTATTTTTATTTGTTTTCTTTGGAAATAGTGAGGTGCACGCTATTTGATGAAAAAGACAGCAATTTAAAATCAAAGGGGATTTAAGTGGTAAAATTTATAATTCAATGATGGCGTGGAGGGAATCCACCTGATTAAGCGATTTATATCAGTCTGATAAGAGACATTGGACAGTGTCAATATCAAATGGTGGTTTTTTGTTGTTGTTTTTTTTAATCAATTTTTGATTAAAACCGTTATTTTTATTGCCAGTCACGTTCTGGTTGTTCGTAGAAATGTCAAACCAAAAGCAAAGTGACCACTAAAATGGTTGTCCAAATAATCAAATGATTATGGCAAGAGTGGAAAGAAAGATTGCATTGGAAAGACAGATCTGAGCTTCCAAATCTTTAAATATGTTTAAGCAATTTTGCTTCTTTTTTGTTTCTTCCCAGCATCCATTTTCTCTAAACAACTGGATTCTCTGAATAAAACAAAAAAACTTTTTTCTCTTTCCAAATAATTACATTTCCAAGTCTGGAACCTTTTTTCAGTAAGCAATCTGCAGAACTGAGAGAAAAGTCATTCTCTATCCTATAGAATAAAGAATGGCTGTTCAAAAAGCAAAACAAATAATGCCTTTTATTTTAGTAGAAAGTGACAAACTCAATATAATTTCTTGTTGGTTGGGTATATTGTTTCAAGTCAGCCATAGCATTCCTGGACATCCATCTGCCTGCAAACATATACTGAGGCTTGATTTCCTCCCTATTTGCTCTGGTTTCGAATGCGTGCCCTACAAAGTTTAAGCAAGCATTACAAACAGAACAGGGATAAACTTCTTTTTTCTTTCTTTTAAAAAACAACTCAATGTCAGTTCCTACTTGACACACATTTTTTTTTTCAAATTAGCTGGATTCCAACAATAATGCTGTTTGCTAGCCTCTATGGATATGCATTTGTTAACAACCATCAATTTTGAGTTTCCTTTTCCTTGATCAGCCATTTTTACATGACAACTGAAAAATAGACAACTTTTCTGTCTCTGTTTTAATAATTTATCAAAGTGGGAAATTATTATACGAAAACATTTTACAAGAGAAATTTAACAAAAGTTTAACATTTTGTAAAATTCATTATATTTATGCTGAACAGAAAAATCTTTTAACAGAAATAAATTACAATGCAATAAATTAGTCAAAAACACTTAATGTAAAAATTAAAGACTGTATAGTGCAGAGCAGCAAAATTACTGGCTGGATTGGCGTGAAATTTGACAGATGCCTACTCTTGGGATCTCAGGAATATGATAAGGATATTGGCACTGTGTCAATTTGTTGTAGGGGCAGGTTTTTATACAAGTAAATATTGGAATATCTAGAAAAGCAAACAGAAATATTTACATATCTGGTTCTACTGATTTGGGAAAAATCCACTGTTTTAAATATTTCTATATAAATATTTTAAACACTGAATAATCAAATAGATTTTTAAAAGATTTTTGAAACAAAGAACCAATCATTTCTGTTTGGTCATTTCACTTGAATGTTCATCACAATATATTGGCCCAAGATTTTGGGATGAAAACAAGAGTTTAGACAATTTGTGGAATCTGAAAACAACACCCTTTTATAACTGGAGTCACCTTTTGTACAAATAATAAACAATAAAAATTTGTCACAAGAAGTTAAGTCCCCCAAGGATACACATGGCCCAGTGGATAAAGATGTTGGTTGAAGTAATCCAGTGACTTGACCAAAAAGAATTATGGGTTCAATACCTGTCCACAGCATAGAACAAAAATTTGGAGAGTTGATTTACTAAGGGGAATTTAATGAATATTAAGATATCCAGAAAAGGCATGACATGTGGAACTAGAATAATCTACCCCAGTGGACTAAATAAAAGGTTCAGTTTGAAATTCCAACATATATCACCTGGGTGTACAACGGCTGAAATGTTGTGAATATGACAAAGATGAGGACAACAGTCTGAACAATGTAAATAGTTACAATACCTCATCTCAGAAATATACACAGATGTTGAAATTAAGAGTTTAAAAATCTATTTGAATTGTTTTGTAAGGTTTCATTTGTACAACTTTTCATACAAAGTATGAAAGCAATTAAAATGATATTTTGAGTAGATGCATAACCTGAAAAACTAATGCAAATCAAATGTTATGCCTTTTAGATTATTTTCTTATGAAAATCAAGTAAAGTATTTTTATAAGCACAAACTAACAAGAAGAGAGCAAAAATTGAAATGCTTTTTTTAAGCCCCATCCCCTTGGTGTCAGTTTAAGCTGACACCTTTGATTTGCCTAAACCATAATTGGGGAAAACAAACATTTCTCTGAAATATGTTGGAAAATATCCAAATTTTCTTCTTGAAATTTATGCAAAATGGTCACAGTATATGGAAAAAAAAGAAGGTATCAATTTAAGGTGACGCCAGGTTTATTTACCTGGCCTCTTCACCAAGGCTGGATGTGACACAAGGTTGTTCTAATATGGGGAGCACCATACATCTACTTATGCATATGGGCCAAGGAGAACAATTGATTTTTGCCCAGACCCGGTGATCACTGTCACCGGTATTACACCAACAAAATCTCTTTAGTGTGATGAGGAAGGTGCTACTGCAGGGTTAGAATCCCTGGGGCTGAGCAACTTCTCCCATCTAAAATGAGGAGAATCATAGCTCCACTTACAGCACAGGGGCATTAGTCATGTCTCATTACCTAATGGTTAACTCCAGGAAGATATGGGTAAATCACTTATAAAATATGTCCAACTTGAGGGCCCAGTTTACATACACCATTTACCTTTCTTCTTCATCATCTTCATCTCCCATTGCATCATCAATGGCATCATTCATCATTTCTTCTTTCATGTTCATAATTTCAGACTGCTTTTCAAATTCCATCATAATTTTCTGGATCTGTGGCAACTTTAACTGCAAAAAACAAAACCCAACCATTAGAGGTTATCACTTTTGCCAGAGCATAGATGGCTGTTGTCTTCAGTTGGTGACAGCCAGAATGACAAAGATTTCATAACATTAAAAATGCATTTGCAATCTCATTGATGGTAAGTGGGCAAGAAAAATTACCATAATAGCAAAAAATTAAAAAATCTGAATATTTTTACAAGTCAGTTGTTTGCTTGAGTTTGAAATTAATCTCTTCTGAAACTGGTTGGAAATACTTAGTTTACTAATTGCCAAAAATGTTCCAAATATTTCTTTTTTAAATTGAGAATTCCCAAGAGAATGATTATTTAGGAATTTTAAAAGCAATAGATTTTCAATTTGAGACACTTTCAGTCTCATTTTATAAATAAAGTAAATGTGCTTCTACTTGAGCAACAATAAATGCAGACAGATAAGAAAAGTTGACTGGTTAGAAAGCAAAACTAGCTTGAGTTCATTTTTGAATCCATTGTTCACCAGCACCTTCATGAAAAGAAAAAAACAAACTCAAAATGTCATGACAAGACTTTTCAAGAACATCAAAATTACACACAGTAAATAATTCTTACGCATTCTTTTTTGGTTTTAATAATTTTCACTTTAGTAGATGAAGTATTGAAAAGTGTCTCATGGCAACTGAGGTTTTATGAAAAGAAATTATAATTGTCTAAGAGTGAAGTCAGCACTGACAACAAAAATGGTCAGTCTGATGGAGTAGGCAGGGTGCAATCCTTAAAAGCTGATAAGTTTTGGGTTTTTTTTTTTTTAGTTGAGATCATACATGATGTCTAAGACAATGTTTAATGACCAGAAAAAAAAATTTTAATGGTTGGAAACTGATGAGTCAACACAGAAAGAAATTCTTTAAGGTCAGCAATGATGCAAATTTCACCAGATTTTAATTTTTCTAAAAGCACATGACAGCTTAACAATAACAGTTATTAAGTTCATCTTGAAAACTGTTCATGAGATCTTCATTGGGTGCATAATAATTGTAGCCCTGTGACAGACTAAGTAAATATCTGAAGAATTAGCTATTATTCATGAATAAACACATTTGAAATATGAAACCATTCAAAGACTGTTTTCTTAAAAAAAATTATCAACAAACTATGAAGTGAACATGTTCATCAAAAAAGGTGATTCTGTTGTATGCGTAGAATTTCTCAATGTGCTTGTGTATTGCATATTGGCAACATAGTAATCAGGTTGAGAAAGTCTATGTACATGGTTGAATCCCAATGACTAGCATAATAAACATTAACATATGATAAAATCTGACATTGCCATATTGCTATTATGCAAGCCAAAATCTTTACAAGAAAATTGATATTAAGCAATAAATATTAGCAAACTGTCCATGATCTATTTATATAAGCAATCGATCATGTGAGTTCCATCCTATTCAAATTAATGATAACTTGTTTTGGAAGTGTCAAGTTTTATAATGCAAACTTGAAATCAAAAGCTCAAAAATGTGGCACATGAGAACATCAACAATTCCAGTTGTAGTTGGAGCCCTCAGATTGATTGGAAGAGATTCCAATAGACTCATTGAAGGGATTCCTGGAAGACCATGCCTTAAAGAAATACAAAAAATTGTTCTCATAAGTACAGCCCACACCTTACGAAGGGCTTTATCTATGTAAAACAAGTTTTTTTTTTTAAATTGCTTAGTGGAAAATGTCATGCTGCCATTTCTGACCGTAGGTCTCTGGTAGGGACCTGGAAAGAAATGAGTACACACCAGAAATCAAAGGAAATAATAATAATAATAATGTAACTTATTAGTCAAAGAGACTCATGGGCTAGTAGATTAAAGCATTGGTTAAAACATATCTGGTTCCATGGCTTTTGCTGTCGTGGGCTCAAAACACGACAGGCCATCAGGTGAACCGCCTCAACCTCTTTCTAATCTCCTGCCTTGATAAATGCTTAGCAAAAGTTTTACCCCCACTAGGTACATCAGACCATTGCCTAATCAGTGTCCAGATTAATGCCAAACCTAAAGCATTTCCTGATGTACTATTCCGTAGAATGATTTTCACTATGCAAAGGCAGACTGGGACAGCTTTTGATCATACATGATCCTCTCCCAACCTTCTTCAAGCATGATGCCTCCAAAACTGCTGCCCTTGTCACTGATTGAATCCTTTCTGGAATAGAGAGTTTTTACCTCCAAAAATTTCCAGCAAAACCCAAACAGTCAATCCTGTTTCACACTTGAATGTGCTGCAGCCATAACTCACTGAAACTACTACTTCAATATCTAGAACAAGGAGTGATGTAGTTTGGCCTTCACTGCATTCAGAACTGCCTGCAATCACTGCAAAAAATTTCTAGAGGATGCCAACTGCAGCTATGCATAAGCAGTCCAGACCAGGGTTGAAAAGAAACAAACAGGATCCCATGAACTCTGGAAGATCATCAATCAAATCATGAACAGAGATAAAGCGGCTGTGCTCACAATTCTAAATGGCCCCAGCGTCATATCTTCCTTCACAGATAAGGCAAATCTCTTTGCCTCGGTCTTTGCCTCTAACTCAACATTAGACAACAAGGACATCCCCCTCCCCAAGTTTCCAGGTCTCACTGAGCACAATTTCAGTAATATTATCATTACAGCGTGAGAAGTCTCTAGACTTATCAAAGGCCTTGACCGTAAGAAAGTCACTGGCCCAGACAAAATTCCAGTGGTTGTCCTTAAGAACATCAATCCGGAATTATCCCCAATCCTAGTGAAGCTATTCAACAGCTGTTTGAAGAAGAGATCTTTACCAAACCCGTGGAAGGTGTCAAGCATATGTCCGATTTTCAAGAACATGGGTATGTGATCTTTCCCCTTCCATCAGTTTTCTCAGTATCATTAGTAAGCTTTTTGATGCCATAATCAATAAGAAAGCCAAGCAACTAGTATGGGTTTCAATCAGCCCAATCCACTGCCAATGTCCTAACTACCATCACTCATAAAATCAGGGATCTTTTGATGACAAATACACCTTGAGGACTATAGCATTAGATATCTCAAAGGCCATCAACAAAGGGTGGCACAATGGTTTACTATACAAGTGATTCCATTTATGGAATCACTGGAAGGGTCTTCTTGATCATAAAGTCCTTCCTAACAGGTCCCTGAAGGGAGTTATTAAAGACCAGTCCTCCAGAGCCCTAACAGTTAATGCAGGCATCTCCCAGGGGTCACTCCTCAGACTAACACTCTTTTTGATCTACATAAATGATCTGCCTAAGAATATATTCAGATCATTTATAAACATCTATGCCGATGATATAGCTATATACAGGCACACCTCTAAAACTTTCGATGGTCAGAGATTGGCGACGGAACTCTCTTCTGATCTTTTACCTAATGGGTAAAAAAATGGCTAGTTACATTCAATGCCTTGATGACCAAGCGAGTTACATTTCATCATCACCAATTTGACCCCAAACTACCACCAATCAGGATAAATGGAGGTCCTCTTGGAGAAGCACTGTGCCTAGAAAGACTGTTGGGCTCAAGTGGAACTTGAAAATATGATCCATTCACTAAGGATGCAGGTAAAATGGTTGTCTCAGTGTACTTCTCCTGCTATCCTCTACCTTTATAAGAACCAGATCAGGCCCAAAATGGAGTACTGTTTTCATATTTGGGTAGGAGCCGTCCGGACCTCACTCTCCAGCCTTGATAGAGCCCAAAAGTGTCTCCGAGCCCTTGTTGGTGACGAATTATCCTGTAACCTCTCTCCTATAAGCGGGATATGGCAAGCCCTTCACCGTTCTACCACTACTTTCATGGAAAGTGTTCAGACGAACATTCCCTGATCCCACCAAGTCAAACCTTCACAGCAAGGACATGCCATGCCACTTACATAGTAGAAAATCCCCCACATTCCCTCCGTATTTCATCAGTGAGAAGTAAGTTCCACTCAAGCAACTTCTTCCCGTGAACCACTTCTCTGTGGAACTGACTCCCAAGAGGATCACTATAATCTTAACATGTTCAAAGATAGGGTTAACTGTTATCGTCCACTCCGATCCACACACAAATGGCCTCCTAACATAACCCCTTCTATCTCAAGTGAAACCCAGGCCTAATAAAGAGTGAACCTTACTGTAAAAAAGAAAGAAAAAAAAAGGGGCCAAAACATCACTTTACAAGTGAAAGAAATGGACAAAAACTCACAAACAGCATATGAATCAGATTGGTGACTGATGAAATATCCTCTAAGCATGGAAAATGAAATGAGAAAAATCTAAACAGAAAGGACTGAATAAAGGGTTCAGGTTGAAATTCCAAAAAGGTTACCAAGTACAATGACAGACATGTTGGAGAGTGCAAAATGTTGTCAGCATAAAACCCAAGATGAGCATTTTGGTATGAATAGAGAAGCATATGCCCTTTTACTTATATAAAATAAATAAATCCAAAAGATATATGCTATAGAAATACATTTGACTAACACAACATCCAATGTACATGAATGAGTTATTTTCTATCTTAATATAATCACCTTGACATTCTATAACTTTTGTCAGTCTTTCAACCATTGATACTGTTTAGTTTTATACTTGTTTTGATATTTTTTTACTGCATTTTTATTATTCCCAGAGATGATCTTTGCTTGAATAAAATACCAATTTTATTTTATTGACTTGCATCATCAAATCTGACACAGTGTAAACTGAAATAGTTTAATCATTATCTGTCCTTGTTATTAGTGACAATGCTAGGAGTTACTTTAAAACTGATTAACAAGAGAAAGTTGTGACAAATATCAGTGCACATGATATATGATGTCACAATATTATTTTGTCAAAGATCAACTTTTTATTGCTGCGATAGAAACTGTATGATATGAAATTAAAAAAAAAAGAAATGAAAACCAAACAACTGCCAAATGGTAGTCCCTACCTCTACATTCCAAACACCAAAGCACTCACTTGTGTAGTTACCAACCAATAAATGGACTTTATTTTTTCTTTCATCCTAATTTGGTAGTGTTGTTTTTATGAATGACCAATAGGAATAATGAATGCAAGTTGAAATCTCACAGAAAGTTGATGTATTATTTTCTGATCCATGCTGATTGTTTAACAGTTGTGGAGAATAAAAACAATTTGAGCAATAAAAAACAAAAAAAAAAAACTAAAAATGAATTAATGCTTCATCTAAGAAATTTTTATAAAAGAAAAAAAAATTCAGTATTCTTTTGTAATTAGTCAAAAAAAAAAAAAAAAAAAAAAAAGACATCTTTCTGAACAATTTAAGTCTAGAGAGGAAGGATCAAAATGACAAATATAATGAATAAATAAAGATAATAACTTCAAAGATATTCGTATTGTTGCCTATTGTCTATCATTGCTATGAATCAGTTATTAAGTCTGGCTAAAATGTCAACTGAGGGTTTCCAAAGCTGATTTTCAAATCAAACAAACACTATGCACTCTTTGTATCCTGCCTTTCTACCCATGTGGCCTTGTGTTTTACTAAGCCAAGCTTTGCAAAGAACAATGGATAAAAATCAGCTCAGTATGAGAGATTCTAATTCTGTCTTATGCAGAAGGCACCTATTCCTTGCAGAAAACAAACTGAACAGTGCTGCCTTTCTTTCACTTCTTTTGTAACACATCTGTTAAAACTCATCAGATATTTTCTTATCCCCAGATTAACTCATAAAGCAACAGAAATGGATTTATTCAGCCACAGTTGGAAAGCAATCTCATTGGTCTAAGGAAAGACTGCATATACACGAGCCATTCCCTGTTGTCTCTGAAAAGTTCACAGGATGGTAAAGATTAACAGCCCAGGACGCACAGTGAACAAGTGTAATATTATAGGTCAGGAGGATTAAGTGTCCATTTTATAGAAAGAAAAAATATTCTGACAGCGTTTAAAAGAAGTCAAGAATTTTTCTCTGAAATATTTTTATACTTGTAAAATCTATTATAAGCAAAAGAAACAAATTTGTGCCCATCACCTTTAAAGTCATCTCATTTTTTGGCCAATCTTTTGAAATGATCTTTTTATTTTTTTTTTTCAATTCTCTCTGAAGAATGATGCATGTTGTTTGCCTATAAATGTGCAAAAAAATGTTCTTGGCTTTACCAATTTATAGTTGCTTTATAGAAAAGAAAAAAAACTAACAAATGTAACAAGAACATCATGGCTTTCAATAGAATAAATCATGGGAAGACAGAACACAGTTTACAAATCTATTTTTTCTGTCTGTTTATTTGCCTTATTTTAGTTTTTCATATAAAATGTAAATTTTGTTTTAGAAAAAGATCATACCAAAAAGCAGATTTAAACTTTAAAAATAAAATTTAGTAAAATGAAACAAACGTTACTTTATTCAGACCAATTTTAAAATATTTCCCATTATGCATCACCCATTTTTTTAATGGACAAAATATATATATATATATATATATATATATATATATATATATATATATATACTTATTATGGATTTTACAAAATTCATAGTAGATACTTACAAAATGTTACACATTTGTGTTAGCATTAAAAAAAAAAAAAAAAAAAAAAAGGTGTGTGTAGGGGAGAGACTCTAAAATACAGCCCCAACCTCCACAATCTGGATATGACTTATCTGTTTTTCTCATCTACATTTATGTAATTGATTATTTTGTCAGAATGTTTGTTTTCTAATGTCTGACATTTTGATTCATTACATTTGGTGGAAGTACATTTTGTTTCTTTGTAAATTTTACACATTATCATCAACGACCTTCCTGATGTCATCAATTCTCAATTCGGTATCGATACTGACGATGTAGTCCTTTCTTAACAGTAAACCTGGTCGGTTTAATAAGGTCAAATTGGCCGTTAATCCCCAAAATGACTCTTCAGTCTGTTAACAGAAGCAAGAAATGGTTTTGTTAATTTGAATGCTTCCAAAACGAAACTGTTCTCTTTTAATCAACTGAGAGAAACTCTTTTGTTTGCCTTCCCTCAACATGGCTGACACTGACCCTCCAGGAGAGTGGCTCATTGTGCCTCTTCTCTGGCTAATGTTGTCTGTTGACATGAAATGGAAAGATTATATTGAATCAACTGCTAGGTTTTCTGTTAGGAAAGTTAGTTCACTGTGTGGCTCTAGAGAATTTTCTTCACCAGAATCTATCTTAAACATTTATAAGTCTACCATTTGTTCACACATTGAATATTGCTGTCACATCTGGTTTCATGCTTCTGCTATGTATTCTTGATAAAATAAAAAGAAGAATCTGCAATGTTATTGGTCCTGTCTTGGCACCTCAGCTTCAGTTACATACCCACTGCCATAACGTAGATTCCCTGGGCCTTTTCTATAAATATTTTCATGGAAATTGTTCTGATGCACTTTCCTCTGTGGAACCTTGATTTTATGAATTTAAGCATAGTTGGCAGCAAGGTCTCATCATTTTACAGTTAAAATCGAGAGGTTAACCGTAAGTTCTATGCTAAGAGTTTCTTCTTTCGTGCTTCTCACTTGTGGAATTTCCTTCAGGCTTCTTGCTTTCCGGTCAACTTTAATCTTCAAAAATTTAAATGCAATGTGAATCATTATCATCTGTCTTCTTAATTCCTGTTCTTTTATTCTTCTCTCTCTTAATAGTTTCCTTTTCTCATATTCTCTCATGCTCTTTGCCTTTTATGAAATGATAAAAAAAAAAAAAAATTCACAGCCAATGTACTGAAAAGTTTAGAGACTAGCAAGTTAAGATTCTAACATTAACCACATTCAATTTGATTTTTAGCTAAGAATATTTTGCTTATCAACTTTCTTAAGATAGACTTTATTAAGCTTGGTCTAACCCTGGGTTAAATGAAGGGTGTACCATGATAATCTAATAAGCTTAAATATAACAAAAAGAAAAAAATATAAAAATTGAAGTCTGTAAATTGCAAGGGGCGGGGGAAGGTTTAGCCTTTTTGCCACAGATACACACTAGAGTGTACACAGAAGCACTACTGACTTCTACTGGTAGAAGGAAACCTTATTTTAGTCACTTTGGTGCTTTGATGCAATCCTTAAACAGCAGTATAACTGAACATGGAGTGAAAATTTTACTTGGTAGTCTCTTGTCATAATAATGAAAGAGATTTGGATGAATATGGTCACTGAAATTATTTTCAGAAAATTCTCTAAGAAGTTAAAACATAAAATTAGTAATTATATTTATTAATTGGTCAAAAGAGTTTCTACAAGCAGAGACTGAACTGTTGGTTGGACTTACTTGTTTATTCATTGTCTGCATCGCTCGTGTGACACCTTTCATTGCTTGTGCCATTGCATTGTTTGATCGTAATGTCTGAATTTTCAAAGACACAGCTTGAATATTTGCTTTCATTAAAATGAATTTCTTGATGTAACGTCTGGTGCGCACCAAATCTTTGGCCATGATTTTAACTGCATCCTGAATAAATAAATAAAAAAAAAAGAAGAATTAAAAAAATAAATAAGTTTCACATAAAAAAAAGAAAAAGTAAGAGGAGTAAAGATAAAAACTGAACCAAATTCACCAATCCTCCTAATCAGTGGTACTCTTTAAAAAAAAAAAAGTGGACATTTATTCTTTGATATTTTAATATGATTTTTTCTAAAGAATATACACAGTTTCATATTATATATATTATATATATATCAATAAAACAGGAAATGGTTAATAAAATATTTAATGGAATCTAAAGTTTTATTTACTGAATAAACAACCTCTATGTGGGTAGTGATTGGGAAACCATCCTGGCAGGATGTTTCCCCAATCACCACTCTTTCCTGCATAATCTCATGACCTTCACTTCTTGCCATTTCATACACTCATAAAAGACCACACCATAACCCTCTACCTTGAGTGGTTCTTGGCCCTTGTATTAGGTATTCATTAGTATAAAAAAACAAGTTAGGATGCAAGATTGTGCAGATGTAAACAAACGGTAGCTATTTGGAAGAAATTCTCTGAATTTCAAAGTTTCAAATTAATAATTGAGTTGCAAGTTTGAAACTTTAAAATGGATTGTAAGGCTGATTTGATAGATAAAAAGAAATGATTAAAAAATTCAGAGTTAGTAAAATGTAGGAAATGATTTGTAGATTCATTGAAGATCATGAATAATTCTTATGCAGTTTTGATAATGTCAAATTGGGGACTTAATCTCTCAGATCCGTGTTCTGTAGCAAGAAATATATTTTTAAAAATCTATCTTAGTCAAACTATGGAGTTTTTAGGTTTTGTGGCAATTGACCCCCCCCCCCCAAAAAAAACAAGATGTTGGGTTCTAAATCAAGTGACAAAACAGGCAAGATGGATCATTAGGCCCCCCGCCCTAAAAACATCTATAAAGAAAAATCTAATGAAATGGACAACAGAACATATGGTGATTGAGTTTTCATCCATTCTCATAACATTGCAGACAGACTAACTTTTTTTTAAGGTTTATTTGGTGCCATGGGTCAAAAAGAAGCCAAACACTTTGAGAAAATAAATTTTTTTATGTACAACAATGTTCTATTGCTTTTGTTGAAAAAACTTATGAACATCTGAATAAAATAGATTTCAAAGACTCATTTCATGAAGTGGCCATCTTGTTGGCCGAACTTTAAATCAATTGAAAACTTGTGGATAATTCTGAAGAGGAAAATTTACTTTACCAGCAAAGGTGAACTTTGGAATCCTATGCTGGATGTAATGCAATTGGTTTCATATGATGAAATACAAATAAATAACTTCTAAAACTACTTTCAAAACTTGGAACATACACTTCACATTAATGTCGTCTTTAAAGTTTTGTTGTCATCACAAAGACACTGTTATTAATTTTTGGCTCATAATATGTCGTAAATTTTGCCCACATTCTGTGAATTTTTCATTACCAGAAGTGTTTTTTGAAGTTTCATTAACATGAGAGTCGAAAAATCCAATAAAATTCATAAAACTGATGTCACATCATAAGGGTGACATATTGTTTCTGTGAAACGTCTTACACATTAATGGTGCAAATATTTTCCCCCTGAATATTTTCGTTAGTTTTCTGAACATTAGGAAAAATTAAAAGTAGCTAATAATGTGATTTGTTGGGCAGACGTATAAAATTAATATTTTTTTATAATCAAATACATGCAAATTTTGCTCTTGTTATAATATGTTTTATGATGAGAGTGGATCAACAAGCCCACAACATGACACATGGCTGTTAAATGAATTTTAATCTGAAATTTTCACTGTATAATGTTTGATCTATGTCATTAATATTCAACTCTGAATTATATTGAATGAAAGATTTGAAGAATACTTGTATAAAATAAATGCTTTTTCATCATTACTCTATATATGAGGGGAAGTCAAAAATTATCCACACTCATAACATGTTATGACAAAAATGTGGATATTTTTTGACTTACCCTCATACTTAGTGATGTGCGCGTGTGTGTGTGTGTATGACAAAAATATTCAAAATGAATCTGAGCTATTTTAGCATGATATATTTACAAGAATTGTTTTCCTTTTTTCAAAATTTTTAATTAGAAAAATTTATGTTTTAAATCTTAAAATTCTGTATTAATTTCAGCCTTTTAGATATTATTAGTAAGCAAAAACTATATTTAATAATCATAAATGGAAAAACTTAATACAAATCATCGAACACCAATATTTTTAAAAGAATTTTGAATGCTTTTTGTCCATGAATAAACGTGCCGATTTTTGTAAGTACTGCGACTATACGTGACATGGGAAAATAAGTGCAATAACTATAGCAAATTTAAAGTCAACTTTTCTAAAATTCAATAAAACATTAGATTATGGATAATATTTTCCTAAGTTTCCAAGATTACTGAGTACTTAAAAGTTATATAAAAAGACGCTTACATCATTTTCTTCAATTACATTTTACAGATAATGTCTCCATAGAATATTAGATCTGTCATTAGACTGTCAGAATGTCAACACAGGTACTGTCAGTTTCAAAAATGCATTTCTGTAATATTTTAAACTTAAAGTAAATAATATTTATTTCAAATCAGCTTAATTGTACCTTAAAGCAGCTAATATTCCTGAAATAAAGTTTCAGAAAAGTATATTTTTATTATTGGACAATTTTTTTTTAATAAAGAAAATTACATTGTGATGATTAAAAAAGTGTGAAATCAGCTATTTCAGTGAAGAAAAAAAAATCCTTCCAGTCAATTTAAATTAGTTTTTGAAATACAGCAAAATATTTTGCTTATGGGAAATATTAAACTTAAACTATTAGCTTGAAATTAAAACTAAAATAAAAGCTTCAAGAAAGATTTTTTAAAATTAATTTTAATCCGAAGGTCTCTAGTTTAACACAATATAAAGTAGTGAGATAGGAAAATTGTGTTGTGCCAAATAAGAGATTAAAACACATTTTTTTTTTTTTTTCAAATCCAACATTCAAAATTACTGCTGCTAGTGCGGAATAAACTATTATAAATCAAGAAAAAATAAATATATAAATATAAATAAATAATGCCTAGGTAATGAGGAAAGCTGATTTGTATATCTCATAGTGTTTTGTTTTTTTTAATTATTATCCTTTTCTTTTGAATGTTTTCTGTTTTGAGTCTAGATAAAAATCAAGATAAAATTTTCAAAACAAATTGTTCCTCATTTAACTGGTGCAAAACAATTTTACCACTCCCTTTCTCACTTCATTTGGTGTGGGGGGATGCTAAACCAAACCCTGCTTATGAAATGGATGTGTGTGCATATTACACACAATTACTCAGAAAAAAAAAAAAAAAAACAGTCATTTTGCAGACACCAATTGTGTCTAAGAAAAAAAAAAGTATAAACTGGGTAAAATCAAATGACCCACATTTTTGCTTAGATACAAAAAAGAAGATAACATTTCTGGTTGTATAACCAGTTTGGATTATTTTTATATTTCAGAAACGGTTGTTTTAATATGATGTGAAAGAAAAAAGAAAATAAAACTCTTATAAAAATCATTGCTTTGATAGATGTAAAAATAACGTCTTTGTTAAATCACTTTTATAAATTTGGAAGGATATTAAATGTTAAAAAAGAAAAATATTACTAATTTTTATATATAAAACTATTAATTGGCAATCAAGTTAGGAATTCTTCCTTTCCATAGGTACCATGTAAACTAGTACCATCTGCCACCTGATAGTTGGAAAGGAAATAGGTAACACTTTCTCCTTCACCATTGAATTTCCTCATATTCCTATTTTGGTAGGCTAAGCAGCAATTAAAACAGGAATATAGTCTACATTGTCCCTCAGTATCATGGGGAGCTGGTTTCACGACCACCTCTAATGGATACCAAATCCTGCAGAGTTCCTTATATAAAAGTGTGTAGTACTTACAGAGAAGAATCCCCACTTGTATACTTTAGATCATCTCTAGATTACTTATAGTATTATAAGTAAATGATATGTAATTATGTAATTATAGTGTAGGTAATAACAAAAACTTTTGGTTTTTGGTAAGAAATTGTCACCTTAAAGAGATTTAAAAAAAAAAAAAAAACACTACCAAAAATCAACTAATTATTGAATTTTAATAAAATCTGGAGTCCTTATTTAGTAAAGTATGAAATGATTTTTAAGAAGTTTCCAAAATGGCACACATCTGTTGGAAGCAAGACACATGGCAAATCAGTGCTAGAAAGAGGCTAGGGATCTGCGAAATGGCTAGTGCAGTCCTCACTACATAACTGGTTTATTTAAGTTTGGCTCTTTGAAACATTCCGGAGTTTTTCCAAAATATTTTTTAATTTATGGATGTCAAAAGCTAATTCTAAAATGACAATAGTTTTAAATGATACTGTTTATGTCAATTCTTCAAATTTCTTCATGTTAAAAAGTGTAAAATAAAAATCTAAGAAATTTTTTACTTATGGTGGATACAGACATAATAAATGTGTATATTTATTTTATTTTTTTTTTTTGAAAACTGTCTATACAATAGACAATATATATGTTGGAAGATATCCAAATTGAATAGAGACTCAGATAAAAATATATAAATAAAAAAATTTAAATTTTAGCAAAAGAAATATAAGTTTTGAATCATAAGTTCAAATTCTTGAAGAAAATCCTTAACTCATATAAAATAAAATGAATCTTTTTTTCCCTAATTCACGAAAGGTGTTGAAAAGCTCTAGGGCTAAAAAACAAAGTCATTTATTTTGGTCAGATTCTGAGAAGTGGGTCTGACTGAACTTTTCAGTACACACCCTCATAATTCTGAAGAATCAATACCAAGTAAAAACATTGTTTTATTAATTTGAAGAAGTGATGTCTGAATTATCTATTTCTTACCCAGAAATTTGTAAGAATAGAAATAATAGTTTCTTTTCATCACCACATGGGCTTGGCTTTGTAGGTAGATACAGGAAATTTAGTTCTTGTAAATAACCACCTACCAAAGATACCTTGTTGCTGCATGCTTTGAATGCTCAAGAGAAATTCTTCAGTGGAGAAGCAACTATTGGCTTCTATTACCCAGCATGCTCTTTTACTTTTGCCCAGAAATCTGGTGCCGATGACAAAACCATAAAGAGATGAGAGAGAGAGAGAGAAACGTAGTTGCAAGGGAAAAAAAAAGAAAGAAAAAAACAGACGAATCATAGCAAAATACCAGACAACCATGTGCAAGTCAGGAAAAATGAAAACGAACGAAATGAATGAAGGTTTCTATTAATGCAATTTGTGTTCTAAACATTCAGGGAGAAACAAACAAATAACGTGATTAATTCAAAAGGCAAGCTGAACATGACTAAAAATCAAAGTATGTACCTTCTTTATACACTTGTATATTTACTCTGTTTTTGTTTTGTGATGTGTCTGCATATTTTTCTCCTCCTAGCCATAAAAATTTACACAAAATTTATTTAAAAATCATTTTCATTAAAAAAAAAAAATTATACCTTGTGACTAGTATAACAGGTATATTGTCTTTATTTTAGATTACCTGCTAATTACTTAAATCTTTACTGTATACAAAGCTTAGACTAACTTGTTAACAGTCACTTTATAACAGATATTCTATCTCTTATGTATGGGGTCTGCTATAAAGTTTGCAACCAAACTCATTTCACAAAATACCAAACATGAATTTATTTTTGAAGGGCCTCTTAATAGAGCTGAGAAACTTTAAGCACCTCTTTGTTCAATCTAAAAGTTAGGGGAGGGGGTGGGAAGAAGATTGATTGCATAAAAATGTTTTATTGTAAATTCCCACCCACACACTACTTGAAACTGTTTTCCTAATCCTCCTCTGGTACAGATGTGTCAGTTGAGAGACATGTGCAAGCAAACATGGAAACATTCTAGAAGCTAATCTTTCCATCTCAAGCCAAATCCAGCACTGCCATTTCATCACCTCAAAGTGAATGGACAACAAACAAGAAATTCAAAATTGCTGGAACAAAACTAAATTCTATAAAACTTTTTTCTGTTTTGCTTAAATATTTGCCAATGTACATTGTTTATCTGCCTCACCCCCCTGCCCCCCCCCCGCTCAAAAGAATAGTAACAAAATATAACAGTGTAGCAGAAATATTAAACATTGAGAATTCAATTTGTACAGCTAAAGAGTTAGAATGAAATGCAGTGATTAATGATTTAAGAAATAAATACATTAAAAATAACTTGTGCAAATTTCAGTTTTCCTATTTGAATTTTCTGATGAATCGTAATTCTTAATGGTGAATGCTAGGACAATAAAATATCTGTAGAAATTCCCTCATCACATGGTTAAATACTTGAGCTTAACAACTTCAATAAAATATTGCAATAACAATCATAAATATGAATGCTGGTCATTATGCTAAGAGGTAATGGAGTACAAATAAAAATATTGACAACTTTTTCTATGTCACTGAAACAAAAGTTAAACTCTTTCATTTTCTCACAGAAAGCATCTCTGATGTGTCTTTTTCATCTGTTCACTGTGATCAAAACAGAACAGTCCATTATTTATAAGGTATTGGCAGGGTGAAATGTATGCATGTGCTAACAAAGGAACTAAGGGAGGGACAAGTAAAATTATTAAAAATAATTAAAAAACCTGCCAAGCCAATCAATTTTGCTTTATTTTTTCATGTTTTTAAATATTTCTTAATAGTAAATTGAATACATTTGTTGAAAATCATTTACTTTTTAAATTTCTGTTTTTAGAGTGAGATAAATCAGAATACAATCCACAAATAATTTTTATTTATTAATTATTTTATATATGCATATAAGTTTTTTTTCAGTTTTATTTTTAAAACTAAACTTAAATTGTTGGTGATTACTTTTGAGAAATTTATGTGTAAATCAAAATTATTTTAAATTTAATTTCTTGCAAAATAATTCTCATTTTACTACTCCACTTTTTATTTTTTTCGTTTTTTAATACATTAATCTAGGTACCTCCACAAGATCGCTAAAAAAAAAGAGCATAGCATGAGGAAAATGATGCCAAGCTTGACAAAAACAAAATTTTATTGTCTAAATGTTTAAGTTATTATTAAGAGGAAAGATTAAAGTATTTTGGGGGTATTTTTTTACATTTTTTAATCATTCCTAACACATCCAAAAATTTCGTTAAAAATCTTGTTTTTTTTTGAGTCAGCAAAATTGACAGATGGCAATCATTTTTTTCCATTTTATAAAATCAATGAAAATCTCAGTTTGAAATTCTTTTAAATATCAATTATCATTTTTTCAAAACTTATTTTAAGAAAATCAGAAATTATGTTTATTTAAAATATTTTGAACCAAGCTTAACTTAGCTTCTGCACCGAAAAGATGTAATTTGAAAATAAAACAAAGCAGGTCATAAACTTTTGCGTCACATGACAGGTGTTGAATGACATATTGACAGATTCCGTGAGGATAATTTGTTCTACGGAAGGAGAAAAGTGAAATATTTTACATTTAAGTGAACAAATTATTTACCTTGTTATTTTTAAGGAAAACTTTCAGCGCTCTAATTTTTTGTTTTTTTTTGTACTTAGCTTTCACCTTTATGTTTATGATGCTTTATGGAAAATATATTATAAAGAAATTAAAACAAGACTGTTACGAATGAGATTAAATTTCATAAGAAAGGTATCTAATTCATTTATAGGTACCTTATGAAATTTTATCAGAAGTATACATAAAATACTATAATTTTATGTACATTTACTACATTTTACTGTGTTATTTGTATTTCCATTCATTTTATTATTAATTTTGATATTTCATTTATGGAAAAAATGTCATAACTGAGATTAATATAAAAATAAGATCATATAAATTTCATAAGATGATACTGATACTTTTAGGTACCCTTCTCAGTTGAAATTGAAAAATCAAATTAACTTTTCCATGTGTTTTGTAAAAGTAAAGGCCTTAACAGTGGAAAACAATGCTTAACTCAAATAACGCAACTTAATTGTATTCTGGTTGGTCTTCTGTACTTTATAATTAGAGCCCGATTATAAACACAAAATTACATTTCTTAATTACTGCGGATCTTCTGATTAGTCAAAACATTACAATTTACAAAAAAAGATCTATCTCATAAGGACACTTACAAAACCTGATGTGGCTTTTAACTAATTTTATAATAGTTTAACAACTTAAATGTAAAAATCTATTATAATTAAAAAATAACAAATAATTGTATTAAAAATTTTTTTTTGTAGAAAAATTTTTTTGCTATCAGAAAATATTGTCCATATTCATAAAAACTAAAAGCAAATAAAAGCATTTGAAATTAAATAATATATTTATTTTATTGAGTTTTGTATGTTACAATTCAGAGCTGATTTTCAGGTGGGGGGGGCATCCAATTAAAAACAAAAAAAAAACAAAAACATGATTTGCATTCCTCAAAGCCTTGTGCTTTTAACTATTGTAATCACTAAACCTGACGCGATCGAATTTCTAGCGTTTTCATAAAATTAATTGGGGGGAGGTAATAAATATAAAAAAAATATTTCTGCCATGACTTTAATAAAAGAAAACATATTTATAATAATTTTGATCATCTGTGAATACTTTCTGAAAGTTTCATTAACATCCAACAATTATTTTTATTTTTGCAAGATTTTCCAAATTAATGTGTGTCCTACAAAAAAACGTACTAAAAATTGTATATGTTATTTAGTAGTTCTGGTGATACAAAGAGAAACAAGGATTTTTAAATGAAAATTCAGATTGTTCTATAAAGAAGGAAAAAATTTTAAAAAATAATTAAAATAAACTTTGATCTTTCCTCTTAATTTTGTTTTCGTCAAGTTTGCCGTCTTTTTCATCATGCTATGCTCTTTTTTTTTAGTGATCTCGTGGAGGTACCTATATTAATCTATCCTCCGTAATTATATAGATTATTGAAACTGCCAAATATGATGAGACTTGTTCACTTGTCAGAAATTTGTTGCATATGACAACTCCATTCAGGTTTTCTTCTTCAATGAAGTATTATTATATAATATGATTTTTCATTTTTTTGGAGGGGGGGGGGGCTACATTTATTATTGTATCATCAGAACTACTAAATAACATAAAATTTTAGTGTTTTTTTTTTTGCATGACAAATAATTTGGATAATCTTGCAAAAATAAATATAATTGTTGGATTTTAATGAAACTTTCAGAAACTATTCACAAATTATGGAAATTATTATAAATATATTTTCCTTTTTTAAAGGAATGGTAAAAATATTTTTTTTTATATTTATTACTCCCTCTAATTTTATGAAAACTCTAGAAGTTTTCATTACTGTACAAGTTAGTGATTATATTAGTTAAAAGCACAAGGCTTTGAGGAAAGCAAATCATTTTTTTTTTTTTTTAAATTGGACCACCTCTACATGAAAATCAGCTCTGAATTGTAACATATAAAACTCAATAAAACAAAGATATTATTTAATTTCAGTTACTTTTAGTTGTTTTGATGAATATGGATAATATTGTCTGAAAGCAAAAAACTTTTTCGATAAAAAATGAATTTTTAAAACAATTATTTGTTATTTCTTAAATTATTTTATTATTTTTACATTAAAGTTGTTAAATATTCTAAAATTAGTGAAAAAGGTGTACAGTTTGGTCACTGGTGCTATTAAGTAGATCTATCTTTACAGATTATAAAGCTTATTATAATCAATGGACCACCAGTGTATTAAAAATCCAATTTTGCATGGCTTTTATGTCCATAAAACAGCTGTAATTCAAATGTATGGAAGACCGTAAATGAAAACAATAAAATGTCACATTAAGCATTGTCCCCTCTGTTACGGCCTTTATTTTTGTGAATTGTTCGTGCAAAACACTCATGGAGAAGTCAATTTCAACTGAGAATGGTACCTACAAGTATTAGATACTTATCTTATGAAATTTATATGATCTTATTTTTATATTATCTCAGCTATGAGATTTTTCCATAAATGAAATATCAAAATTAATAATAAAATAACAATAACACAGTAAAAGGTAATTGATGTACATAAAATTATAGTATGTTATGTACACTTCTGATAAAATTTCATAAGAAAGGTACCTATAAATTAATTAGATAATTTATGAAATTTTATCTCACTCTCGACAGTCTTATTTTTTTTTATATAAAGCATCATAAACGTAAAGGCGAAAGCTAAGTACAAAAAAAAAAGAAAAACAAAGAAAAGATAACTTTCCCTCACGTTTAGCTGTCAATGTGTGATGAAATCACTTGTCAAGTGTCACCAAATATTAAGACCCGCTTTGTCTTATTTTTAAACTACATTTTTTGGGTGCAGAAAGTAAGTAATGTTTGTTTTAAAATATTTTAAATAAACTTTATAATTTCTAATTTTCTTAAAATAAATTTTGGAAAAAATTATAATTGATTTTTAAAAGAATTTTAAACTGAGATTTTCATTGTTTTTTTATAAAATGGAAAAAATGGTTGACCTGATTGATTTTCTGTCAATTTTGCTTACTCAAAAAAACAAAAAAAGATTTTCAACAAAAATTTCAGACACGCTAGGAATGATTAAAAAATGTAAAAAAAAAATACCCCCAAAATACTTTAATCTTTCCTCTTAATAATAACAAACATTTAGACAGTAAAAAATTATTTTCATCAAGTTTAAGGCCCTCTTTCATCATACTATGCTCTTTTTTAGAAATTTTTGTTGAGGTGTATACATATATATATATATATATTTAAATAGTTTCTTAATCAGGCCATGGATTTTTTGGCAAGCCACCACCTTGTACTTTCAGGAATGTTAAAAAAAAAAACAAAAAAACAAAAAAAAACATATACATTTTAAATACGTATGTCAACTACATGTTCTTGAATAAATAGTTCATGTTTTAAAATTTTCTGTCCAAAATAGGGAACTCAATTTTTATGCAAAGAACATGTGAGAATAAAATGCTTTAATTCTGTCATTTATTTCTTCACAAAATGATTTTGCTTTCTAACACTCATGTATTACACAATACCAAGCATCATCTAAATTTACAAAGGGAAAAGATTATAATAAACAATTTAGCTAAACAAAAAAGTCAGTAAACAGTTATACATGTACGTAAATCCTGTGCGCTGCCCTTTGGAGTATAAGCTTCCAGCTGCATCACATTAGGTGTTACTACTGTGGTTTGTGCAGCGAGTAAGTTTTTATGGGATACCCAACAGGTTTTGATTTCACTTGTCTTTATCTTAGACTGGTTGCCAACCAAAGCTAGGGAACCCAATCTTTTTGCTCTTAACCAATGGCTGGTGGGGAAATGAATTCATACCTTTCATACTACAGTTGCAGTAAGAAGAGAGATTCATAGTTTTCCATTTGTATGAGAGTGAATGCAAATGCCTTGGCTGGGTTTTTATTAATTGGCACATCAATTCAACTTTTCAGGTTGATAATCATTTTACTATTAACTCATCCATTTAAACAGTTAGCTGACAAACCAGATTTATTATTGGGGTCCAGGATGCAGAGGGGTGACTTTGATAAAAGCAAAAAAAAAAAAAAAATTAGTGAAGAAATTCATATGACCAAGGCAACAGTTTTTCCCATCAAGAAACTAACTGCAAATATAAAATTATAAAATGTGAATCAAAGAAATGACAGGCTAAAGTTTATTGTAATAAGGGTGAGGGCTTTTGGTGAATAAGTGACATTAGCTTAAATTCATTGATAAACAAACAAACAGGCTTCAGATTTTTGTCTGCCAAAGTCTTTATAGAAAAAAAAAGAAGAAAAAAGTGCTGAGATTGGTGACCAAAAATGAAATGATTTTATCACTCCTATATAACTGGCAATTCCTAGTGCAGAAAAAGCAGAGAAATCCTATAAATCCAGTAAGCCCTATGCTGGGTATGAACTGAGCCAACCAATCTGTTTGTCATTTCTCCCCCACCCGCAATTCCACTGTTGAAAACAATATTTGATTTAATCTATCCAGTAAAGAGAATGAAAATACAGAAAAAAAACAAAGAGAATCCTTCTCTTTCCATACAGATTATACATCTGGTAAAAGCTGAACAGATCAAAATATTGTGATAGCAACAAACAGAATGAGTTCAGTAGCACATAGAACCTTTAGAATAATTCTTATCTAGTCAAGAATTCAATTTTTTAACTTTTAGAAGACTGCATTAATATTTTTTCCCTTTCCACTGCATTCTTTTTCAAGACCTCTCAGTTGCAGTTGTTATTGTTAATTTCACTTAAAGGTGTGTTCTGTTGCCATAGCAGGATATGACAACACAACTACGAAATCCAAACAAATTCAAATTCAGGGACCAGAGACACCTTCAGTGACAGGATAAATTTTTTGCACAATAAATGAAGTCATATAGAGTGTAATAAAGGACAAGTAACATAATTAGAGTGAAATGATGAATACTGAATTCTGTAAGCAATTTTTTCTCTCTCAGTACATTGAGCTATGTTATAAATTGATAAAATATATTTGCATTACCCTTAAACAAGCATGAAAAAAATTTTAGATATGATATTTTACATTCTTCATTGATCTATGCCAGTTTCCTTGACTGTTAGACCATTCTTGTCAATTTACCCCCTGAGTAAGCCTTCTTCAGGTGTCTATAACATTGTGTAACCTTTTGGTAATGTTAAATGGAATCCCTTTATTTACTTCCCAAGGCTTCAACATGCCTAGAAGGTTACAAAATATGAAAGGCACAAGGAAAACCTGAACACACTTTGGCTGCAATAAAAACAACATGAGCAAATTAGTCCAAATGCATTAATGTAAATAAGAATATGTCTTAGAAATTCAGACAAAATCTATTACACTAGACAAGAGCATTTTACAAAGAGTCATGTTCTACAAGTTTGTCTCTCAAATCAGTGAATACATTCTTTATTGAAGACTTCATAAATCTGGTCTTGTGCCAAACTTAACTATTTTTATCTATAGTATATCTTGTAGTAACACTGGATTGCTATGTGATATCCATACTCTTATATGACAATGAATGCTGGCTAATCTCCCCACGGATGAAGAAAAAACTAGAAGCAGCAAAAATGTGGTTCTACAGAAGGATACTGAGAGTTCCATGGAGGAAGTGGATAAGCAACAAGGAAGTCTTAAAGAAAATGGTAACTGAAAGGACATTTAGAGTCAGGAAGAGAGAGCTGAAATTCCTTGGACACATAAGAAAGGAGGGATTGGAAAACTTAACTCTCACAAGGCAAGAGAGATGGGGGAAGGCAGTGAACCATATACCTGACATGCTTGTGTGAATGGATTGGTGGGGCAGGGGCCTTAGCAAAGGGAGAAAAACTACTAAGAGTCACACGTGATAGAAAGTTATGAAGAGCCATGACCAGCTATGATCTGAAGAGATATGGCATATAAAAAAAGATCATTTAAATAATTTATAATGAAAGACAAAAAACTGGGATAGTTTTGATTATTAACTTGCAACTTAGAACTGATATACATACAGTTTATATTCTTAAAGCATTTAAAAAAATAAAATTATCTATGCAATTTGATAAGAGGTTGTAAAACCTTGGAATATAAAGCAAATAAACATTTTTTATTTGCTTAACCTAAATATGGATTGAGATCTAAGTTTAATTGTCATTGCTGGCCTGCGACATTCTTGAGAAAGTCCCAGGAGATGACATAGTTAAGACAACTGTTCTTCTCTTAGAGGATATTTGTTAATAGGATTGTCTGTCTGTGTCTGCTAAACCAGTTTAACATATAAACTGATGTCTGAAGAGATTCAGATAAAAATAGACAAGCTTGGAAGATGCTCCCCTACCTACTCCCTCCTCAAATCTTAATGGCTCAGATTTATGACAGACAAAAGTTTTATTTACACTATTTACATTGTTTGGACTGTTGTCCTCATCTTTATTGCCATATTCACAATGTTTAGGCTGTTGTATGAACCCCCTATTTAGACCATGGGAGCAGACCATTCTAATTTTACTTGGTGACTCAATTCTCCAAGTTTTTCTTCTTGAACAAATTGTAAATAGTCTAGTTACAATACCTCATCTCAGAAATATAGACAAATGTTTTGTTTTTAATTTTTAAAACTTACCCCTCTTTATTCTATTACAGGTTCATCTCTACTTGAAGGCTTTCATCGATTTTCTATTTGATATTTTGCCTACTGATTAATTATCAAGTTAATCATGATCACAAGTCCCATAACCCACTAGGGTTGTAGAGGCAACACACGTACTGCAGCTGCAGTAGAAGTGGTGTATCGTTGGCAAGATAGCCTGATGGTGCCCAACCCTCTCTAGGCATGTTTGTATTCAAACTTTTCCTTCTCCTAGACTAGCTGCCACCCAAGGCTATAAAAACCAATCTGTTCTACTATTAACCCATAGCTGGAGGGAGAAGTGTTGGAGTCATACATTTCCCAAGGGTATTAGTACATAAATGAATGTAATGAACTCAACTAGAATTTGAACTCGGCTTTCCGATTCCTCAATCCAAGCCACAATCCATAACTTTACGTACATCCTATCAAGTTAATACAAATTAGTAAAAAAAAACTTTTTTTTTTAATGAAAATTTAAATGAGCCTCATAGACTGAGGGATAAGACAATGTATAGAAACTGGTGACCAATAGTTGTGCAGAAAATGCAGTTAATCTTGAAATTGGTGTACAACTAAAACTACAAGCAGCAATCAGAAATTATTGACTTTTCTTAAAGGTTTCTTGCTTTCTGACTGATAAAATATTCAATGGTGACATTTAAGAATAGTTAAAAAATTTAAAAATATGACCAGATTAACAAATAATAAATCTGGGCTTCTCAGCAAGACAGCTTTGCTTCACAAACAACTTTGGTTATTCAACAAGTGAAACCATTTATAAAAATACCAAACAGTTTTCTCCAAAGGAAAAAAAAAAAAATCATCAAATGCAACAGAAAAAGGATTTTAAAAAGCTAACAGATATGAAAGGATAAGGAATTAGGTAAGTATAACTGAAAAAGTGTTGTTTTTTTAAAATTGCTTTTCCATTTGTCATAGTGTTTGGCCTTGAACAGTTATAATTTTATCTTTGCAAAGTTTATAACTTGTGGGAATTTCAAGCAGATAAGAGAAACAAAAGCATTGGAAAAACAGGTCTATCATCTTTTGAAGAGTGGGCCAAGGTATTTGCATAAAATGATTATGACTATTAAAAGGGACACATACAGTAGATTCTCAAACTAGAAATAGAGAATTTGAGATATGTACATATAAGGCCCATTTTATCATGTGTTCAAATCTTTTAAATTTATTTTCAAATGGAAAAGTCAATTCTGTAGACATCTCATTTCTTTGTTCCCTTATAACATTTAAGATAGTTCAAGTGTGAATTTTGGGAACTTGATTATAGTTTGTGTGAAAAGGATATCTCAGTATGAAGTTATTAAAACTGGTACTGCAATAGCTATGGTTTTCAATGCAATAAAAAAATATTCACTTCTTAATCTTGTTTACTCAAGAGCTTAATCTGCATGGTAGGGATTTTTCAAGCTCGTGCCTTTTGTTAAGTATCCCCCTAAAATATCATGAATCCTCCATCCTCATTTCTGTTTTCTCCTGTCCTCCTTATAAGGTTATGCCAAAGTACTTCCAATGCACAGTGATATTGTCATATGAAAAAGACGACAAAGGAGAGAGAAAAAAAAGAGGTTTAAGTGAAAGATTTACTGATAAAAGTATTCTGAGAGGGTGAGTCAGATTCTTGGTTGAATTCTACTAATGCCAAACAATGCTGCATTTCTTAATCGTTCATGGTATATGGAGAACAAGAACCCATCCCCCACCAGTTTATCTGGTTATATACCCTTTGACACTTAAAATGATGGCTTCTGCAGAATGCAAAAGTGTTGTAACAGTTCTATACATATATATATATATATTTAAAGACATTTATAATATGTTTAACATTCTTTTTATAGATACAAGTATTTAAGCAAATGCTCTGTTTTATAATAAACAGTATTAAATAACATTTACCGGCCTGAATGTCCGAGAAATTTTCATAGAAAATGTTTCGTTCTCCAACAGGAATCGAACCTGTATCCTATACGGAACCATCATTTCGCGTGATGTGCCTTAACCGTTCGGCCACAGAGAAGCGTCTGGTTAGCAAGGTTGATTTTGCTATCTTTAAACTAAAATCTTCCATGAATCTCTTCTATTCCTATCTGCTCTAGCGTATCAAATGTAAACAAATGACGCCATATATTTTTGAATTGGACATAGCCCGACAATTTATTTAAAGACATTAAAATATATATATATATATATATATATATATATATATGTAGAACTGATTCTATATTAATTTCTGTACTGAGTGTTTTAATTTTATAAAGTTTTATTAACAGCAGTCATTGTTGAACAATTATTCTGTCAGAATTCCTATATAGAAAATGAATAAAAAGATCTCATTTGTGTAGGCACAAATATTGTTTACAATTCTTGAAAGCATGCGGAAGCTATGCCAGAATGTTAGCCGAAAAATGATTGCTCTCAGTGAGGCCCGTGGGACAGAAAGGCTGATGTCATTGAGGCCTGAAACTTTCTATGACTCCAGAAAAGACATCACTGAAGAAGCAATTCTGGTGCGCAATATCTGTGTATAAAACAAAAAGAATTGTCCTAGCTGGTTTTATCAATAAAGACATCAATGTCTTTAATAATGAAGTTCATAACAATAAGAATATTTGAACAATGTGACAAGATTGACTTTCAGGAGTACCTCACATGGTGTATTAGTTGATAAATTAATCTGGCTAGCCAATTTGCTAGCATTAGGAGTTCAATTCTCATGGATGTCCCAGTATTGTGCCCTTGTACCAAACAAAGCTTCATTTAGTAAGTGTGTTGGGTGAAAAATTTTCAGCATCCCATTATATATATATATATATATATATATATCTCTGAGTGAATAAAATGTTTGAGCAGTCATGTCTGTTGTTTTTTAAACAGTGTAACTATGTCTACTTGCCAGTGCATTTGAGAGTCTTTATAAGGAAAATGTACATCCTGTCTGTATCCTTGTAGGGGAAACCACCATTAAGTCTGGTGTGCTTTTAGACAGTTCAACCATGGAAGACTTTCACAATTTAGCAAAATTCAATTACCCTATTTAAGAAATGCACATCACTTGTTCAGATCTCTCAAAGCCAATATTTGCTAACTTTTATTTATGTATCTGAATGTAAACAATTCCAATATATTAATTTATTTATAACCCTATATTATTTCTTATTAGCCATAAATATTCTCTCTGTCTCTCTCATATATATATATATATATATATATATATTATAATTATTTTTAAAAATAGGATTCATCGCTACATAAGAGTTCTCATGTTTCAAAAACAGAAGCTAAAAAATCAGCTCTGTTTCATCCTCAAGCGAATTTTGGAATAACTAATATTGAAATTTATGGAGCTTTATAAGCATATACATTTGAATATATATGCTTAAGGATGAAACAGAGCTAGTTTTTTAGCTTCTGTTTTTGAAACATGAGAACTCTTATGTAGCGATGGAATCATATTTTTAAAAAATAATTATAATTTAAGCTTTACCTATGTATTGAGCACTGTTTTTTAAAAATAAAAACAAAAATACTAAAGAACTTTGGATTATTAACCTAACGGTTCTTTCCTATTTTTCTATATATTTGCACACACACGCACATATATATATATATATATATATATATATATATATATGTGAAGAAATATAGTCTAAAGGTGTGCTATATTTATGGGATAAAGTGCTCAATATCAGAGATAGAGCATGTGTAAATATAAAAGTGAACATAGGAGTCAACAGGCTGTTTCATGCTAGATGCAATTCGGAGATGGACTGCGTCTAGCATGAAACAGCCTATCGCCTCTAAGTGTTGACTTCTGTGTTCACTTTTATATATATATGTAAGACTTCCCTGATTTTTAAGCAGTGTAAATCTATGCTTTCTGGCCTCTATATTCAAGAGTCTTAGTAAAGAAATAGGGGATGCAGGTTTAATCCCTGCTGGAGAGCACCTTTTCTTTATAAAGGTTTTCTTTGTTTTACAGCATATCAACCTTATTGGGCTATTTAATGTTGATAAGATTTTTATTGCTGGTAATTTTTTTTTTTTTTCAAAAATCTATTGCTGGTATTTTTACTATAAAAACCTATTTTTACAGTTTCATAGTGTTTTGACACCAGTTTGTTGGTTAACTATTTGCCCATAGCTGAGACCCTAACAGGTGCTACCACCTCGGGTCAGAGTGGACCTGGGAACTGCAGCAATTAAGAGGTGACCTTTTCATTATAAAGACTCTTGAATGCACAGTCTGGTACATATCGAGTTACACTGTTCAAAAGACAAGAATGTCAACTCAAATACATGTATCCACTAAATACAACATTTAAAGTCTTATAAGAAATAATGCCAGATATACAGACTATCCACAAACTCATTAGAAAAATCTATTAAAATTACAATGAAAACTGGATATTATTGAAATGCTTACATAATATGTTTAAGTAAATAATGAAGTTTATATACAGATAGTTAATAAATTTGTATCTGGGAGCCCTATTTACTGCACAAACGACGTCTACGTGATAGTCAATTTTTAATTCTTTAATTGCAGTCTGAAACAAAAACAACATTAATAAAACTATTAACATCATTAAAAGAACATAAATAACAACAACGTATTAATATACAACAAAAATCTAGTTGCCTTTTTAAGTTTTTCCTAATAACTCTTTGAAACTGTCTAAAGACTGTGTGGACACACACACATACATACACATTACTGTTCAAAAGTATGAAGCCACCCCCAGAATTAGCATAGTATGAACTTGACAGAAAAGTGAAAAAAAAAAAAAAAAAAAAAAAAAATGAAAATGGAGTCATTGAAAAAAGAATGAAATGATTATCAAACTTATACTTTGAGAAACTTTTGCAACGAATGCCAAAAATATGCGCTGCAGTAATCAAGGCTAAAGGAGGATATTTTGACAAGAGCAAAAATGCTTTTTTTTGTCATAATAAAATTTATAATAAAAAATCACATATGTGTATATATATATATATATATATATATATATATATATATATATATATATATATATTATTCCAGGATAATTTTCCAACTTATTCAAGATGATCCGCACTCTCTCTAACCTAACTTTCTCTCCTGGAGTAACAAGGTGCCTCACACGTTTCATATACAATTTCATTTTTAAGTCTTTTTTCACTGTTCTTTGGCCTGGCGTAGCTGAAACTACTGTCCTACATGCAAAATGTCTTATGGACTGAGTTGGATCTTCTCTAAGTTGAAATGATGATCCCTCTTCCTGCTGTGACCTTCTGATATATATATATATATATAGTGTCTATTGAGTTTATTCATTTTCCTCTCCAAATTGTAAATGATCCTTTGCAAATCCAAAACAAAGGAAGTCCCATCTGCCATGTTTTACAAGACAATGAGCCTGGAATATGTGTAATGACGTTTATTTTTTTTGTACTTTTTATATACAATGAAGACAGCAGTATTAGAGACTAGTTATTTTTATTAATGCATGGCTGTAAATGGCTCCAATAATTTTCAGTCCATTTTTGCTATTGAATCTATGTATTCGCTCTCTGTCTAGTGTTTCTACGGTTCTTATTAATGTGCTGCTTGATGAGACTTTGTTCTGATTAGTCTTCAGGAAAGAGTGGTTGGTGTGTACCTATACAAGACCTATATCATTTGTTTACAGAGATACAATCTCTGATTGGATAAATAAATTCATAAACACCATTATGTCTTATATAGGGGATTGGTATTTTTTTCTACAGGTTTAATATATCCATGTATTATCCTTTTTATTGTTTTTTCATTGCTTTTGTAATTGATGTTTATATTAAAATTATTATTGTGTAAGAATATCTAATTTGGTAGTGAACAATTTAATTAGTGAAACCGTTATCAATAAGTATTTGTTTTGTTACTTAATTCTAATTTATTAGAAATAGAAAGGTGTGGAGATTAAGATGTAGGAGTTCTTGTAGTTTCCTCTCTGTGTCTGCTATCAACACTGTATCATTTGTATATCTCATGTTGTTAAGATTGTGTGTGTGTGTGTGTGTGTGTGCATATATATAATTAATACAAATAAAAGGTTTGACTGATGTTACCTTCAGCATCCAGATTTTTGTAGACAGGCCCTACTTGTCAGGGGGTATCAGCAACTGACTGCTTATACTTTTCGATTTTTCTTTTTTTATATGCACTTTTCACTGGTGCAAGTTTTCTTCATGGTTTGTGTCTGTGGTGTGTGTGTGTGTTCACATGTGTGTGCATACGTGTAGAATGTTGTGGTTATTTGTCCTTTTCATCATTTTTTTTTCACTTTACACTCAACCTTTTCTCTCTCTCTCTCTCTCTTTTCTTTCAATAGCCATTTTAACTTCTGGTTTTCTAGACACACACACACACACGTGTGCGTGTTTCATTGAATAATATAGACATATTGTGTCTACTTATTTTTACACTGATCCTTTTCAGTTGTCTAATCAGTTTCTTGATGTTAAGATGAAATTCATCAAGGAAGGTATCATAGTTTTTGTTAACCCAAGTACTTTCAATCTTTTCCAAAATCATCTTCAGGGGTAAATAATAAAGACAAACTTATAACTGTGATAACATCTGCATTCTATTGTGATGGTGATTTTTAAATACATGCATAAACACATTCTGTATATTATTTTTTAAGCTATTTAAAGTTGTAGCTATGGCAATGTTTGCTAAGTAAAGCATTTCAATATAAGGGAGAAATAATTGGTAGAATTGTAAAATGGCATTAAATGTTATATGCATTTTAATATGTTGTTACTATATTCATAATAAATTTTATTTAGTGTTGGTTCGTTGATTTTGATATAGAGGGGCTTGAGAATTTGAAGGTTTTGTTTATTATTTTTGTGGTGTAGTATATTGGTGTTGTCAACAAGTATTTTCCTGTATTGTGAAGGGGGACAGGAATAGGTTTTTAGATGTTGTGCAATAAAAGTTGTATTCGACAAATGAAGTACAAGACGTCTTGATAATGTTGTGGTTGTCAAACCAACATATGTACTTACTTTTTTGTCAGAGATACAATCTCCTAAAGGACATTTAAACTGATGCAATGTTGGGTTTTTTAAAACACTAGTTGATGAAAAAGAGTTATTGCATATGATTAAGCTGGTTATGTTAAACATAATTAGTTTTATTTTTTACTGGGAACAGTGGGGAATATATTAGTACTTACAAGATTTTTTAGGACTTTTTCATCTTGTTTATAGTTAGAATACATTTGATTACAGTATAGTAGGTTGATATGTTTAGGGTTATTTGAGGAAATATTATGTTCTTTTTGGTTTATGTTAATATAAAAAAAATTAAAAAAAAACCACAATACTTCTACCTCTTATATTAGGCCCACATAAACTCAACTAAAAATTCCATGTAACAGGAAATACATTTTATTTACAAAAGCAAAATGTAGTAAAAAAAATTAAATTGTGACTAATGACGACACTGCTCTTGATGCATCCAGGCTCATTTAAAATATTTCTCATGGCCACTTTTGGGCTTAAGGGCCCACATTGAGAATTACTGCAAAAGTTTAGGAAATTTGAACACCTTGCTCAACCTATTCATGTATCAAGTTAGCCAATGTTTCTTATGTTAACCAGGAAATAAAGAAATTCAGCTATTATAAATCTTCTTTTTGAGGAAACTATTTGCATTATATAGCAAGTTCCGTGTGTGCATGTGTAACAGATGTAATAGATATCCAAGAGATAAAGCTATTTACTTTGTTTCTAAGACTAACAAAAATAACTTACCATTTGTCCTTCTTTGGCCATCTTCTTTATATTGTTAATGACTTTCTTCTCATCCCCTTCTAGCTTGTTTCTCTCCCGGTCCAAGTCTCGCATAGCTTTATTCAACGCTCTCTGGTTCTGCCGAAGCATTTCTTCGGGGGTCTTCCTGTGCCCAAATAGCCAATCCAACGGCATCGTGACACTTTGGAGTGAAGCAAACTGAAATGTCATTAAGCAAAGCCAAAGAAATTTATAAGACTTCATTTAAATAGAATTTAAATAAAATACAACAGCCTTATTATTCTGCCACTAATGCTTTAATTCCTAACCAATGACAACCCTCCTTTTTCACCTCCATTAACAAATATATAGAAAATATCTTATCTATTATACACATCCCTGTCTTCTCAGTAATCAATGCATGAATTGCATAAAATGGAATCATTTTCTTCCGGATTTTCAATCGACAATAGACGAGTGGTGAAACTTGTTTAAATTCAGTGATTAAATCATTAAATTCCACTTTGTGATGAGGTACTGAATTTTAAAAAAAAATGGACAACATGATTTAACAAATTTTTCTACTTCTTTCTAGCATAAGTTAATCAGAGTTATACACAAAACCTTTTATGGTGACATTATCTACAACTGATTTAGAACAATACCTAGAATGATTCTTCTAACAGTGATGCTTGCCTTCATTTTTGACCAATGACAAGCTCTTATTTTGATTTAAACATCCAATCATTTTTTTCTATCTCAAGAAATATTTAATTTGCTAATGCATTTGTAACAAATGCTAAAAAGTGATGGAGTAGTTGTAAAGTTGAGGGGGCAGTGATAAACCAAACCAAGACTTGGTTTATAAGTACCAAATTCAAATGCAATTAGCACTAAAATACAAATGATTATTATCTTACTGCCTTACCACCAGAATGAAAAAAAAAATTGATACATTTAATAAATCCAACCTGTGACACCATAAGTTATATAATAAACTTGTAATAAAATAATCCTTCAGAAAGTATACAGATGATAAATTTCCAAACATCTTACTATTTAATGTTTTCTTTTTCATAACTGGTAAATCTGCAACAAACAAGACTCTTTTTCTTAACTTTTATTAAACTACAGAAGAGAGGATATATTCAAACATGAGCAAGCAGTTCTATGTAAATTAAAGCCGTAAGAATAAGAGAGTTTGAAAAAGCGGGGGAAAATGCTAAGGGTCAAACAAACCCACAAATTATAAAGTTTAAAAAGATTTTTTTTTAAGATGGTGACCAATTTCTTGAGAATAAGTCAGATGAAAAAGATGCAATGCCTTTAACAAATCTGCAAAGAAAACTTTACAAAATAGAAAAAGAAGATCACACTAGAATTAGAAATTTTCACCAATGAATAATTTTGATTTAAGCATCAGCAGCAGCAAATGAGAAAATTTCAAAATATTATTTTCTTTTCTCCTTAACGAAAAGAAAAGAAAAAAGAAGAGAAGTGAAAGAACTAAAAAGTCAATATATGGTAGATTGAAAGAATCAATAATTAAAAGGAAGGAGAATGAAGTAACAAAAATAGAACTGTAAATCAATACAATTTACCAGAAATACCAGTGATCAGAAGAATAGCTTTCCTTTAGAAAGATCTATTTTATTGGGAGGGGGACAGCAGAGGGGAAAGAAGCAGAGGTTTAAGACATTTACATTTAAATCTTGGTAAACATAATGAATCAATTTAATTTTAAAAGGTGTAAGCGTTATTTTTTTTTTTTTTTTAGGTTCAATTTATTTTCAATATTTTGCAAATTGAATGCCTTTGAATTCTTGATATGACTTCTTAGGGTACAGGGTGAAAATTGACCATGGCTAAACTTCTGTAATTTGACCTCATTCGAACAGCCACTTTTCAAATTCCAGTCTACTCTGTTATATTCACTTTTACACAAATGTCCTTAGGTAAGGCATGAAGCAATCTCTCCTGTACTTCCAGTTATGGGTTATACAGCAAAGTAGACTGGCATCTTGGATGGCAGCCAGTCTAGGTTTGGTTTAATGGTGTATCAGCCCAGATGGGCTATTTTACTCCAACCAGATGAATACATATATAACATATACATATGTACTTTTCTTTTTTCCTTTATTCCAATAGTTGAAGTGGGCAGCCAGTCTCAGAGAAGGAGAACTTTGAATCGCAAACCATAGAGAAGACAACAGGAAACCACTCCACTATCTTTCCTAAAATGTCATGTATATTAAAAGAAAAGGAAGCTGTATAGGACTATGATCATCTGTCCTAAAGAGATAAAAGTTTTAAAAAATTGTGCCCAACATAAGAAAAACATTTGTTATAGTGGTGCATACCTAATTAGTTTTTACATTGTGTCTAAAAGAATTAAATCACTTGACTAGAATTATTGCTATAATAGCAACAATAAATTCTGACTAAAATTATTAAGCCAATATTATAATTATACAATTTTACACTGCTCATTATCTCCTTGATGTGTCCTTATTTCTATTTTAAATTATTATAGTAATAAAAGAAAACTGTCACACAAATTTTGCACCACATTTTGAAGTACAATATGAACGTCTTAGTTTCCTCCACCTTCATTCTTTCTCATGTGAAAATCTAATAAATCATTTTCAGTGTGAATCCAAGGGGAACATTTTTGTCTCACTGTATACAGGATCAATAGCCTTATGCTGTGTGAATATTCTACTGCTACTCATCAGAATGGTAAAATAAATAAATAAATGCAACATGAAAAAATAAATGAATCAATATAACAAAGAAAGTGATGACAACTTTTCACCATTTTCTCAGCACTATAAATGCTCCAAAAACTTTTTTCAAAATAAGAAAATGTTGAGTACCAAAAATACCTCATTTTACTTTGTGTTATTAATGGATAGACAAGGATATCTGCCAAAATATGACGGTGCTAGGGGATTTCAAACAAAATCATATATAGTGGCTCTTGGGCCATGTACAGGATGAATGTTATTAGAAAAAATTTTTTTTTGATAAAAGCTGACTTTATTTCAAAGTTCAGCCTCTTTATTATGGGGAAAAACATCTATAATTTATTAAATTGTATGTAAAAGTTGATTAAAGTTTTTTTTTTAGTTTTTTTTTTATTTACTAAAAAAATTGTCCAAAATTGCATACAAAGGTGCAAAATGTCCCAATCCTAATAATAACAGACCAACGTTTGAGTTAAAAAGCAGTATTATCTTGTATTTTCAAGTAAAACGTAGAAAAAAAAAGAAAAAGAAAGTCAACTTCCAAATTACTTTAAATTCAGTAATGATATGTGTGGGTAGTCTAATGATTATTAGCACAGAAAGTGGAATTGATGAGCCAAATTCAAATTCTGGGAGAGTCTATTGTATTTACTTCCACACAAATACTCTTCATAATGCATGATATCCACCTGCCCCCCCCCCCATTATGGGTTAAAAAGCAGAGTGGACTGGGGTCTCTAGCCTTGCGTGAATTAACAACCATAGAGAAGATAATAGAAAGTCACACCATTATCATTCTCAAGAAGTCAGTTCAATTTACAAATAATAAAAGGATGTATGTGGAGAGCTGAAGGGACATGGCATTTAAAAAGAGAGCAATGATATTTGACATTGAAACACACAAGTGAAGCATGCAACTCTAAGAAACCATCAATAGTATAATAATGTAAGATAAACATTCTCCAGGTATGTAAATAATATAAATAGTATCTTTAAGGGATACATGATGTATGTATTTATTTCAGTTGGCTTATGTATTAAGTGTGATTGATAAAAGCATAAAAACAAACAAATGGAATATTTATTAGAAATGGCAATGTGGACTGTGGTTTTTAAACTTCTAATGATAATTCAGATTTGGATTTCAAACTTTATGAGTTAGTAAAATTTAAGCTTTTAAAAATATATTTTTTAACAATGATATTCATCCTACCCAAGGCCTGAGGGCCACTTGAGGTAGAGGGTTACAGATTAAGAGGCACAAATTATATAGATATGTATGGAAGATAATGGCTAAAAAGAAATATACATACTAGTCTTTTATATGAATATACAGGCTGTGTAAATATATTTGTATTCTTACAGTTATTAACTGAATTTTGATCTGAAATTTTCACTGTATAATGTGTGACTTATGTGATTAATAGATAACTGTTGCATTAAGTATGTTCATGCAGACAAAGAAAAATTGTTTAAAGATGCTCTAGACTTATATATATATATATATATATATATATATATATATATATATATGGCAACAGAAACATGATCTAGAAGGGTTAATTCTATTTGAGTGGGTGCACAGCATTAACAGTTTCATTATTCCAGTGGGAAATTTGTTTAATTGCACTGCATACAAGTCTGCTCGGATTAACTTAGTGTTTTAATGACTATGTTCTATGACCTTTGCTACCAGTTTGTGTTGAACAGGACTGCATGAAAACTAGTGAATTAACTGAAAGTAAATAACAAAAAAAACCCCAAAAAACCAAAAAAAAACTATCATCCTGGTTAAATCAAAAATTGTTTATAAAAACTTAATATATTTTTAAAGTGTTCTATTACAGATGAGTCTAGAAATAATTTGCATAGCTTTATAGCTGAGGCTTTAAATATTTACTAAGCTTAGCTGTTAATAATAAAGCATGTAGTGAGAATCAAACTCCGTACACAAGTGAATATTCTGTGTGACTAACTTGCTAAGCATCGCTCTTTGGAAGGCATTCTGAAATTGAATATGTTGAGATTTTTAAGAGGATCTGCCTAATAAGAAGAAAAATTCTATTTTGTTTTTGTCTTATCTGAGCTCAAGTGTCATATCCCAAACCGAGTGCTGATGATTGGACTAACATAGTTTTCCTATGCCATATGTTCTTGTATTTGAATTGTGTAGCAAACTAAATATCTGGGTCCAAATATTTAATTCAACTAATGCTGATAATCAAGTGTTAATTTACATTTGAATAAGGCCCTCTATTTAAAAAGAAAAAACAAAACAAGTCCTGGCTATGAAATCATTGAAAAAGTTTCAACCTGCAACATTACATTAGGAAATCCTGTTATATCAATATATAATGCATATAATGAGTTTATAAATAGTCATCAATTTTTTTAATAGCCTATTTTAATTAGATCTCATGCATAGTACTCATTAATTCACAAGCCACAATCTATTGAGTATTATTGATTATAAAATAATAATCTCTAGAATGAAATGTCTGTGCATTCAGATTGTGTTGCCAGAAAAACTTGGAATCGGTGACATTATTCTTAACTCCAGGTGTGTGATCAACATACTGGGATTGTGCCAAATTGTTAATAAAGAGGAAAAAAAAGACTAAAGGTTTATCACTGCCATAACAAATCATAATTACTCACTCTTTATTTTAACTTATCACAATTTATTTGAGAACCTATACTTCTGAGTAGATGAGAGATTGGAATTACTCTAAAATTATTTTAGATGTTATAAATTTACCATCAGTGATATGAAAATAACATGTTAAACTATTTTTAATACAATTATTGTATTTTTTCAGTAGATGAGATATTGAAAGATGCAAGTAAAACAAAACAAAGCAAAGAAAAGAAAAAGTACAAAAAGAGTAACAATAAAGATGTATTGTGCACCTCTGTTCATGAGCGGGAGTAGTGGGGGGGGGGGTATCATGGCCAAGTATCAAAAAAGTTGTTATCTTAAGTTTGAAAGATAAGGTAAGCCAAAGTGATTTTGGAGTCACATCACATATAATATCTGTGACACAGATATGTCGGAACAGCCTCAATCAAAAACTGAATGGGTTTTGTTAACCAACCTAAAGGCATTACGTGTGCCAGATTATCCTTTTCAGGCAGGATATTGTGACTGATATATTGGATTTTGTATATTTGTATCTCAATATCATTTTGTTGGCATGCTGCTCTCGAACTCAATAATAATAATAATGAACCAGATATTACAGAAAAAAATGGATTTAGTTGCAAGATTTCAATGTTTACGATTTTGGGATCTTGAAAATAAATTTATTAAAAGAGAAACACTGGAAATATGCTCTTTTCATTCAATGCCGATCTGTGTGTGCATTTATATTACAAATGCACATTAAATGTTATTTGGTTTCTCTTCTTCATAGACGTTCAACTGTTGTCTCTGAATGAATCAATATGATGGACACAAGCCAGAAGAGTGACCACAATGTCTTCAGGCACAAGAAAAACCAAATATTAAAGCTCAGATTATAAACCGATCAATTGTAAGTGTTGTGCTTTTACAAATAAAGAAAAAAACATCTCTACAAGTCAAGGTTAAGAAAAATAATAACACCGACAATCGCTACATTGCCATACTTCTCTGTGTTACCTGAAATAAATGGAATGGAGATAAATATGCATCCAAGGCAATATACAACAAAACTGATATAAGCACCTTGTGGCATATTTTACAAGTGTGAGTGAGTGTGCAAGTTTATGGTTTATATTTATGTATTCTTTACTTGTCTAAGTCTTTGAGAATGAATACGTCTTTATGTGAAAAATTTTACATTTCATATAACTAACAAGTTTCCCAAGTTATTGTCCAATGAACATTATAAACAATAATCATCTTAAAAATAAAATAAAATGAACATATTCCACATACACCTGACTAGTTCTCCATTTTGTTTATTTTTAACCGATTCATTTTTGGTTTGTTAAAATTAACTATTGGGAAAGAAATTAAAAAAAACAAACTAATAAGGCAAGCTCACATCTCATACACTGCATATTTGCTGTGATTACAAACAACAAAATACACAAAAAAGAATTAGTCAGAAATATGTGTCCAAAAAATATTTCATCTTCAAAATCTCAAAATGAGATAAGTATAATAAATTAATATTTTCTGGAGTTTATTAAATCAGATGAAATACTGTGAGTATTAACTATAGGTGAATCCATGGAAATTCCATGGATGTTGAAAACCAAGATTATCTCATGGCTTTACTCTTCGCATGTATCTTCATATTATTTCTTTTATCCCTTCCAATTTTTGATGGCTACCCATATTTTTACCTATTATGCAAACATGGATTAGTTTCATATACAAAAAAAGAATAAAGAATATATCCTCTCCTTTATCTTTCCACTTTTCTATATTTCACTTATTGTCTTTTTTTCTTTAATATCCAGCCGACCCACTGATATTCCTCTTACACTGGAAATGCTAAGTAGAAGTGTTTTTTATTTTTTTGTTATAACAATGACTGACTGTTCTAAGATGTTAATGCAGCTGGAAGGTAAAATAAGATCAACTCTATAAAAGTGCAACTGGGGGAAAACATAATTAAAGGCTCAGTTGTGAAAGCCTAATAATAGTACTTGAGATGTGTTATTATTTTGAATAGCATGGCTAAATTAGATAATAAAGGTAAGATTTTACTCATCATAAAGTGAGGGTCGTTTTTTATTATTAACTAAATATTAATATAATAATTGGAAAAATATATTGAAAGACTCAGAAGACCTTTTAATAATAGTAATAACTTGATAAAATATGCTGTCATTAAAAATGACATGGGAAAACTAGTAATTCAATAATCTACCTCTAACTCACTAATTATGCACAAAAAGCATTAAGACTTAGAAACATTAATTAGATAATTATTATCTGTCTATATTTCTGAGATGAGGTATTGTGACTATTTATACTATTTACATCAATCTAACTGTTGTCCTCATCTCTATTGCCATATTCATGAAGTTTCGGCTGTTGTACACTGACCTTCTTTAGGTGATATATATTGGAATTTTGAACTGAACTCTTTATTTAGTCAATGAGTTAAGAGTGTTCTAATTCCATGTGTCATGGCTTCTTTTTTTTTTTTTGATATCTCATATTCAGTTAACTTGCTTTAGTAACTCAACTCTACAAGTTTTTATTCACTCTGCTGTGATCAGATATTGAAGTCACAACTCTTTGGGTCAAGTTACTTTTCGGATTACTTATAAGCATTGGTACAACAGCAGAAACATTGTGAATATGGCTATAAAAAAGAGGACAACAGTCCAAACAATGTAAATAGACAACTATAAATTATATATTAAATGGGTAAATAGAAGAGCGGTGTGATATTCAATCATTTCCTCATAATTTTGTTCAGATTAGAAGTACCGAACTATCAGTTGCTGGAAAACTAGATGTAATGTACCTGTAATAATAAACTAATATTTATTCAATGTAATTAATAATTATAAAGAAAGCTGAATTATATTTGTATTTGATAATAAACAAACTCATCTAAATATATAATCTCATGCTCTATTCTTATAACTATTAATTATTATTTTTTTTAATCAATTTACCCCAAACAAGGTGATAATGTCACTAAGATGTAAGGGACTATTGGGAGTTAAAGAGAATTAAGATTTTAAAAGGAACTGAAAATCCAATCATAAACAGGAAACAAGAGATAAACGTCTATTGCTGTTCAAAAAATCAAGGAGAGTGAAAAGGATGATAGGCAAACCTATCTACTCCTATTGAGGAAAAAATAAATAAATAGTAAATAAAATTGGAAAGGAAATCCTGTTATATCTTTTGCTACAATAACTTTAGATTTCTTGTTTGATTATATAAGGCATAGTTTTGCATATAACTTAGTGTTGAGATCTTGCCTCTCTCTTTTTAGGGATATTTAATGTTAAATAAATAATTGTTGAATAGATCGAACCCCTAAAAAACAAGTATATTTGAGATACTGCATATTTTATGAGTTCAAAAAGGATTGAAGTAAGTTGGGAAGTGGCAAAGAATATTTTCCCAAGTCTGTGAATATCAAATTTAAAGTATTGGGAAATGCCAGCAATGGTTTACTCAGTTTTAATTGCAGAATCTTAACTTTAAAGATTCTCTTTGTTCAGTATGACTGATTTCAATTGACAATCAAACTCTTCCAATGAGAAAATCTTAAGCTGACAGCATGAGAAATGGCACAACAGGTCATTACATCCCGTCTCTATGAATTGTATAAAGTGTCAAAACTTGGCCAGTGGGTTCCACATAATTTGACTGGGTTTTTTAAATTCATCACCAAGTCCTTAAGGACAAATTACCAAACCATTTTTGGAAAGGATTATCATCAATAATAAGAAGCTGAACCTTCACAATCATATTTGGTAAAAGAAATTATACTTGTGGCCCCCAAAGTCCTGCACCTGTAGCAGAATCAGGGTGGATGTGCAGGGGGTGTAATGGATAGCGGCTTGGTATGAGAAATCAGACAATTGGGTTTGAATTTCAGTTATCTTTGTTAGATTTACTTAAGCACAAATACTATTCAGAAAGGTATTAATCCCTTTCCACCCCCTGATATAGGTTAAATAGGAAAACTTGTATTTGGAAAAAAAAAAAATCACTAGTATTCTCAAAAAAAAAAAAAAAAAAAAAAAAAAAAATGTTAATGCAATATTTTCTCGAAAAATATAAAAAATATTCTTACAACCCAAAATATGTTTTGGCATTAAATAACCCCAAAAGGGTTGATAAGCTATAAAAAACAAATCAATAGCCAAAGTAGGATGTCACCCTGGAAAGGTAATGCTGCGTGTTTGGTGGGGGTGATGAAGAATGTCATTTATTATGAAGTGTAATGAAATAATCACTCCTAAGAGATGTCATCAACTGGAAGCACTATATGAGTTCTTTCTTTAAGAGTAAAAATGAGTTTCATTGATCAATCCATAATATTTTGTCTTTTTATATGAATATTTTACTTTATCCATCCTCATCTTTTAACCTTGCACCATTGGATTATCTTTCAACTGTTTACAACATTCCCTGGATAAGAAATGGTACATTCATCATGAAGTGGTTAAAAAAGACTACAAAGATGAGATGATTTTGCTCTAAAAGCAAAAGAATTTTATCTGAGACATTAATAATTTGCCTGTTCATTGGAATTATGTCATCAGAAATGAAGGAAAGTATTTCCTTGATTGAATTTGTAATTGAACTTTAAATACAAATCAGTTCCATAATTCAACAAAAAAGAGACAGGACTTTCTTTTCAACAGAATACATTGTTTTTCTGCTCCACCACTTGCTGGACTCTGGGGGAACCCACTTTATCTACCAACATTTCATCTGATTAGGTAGAATTAACAAGAAATTAACACACACACACACACACACACACACACACACACGTGTGTGTTAATTTCTTGACATTGGTTTAAAAGTGTTTTTTAAATTCTGGAATAATATGCAAGATTGTATTTGGATTTTGTTAGATGAGATTAATTATTGTGTCATTGATTCTTCCTTTGTTTTTTTTATTTTTAAAAAATTTTTTTTATCATTTCACCCCATGCCAGAATAATGTCAGAGAAATTACGTGGAATGAAAGTGAGAAGATTTTAGCTGGGAGAAGTGAGGAAAGGAACAGTGTTCAAGAAGACAGTAGATGGCAATTGATGTTGCATTTAAATTATTGAAGATTGTAGGTGGCAGGAAAGCAAGAAATCAGAAGGCAAGAAAAGAAACTGTTAGAAAGAGGTGGAGATTTCATCTAGCTAGTTCAACAGTAAAACAGTGATATCTAGTTGCCAATCTAGTAGCATGCTTAAATTCATGTAGTCTAGAGAAAAAAGTACATCAAAACACTTGCCATGAAAATATTTGTAGAAAAGACAGAGGGAAGCCACATCACATCTGTGAGAGAGTGACTGAAGTAGAGATGCCGAGTCAGGATCGATTATATTGCAGATTCTTTAGGTTTTGTTAAAAATCTAGAGATGCACAGCAGGAGCACCACACCAGGCATAGCAGAAGTATTCAATGCATGGATAAATGGTAGATTTATAAATATGCAAAATGGACTCTGATGAGAAAGATTGTCTAGCACAATACAGTGAACCAACTTTCCTAGCAGTAGATGTAGCAATTGATTCAATATAGTCATCCACCTCATGTTAGTGGAAAATGTGAGCCCAAGAAGGCACAATGTATTGCTCTCCTGCAGTTTTCCATCAGCCATGCTGATGATAGGCACAAAATGTTCCCTGTAGTGATTAAATGAAAGCAGTTTTATTTTGGTGGTGTTAAAATTTACAAGCCAATTCTTGCCCCATTTAACCTTTGTGGGAGCAGTTGCCAAGTTTAGTTTTTTGGACTTGGTACTAAGAAAGGAGTAAATAACTGTCACCTACATAAATACCTAGCAAGGAACTGATGACATCAAGGTCATTGATGAAGTTCAGAAACAATGTAGGTCCAAAGAGAGAGCCTTGAGGGAAACCCACAATAGTATGAAATGATCTGGAAGTGTGCCTGTTCAACACTACCTTCATTACAAGATTTGTTAGGAATGATTGGTTTAAGCCAAATATTCATCCCATGACACTGAAGCCCTTGAGCTTGTGGTCAGCATGATAAACCCTGTTGAATGCTTTTGAGAAATCTAGAACCACAGTCCAAGTTTTATCATTCTTATCTAAAGCTTGATAGACAAATTCAGTGATGGCAAGTAACCCTGGTAAAACAGAAGCCATATTGTTCACCCAAAAGGATGCCATATGCAGTAAGATGCTTAACCAATTTGGTGGTAGAACTTTGAGTACTTTGCGTAAAGGAGGTAAGAGACTAGTTAGTATCTAGATAGGTGATGACTTGGGAATACCAGGTGCAGTATCAGTAAATCATTAACCCCCAAAATTTTTACAGTCTAAAAATATTTTCTGTTTTTTTAAATAACCTGCAAAAGGTTGATAATCCATAAAAAAAAATCAATCAGTTAGTCAGTCACTGGTATTCTTTGGCCATCATGTTTTCAGGTATGATATGAAATTTATTCTGAGAGAGCACGTATATCTCTTCTAATATGTCCTATCCAGTATTTGTACTGTACAAGAAAGCTGTAGAATGAATAAGCTGGAACACGTGAGCAATATAAAGGATGCATTTAGTTCTCAAAAGATATCTTGGAATTATAATGACTCTTATCACAAAAGGTATCTTTCATATAGATTCTAAAGTTGAAAAACCATTGAACAGATTTGCCAAAAATTTGGTACAACACAAAGAATGAGTTCAGTTGGACATATATTTCTTGGGCAGATTATATTTGTTTTTGTTGGAATGTAATTCTATCTTTCCAAGCAAATTAAGAGAGAGACAAAGAAATAACGTGACTCTCAAAAATCTACAAAAATTTAATTTTGTGCTTGGTACATCTGTAATAATGATTAAAAGAAATGAAATCTTTCGTTAATGAAGTCACTCAATTATAAGGTAGACTCTTTACAAAACAGACAAACTCAAAACTGGAGTATTGCATACAACAATTTGTCTTACATAAGTCTTCTTGCATAGACAAATTTTATTTTATAGCAAGTGATTTGTTCAACTGTGTAAATGAAGGTGACTATGTGTGAGAAACAGAACAACAAAACAGGAAGAAACTGAACATATGCATATATTTTGAGTTGAAGTGCAAAAGACAGATTTGTATTAAATTGTTACTGAAAAAAAAAAAAATTGATAGATCAAGTTTGCCTCGTTTTTGACTTGTGATAACCATTTGTTTGAGAACCTATACATCTTTTTATTGAAAGATGGAATTTTTTTATTGAAATTGGAATATGTATAATAAATAATTTTGAAAATCATACATGTACTGTCAATGGAACATAAGTAATCGGTTAGTTTATTTTAAATAATTAACCAGTTAATTATGAATTATTCAGAATCCATCTTGATAATATTGAACAATTTTAAAAGATATTCTATAATAATACTAGTTGATTTTGCTAAGAATTAGTGGATTACTTTGTTGTAGTTCTTAGCATATCAGTTTCAAAGTTATTTTGACAACTTTCTTTTAGGCACAGAGTTCTCTTACCTTCAACCTTTATCACTCTGTATGTGACTTCATTTACTGTACAAAAAGTTTATCATGCCACTGAAGGTGACTGATGCCTGATTAATAGTGATTTTGAATTTCATAGTTGTGTTGCCATATCCTGCTATGGCAACAGAAAACAATTAGGATACTGCAATTGAGAGGCCTTGAAAAAGAATCCAGTGGAAAGGGAAGTAATATTAATAATGCAGAGTGTTAAAGGTTAATCAGTAATAATCCTACCCCACCACTTAACTATTTTTTTTAAGATTCTACCCCCACAACTCTTATTTCAACCCTCTCCTTGCTTATTTATTTTTAAAGAAACTTAATCCTAGACTAATCCTACTCCTTAGTTTTATTCCACCTCCTACTTATTAGGTTTTAAAAGAATTTCAACCTTCCCATTTATTCCAGACCCAAGAGTAATTCTAGATTATACATCCCCCAATTCTGTTCTTTTTCTTTTCTAATTGTTTAATTATTTTACTTACTGAACTTTTTCTTTTACATACAGGGATGAGTTTATGTCGTATTATAGCTTTATATTTTAATTAGTTTATGTGCTGTCAAAGAAATAAATAATGGCAATATTGTTTTTTGGGGTTTTTTTTTAATCCAATTACTTCCATACAAGGGGCTACTGGGAGTGAAAGAGAATGAGAAAACTTTAGATTAAACTGGAAACCCAATCCTAAACAGGAAACAGGAGTAGAGAAACCTCTACTCCTTTTCAAAATGCCGGAGAGGAGTGTGAACAGGATGATATCTACTCCTAAATCTTTTTCATACTTTATAAAGCAATGAAAAAAAAAATATTTATAAGTTAAAAAATAATTTAATACAAATAAATCATGGTGTTTTAACTAATTTAAAATTAAAAGAACACTTTATTCCCATGATGCCATTGGAAGAGTTCAATATACAGAGATAGATAATTTGCCCATCTCTACATTGTGGACTTTTCTGGTGGGACAGAAAAATTTTAAAGACACAAATACTTACATATGGATATATTGTGTTTGATATATGCAGATGAATATAGATGCTATTTTAATACTTGGGAAAAAAATTAGTTTATCGCTATAACTGGTTTTATTTGTTATTAGTAGAGATTATGATAATGGCTACAACCAATTTGTGCTTGGAAGTAATTTCTTGTTGGTGAGAGAAAATATTTTTATCATTGAGATTCACATGTCTACTGCTACACAACACATTCATAAGTGCATCCATTCAACAATGCCAAATGTAAAAAATGACTGACACAGTGTCATTCTTTAGGGTTTAATGGATTTCATTTTATTTACCCAAATAAAGCAGAAACTGTCTTATATAGTAATTTCTATTGGCAACTGACAAAAACATAGCTGGCATTATATATTTTTTTTGTTATTGTAGTGACATAGACAAGATGGACTTGCTTTATATTGCATAGAGCCCAGTGACTAATAAATAAGTTAGTCATCACTCAGTAAGATGAGGACTTCTATGTGACAGATAAGACATCATAACAATATAGTGTCGCCAACAGGATCTCTAACACTGTTGGATGAGCTGGACTTTGTGGAAACATGACTGTTTTTTTGCTGCCCATGCACAGACCAAGAAGTTAAAAGATCACAAATGTGCAGGATGTGAGGCTATCAGAAAGACCTGTCATAGCATATCCCTGAGAATTGGAGAATTTGACTATTTCAAATATTACAAGTAGAAATTTGCAACTGAAAAAGAAGTCAGTTATTGCTGAGAGAACAAAGTTTCTCACAAGCAAGCAAGAGCCAAATGAATCAATAATACAGTATGTACACTAGCTATGAGAAGCTTCCAGATTTTATGAGTTTGAAAAAATTGGCACTGGAGAAATGACTGTTGCAGATGAGTTGATACGGTTGAGATTAATTGAAGGTATGCGTAATGCTTCATGCAAACAATTTTGGTAGAGTTACAACTGACTAAAATGTCCTTGGATGCATCTATAGTTTTTGGAACGATTAGAGTTGATTGAAAAATTCAATATATCCAAGAGTAATGTCAAAGCATATTGAATTACCTTGTACAAATCAAAAGAAAAATGTCCAGATTTAGGGCAAGTAAGCTGGAATTGTGAAAAGAAAATACATTTCCAGTGTGTGCAAGCATAAAATGAAAATAGAAAGAGTAAAAAATGTAGCCATTCCTCAGGGAAATATAGCTATATTTTTTATATGAATACAGAAAGGGAAAAGTGCCAGAGAAAAAATTAAATTGAATGGCATAAGACTCCCTAAGCAAGAAGATACTGAGAGTGATGTCACCCAAATCCCAATAAATTTCTGGGAACAAATGGGCAAACCCAAATTAAAAGAAATGTTGGCTGAAACCAAGAGAGTTCAATAGATCTTTCATTAAAATGTTATGTTATTTTGAAGGAACTTTTGAAACTGACACATGCTTTGGAATTATTCCCATCATGGTAGTAAAATGTAAAAACATCAGGGACTCATGAGTAATAATATGGGGATGTTAAAAGGATACAAAGCAAACATTTAATTAAAAGAAAATAGCCAACCTTCTTACTTTGAGTCTTGCAGACTGTCCATTTTAGTTTAGTAACTACTAAAGATAGCATACCTTTAGTAGTTACTAAACTAAAATCAATGGTGGAGCAAGTAATTTTAGAGCCTGTTCCCTCTGGCCTCACCCATTGTTGTTTTATGAAAACCAGATGAAGATTTAAGGATATATGGAGATTACAAAATAAGAGTAAGCCACAAGATATGCTTCAGTTTCTTCTCCATTGCTGACATTGAAACTCATATTCATGAGTTGTCAGGAATTAAATACTTTGCTAAAATTGACCTCAAATCTGCCTATAACCAGACACAAATTGATGAAAAATTTAAAAAGGTTATTACGATTAACTCTCCAATAGGCTTATTAAGATGTAAGCGTATGCCTTATGGTGTAAAAACAGAAAGTTCTATTTTTCAAAGAGCTATTGAAAATGTACTAACTGGTGATGCTATGATCATCAAGACAATATATGTATTGGCGCTATCAGTAGAGAAGAGTTAAACAAAAAACGGATTATGTTTTAAAGAAATTAAAAAATGCTGGGATGACCATAAACAAGGATAAATGGCTACCAGATTTCCAAAGATGGAATTTCACCAGAGACAAATTTGATAAAGAAAATAACAGAGGTATCTTCACCTACAAATAAAAAAGAATTGAAATCTTTTTTAGGGTTAGCCAATTTTTATAGCAGATATTTGTCAAAGTATTAGTGAAGTGATACAACACTTTGGAAAAGTTACAAAAAAAGAACAACAAATTTAAATGGCCTCAATGGCAGAATACAGCATTTGAAAATTTAAAGAAAGAACTTATAAAAAAAACATGTAAAAATCTTTACCCCTAAAATGGAAGTGACTTTCATTATGGATGCAAATGGCCATGCCATATTAGCGATTTTGAAGGTCATCCTATAATTTACCTTTCTAGAAGGTAAACATCAGCTGAGGCTAACTATTGAATTATTGGAAAAGAAGCATTAGCTATCATATGGAGCACAGATAGAGCTCACCAATTTTTATTAGGCAGAAAATTTCTGCTTAGATCTGACCATAAACTGTTCCTATTTAACCCCAGAAAGGACTTACCTAAAGTTACATCTTCTAGGACTTTATGTAGGGCCATAAATCTCATGGCCTTTGCCTTCGACATCAAATATGCAAAAGGAAACACTATTCAACATGTAAATGCTCTATCAAGACTAAAGTTCAACAATGAACCATTAGAAGGAACAGACAATTCAGAAGATAAAATATTGCACTGCAACAGATGTATTACCCTTAGATTGTCTTGCATTTGAAACCTTACAGGATCTGGTATTAAGCAAGATTGCGTGTAGAATAAGAAGAAACAAATAAAGTGATTGTTCTCTGGCAGAGAGACCCAATAAAGAGATAAGGCACAGATTAACTATAGAGAAGGGTCTTATATGCAATGGAGATGTTTTAATACCACCAGAATAGACATAATAAAAAGTGTACAGAATGATGTTCAATGTGGAATAATAGCAACACAGAGATGATTAAAATTTGAAGTGTAGTGGGCTGGGTAGTTGCATGATGTAGGAAAAATATGTACAAAAATGCCCACAATGTAGGTAAATAAAACTCTTTCAAAACCAAGATACATTTCTGGCCTAAAGAAAAAGAGCCATAGGTCTGAGTTCATATGGATTATGTACATGTTAAAGGCATAAAACTATTTTTAATTTTGGTTGACTCATTCTCTGGATGTCCTGAAATGGTTAGAATTCAGGATAGGAAGGCAGCCATGGTAAAGCAAATATTATGAGTAAAATATTTGCCAGAAATGGAGTGCCAAAAATGTTAGTCTTGGTGATGAAACTGTGTTCGTAATTAAAACAAATGGGATGCTTCCCTTATAAAACACCACCATACCATCAAATGGTATTGCAGAATGGAGGGTGCAAATGGTGAAAATGGAGTTGAAGGCATTTTCCCAATCCAGAGACACCATAGATAGTTATCTACTGAGACTATTACTGAGTTACAGAACTATTCCACATGCTGGTAGAATGCAAAGTCCTCCTGCATTGATGAAAAGACAGATTAGAATGCCTATAACAATGACCTATTCAATAAATCAAAGAAATATTGTACAAAAGAAACAGTAAAGTCCAGAAAAAGCTAATTTCATGACACAAAAGGGACATAATACAGCCATAATAGCAACTAGTAGATAACATTTATTGGCTCATTCTGACCAAATAAGACCCATGAAGAAGTTGAGTTTGAGGAGGAACCTGAAAGAGAGGAAAGCATGGATGCTTCTGATGGAGAAAGCGAACATGGTAGTATCTGACATGGAGTTGGATGATCAGAATGAAGATGAGTCTGGACCAAGATCTACAATAAAAGGAACCAGGTACACACCTCAAGACAGACAGATAAGATCTCTGGCTTTTGTCTGAAGAGGTCACAGATTAACAAAGGACATAAAAACTCTTCATTTCTGGGAGATGGAATGACACAGGCAAAATGAACTTGCCCTATCTTGCAGAGTTCTGTGACTACTAAATAAGTTAGTCATCACTCAGTAAGAGGAGTAATGACAAACTAGAAGACATCACAACAGTTATCATTTCATCCTGAGTAAGGTGATAAAGCCACTAAGACAAAGCATTACTGAGAGTGAGGGAAACTGAGAAACATTACTATGGAGAAAAGACAACAGGAAGAACAGGGTTCAAGGAGACTGAGCAGGGAATGTGTTAAGTTAATGTGTACAGTCTGTGTTTGTTTTTTTTTTACAGCATATGAGATGCACTTAACATAAAATAGAGGAAAAATAAAACTAAAGGAAACTTTCTTGAGTCTGCCTCAGGACCATACTAAGGGAACTACCTCTTACTGCAAGCACTATTTGTTACTTACTAAACCTTAAATTTTAGGTTTAGTGTGCACTTTAGCAGTTAATTACTTAATGATATGCCCTCATTTTCCCACCTGTTATAGTTGATCTTCTCGTTTCTGTCACATTATCATTTTCTCAGTTGAGGTGATTTACAATGTTCCTTTCCATATACTATACAATGCTGACAGTGTAGGTGTGCTTTTACTTTTGCATGTAAATCAACTATTTACTCCTGCCTCAATATTACAGCTGATGTTCAAAACGACCCCAAGTCCATTGTTAACTGGGGGAAAAGATGGCTTGTTAATTTTAATGCCTCCAAAACTAAACTTCTCTCCATTAATCATCTGAAAGACTCCTCTCTGTCTTCCATCAGCATGGCTGATGCTAACCTCCAGGAAAGGGACTCATTGCACCTTCTTGAGCTAATGTTCTTAGCTGACATGAAGTAGAAAGACTATATTGAATTCATTACTAGGTCAGTTGGTTCACTTTGTTGTGCAAGATAATTTTTCTCTCCAGAATCTATCTTACATATCTATAAGTTTACTATTTGTCCATGATTAGAATATTGCTGCCACATATGGTCCGGTGCTCCTGCTATTTACCTTGAGCTCCTTGATAAGATCCAAAGAAGAATCAGCAATATTATCAGTCCTAATCAGGTGGTTCAGCTTCAGTCATTTTCCCACTGCTGCAAGGTCGCCTCTCTGTGCCTTTTCTATATATATTTTCATGGTAATTTACAGCTGAGCAGGCTAGATGCAACTGTTAGTTCTATGCTAACAGTTTTTCTCGCACTTCTCACTTGTGGAACTCCTTACCCGCTCCATGCTTTCCAGCCAATGGGTGAAATTCAATGTCAATTGCTACCTACTGCCCTCCTGATTATTAATAATTTCTGTTCCTAATTCCTCTACACCCTGTAACTTCCTGTCCCTTAGTGGCTTTACTGCCTGATTAAAACAATATATATATATATATATATATATATATATATATATATATATATATATATATATATATATATATATATATATTCTTTAAAAGATCACCTAGGCCATTAAACTGATTTGTTAGGAAACAATTGGTAGTTAGAGGTAAAAATAAAAAAAATGAGAAAACATTCTCTACCTTTCTAATGTTACTAATTATTTTACTAAATAATCCTGAGAGTTTTTTGAATAATGCTTAAAGTTTTGTGAGATTTTCATAAAGATTTTTGTTTATACATAGACTACATTTTACACTGATAGTAACATCAATGAAGTCTTATTATTGTATTTTCTAATTGGTGAATTAAAATGAATATCCTACAATGTGACTTCCATGTTTCCAGAGTTAGATCAAATTAGACACTGGCTCATTATCAGAAGTCATTGGTCTTAAGCAATTAAAAAAAAAAAAAAAATCATTTATACCCCTCCCGTGTCTTAATTATTGTTAAACAGAAACAGTAAAAAGGATCATTTTGTTGATACTGTACAGTGTACATATTTTTTGTTTCAATAGTTATTTTGATTTTAAAGCTTTTTGTTTATTTTGATTAATCTTTGGTAAAGATTGTATGTTAATATTACTTTTTACAAATAAAAAAAAATAACATAAATTTTGCAAATTCTAAAAAAGTTGCCAAAGTGCCCTTGGTCATTGCTATGGTGCCCTTATTTTTAAGGGGTCCACCAAGGTAATTTTTACCTGCCTCTATCTTAGGCTAAACTTGTGTGTGTGTGTGTTTTTCTTCAATTTCTGATTAAGTTGTTTTATACAATTGGTAAAACAAAGCTGGAGAAACTTAAAATTGTACAGACAGACCTTGTTGGTATTACTATTGTTCAACAAAACTTGTTTTGAAATGGTTGCTTCCTAAATACACAAATATCTGCGCTCATTGATTCCAGGCATGTGTCCTCATCACAAGACTTAATTAAAAAGAGAAATGACAAAGCTATTCCCTATCTATCAACTTGAATAAAGTCTGATTGAGACCTTTCTCTCTCTTTTTTTATATTTATATATACAGGCATCCCTCGATTAATGCGCATTCGATTGTTGTTTTTGATTAGTGCACTAAAATATTTATATACCAAAATTCAATTAGTGCATACATAATACTCAATTAGAGTGGTAAAACATACTTCAGTTTAACCATAGTAATTGAAAATTAATTATTTTATAGTTACTGATGTACACATTAGCCGCACCAACAGAGGGATTCCTCTCTCTCTCTCTCTCTATATATATATATATATATATATATATATATATATATATATATATATATACACACACACACACACACAGATACATACACGTGAACAAACAAGGTGAATTTGAAAATTATGTCTCCTGTTTTATCATTATGTTGGCAGGATAGCTGTAGAGGTTGAACTTTTCAACCAATAACCCATTTTTTTTTGTCTCATTACAGATAATAGATGAGAGGCATTCCAGAAAAATGGCCTCTGACATGTAAGTGAAAATGAATGACCAAAGATTTGGCTTTTATACATACATACATACAAGAGGAAATCTTTTTGTGCCAACTTGTTTCATTCCTTGAGAAACTTCATCAAGGAAAGTGTGTAAATTTTATTAGGCAACATGGAGAAATAAGTTTTCAAAATTGTGTAAAGAAAGGAAAAGTATTATATATATATATATATATATATATATATATATATATATATAAAAAGCTCCAATTTAATGTAATTTTGTTAAAATATTTTTTATTAATGAACTGCATTTTTTATGGCCTAAATTGACAATTGAGATATAGGAGAAAGATGAAGTGTGAAAAAAAATCACTGCATTAGCAATATGGAAAAAGCATTGAAGTATTATTTGCAATTTGATCAGAAAATGTATGTTCAAAATTATTCCTACCAATATCTTAATCACTTGCAAAGCCTTTATAAACTACCAATGCTTGTAACTGGTACTCGTATTTCATCACCAGATTTTAACAAGTCTCAACAGGGATTTAAACCCATTCTTATTTTGCTAAGATTTTTAGGTCCTTCAGGTTAGACAGCTTCTTTACCATTACTTGTGTTTTTAGCTCTAAGAAACAAATTCTCATTTGGTTTAAGATCTGGACTCTTGTTTGGCCATTTTGAAATATTGACATTATTGTCTATGAACCATTTTTTGGCAAACTTTGACATGTGTTTTAGGTCATTTGTCTTGTTTGAAGGTATACTGATATTCCAGCCTAAGATTTTCAGCAGGCTGTTTGACACTTTTGTTCAAAATCTGAATATATATATATATTTTTTTGATTACATCTACCAGGCTACCAATTCCACTGGCTGAAAAACAACTCCCTAGAATAATGTTGTCACCACCATATTTGATGATTGGGACAATGTTGTTTGGCTTGAAAGCTTCAACACTTTCACCAAATGAAAATAATGTGCATGTGCCTAAGAAGTTCAACGAGAATCAAAGAATTGATGAGCAGAAACTTGAATCCTTTTTAAGATGAAACTTAGCAAAAACTAGATCAGCTTTTGTATGCTCAGCTTAGAGAATTGGAATCTTTTTTGGTCATCTTCATGGAGGATAACCTTATAGTTATATAAAATTCATTGGAGTGTTTGCCAAGACTTAATACCAGTCATTCAAACCAGCCAAAATATCCTAGACAGCTCCAAGGACATTTCTTCCAACATGACAGGATATCTTGGGATTCCTTCCTTATACTGTGGGGTTTTATATATCTAGGACATGCATAGATTTCTCTATAATGGTTTGAACTGTTGTAATTGGCACTTGAAATTGCATTGGTATGTGACAGAGAAGAGAGTCGGGGAAACACACACACACACACACACGTATATTTTTTTTATTGAAATTGGAGTGGATCTGAGTAGGGAAATTAGATCAGAGGATTTTTGTTTACTGATGGGAAATCTGATTTAGGGCAAGAGTTGTACCCATTTAGAATTGGGTCAGAAAGACAATGAAAATGGTCGAAATAATTTTTATTGGTTAAAATTATAAATAGAACTTAGTAAGCTATGAGGAACTTTGGAATTCACATGATTTTGGTTGAAAGTAACCAGAACCCGTGATAATCGCGTGCTAAGTAGTAGGACCAAGGGTCGATTATGACCAGCCATGTTTATCTATATAAACACGTAGTTATGCTGAAAAAAGTGGCAGACGGAAGAGTAAGACAGGAGAGGCCGCGATCGGTTGGCACCTTGTCGTCGCCTGCTTGCTGTCACATGCATAGGCACCCGCGTTGACCATTACGGGCCACGGTGCTACAGGAAAGATGGAAGAGGGAGACGGAAAAGGCCGCGACAGGTCGGCATGTCGTTGTTGCCTTCATGCCGTCACATGCATGGGCACCCGCGTCGACCGTTACAGGTCGCGGTGCTACAAGAAAGATGGAAGAGGTAGATGCAAAGTAGTTTTTGGCTAATCTGTCTTCGAGTGCAGTCGTGCTAGGTGGAGAGATGTCGGAGATTGAAATTGAGCAGAGTTGAATTGAAGGCTCGAAGAAGTGCAAAAGTGACGTCAGAGATTGGAACAAAACGCCCGATAACATGTGCTGTTGATATAAGAACGAAGAAGCGAATTACTCCTCCAACATCTAAGACTACTACTGCTACTATTATTACTACCACTGGGAATGGAAACGTCAAACAAGCCACCCCACTCCTTTTACACAAAGTATTTTCTTTCGTTTTGTTGATCATCGTTCATATACGAGAGACTGGAGATCATTCTTGGAGAGGAAGTAGAGAGAATTTGGCCAGAGCAAGATGAATTATTCTCTCCATCTCCTTGCAGATGGAAGAGAGAGACAGTGGAGAGTCGAGTTGGAGACTCGTGGAGGAGAGGAAGTGATGTCAAAGATTGGAACGAAGCGTCTGCTAACATGTACTGTTGATATAAGTACCGCTGCTTCTGCTACCACAAAGATTACTACTACTGTTACTACTGCCAAGACGGAATGCAACTATAAACTTTAAGCCGAGCACAGAAATTTTTATCTCTCCATTGCAAGAGTTGTATATCATTCTGAGACGAGTTAATCACAACCTACTCTCTGTCTAGAATCCAGTGTATGAGTTTTTACGTCAATTACTTTTCTTTTCTGTAACCCGTTTCTTTTCTATACTATTCTTTTCTGCTATATAAAAGACATTAACAATTCAAACATTGAATAGTTGTTTGTCCGGCTTTCTGCAGATATATATTTTTTTTTGGTGCATTCTAAATTTCTGAGCACAGACTCTCCAGCTGTGTCTACATCTTCAGTCGACTGTGAATGGATGAACATCAGTTCTGCTTTCTGGATCAAACCAAACAACGTGGGCAGGAAGCAGGATTAAACCAGTGGACTGGTCGAATGATCTACAGATGCTCAGGGGACCTACGGCCACTCCCTTAAGTTTGGTTAAGACTGAGTAGACATCTCAACTCAGAGAGTAAGACGTCGGAGGTTGAGGGGCTGGGGGTGAAAGTGTTAGAGGTATAGGTTTGTAATTGTCATTCTCATTGTGAGCAGTCACACACTTTAACCTGAGGTCCTCACTCAGTTCTTTATTCATAAACATGTTGCCTGATTTATCTATGAGAAATGATGATTGCAAATGCTCTATTTAACTCCTAAAGTGCTGTATGATATACTAACCTTGTTTAAAACTGTTTTAAAGGAAGTGAAGAACTCTCTAAAGTAAGGAAGAAAACTAAAAATCCCTTCCGGTGTCAATTTATTTCTGTTTTATAAGATATTAGGTATTAATAATTTTGAACAATTTTTGCAAATAATACTTCCTTAAAATATTGTTGCCTTATGTTTCTTTCACTCTTTATCTCAATCTGAGTCAGAAAAACATTAATGAAAAATAGCAAAAAAAAAAAAAAGCCACATACTTTGCAAAGGTGTGAACAATTTCAGACTTAATTACATTTGTATCATATTGTAATTGTATTACTCAGCTTTCTATACACTGGCATTATAGTTAAGAGGTTTGAGTTGTATAATAAATGATGGAATATTTGAAATTGCCCCCCTTCTTTACCAATCTGTCAAACTGATTGTAGATGTACCTACTATGTGTAAACATTATGAACGTAGACAAACACAATTCTTTGATTGGTTCAAATCTGATTTTACTCCATGGTTATCTTAAAGTGATAGTGTACCTCAAATGTTGATGAGGTTTTTGTAGAACAAATTAATCAAGAAAATTGGTTTGATCTTCATTGTAAACATCTAAAAAAATTAGTATTGCACACATACAGACTTAATATAAGAAAACAATATATAAATTCTTATATAAGAACAACAATTTTAGGGGGAAAAAAAACTATGATAGAGTTGAAAACATTTTTGTGTGATACATTTCACCCTTTAGGACTTCATTGGATTAATGTATTGTTTATGTTGATGCAACTACACATGCGCATAAAAGAGAGAATTTTCAATGATTTTTTTTTTTTAAATATGGTTTGGGCATCTAGCCAGTTTAGTTTATATATTGTTCTACCCATCAACTATCAGAACTATAAATGAAAAGAATTTATCCAAGCTTAATATACAATTTGTTACAACTACTTCTAAAACAATGAAAGACTTAATACAAAACAAATAAGCTAAAACTTGGAGGAATTTGTTCTATCACCTCTAATAATTGTTACAAGGATTACATAGGAGGAACCTCAAGATTAAAAGATAAAAGATCATATGAACACAAAAGGGATTTTTTACAAAACAACACACTAGATGCACGAGTTGCTCACTGTAATGAGTGACCATAATTTTGATTTAAAAAATGCTACTCAAGTTGAAAGAGAAGGCAAGTTACTAAGACAAAAATGTATAGAAAGTGTTTTAATTGCTAGATCATCCACAGTAAAACAGTAAGTCCAAGTTCATACAACATTTCACCTTTCTTCACAGATCTTCTATCATCACAATGTGAAATATTTAATGATGTGGAAACACATGCTAAATGAAATCAACTAGACTATATACCTAAAACATATTTAAAAAAAAAAAATTAATTTCAAATTCTCAGTGCCCCCTCTCCTTCAACATTTATTTCCATTAAATTTGTCTTCAAACAACCTAACCTCAATTCACTCAAGTGTTGCATTCTAGAATTCACATAATGATTAATTCCAGTATTGTAGGATTTTTATGATTTTGAATGTTTTTTGACTGCATTCTCATTGACCTCATGTTACCTATGTGTTTTGTATCTCAGAAAGTTCCTTCCAACACTACAATGACCATCATGAATCTGAATGCATATTTGGATGCCTATGACCAGATATTCTTATAACAGGGTTAAACCATCTTGAGACTGAATCCCACATTTTGCAAACAATTCCACATTAGAAATGTTATCTTTTCATATGTACTCATATATACTATGCAAGCATATTGTGAAGCAAGTCCAATGTGTTGATATGCATTCTGTATGGAGTCTATGACTGACACATAGTTCCCATCTGTTAAAGTGGCTAGTGAATCCCTCTCAAGGACACTTGCTCAGGTACATTTGTGTTTGTTCAACACCCATAGAGCACACTTGTAATTTATACTGCAACTAAGCTGAACAGACCTTAGTTACAGTTTCTGGGAGAGAGCACATAATCTGTCATGATCCGCAGTTTGCACAATGACAAAATGCTCAAAACCATAGTCACAATGACTTGTAACTTCATGCTAGAACAACCATTTATAGCTTCTGAACAATTTCGTGTACCCAATTTTGCTCACAAGGCTTGGGTCAATCTGTGGTATCTTTTCAGACACTTTCCAAAGGTGCTGCAAACTGAGATGACCCCCACTCCGGCTGATTACATCAACAAATCACTTTCCAGACAAATCAACTAGGATGAGATTAGAACCTGGGTTTCATAATCAAAAAACAAACATTCTAACCACTTGGCTACACATGCACACACACATATATATACTTACACACACACAAAGAAAGAAAGCTTTCTAAAAAGACTTTTTGATGCTTGGCCAGATTTGGGGAAATGATACAGAGCTTTTCAGCAGCGCCACCTCTTTTCGTTTTGCTTCATATTTAATATCTTACAAAAAGGTAAATGTTATTTACAGCTGGTCACTTTCTAAAGTTTATTTAACTTGATGGTTAGAATTTCTCACCTGATTATTAGGTGAGCTAGGGTTATTACCATTTATTAAAAGTTATTTACAAGTACAGGAACACTTTTTCTAAGAAAGCAATGAAATATTTATAAAATATGTCCAAATATACAAAGATAACAGCTAACATTGAACACTAAACCGGAATATTAAAAAATAAACTACAAAAACAATGTATAAAAGCATTATTAAATATTTTAAAACTTATATTCGAATGTTTTTAGATCATCTTTAAAGGAAATTGTTTTTTTTTCTTTTTGCAAAATCATTTCCCAAGAACTGGCTCTCACCTGGGCACTAAAGCAATGAAACACATGAAATATTTTATTACTCATCAAAGGCAAGGTATTCGTGTCTCACCCCTTTGTGTTTTTCTACCAATAACCTTAATTTCTTTCTGCTACATTTCTTTTCTTTGTATATAATTTAAACAGATATAAACCTCTTTATTCCTTCTGTAGAACAGAGCCAGGTTTAAAGTTCAGGTCAACCACAGCATAAATCAATAAAATAATAATTGAAACCAATTGTGACATGCCAAAAATATTAAATACTTTTCTTGCTTAAGTTAATCATTAAGTCGAAAGGGATAAGCCGTTTCCTTCCTCAAGTTCTTTTCAATTCCATACATGCAACTGGGTACTGACGCACTTCCCCAAACATGAATTTTGTTTTTTTTCGAGGGTTTCTTTGTTGCGCTGATATTTTTCAGCATTGCATTAGGTTTTCCACTTTTAATTATGAATGGTAACATACAAAGAATCTTGTTTTGTAATTTAAAAAGAAAATTTGCCAGTCCCAATAAGAACAGTTTTACTTATTTTAAATTTGTTTAGGTAAAAAACTGAGTAGAGCAAGTTAAAAAATGAGACAAAATCTATAGTCGGAGAAAACAGGAATTGGAACTTGGCTCTCCAATTAACAATTACATGACCCACACGTCCATTCTTACAGCACCTGGTATTCCCAAGTGGTCACCCATCTAGGTATTAATCAGGCTTGACATTACATACAGGGACCAGGAACAAGAGTAAAGGTTTATCTTGTTTCCAGTTCCTTTGAAAGTCCATCCTCTTTCACTCCCCGTAGCCCACTTGTGTCTTAGTGGCATTATCGCTGTGCTTGGGGGTGAAAAAAAAAGAAAACCAACAACATACAAGCACAAAATTCTAACAATTACAGTTTGATGATGAAATATTCCTTCAATTATATAGAACTAGTATCATTATCTTTTTGCTTTTATCATGTCACTTGGTGCACACTTTAAACTTATTTGAAGCTTTCAGTTTAAGCATTTTTATTATTTCCTGATTTATGTAGACAAGTACGTCATCTGTTGTTTTCTTGATCATAATGTTTTGATTGGTGTATTCTAAGTCATTCCTCATTTTCCAAAGTTAAGTATTGTATATATTCACATATCCTGTGACTTTTGAAGACCTTATTTTGAAGCTAATTTTAAGGGTTTGCATCATACAGTAGTTGAAAAATTATATGTACTGCTGGCCCTGGCTACACTGTTGACCAAGTTATATATCCATTTACTGTAGTCAAATTAGCTTCAAAATTAGGTCTTCAGAGGTCACATGATATGCAAGCATATACAGTATTTTTCTTCTAATCTAGCTCAAGAATCTCTTAAACATTCTTCATAAGCAATTTGTGAGTTCATTAAAATAGTGTTCCTAATAAGAAGGTTTAAAGTAAAAAAAAAAACAATAGACAAAAGTCAAAGTAATTGTTATCCAAATAAAAAATGAGGAAGTCTGAATATTTTTAAATAATTTTGTGAATGAGTCTGTATCAAATACAAATACTATAAAAATCACTTGAAAAAGGTGATAATTTGTAAAGTTGTAAGATTTTAATGTAAATTAAAAAAAACAAAAAAACTTTGAGTGACCTTTTGTTTATTCACTGAAAGGAATTTCACTGCATAAAACTTACTTTGGGCTTTCAAATGTTTATGGTTCTTATCAGTTAAACCAAAGTTCCCTCCAACCCTAAGAGTATTTTTACCTTAAACATTTTGTCTAGTATAAAAAAAATACACCATTATGCAGCCTCATAATACATAGGACAAGTAGCAATATACAAAATATAATAATTAAAATAGCTAGAATATGAAGATTTTAGGGGTTTTAGTGTGTTTTTTTGTGTAACTTTTTAACATACCCCTAAAATCTTCATATACGAGCTATTTTAATTATTATATTTTGTATATTGCTACTTGTCCTGAGGTGTAATAATGGTGTATTATATATGAAGAAATATAGTCTTAAGATGTGCTATATTTATGGGATAAAGTGCTCAATATCAGAGAGCGTGTGTAAATATAAAAGTGAACATAGAAGTCAACACTTAGAGGCAACAGTCTGTTTCATGCTAGATGCAATCATCAGGCCACGAGTGCTGTTATTTTTCTCGGCTATTTATATATACGGGTCAGTGGTGCATTGTGGGTAGTCTATTTTGGCGGTTATTTTACCGGAAGTCGTTTATTTGTTTATTTATTTATTTGGGTTAAATTATTTTGCTTGTTTTTATTTATTTTTATTTCTTATCTTATATATTTATTTTTTTATTTTTATTTTGATCGTTGTTTTTATTAACGTAGTAAAAATTTGTTTATATGGCTTATTTAATAGTTTTGTTTGGGAAGATAAAGCTATTTGTTCAATTTTGGGGTTGATTGTTGTAGTTTGTTCTATTATTTTGGTGGGAATAATTTTTAATTTGTTTATTACTTCATGTATTTATTTAGATTGATTATCTTTATTTGTTTTTTCTAACGACTAGTTTAAAAGCACATACAAACCATACAGAAAACCCAATGATAAACCACTCTATATACACACACCTCTTCCAACCACCCGCCTTCTATAATCAAAAAGATACCAAAATTGATTAACCGCAGGCTTTCTGACAATTCCTTCAATGAATCTATATTTAACAAAGCTAAGAAAGAATATGAAACAGCCCTAAAAGATAGCGGATTCCTAGCAACACTCACATACTCACCACAGAACACAAAAAAGGCCAACAGGAAAAGAAATATCATATGGTTCAACCCACCGTACAGCAAAAACGTAAAAACAAACGTAGGAAAAAAATATTCAACAAAAACACAGTAAAAATCAGCTACAGTTGCACCGAGAGCATGGCACAAATAATAAAAAAGCACAACAGGAAAATTATCAACAAACCATACGAACAAATTAAACCCACGTGCAGCTGCAGAATAAAGAATGAATGTCCCTTAAATGGTAATTGTTTACAAAACAACGTAATATACCAAGCCACGATAAAATCAACAGATAATGAAGAAAAAGTATACATAGGAGTAAATGAAGGACCCTGGAAACAAAGAAATTATGTACACAAAACATCTTTCACAAATAGTAAATATGCGAACAGCACAATGCTTTCTAAGTATATCTGGAAAATTAAAACAAAACGCACACCACACCAAAAACATCTTGGAAAATAAGGAAAAGATCATCAGCCTACAACAATCAATCAAATTTTTACTACGTTAATAAAAACACCGATCAAAATAAAAATAAAAAAATAAATATATAAATAAAAATAAAAATAAATAAAAACAAGCAAAATAATTGAACTCAAATGAATAAATAAACGACTTCCAGTAAAATAACCGCCAAAATAGATTACCCACAATGCACCACTGACCTGCATATATAAATAGCCGAGAAAAATAACAGCTCAGTCATGGCCTGACGATTGCATCTAGCATGAAACAGACTGTTGCCTCTAAGTGTTGACTTCTATGTTCATTTTTATTTATATATATAGTCAAAACAAGTTAACAAGGTTAACAAAAAAAATCTAAAATAAGATCAGAAATTTATAAATGTAGTAAAAAACAAATGAGAAATGAGAAGATAAATTTAAACCAGTCACTGTAGGTTTGAGTGAATTTAAAATCCTACAAATTTGGTATCAGCTGAGATATAGGTCTTTGCAACAGGCTGTAGCCTGTCAACTAAAAAATGCTAGCTCATATACATAAATCAATGCCAAGTGACTGCATTTCCACAAACAGATAAGTGAAGAAGCAGCTCAAGATCAAAACACTCACTGACAATTGAAACTACATGCCAGATTCTTTAATTCAATTTCCTTTATCCTGTAAACTGTGAGTAATGACATTAATGTATGGACATTCTCTATATAAGAGAAAAAAAAGAAGAAAAAAAAAAACTAAAAATAAATATTGGTTTCTTTGAGAATTAAATTTAAGATGAAAATTATATTATTCATAATGGGGATGGGGAAGAGGAGAAGGGAATATAAATATTTCTGGAACTCCACTACCCCATTTTTTAAATTCATAGTAAAAATGCCCCACACCTGGTGCTGGATTTATATATGTGCTCAGGAGCACCTAAATTTTGGGCCCTGATAAAACTAAAAATAGAAATAAAGATATAGGAACAGTGAAGGATTTGTTTATTTTCAGATTTAATGGGTCTCCTTTGAACTAAATTTGAAACAATATCCCTCACTAGTTGTAGCAGGTCTTTTAAATTCGAGGGGGGGGTATTTAGTTTTTGATGCATCTTTATAGAATTTTGATATAGCTTTTTTTAATTATTTTTTTTTAATAATTTTGTTTACTTTGCTAAATTTTACACTTCATTGAATTTTTTTAAGAATCAATAAAAATTTTAGTTGAAAGCGTTTCATATTTTACACCAAAAAAAAAAATTATATAGAGAGACATAGAGAGAGACGGTGTACGAATATATATGTAATGAAGGGGGACCTCCCAATAAAATTATTAGCCCAAGAGGGGGTGCTCTTAGTAATGGTTAAAAATCCGGCCCTGCCCAGGTTTACTTTTTAGTTTTTATGAGACACACACAGAGAGAGAGAGAGAGCGAGAACAATTTATGCAATATTGATCTGAGCCTATTACAAAAAGTAAAATTGGCAATTTGAATCCCAAACCAGTATTTTTACACAAAAAAAAAATACGTCACGAAAAAACATGCATTTAAAAGCCCATTGCTAAGTTGTAATTCTAACTGATGTTGATAACGTGAATAACCTTCTTTTTAAAGAAATCAAATTTTGATTTTTGTTTTAATTAAATAAATGTGTTAGTCATCAATCAATAACAATATTAAAAACCCCAAATTGAATTACTTACTATGGGGAGTTAAACGACGTTTAAATTATTTCCCTCAATACAATAATTTTATTTTTATTCATTCATTCACTTTTGACTTGAATGTTCGGGTTCGACTTCGAAATAGAGTTATCTCCCCTTGAGTTTACACCTTCCCTGCCCAGGAAAAAAAGTAGATCGAGATTTATGTTTATTTAGAGAGCAGAAAAAAAATCTGAATTTCTATTTTCGGAATTGTTATATAAATCATATATTTCAAACTATAAATAATCGAAAGCTTCGTTAATGGTTAGAGCCAACCAATCTAGTTGACTATATCGAGTACCATCCTCACTGGGTGCCTTTTTTGTACCAAAACGAAGGGTAAAATTAGTAAATAACAAGTGAAGCTGAAAGTTTCTGAATTGTAGATCTAATTTTTGAGGTTTTCTGTTTCAACATTTACTTTTCAAATTGATAAAAAACATATACCGCAAAGATTATGAGCATTTTTCCAGAAGAGAAAAAACTTTCCTTACATTTACCTACGATAATAAAATATAAAATAAAAAGCACTTAGGTTTTACTTACTAAAACAAAAAATCTGACGAAAGCGGAAACGGTTTTGCACTCTGTGCTAATTTTTTTAAAAATGTCATTTAATTTAAATTTGGAAAATCATTGATTTTTAAGTTATTTAAAATCTAGATAATCATATTTTTATTTTATTAAATTATTGTTAACTGTTAACAATTAAAGAAAAACAAACTGTCAAACACCCCAATTCAAAAACAACTTTAAATTTTAGACAAAATCAAATGAAGACATCCAAGAAAAAAAAGTGACTAAAAGGTGGAAACTTAAAGCTAAGATTACTTAACTAAAAAATTAAATGTTCAAAACATGAAAAAATAGAAACATAAAAAAAATAAACAATTTCTCAAATTTGTTTTGTTTGAAGTCTGTCAACAAAAGTATAAAAACTATTAATGATGTTTTATTATTATTACTTAAAATAAAACTAAACTACAAAAGATTTAGATTTTGAAATTGATCCCCTTGTGACCAAAGTGGCAAGGGGGTTCATCGATAATTTGTAGTGTAAACTTTTTATTGATTTTGTTTTGACGTGAATTAAATTCCCGACATAAAAGAATTTTTAGACGGGGGGGGGGAAGAAACGTAACACTTAAAAAGTGTCGATAACGTTCGGTGATTTTCCGCAAACGATCAAGAAAAGTGGGATATAGAATTAAAAGAGAAGAAGATATAGTCAAATATAGTGTCATCTGTTAGGGAAATCTTACTTGAAAGCAGAAAAATAAGAAGAAAAATCCCGTCGGCCAAGCGACTCGCCTTAATGTCACTGCACTTCCTTCTAAGCAACCTTTCGATGACGTCACGACATCATACAACATAATCTCAAACCCATGCAATACTTGCTTTCTTTTTTTTGTATTATTTTTGCTTTCTGCATCATAATTTTTTTTCTTCTCACTATCTTTCATTTGGATGTGTTGTCAATCTAGTTTAGATACGTGATTTAATCTAATAAAGATTGTATCCATAATTAAAGCAAATTAGTTTTATGAAAATGAAAAAATGTTACTTTTTGCGTTTGAGTTAGAGAGTTTGATTAGTTTCCTACCAAAGATGGCGGCATTGTTGCAGTGCTGTGCGGAATTGGGGTAAGCGATAAGAAATATTTTCTATTTTCATTGCTATGTATTGTTAGTTATTTGCGTCTTTACTTTGTGCTTTTTGAAGAATTGCTTTTTCGAATTAATAGCTTGTTTATTATTCATTGGAAGAAAGGTGGACATCTTTACACTCTTCTTCGTATTCTTACTTAGCTGCATCATTACATTCATTATTTTACACAATGTTCTTGTTATTTTAACCGAAGGGGACGCCATGCACGTTTTTCGTCTTGTATTTGTTGTTTATTTGTTTCAAACAATTTTATATGCGTAGATATTTTTTTTTGTTCATATCTTTATATAAGTATTTTTAAATAAATCTGTATGTTGTTTATCTGTCTGCTAAGATTGAGTAATATCTATCTACGATTATTGCAACGCTAGCTAGCTCGCTGAATGGATGGATGGATACCCCTGCTCGTTTTATGCAAATGATTTTTCTAATACTAGTTTCTTTCTCTCTTTTTGTTTTACTCTTTTGGTCGGTCGAGTCGTGAGTGTGTGAACTTCTGAAGATAACCGAGGCTTATGCATCCTTTTAATTTCTTTTATTTTGTTTACCCGAAGCCTTATTCTTGGAGAGAAGAATTTTCTTTCCGACTCTTACCCTAGAGGCAAGATTATTAAAGTCCTAGTTCACATACGCATCAGTTTATGCTTTTTTTTAAATTAGTCTTTAAAAAATTCTTTATGTACCAGTTTCAGAATTATTTTAAATATACCATCACTAAAAAAAAAAAAGAAAAAACCGAATCCTAATCTAAGCTTCATGTCTATTGCAAAAATGGCGGTTTAAAGAATACGAAGCAAAAAAACCCCCAAAAAACTAAATGACGTTGAAGAAAGAATATCTTGGATTTTACAACAAAAATGCAGTACTTTGGTCCAGATGTTTAAAATGGTTTGGTAGACAAGTATATTTTGAAGTTAAAAATGGATTATATTTGCGTGAGTCAGTAGATTAGAATATTTTTGAACACTCTGAAAGAGTGTAATAAAAAAAAATTGTCCACAGATTTTTTTTATTGTTGGTATTGACAAATCAGAATCTTTTTTATTAATTAATGTAAATAAATTCAAAATTTGAAGAAAAAAATGCAGATATTTTTGTCTAGAATAAACATTAAAAAAATTATTTTGTGTATTGCCTTGAAAAATTGTAAATCAATGACATAAAATGACAAAGCTGCTTTTATTTTTTATTTTTTGTTTTACATAATTTTTCTTAATCTAAGTAAGAACTGAAATTGAAATACACACCGTTCGCGTTATGGTTTAAGAATAAAAACCTTGTTTTTGTTTTTTTTTAGTTTTTAAATAATACTTTCCTGTGTAATTCATTAACAAAAACATGAATCAAAAAATATATTCTCAGTAGTTAAAAAAGAAATTGTAAAAACACGTGTTAAACCTTCTTATTCACATTGTATATATTTTTTTTTACTTACTGTATTTAAAAAAATCAGATTGACAAGTTATTTAGCATGAAACGTGTTGATAAAAGAATCCGTTTTTGTTTTGTCTTTTTTCTAAGGGAACATTTTTATATCTATTTCTCAGTGTTTTAAAAAGAACGATGCAGTTTAATCGACAATGATTTTTTAGATCTTGAAAAGAAACAAGCAAATGAAAAACGTTTAGAAAAAAAACATGCCCAACAAATCTCACCCTGATTATTTATTCTTTTTAAACTGTGAGAAAAAAGTATTGTAGCTGTGTGTCTCTGTGAACGTTTTGACTGGATTTGAAATTTAAATGAAATTGAAATGTAACAATATTAATATAGGCAGGATGCTTCCCTGTTATTTTGGTAAAAATAAAATGTCTCTTCTATTCATACGCGTTTTCGCCAAACATCTGGGCTTAAAGGTCGTTTTGACGATGGCTCACAAAATGAACCAGTTCTGATGTCAATAACGTGGATGTAAAAATAATAATAATAATAAACAACTCTTGTGAACACTGTTCGCCTTTTGTCGTCGCCATTCTCCTCTGTAAACAGCTTTTTAGGGAAAAGGAGTTCTTTTTCAACAACAATCTTCGACTGCTTCATCATCAGAAAAAGCGAGAGGAGAGATTTACAGTTGTAGTGGCAAAAATTTGCCTTTTTGTTCTTTTTTTTTAAAACTGGCATTCTCCCCAAGAAGCTGCTTCTTTCTCCGCAATTCCTTCTCGTCTGAAAAAAAAAACAAACCCTAGTCTTCTTGTGTTTCTTTTAGCAACGTAGTCATTTACTTTACCGTGTTCTGTTATTTATCATTGCAAGTTTCTTTGGCAGAAATGAAGAGAAATGGATACGCTTCTTTTTTTGCTCTTAATTTTTTCAAATCTTTTACTTGTTTTATAATATTTGGAATTCCAATTAAATATGCTTTTCTTAAGGACTTAAATTATCTGAGATAGCAATTGCTCACCCCCTTTTACGTCAAAACTAGTTGTTTACTTTGTACCGCCGAAATGGATTGTTTTTGGGGGTTTTTTTTCCCCCGAAATGACCCCGACCAACAAAAAACTCTGCCTCCTGTTTTAAAAAAATATCGGAAATCAGGGTATTTTACAAAACTTTGTAGAAATATTATTGGGTGTAGTTACCTTCTCATTTCGATAAATTGTGAATATAAAATTGGATTGTGATGACAAATAGTTTTTCTTATAGTTTTTCTATGTTTATGAATAAAAGTCCCTGAAGATATTTCGGAAAAAAAAAACTTTAAATATCAAATCTGAAAATTTTAAGAATTTATCCTGAAGCAATCTAATATACTTTTTTATTTTCTTTCTGGTTTGACGGGAAAATATCTACAGCTATTTTAAAAAATAATTTACTTGTAATTCAGTGCGATTTGAAAATTCTTCCGGTTATTGATATCTTTTCTTTCTTTTTTATTGTATAAAGATGCGTTTGAAGACTCGAAAAATGTTAAGATTGGTGTGATTTTATTTTCGTATCAGAAATAAATGTTTTAAAAGAATGATACTATTTTCACAATTATTAGAGATTATTTTTTTGTATGGAAGATCAAGTAGGTACCCTCACGGTAACGGTAAAAACATCAGCATACCGTAATGAAAACAGTTTTCGTTAAAATCTTTCTTAAGAGGAAAGATCAAAGTATTTTTGGATTATTTAAATTTTTTACTCCTTTTTAGAACATTAGAATTTTTTAGGAAATATTGTTAAAACTATATTTATTTACAATTCATATATTAAAGCTTATTACAAGCTGACAACCCCCAAATAGTTTTAAAAGAATTTTGATTTTTGTATGTGTGATTACCTGCAAATTTCTGAAGTATGGATGTACAAAACCGATAAATCTAGCATTAAAAGGTCCTGAGTTTTGAGGGTTGTCACCCAACACCATAAAGTTTATCTTCTGCACCACCATACTTAACTATGACCACATTCTACTGTCAATAAATTGATTAACATGTCGGTAAAACAAGACCCTGCAGTTAAATGTTTGTATACATTAGTAAGTAATATTTGTTTCAAATGAGATTAATTTAACTTTAATTTTGCTAATTTTCTTCAAATAACATTTCAGAAATATATTGTTTGCAAAATTTTTAAATCCGAAAATTAACTTTTGTTTACAAATGTGTCAAAAATGGCCGTTTTAATCGATTCTGATCAGTATAATTTTTATTTGAAATACACCACTGTATTTTGCTACCAGAAATAGTAAATTTTAAATCCTTTAGTTAGTTGAAGCTAAAATGAAAGCTTCAAGAAAGCTTTTTCATTTTTAAAAATTCATTTTAAACTTTATGTATACTGAATTAAATGAGTGAATTTTATACTGAATAGGTCATTTTATTAGGAAGTTCTATGCAAATATTTTGGGTGAGTCTGTGTCACAGCCTTTTTGATATCTTGTGTCTACTTTTTTAATTTGTGGGATAGGATGTTTGAAAGAAATCCCTGATTTTGTTATTTCAGTAAAAAAAAAAAAATTCTGAAATGTGAGCATATGGAAAATTTGTTCTGAGCCTGACCCAAAATAATTAGAAATAGAAGTGTTGTTTTTTTTTTAGTTGTTGCTTGAATCGTTTTTAATATTACATTATTTTCCTTATATGCTTAATATTTTTTTATTAAATTTTAATTTTGCAGTGAAATTTTGGAATTCCTCCCCTTGCTGTTCATAAGTTTTTATTTTTTCTCGATAATAAAGACATGTTTGAAGAAGGGATAAATGTAAAGTTTAAGGACATTTTCTTAGTTTTTTTTTTTTTTTTTTTTTTTTTTTTTTTTCCACAATTTTAGCAAGATTTTTTGTATGAATGTTCCAAAAAATTCTGAATTACCACCTTTGAATATTCATGATATATGATAATTCAATAACTTTTAAATTCAGGATAATTAAAAAAATATCACAATTAAATATTTTATGACATCAGTCAGGTAAGAAAATAATAAAAAAATAAAACCAATGTACAACAAACTATTTCTAATGTAGAATAAAAGATAAAATTATTCCACTAAATTTCATAAAAGCATATAGAATAAATTATATTCTTAAACTATTATATAAGATTAATAATTCTTCTAATTCTTTTGTGTGCTTCTTAAGAGAGGGGTTGCATGAAGAAATTAGTTGCAATGACAATGTAACCTATGACATTACAGGCCACTGTGCCTAAAATGTTATTTTCCTTATTTTAAGCAAAATGTAAGCATTATGTTTACAAAATCCACTTAATTAATACTTAGATTTACTAAATGACTTTGCAATATATCTCAAGGGCAAATATTGAATTTTTAAGTTTGTTTTTTTTTTAAATTTGTTGCTTACATTTTTCTTCCTATAAGGGCAATTAGAGTAAACTCAGTAATGTTTTAAAAACAACTAATAACTTTACATATGGAAATTCATTTTTCTTTTAATATGAATTAGCTTTGGCCTATTATACTTGAAATAAAAGCATGATTTACTGTAAAAGAAAACCTTTAAATCATTTAAAGTGTGTGTGTTTTATTTTATATATATATATATATATATATATATATATATATATATATATATATATATATATATATGTCCTTGGTGGTACCTATCAAATATGGAAATGTTCTGAATGACATTAATATCTTCGTGTTGTATCACCCACCCCTCCTTGTTATAGCACTTTCTTTACTTTAATAATATCAGAATAATTGTAACCACCTTAGCAACAATTAAATATTTTGGTGTCAAATAGGTAAAATAATAAAAAATAAAAGCAATGAATTGAACTCAGAAGTATCATTTAATTAATTTCTTTTATATTTCTAATGTAGTATAAAAAAAATAATATTCTTTCTGTTAAGTTTCATAAATATTCATAGAATCAAAAATTAAATTCTTAAACTGTTGGTTATATCAGGTTACAGATAATTTATTTTTAAACATAATACCAATTATTGCCCTGTTGGTGTTTCATATTTCTTTAAGTTTTTTTTTAAGTCAGTGATTGCAGTAGAAAAATATTGTTGTTGACCTATGATATCACAGGCTACCATGTGCAAATGTTATTTTTTCTTTAAGCCAAAACAGTAAGCAATATTTTTATAAAATAAAGTTAATTAATCCTTCATTTTACTTTGAAACGCATCTCTAAGGCAAATGTTGGATTTTAAGAGATTTTTAATCTATAATGATGGTTCAATGAGTGAATGTGAGGTTTTAAAAATGTCAAAACTTTTACATATGTAAGGTAATTTTTTTTCTTTTCATATGAATTGGCTTTTACTGAAAAGCTGGCATTTAAATTATTTTAAATTCGTTTTCTAGATCAAATTTTGGTAGTAGTTATGTTTGTTTCTAGTTGTTAATCTAAAAATGGAATTTTTTTTTTTACTTAATTTGACCAGGTTTTTATTTAAAAGAAAATATCTCTATTCAACTTTAAATAAACATTAAAGGGGTTATTATACTTTTGTACCCCTAAGTACTAGTGCCATCTCAAATTGTGAATGCAGAAAAACAAAATCATGATCTGATGGATGATTACAGAATTCATATGTAATCAATTATTTTTAGTATGAAATTGCCATGGATTTATATCCAGTTTTTGAATTTGTATTAAATAGAAAAAACTTTTATTGATGCTGATTTTTCTTGATTGAAAGCAATTGTTTCAAAACATTCAATTTAAATGTCATCATACAAATTTTAATGCATAAGTAGCTCTATAGTGTTTTGAGGATGGGGGTGCCAACGTGTAATAGCACCACATGGAGGTCATAGAATAAACAAAATTTAATTTCTTATAGGCTTTTTCGATTTGAATTTATAAAACCTGCAATTTAGTCTCTTAGTTTTGACTATTATGTAGTCTTATTTAGGTTAAGGAGTCGATTAAAAATCATTTTATATAAATACACTCTAATAATGAAATTTTATCCTTACTAAAAAAAATAAAATAAAAAATACTTGGCAATCTTTAACCTTCGTGCCCACAAAAAACAGTGTGTCAAAAGGACTTGGCACTGGTTGTTATTTTAACTGCTGTCACTCCATGGTAATGTTTATTTTAAAAAGTGATGTTTAAATTTTTAATAAAATCTAAAAATGAAAGTGGATTTAAACACTTTTTTTGTTCTTGAGAATTGACAACAAAAATAATCATCTTTTTTATTTACACTATTTATTATATTGTTATTGGAATGGTTGATAAAACATTGGTAAATAGCAATTTCCTTATAGTTATTTTAATAATTTAGTAAGTGTATGAATAAAAATTGTTTTCCTTGTAAATTGGTAAATGATAAATATTGCATTGCATTAGTTTTTATAATGTTGTAAATAAAATAATAAATAAATGTTTAATATTTTTGTTGTAAATTCTCAAGAACAAAAAAATCACTTTCCTCACATATTTAGGTTTTATTACAATTCTAGTCATGTTTTAAAACAAACATTGAAGGTAGTTAAAATAATAGGTGCCATGGGGGAAACTCCTTTTGGCACAGTTTTTTTTATTTATTTATTTTTATTTATAATATTTAAATAAATTTAACCCCCCCCCCCCAAATCTGTATAAAACTTGATTTTATGGTCTCCTTATTTTCTTTTCTTTTTCTACTAATTGAAAGCTGAAAGAATTGAACATATACTGGTATAAATATTTTTTGATTGTAAGCAGAATTGGAATTGTGTATTTAAACATGTTACTATAAAAATTGGGTTTTTTGGTTTGTAAAAATGTCAAGTTTTACAAGATTTTTTGTGTGTTTTTATATATATATATATATATATATATATTATTATGAAATGGACTATTCAACAGTTATTTTGATATATTGTTTGTTATTTTTGTAGATACAGGCATTTAAGTAAATGCTTTGTTTATAATAAACAATATTAACAACATTTACTGGTCTGAATGTCAGAAATTTCATAGAAAATCTGTCCTCTGACCGGAATCAAACATGTATCCTACATGGAACTGTTATATAGTCTGACATGCTATACCATTTAGCTACAGAGGAAGCGTTTGGTTACCAAGGTCAAATTACTGTTTTAAACTACAAATTTCCCATGCTTCTAACGCTCATATCTGCTTGAAGCGTTAATGTAAACATTTCTCGGACATTCAGGCCAGTAAATGTTGTTAATACTGTTTATTATAAACCAAGCATTTACTTAAATATTTCTATCTATAAAAATAACGTATAAACAATAAATATATTAAAATAAGTTATTTTAACTGCCTGACTTGGTCCATTTCAGAATATATGATGTCATTTGTTTACGTTAAGATATGCTTCGAGCAGATATGTGAGCATTTGAGAAGTCATGGAAAATTTGTAGTTTAAAACAGTAATTTGACCTTGCTAACCAGATGCTTCCTCTGTATCTAAATGGTATAGCATGTCAGGCTAGATGACAGTCCTGTGTAGGATACAGGTTTGATTCCTGTCGGAGGACACATACTTTTTATGAAACTTCTGACATTCAGGCTGGTAAATGTTGTTAATACTGTTTATTATAAACAGAGCATTTAAATATTTGTATATATAAAAATACTGAATAGACAATAAATGTTAAAATATCTCTTTATGAATAAATGTGAAATTGGAGCTCAGTTCTCCCATGAATTCTGAGGTTAAAAGATCCCAACTACTTTATAGTAATATACACATGGTATTTACTGTCCCCTCACTAGGATGAGATGTGACACAAGGTCTATTTTTAGGTGGGGACCTGAGTGTGTACACCTAGAAAAGGGACAAAAAATTCCCCTCAGCCCCCGCAACCATTGGTTGCGCTGGCCTTGGTGTGAGCACTGATCCCTCCCTCTGGTGCAGTGGGAGGGTGGGGTCTCAGGCAGCTGTTTCCCAGGGCTGGGCACCTCTTCAGTATTATTTTCCTCAGTTGCCCCTCTGTCCAAAGACAGACGCAACTGAGAGAAGAGTAGACAATAATTTACATCTAGGTGATACTGCTTTTCAGGTTTAACTAATTTGCATATTGATTTTAAAAAAAAAAGTATATTTCATTAATTAACTGTCCTCCATTAGTGTTCTTTTATTTGAGGATTTTTTGACTTTCATGTCAAAAATATTTGTTTAGGAATATCGTCTTATATAGTGCAGAAAAGTGTTAGAAATTTGCATTTTACTTGGTCTTCAGCAAGTTGGCATCTATTTGTAAAACTTTCCTTAACTATAACAAGCTTGCTCCCACACCTAACCAATTAATTTCTGTTTTTACAGTCATATTCTTTGAACAAATATATTGAATGTCCACAACCCCCTCAACATTTCATAGTGAACATTAATCCCAACGAAAAACTAATTTTTCCTAGAAAAATTACCAGATAGCAAGTGGACGAAGTGTGTGTATATATATATATATGCACACATACACACACAATTGGGAAAAAGTTCATGAAAGTATGTTTAAAAAAAAACAATTAATAATTTATAACTCTGAGATCATATACCCAAATTTATAACATGCTGTTGATATGAAGAATGCATGGATAAAAACAAATCTTTCATTTATATTCTAGCCATTCTGGAAGATTTCTATTTCTAAACTCGGGCACTTAAAATAAAGAACATAAAATGTTAAGTGACTTTTTTAAAAGTCACTCATTTACTTTGTCTTTTTTTATTTAGTCACAAGCAATGCTAGTTTGGGGAGAGTGGGGTAAGGAACAAACACAAATGCATACACACGCAATTCATTTTTTTGCCTTCAATCTGATGAAGCCTCATCAGCAAAATGCATAGTTGGATGTTTTTTAGAAACATACTTTCATGAACATTTTTCCAATTGTCAGTAATTTATAACATACATATGTCATGAACTTAGCCATTGGAAAACCTGTTTGATACATTTATTTGTCAGGTAATAGTGCATCATGTCAGAATATCAAGGATACCTAGGACTTACTCTTTGTAATATTGTAGCTAGTCTTTCATTTATTTTCTATACCTCGGCAGACTTTTTTTCACAGTTGCTTTGAAATATGTTTTATTGCCTTCTTGAATTGTATATATGTTAATAATCTACAATTTAACTAAAATTTGATAAAAATTATTAAACCCTCAACAGATGAATGATGCCTGAAATGAACTTCTGTTAGAAATGATAAATAATAGAAGGGTTTTGTCATTGTTTTTAAATATGAGTTCTGACTATATTGTGACCATCTTTTAGAGAAAGACAAGCCTTGTGAAATATTCATTAAAAATAGACACAAGTTAAACTATATACAAGGGGACTTCACTTTTTACTGATTGCCAACCATTGGTTCATTTTGTTGCCCTATTGAACTTATTTTGCAAAGTAGCTTTCAAGAGTGACATCTTTAAAAAGACAGACAAGAACATTTTGAAAATCTAAAAAATGACTCTTATTTAAATGTATTCAAAGACATCAGTTTCAAATTAAATGACTATTAATTTGAGCTTTTCCTCCTCACTTAAATATTTGGGTGAAAGACTTTGATTGCAATGTGTTGCTTCAGAAAGCATTAAAGTTCTTTAAAATAAGTGTTGTTTTTTCATCTGACAAAAGGCAATGAAACCACTAAGATGAAAGGGGTTAATGAGTGTGAGAGAATAACTTAAAAAAAAATACTATTATTACTGCAGTAGGAAAGTGACTGAGGCTGATATACTAGGTCAATAACCAGTAACATTGCAGATTCTTCTTTATCTAGACTCTTTAAAACCATAAAGAACCAGACCAACTGTGAAAGCAATATTTAATGCATGAATGAATGGTACTCTAATAAATATTCTGTTAAAATTTTTTAACCTTCCTAGTATGGTTCATTTAGAACTGATCTCTTGCTGATAACAAGGCCCTACTGTACTTTGCTTTATTCTACATGATTTCAATTTCACTTTGCATTGAGAGTATCAGACAAAATTGACAATATTTTTTAAAAATTTCAGAACTTGTACTTTATCCTTGTATTGGTTAAAGTCTGAGAAAAGTTATCCACTTGTATGGCTTTTCTATTGTTCTAAGCTTCTTGTGCAAAAGGAATATTCTGGCAAAAAAGCTTTAATGATTTTCAGTGCTCTGTTTGTGATTTTTCAAAAAAAAATTTCTTAGTTTGTACAAGAAGATTGTTATTTATGCTAAAATGAGTTTGTGATGGTTTATACGGTAAAACTGAACTAAAAGAATGAAATTTGTCATTTGGATTAAGAATGAATTACATTTAATAATTGGTGCTTAAAATAATTTGTTTATTGCAAAACTCAAAAAGAAAATTTCAAGTGCCTTTCAACTAGAAATGTTAATACTGTCATATTTGCCTCTAGTTATGTGTTTATTCAGTCTTGTCTGTAGAACTTGTGCTCTTTGTCTTTCGAAATCTGAAATTTCTATTTAGTTAACTCTTCTGCAAAAATCTGAATAAACAGAAACAATTCCTTTTTTTTTTTTTTTTTTTTTTTTTTTTTTTTTACTTGAGATGGGCAGACTACTTTTAATAACAATTGGGTTATTGGAATTATGCTGAGTTTCCAAACTCTTAAGCCATTTTTCTAAATGATAGAAGCTATTAATAGTTTGGGCTAAATTATATCCACAAGGAAAATTCACTATACATAAAGTCTTTATATTTAATTTACAATTGTTACATAGTTAAGTGTGTTTTTCTTTGTAGATAATGTCTAATTATTTAATACCAAATCTGTTCCAAAGCATTTTAGAGGTGGGGAAGAAGACAACAAAACAAATCAACTGAGGATGTGCACATTATACAAAATATGAGAATATAGTAAGTAATGCATACAAGTGATTATCTATCGGACTTGTTAAAACAAAAACAAAAAAATTCTTCATTCAGATTGAAATTCCACTGCCTTTTAATATCATTGATCAATGTTAGCACTTGTTTTACATACTATCAATGATGCTGTATCATCCACCGCGAAAATAATTGTATATTTGCTCCAGATTTTTTACAATTCTTGATAGAATTTAGTTTTCTTACTTTCTGTTTACTGTTAAATACTTATGACTTTAAATTATTGCTTAAAATAGTTTGTCTCAATGGTTAGTACTTTTTATTTTTGTTCTTCATACTCTTTATATGCTCTTTTTTATAATTCTACTCTAAGCAAGGTAATAAAGCCACTAAGACACAAGTGAAAGAATAGGAAAAAAAAACATGGCGAGAGAGCAATAAAAGAACAGTAATTAAGACAGAAGATGATAATTGCATTTAAATTTTTATGGATCAAAGTTGAAAGCAAGGGGCCAGAAGAATTCTACAAGAAAGAAGTGAACAAAAAGAAATTGTTAGCATAAAATTTATGGTTACACCTAGCCATTTAAACTGTAAAATGATGAGACCTAGTTGCCAATCTTGGACTGTACTTTAATTGTACTATAATTCCAAGTAACAAAGAGGAAAGCTTATCAGAAAAATTAACATGGAAATATTTATAGAAAAGTACTAGGGAAAGCTATATTATAGCAGTAGGAAAGTGATTGAAGTTAATATGCCAGGTCAGGACCAATAACATTGTAGATTCTTTGTATTTTATCAAGAAACTCTAAGTACATAGCAGAAGCATCAGACTAAATGTGACAGCAATATTCAGTTTTTTGGGTAAGAAGTAATCTGTTTCTATTAGTAATAGGCAAAGTTTGAAATTACTTGGAGCTAATTCAAAATTCTCCATAATTTTTGGGCATTTGCCTAATACCTGATGCCTACAATAAATTCTATTCATAATTCTGACAAAAATGCACAAATAAGTTCTATCATCAAGAAAGCATAAAGTATTTTCTGTGTACAAGAATGTCAATTTGAAGAAATATTGCAAACTTTTTATTTCTTCTCGGCATATTTTCTTTTTGCTATCAACTTTAGTTGCTTTTAGTTGTCTTCTACTAAAAACATTGGTGTGAGTCCAATAAAGTTGTCTAGATGTCTGAAATGAAAATGAAATATTTAGAATTTACTATTAGATTGTTCATGTGGCCTTTTTATATTTTAAGGTTCAATAAGTCTAGCTCAGTAGTTTTTGTTATACATGTATATAAAAACTTTGTTGAATTTATGAATATAATTTTTTCTACTTTTGAGTTTATTTTATAATTCCATCCTCCCACAGTTTTATATCTTTCTCAGGAAAAAAAAAAAAATCTAGATGCCTTTTTGTAGGTTTTCTTTTAGAATTTGGTAAAGAGAAAAATTGGAAGCATGTTGGAGTGATGGATAGTGATTTGGATTGAGGAATCGTAGAGCCTAGTTCAAATTTCAGTTGAGTTCATTATATTCACTCACATGTTAATACGCTTGGGAAAGGTAAGAATCCATCTCTTCTCCCAGCTATGGGTGAAATAGCAGAGCAGACTGGGTCCTACAGCCTTGGGTGGCAACCAGTCTAGGAGAAGAAAAAAAGATTGAATTGGGCTCTGTCAGGTTAGCTTGTCCAGGAAATATGACTGCTGTTATAGCTGCAGTACATGCGGTGCTCCTACGAGCTATAATGGGCAACAGGACTTGTGATCATTAAAGACTAGAGAGATTCTGAAGCTGCAGTATCTAGTGAATATAGCAGATGGGTGAAATAACATTGCTGAAAGAGTTTACATAATCATCAAGTCCTTTCTCTCAAGTAGGTTCATGATGGTTGTTGTGAATGGGTTTTAAAAAATCATGAAATTAATGCAGGCATCCCCCAAGGCTTTCTCCTTGATCATACTTCTGCTTTTTATTAATAAATCTATCTAGGAATCATCTCGGCTCACTAGTAAATATCCACACAGTTGATACCACGGTTTATGGATGCACTACCAAAAACCAAGATCATTGAAGCCTTGCAGTTGATTTCTCTGACCATGGTCTAACATCAATGGCAAAATAACTGGCTTGTTACTTTTGATACCACAAAAACATAGCTAGTATCATTTCATTACCACCATTCAGATTCAGTTTTCTTCAATCACAATGAATGGTTCCACTCTCAATAAGGAATTGCTCTAAGAAATATCTGCCATGCTTTATTTTTATAATCAGATTAGGCCAGAAATAGAGTATGACTGCTATATCTGGATTTGAGCTGTTAAATTCTTACTTTCCATCCTTTTCTGTTCACTTCTTTTGCACAGTTTTGTAAGGGTTGACTCTTTCTCCATAAAGGCAACATTTCAAGCCTATTGCTACTGGTTAGATTTGCCTTCATAAAGACAAATGCAAGATTGTATTTATATACAAGAGCAATAAATAATTACAACCACATTCAAAACTATTATGGATATGATCAGAACCAAAAATACCCATCACAATAATAATTTTGAAGCCGGTATATATAAAGTAACCTGTCAAAACTGCTCTTCACAATACATTGAGTAGACTTGCAGAAATTTTTAAAAAAGTATATCTATGAACACAAAAGTGGCCATATACACAACAATTTATCAAATGCATTAGTAAAACATGGAAATAAATTCAACTATAACATTGATCTAAAGAATGCTACACTAATTAAAAGAATAACTTAGAAGGAAAATTATTGAGAGTGCCACTATCAAATTTTATCGAAATATAAATCTGCATCCAGGAATTCTTAAAAATATCACCATTCCTGAAAGAATTACTACTTTCCTAAGCCAACATACATGACTACAAAATGTTATGAATTGATTAAATTCATAATCTCCTGTCATTTAAAATACATAACACATAAATTAATCTCAAACTAAACTAATTTGCATAAAAAGAAATTCAAGAACATCAATTACTCATTTTTGTTTATTAGACATTGAATTGTCACCTCAAGCCCTCCATAGTTTGCCTGACTTCAGCTAAAATGATGAATATTTATGATTGTTCCTAAGCTTTAAAAATTTGGAGAGAAAAAAAACAATAACATTTTTGCTCTTGTATATAAATACCTGTTACAAAATTAAATCCCAACATTTTCCTTAATAAAATCCCTCAGAGGTCAAAACATGTTGGTTAAGATAAGTTTTCCTTTTGTCTTTATTTATATTGTACTTTTACAAATATACCCTATTTGTAATATTTACACATACACACACAATATACATCTACAAAGGTTTTTAATTTTATAAAGTATTATAATAAATTAAATATTTTTTTTAAGTATCCCGGAAAGGTTCTAAAAAGCAAAACTTGAATTTGCAGGGTGTTGAACATCATGCTGAATACATGTGAATAAATGATTTGTACTCAAAACTTGGTGTATCCCCCGCCCCATTTTACAGATCTTCATGCTTTACAGCATTCACTTAAAAAAAAAAAAAAATCTTTTAAGATGCTAAGCAACTTTGCATTTTATTTATTCATATATATATATATATACACACACACTATTCTAGTGTTGTCAAATAATTTTTATATTAAAATTTTGTCTATACTCATTTAGCTTAACTTTAAGTATCTGTTAGTCTCTGGAGACTGGATTTGTGTTCTGAATGATGTTTCTAGTGTCTCCACCATTGTGACTTGACAGTCTTATTCAAAACTCACATTTTGCACAGTTGAAGTTTGATGCTGGTTTCTCTGTCAGACTTTTGGCCTTATTTCTTTGCCATTTCACCTTTGACTGTTGAGCAAATGTCACTTTGAACTTGTAAAGTTTTTTCTTTGCTGCTTGCCTCCAGGATGATTGTTCAGTGGCTACAGTTTCTCACCTTTCTGGGTTGATAGGATCCTCAGGTCTCATTTAGTTGGGGTCTACGCATGGGTTGTTTCCCCATGCCAACTCTATGCAGGAGGATTATTTATATGACATGTCCAAGCCAAGGCTAGCATCTCTGCTTTAGGAGCATATACATAACAAGAGTTCCAGCTCTCTCAAGGACAGTATTGTTGGGCATCTTTGCCTTGCCAAAAGATGTTCCAAGGTGCATGTGGAAGGTGCTGAGCTGCCCTTCCTATCCAGTGCACACTGTCAGTTTAACTGTTGTACAAGAATGTGCTCATGGTGTACTACTTTGTAGGCCAGGAACCTGGCGTGTTCTCTCAGCTTGCTCTTATTTTATACTCTCTTTGTCAGTTTGGGCAGAGTGGTAGCAACCTTGCCAATACACTTGTTTAGCTCAGTCTCAAGTGATAGCAAGCCCGGGATAGTTGAATCCAAGTACATAGACAACTTCCAGATCATGATCAAAGATTCTGATATTTAATGGGGAGTCTCTATCACTTGTTTTCTTGAGACTTGCCAAAGTGGTCCATGTGTTGCTGAAGGTCTTTGGGTGGTTGGTAAGTGTATTATAGATGAAAATAATACAATTTAAAAATTTTAATAATAAAATTTACTTTCATGCAAGTTTATTTATTTTGACACTGGTATTGGTTTCCTGCTGAAATTTTATTCATACGTAAAGTAAAATAATTATTTGCATAGTATTTACCTTATAATAGGTCTTCTAAGTAATCCAAAGATAATTTTAAAACCGGTGGGCAATTCTTTTGGCTCGGGGGCCACTTTGAGATGGCCACACCTTCTAAAACATATTCTTTAGTTAACATTACATTTCATTTAATGCAAAATGTAAATTGCATAATAATAATAATAATAATAATAAATAAAACAAAAACAATATTGATACACAGAAAAAGTTTCATTAATTTTATTTATGTGCAAATTACACATCAGCCAGCACAAGTAATTTAATAAGACCAATGTAAATGCTCACACTTTTTTAAAAAAAATTTGAAATCTGAAGTGAGGTTGCTTGTTCCTCATCACTGCCTGCAAGAAAAATTTTCCAAAAATAGAAAATGTTTTCCCAGTAAATTTCTTCACACATGGAAATTTGTCAGTAGATAGAATTATAGATAAAATTCTATCAATGTCACAGAATTAAACATTCCTTTCAGTGTGTGATTTGAATGCATGTCAATTAGTTCAAGCTGCACCTCCTCAGGTACTGTATCAATATCAGCAGTGAAAGGATAAGATAACAAATTGAATTCAGGCTCAATTTTCTTGAAGTCCTGAAATCTTCTTGTAACTTCATCCTCCAAACTCGGCAAATGATCTCTAATCTTGGAAGAAACACTTGCAGGTACTTTCTGTTTTCCTAAAAAGGGGAAATGATAAAACTCACCTTCATCTGCTTATCTTGCAAATAGACCTAGTTTTGTTTTGAATGAGCTCACATGCCTCAACATTTTGTGTGCAAACAGCCCCTTTCCATGTAACGTCATATTCATTTAATTTCTCAAACATATCGGCTGCAAGCATCATCTCTTCTCTCCATTCTTCACATCCCATTTTAGTCGCAAAATCACATGAAATCCCCTTTGTGTCCAGAAAGAGGAAGATTTCATTCTGTAGCTCCCAAACTTGTTTTAGGACTTTGCTCGGGCTCAACCACTGAACACTGTTGTGGTAAATACCATCTCTATACCCTGCTTCCATGTCCTCAAGCAGAGTTTTAAATGGTCAATGGCTCTTGCTCTGATTGTGTTCACCACACTCATTACAGGATTTACCACATGCTTTAGTTCCAGTGCAGCTTTACAAAGGCTTTCCTGATGCAAAATACAATGAAAAGACAAGATATCACTGTCTTAGTGTTCTACTTTTAACTTGTTCTCTAAAAGTTTAATCATACCTACATTTTTCCAGTAAATGCTCTGGCCCCCATCTGTTTGTAATGCTTGCCATTCTATTCCATGACAAGGTACTTTTCTCTGCACAATCCACAACATACTTAAACAAGTCCTGACCAGAGTTTGTATTTTTCATTGATTCCAAACCAAGTAGTTGCTTTATGATTATGAAACTTTTATCAATTCTACAAACCAAGATAAGTAGTGTCTTGATTATCAGTGCTCTCATCCAGTGCTAAAGAAAACCAAACAAAATCTTTGTTTGCAGAGTTCAGCTGTTCATCACTGATTAAGTCTATGCACTGTACTATAGTCCTTCTTGATAATGAAATGATTTTGAATTTGTTTCTCACATAAGGGTGCAGGACATTTGTGCAATCTACAAAGAACTGCTTAACAAACTCGCCATCAGAAAATGACTTGTTGCTTTTAGTGATGTTGTATGCTACCATTGAGCTTGCCTCTGTAGCACTATCTTGAAGAGTTGATTGCTTCATAAATATAGTCTGGCATGTTATGTTTGGTGTCATTTTAAATGTTATTCCTTGAATACAGCAACTGTCTTGTGACACCATAAGCACAATACGTTATTCCTTGAATCACTGGAGAAATATTTGTGTGTCCAGTCTTCATTAAATGCACAGCATTCTTGTTTTGGAGGGCCCATGGTTCACTAGGGTCGGAATGAGACAGAACTTCCGGCAATGTGGGTATCGACATTGACTGCATGTGCGTATGACCTGGTGCATGCACAGTAGGTATCTGGCTATTACAAGGTAATTTTCTTTGACACAAGGGAAGCAAGTCTCAGTTCAAGTTAGCCTCAACACTCACAATTCACCATGATCAGTTTACAAAAATCTTTGATTCCCAAACCCCCCCCAACCCCTACCCTGCTTTCATGGGCCGCAGAAAACTCTGTTGCTGATAATTGCCCACCCCTGTTTTAAAGTATGCTGGAGGACATACAGGGTGCGATGGATAAATTGTCATCTGAATTATACAAAAATGAAAATAACACTGACATCTCATTGTAAAAGATATTTACCAAAGTTATGGAAAAATATCTAAAGAGTAAATTTATTCAACCACAGCCTCCAGATGACTTCAGAATTTCCTGTGATTCTTCTGTTGGTGAATGCTGACATAATCCTTGCGTTCACTACGTCTTTGGTTTTACAAGGATTCTTGTTGGCCTCTTGCTCAACTACATGCTACATATAATAATCAAGGTTGTTGCAGTCTGGGGAGATGGGTGGCCATATGTAAGGAGTGATATGGTTGCAGACATTGTCTGACAATCATAACTGAGTTCTGCTTGTGTGGCATAGTGCAGAATCCTGTTGCCAGACAAAGGGTCTTCCATCAGCCACCTGGGACAGCACTACCTCCTCAAGGCACTTTATGTAGGCCTCTGTTTGAGGCCCTTCATCAACAAATTTGGGAGTTCTTTCCTTATCAGAATTATCAGAGTGAGTTTTTTCAGTTGCTGTACCTTCATAATCATCATTAGACTCATTCAACTCTTTCCAAATCCTGCGCACTCTCCTCAGATTGACACCCAAACACTCTGAAATGTTTGTATTGCAGCTTCTGGCATGAATGCCAAACAGTACAGCATGCCATTTCCAAATTCCTGGCAGTGAATTGCATCATGGTTCTCTTTTTCTCACAGATGGCACTCGACTATGCTGTACAGTTGACAAAATCAAAAACAAACAATGTGCATGCATGAAATTAAAAATAGCAACAAGTTACCCATCACACCTTGTACATAGGTTAGTACTGCAAGGCTTCTCTTCAATACTCAAGTCAAATTTAAAACCTGAAAAAATATACAGTTGGTAGTTACACACACACACAGCTTATTCACTGAAAACTTGTTTTAGTTTGCATGCACCTATTGCTAAAATTTACAAAAGATATAATTTTTCAGTTATATTTCTTTCAGCACATTTCAAGCATAAAGAATTGTCTCCCATTGGCAAATGCCGAAAAGGGTTAAAACATCACGGACTGAAGACAAAAATCCCAACTAACAAACGGTGCCCAATCCTCAAAAACTAGCACACACTGCACATCTGAGGATTGTCTGTAGAGTCTCCAATACATGAAGGAAGGCTTCTACAGGATAGAATAACAGAACTACCGACTTCTATCTGTCCTTACTTGAAAGAATCAACATCAGCTATAGCAAAACAATGTCTAACTCAAGGAAAACAACGAGTCCTCAGTGGAAAGTGAGTATTTATTGTAATTTTTTTTTTCATTTAGTTTCTCAGGCTACAGTTGCTGGCATCTTTTTGTTTTGTGGCATAATTTAAAAATTAGAATTGGAAGTTTAGGAAGTAAAAATTTGAATTTTGTAAGGTATAACATTTTAAAAAATAAAATATATTTCTATGTTGGGATTGTATTATAAAAGAAAAAGACTGAGATTTTGTAATTAAATTTAATTCATAATTTATGTGGAAATATTTAATGACCAGGCTGACCTTTTTATTTGTGTGTACTATCATTTAATAGTTATTTTATAAGACTTCAGTTTGAGACAATTTTTGTGGAGTCGTCTTTAGAAGTATAATTTTATGTACTAAATCTAAATGAAGTGAAAAATTAAATTTATATAGTTGTTTAAAAATTCATAATGATTTTCTTCTTCATATAAGAACTATTGTAAGGTATATTGACTATTGTATGGTAGTCATTTAAGAGACAATGATTAAGGAGTACAGGTGAGGTATAAGCAGGACTGACAGATTTTTTTTTTTTTTTTTATCTGTTTACTAATTCTAGGGTTTTAGTAATTTCAGAGGTCAAAATGAAATTGTTACATTTTCATTTTTAAAACAAAAAGGATACATTTTTCAACTTTTGCAATAATGCTGTTTTTCGTAATTTTTTCCCATTATGGAAGATAATAAGCATAACATCATTTATTTTATTTTATTTTTTTTTTATATTGCTTTCCACAACAGAAACTCTTATCTGGATGATTAATAAAATTTACATTTAATCTTCTGTTCAATGGATTATGAAATCGGTGCCCCAAGAAGTAGCTTTCTTCTAAATGAAAGAAGCAAGCCAAAAAAAAACCTAAATTCCTTGCAATGTATGCTGATAAAGTTAAAAACTGTGATGAAGGGAATACACATTATAGCAATATAACTTTTAATGGAATTTTAAATGTTATAATCAAAGATGATTTCAGTTTTACCTAGGTATGTGCATTAATAAAGGCTTTCCTTTTTTAATGTAATGTATTAATTGAAGCTTTTTTATTATTATAGAATTTCCAGCCGCCAGCTCAGAATCCCTCCATCCTTTATAGCCAGCGAACTCCATCTACAAACAATTCTATTGCCACTTCACCTAATGGCACTAGCAATGGAGTTCGACAAACTGGCTTTGTGGAAAAATTACTGGTAAGTCTTATTTCAGGTTTGTTTTTTAATTAATTAGAAACTTTATATTTAAAAAACACGATAGTATTTTATAAATAGGTGTTCCTGATTTAAGGATTTTTAAATCTAAATATCTTGTTAAAAGTACTTTGTTTGGCTGTTTCAGCATTCCTATGGTTTTATTCAGTGTAACGAAAGAGAGGCAAGAGTGTTCTTTCACTTCAGTGAATACAGTGGAAATGCGGAAGATATGAAAATTGGAGGTAAGTTATTTTAATGATGCCTTTTAATAGATTCTCTTAGTGCTTTTGCACATCAGTTGACGCAAGCAAACTGCAACTAAATTGTAACACATTAGTTACATACTTTCTTGTAATTCTCTGAGGTCTACTTTCATGCACCAGGTGGAAGAATGTTATACTGGACTGGCTCAATAAAGTCTTTTATTTGATGTATTTATTACTTATTATTACAATACCTATTGTGTGTTTTGTTTTTTCTGTTTTAATATATACAATTCTTGATAGCTACTATTGTGTACAATGAAGTTATAAAAATAGGGAAGATGCTATAGATTTTGTATACAGAGGTTAAATTAAGGAGTGAATGAGGAAAATTAGTACAAAACAATTCTGTGTCTATGCTGGTGACACAACTATTTACTCCTCCTGTCTTATAAGTCTGATCAGTTAAATAACGTCAAATTGGCAGCTGATCTCAAAAATGACCTACAATGTGTGGTCAAATGGGGGCAAAGAGTGGCTTCTCAATTTTAACCCCTCAAAAATGAAACTGCTCTCTTTTAATCATCTGAGAGAACCCCTTTTTACTGTCCATCGGCATTGGCCGATGTGAACCTCCAGGAGAGTGACTCATTGCACCTTCTTGGACTGACATGAAGTAGAAAGAGTGTGGTGAATCACTTGCTAAGTCTGCAGCTAAGAAAGTTGGTTCACTATGTCGTGCTAGACGATTTTTCTTGGCAAAATCTCTTACATATTTATGAGTCTACCATTTGACCTTGCTTTGAATATTGCTGCCACATCTGGTTTGGTGCTTCTGCTATATATTTAGAGATTCTTGATAAAATCCAAATAAGATTTGGCAATATTATTGGTCCTGATCTGGCATCTTGGCTTCAGTCACTTTCCCACAGCTGTAAGATAGCTTCCTTGTGTCTTTTCTATAAATAATTTCATGGTAATTGTTTTGATGAACTTTCTTATATGGTACGTAGACTTTATAAATTTAAGCACAGTACTAGATTGATGGCAAGGTCTCATCAATTGATAGTTGAAATGGCTATATGTAACTGTAAGTTCTATGTTAACAGTTTCTTCTATTGCACTTCTCACTTGCAGAACTCTTTTCTGACTTCTTGCTTCCAGTCAATTTTGATGTTCAAAAATTTAAATGCAATGTCAATCATTATCTTCTGTTTTAATTTTTATACTTTTATTCTCCTCTTCCCTTGATAGTAGTTTTTCTCATATTCTCTAACAGTAATCCCGTGTGTCCTAGTGGCTTTTATTGCCTTGCTTGGAGTGAAATGATAAAAAAAAAACCCTAAAAAACATGGGGAAGGAATATAGTGTCTTAGTTTTTACATGGACACATCAGTACCAACCACTGATGCTGGTGATAAGTATGCAATTACTACAACCACCCTCGGCTATTGGTATTATCTTGAAACTTGAGTAAAATAAATACAAAATTTTGATGTTTTTAATTAGGCTTATTTCAAAAATGTCAACATTGTATTAAAACCAATGACTTCAGTTGACATAAAAAAAAGGCCCCAGATAAATTGTAAAATTTTATCTTTGGTTGCTTTTTGAAAAATAGTCAGCAATAAAATTTGAAAAGTTGATCTAAAATATTAGTAAGAGAAATGTCACCTATACCATTTTTGGGAGTATTTTTCTTTTTGTCCACTCTCTTATAATGTATGGCCTGGCTTTGTCATGTTCTTGTACTGTGTTCCCCTATTGATTTTTACTTTCAAAAGCTTTTTTGAATCAAAAAAGGCAGGCACTAACTTAATTTTCATTTATATAAAATTCAATCTTGCATTTTAGGCCATGACAAAAAAAAAAAAGAAGCTGTTTTTGCCTGTTTTCTATAAGAAAACTGTGAGAAAAAATGGAGGGTGAAAATACTGAAAAGAAATTTTGAAACTACAATGTTGTTAATGTTCTCATTTTTTTTTTGTCTTTATTTCAGATCCTGTTGAATTTCAGTTGTCTTGTGATCGGCGATCTGGAAAACGGATCGCAATTTCTGTGATAAAAGTTGACCCTAGCGTCTCCTCCCAAGAAATTTTTAGCGAGGAGCGTTTTCAAGGCTCTATAGTTCAAGAAGCAAAACCAGTTAAAACAAAAAATGTAAGGCTTTATTTTTGTTTCGAGTTAATCTGAAATTGTTTCTGTTGAGAATCATGACTTTTTCCCCCTCCAAGATTTGGAAATCTTCGAAATTTGACACATTTAGCACCAATGATAAAGATTTTAGTATTCTTTCAAGAAGTTCTATAAAACAATCCTGCATATATTTTAAATAAACTTAGCACAAATAGCTTAAAGCATTTTTTGTCAATACTTGCTCAACTAAAGGAATTACAACAATTAAGGAATGTTATAACATTCCTTAATATGATTAGTTTTTATTTCTTTTTAATAAAAAAAAATTTCTCTTATGAATGCAGTGTACAGTGTAATGGGTTTACTATGCATGTTACTCTAATGAAAGACTTTGTGGAATGTCAGTTTCTAATCCTAAATAATCTAACACTTGTCTCGTATGACTGGAACTTAATGAATTATTTTGTAGTTAATGAAAAGAAATGGGGAAAATTTTTTTTCTTTTCTCTCAACATTTAGCAACAAGAAAAGCCTCATCTTATTGAATTACAAGCTGAATAAACTTGCCATATTCACTTAAAATGGAATACCTCAGAACTTTGTATGTTATTAGATTTAATCAAAAACAATTTTTGACATGATGAAATCTTTGAAAATATTGGTAGCAGTTTTTTAAATTTAAATTCCTCCAATACTCTCAAAATTTAAAATGTTGCATTACATTTTTTTTTATTTTTATTTTTTTTTGTGATCACAATGTAATTCATGAAAGCTGAATTGGAAAAATCTCTCAATTGGTCACACTGGACTTGAATTAATATAGACCTATCACACCTGACTGGTCAATGCTTTGGAATACATTTACTAATGGAGACTCAAAATTGCATGAGTTAATTCATCAATGTGAAATAGTTGCAAAGCAAATATTTAAGACTGTCAAGAGAATTTTTTTAACATACTTTAATCTAGTTAACTAAAAAAAACTTTGCATTTTTACTTTTACATTAACTTGTTTTGTAAAGTGCTGTATCTTGTAGTCATTTTAAAAGTTTGACTCTACAATGCTGTGTACATTACTTGGTAGAATGCAAGTGTTTTCATTGCATTTACTTCCAATTTTTATTGCAACAAATACTATACTTTAAATTGTACCTTTTTGAAATATTTCTGCCATAATGACTTTGTTATAAAATCACTTTTAACTAATAAGACAAGTGTATTCTGTAAGATCAGATTTGTGTCAAAGTTAATGAATAAAAATCATTAAATTTGCATTTTATAAAAATATTTTTCACTTGTTACTAATATAGAAAGGAAAGTTAAGTGCTAAAAGCAAAGATTTTTATATCAGCTGCATCCTTGGTAGTTACAGTTTTAAAAATAAAACTATAGAATCTACAAAGAGGAAATTGACATAGGATGTAAATAAAGGAAAAACGGTTATGGGTTTTATCTATTGTAAAAGCCCATGAAATTTGTACATGATGTTCAGAGTAATTTCCTTTTACATTTTCACTTTGAAGTTTTTCTGTTTTGTTTTTTCTTTTTTTTTTCCTTTTCTGTCTACTTTGGAAATGCAATATTTGTGATTGTTATTTTCTTGTTTTTTATCATTTTCCTATTGCAAACCCTTTAATCTTAATCCCAAAATGTGATAGGTGCAAATAAGTCTCTCTTACAGCTCAATTGTTTAATTTTTTTTATTAATGAAGTGCTTGTCATTAATGTTTTTGTAGGGAACAGTACCAGGTAATCAAGATGGACTTGGCAGAGTCACGTATGTGCACAATGGGGAATGTTTTTTCATCCCTTATGGTTTAGAAGATGTGAAGTCAGATGATGGCTCTTTGAAATTAAAAGCTGGAGATCAGGTCAAATTTTACATTGCTTCTGATAAAAGGTGGGTATTTAATAAATTAATTTTATATGAATTATTATGGCTTTTTATTCAGTTTTCATTTTAATGAAATTAAGAAAAATCAGGTTATTTGTTGACCCTTTTCTCCCTTTTTTATTTTTCTCTTGCTAAAACAATAGCAAAAGCATTAAACTGAGATTTTAATACATGCTTTTGATTTTCTTTTTCCATAAACTGACTTTTCTCTCAAAATGAAAGTGCGAAATTGTAACTTTTCATATAAAATTGTAAAAAAATATATTGCCCCTGCCCCCACTTTTCATCTGTTAAACTCCTGTTTTATTGGTTCCTCTCTTTGCATTATTTTTTTTCTCTCTCAGAAATGGTACTCTTAGGGCACGGAAGGTGGAAGAAGTGGGGCTTCCTGAGCCAGAAAAATATCAAGGTGTTGTCTGCTCAATGAAAGAAAATTTTGGTTTTATTGAACGATCGGATGTAGTGAAGGAAATTTTCTTTCACTATAGTGAATATAAAGGGGACATAAATGAACTGCTTCTTGGGGATGATGTAGAATTCCAAATTCAGTCAAGAACTGTAAGTATATTTTTATTTTTCTCCTCTCACTAAGAATTCCCATCTTTTCAAAAGGTTGGGTATAAAGATCTTCAAGCATTGTAAATGCTTGCATTTCTTGGGACTTCTAACAAGTTTCAAAGTAAGCTTCAAACGACCAAATACTTTAAGTTTATTGTATATTATTTTTTATACATATTCTTCAACATTTTAAATGTTTCAAAAGCAGATATTGAACATGTGTAATTAATGTAAATCTGATTTGATCCACTTTAGAATCTAAATAACTTCTAAAATCTTAGTAAAATTTAGATAAGGTTTCGGGCTTACTTTACATAAAGTAGACTTTTAAAATTCTTTTTCTGATGCCTACAAAACTACTACTGTGTGAGCTGATATTTGAACTTTGAGTAGTTGAAAAAAAAATGTGGAAGGAACAACAATAAAAAAAGAAAAAAAAGAAAACTACTCAATTTCTTATTGAGAAAAGTTTTTGATTTTATTTTTTTAAATTCTCTAAATCAAATGAAATTAGTTTGTAGAATTGCTTGCTATTTTTGTATGAGTCTTTGTACTTCTCTCAGACTTAATGTTTGCTGATATCTGCAGGACATGTGAATAGTTTTAATACATTTTCTCCACCTTTTCTGGTGGCTCGTTATAATTTCAATATTTTTTGCAGACTGTAGCCCATGATCAGAAGTCGCAATGTCAGGGATCTGTAGTCACAAAATCAGAGGTCAGCACTACTTTTTGCTCAAGAGTGAGATGCTGAGCAATGTTTTGTATGCGCAATCACCAAAGCTTTGCTTTTTATTGATAAATGATTCTAGGTGGGAAAATCAGCTGCCACAATTGCTTGCATAATTGGACAAGGAACAAATATTGATGCTTATAATAAAATTAAAACCTTTAACTTGAGGGGAAAATTTAATATTTTAATTTGTTTAGAAATACAAATAATTTATAATTTTAAAATGATACTTTTTGCTATGTTTTAATTTTTATTATGGTTAGATTTAAGAATTCTGTTTGAGATAACAAATTATAGAATATGGGGTCGTTGCTTTGTGCTTCATGCATTTCTGACTGGAAGATATTTTATGATAGATTTGATTAGAAAACCTAAGTTTTAAAACTAGAATCTTTTAATCCTATTGTGTCAAATATTTGTTGAGACACAAGTGCTTGTAAGTACACTTGAAATGTTTTTTTTTCTCTTTCTTTCCTCCCTTTCCTTTTTTTTATTTTTTATTTATACAAAATTTTACCTTATACACATTACTTAACCTCTGAATCTTAATATTGGATTATTGTTGTTAAAATAGCTTTATGGTTGCAATATTGTTGACATAAAATAAGCCTCTTTTTTTTTCTTCCACCCTTAACCATTTCACTACCTAATTTTTCACCAGCAAATATCTGCCATTCCTAATTTACTACCACTCTGCCGTGAATTGTGATGTCTGCAATACTAATATAAAATTCTTTAAGTTTACATGATATTTATTTCTAAAGGTTTGTTTTATATTTATCTATATTAAAATTATTCTCTTGCCATTGTTTAGCATTTCAGTAATGAGATTTAGATTTTTATGAAAACTCAGTTTCTGCCTTCCAAGAAGTTTTCACTTTTAGATATTTGCTTATGTTAAAATAGTTTTGCCTTTAAATAATCAGATGCAAGTTGTCCTTTTGTTACAAACTAAATTTGTGATAAATGATCTTGACTATTTTGTCAGGTTTACTTTTCTCTAACTGTAAATATTTACAATGATTTTTATTTCTAGAAATTCTTTTGAATATTTTATAAGATTTTTTTTTTCTTAATCATTAATTATTTCTTTTGTAGAAATTTTTCTAGTTTGGTTTTGCTTCAAGGTGCAAGGATAAGTCAATGTTATTAGAATTAATTCTGCTTTATACAAACACACACATAAGTTTCTTTACATATACATTTCTTGATAGTGATAAGTTTTTTATAGATTTTGAGATGTAATTAAGGATGTTTGTCTTCATAGGATTTCATTTTTTAAGCTAAAAGATTTAAACCAATCCAAATAGTGAATTAATTAGTAACTTAACAGTTCATTAAAAACTGGAGTGTAAATATATAAAAACTATTATTAGAAAATATTTTTTATAATCTTTTGAATCAAAGCTTTTTGCTTTTTATAGCTTCTCTTTGATTCAAGATTTCACCAAATTCTACTTAATGGGTCAAACTTTCATTTTTAAATGCATTCTAATATCATGGCTGTGATTGATTTCTCTATAGGTCATTACTATACAGCACTTGCAAACTATTTAGCAATTTCCTGTAATTGAAAGTATTTACATTAAATAGATTTAATTTTTTGTGATGAAAAAATTAAAAAGAACACCGAAAAGTGTACCTATTGAAGGTGTTGTTGTTTTTTCTTTAACTGATCCTTTTGTGCAGCTATTTCCTTAAAATGTTTTGTTGCATTGAAAGGAGAAAGAACGTTGAATATATGATGTAACCAAAAATGTCCTTGTCATTTTTACGTCTTGTGGGAAGTAATCACTGATACACACATATATGAGTGCATCACGTTCTGGGAAAGCAGTGGGGTCGGGGTGATGGCATTGCTCTTGACAAATGCAGGTGCAGTGAAGGAATGTGGTGGTGTCAAAGCAGTTTTTGGGGTTGTTTGCTTTAAAGTGGGCTTGTCTGCAGCTGTAGGAAGTTGCCGAATGCATAGTCTTTGGGGATAATGCTGTGAGTGAAAACACCACCAAGCATTGTTTCCAGAAGTTCAGATTGGATGATCTGTTCCTTTGTGATGATGAGGCACTGAAGGTGGCCATAGAGGAGGACAACAGCCAAACCCAGGATGAAGTTGCCGAATGCTTCCAGGTTTCTGATGAAACAGCCAGACTTCACCTGCACCAAATAAGGTGTACAAGTTGCGCAAGTGACCATCTCACACTGTCAGAATGAATGACAATCTGTTATTCGTTGCTTTGTTGACACCACAACAACAACAACAACATACCCATATTTGATAGTGCAAACCCATGATGGAAAGTGTTTTGTATGACGCTCACAAGTGTGCCAGACATTAACATCACACCACAAGACCACCCCTATACTCACACAAGGTCAGGCTCTGTATCTAGTGGACTAGTCTACAAGTGGTGCACTATGAGCAGTTACCAATGGGCTAAACCATTACTGCAGACCTGTACTTGCGGCAGTTGGAACACGTGCAACAGGCACAAGAGGAGAGGCAGCATTGATTAATCACAAAAGTGTACTGTTCCTCCATGACAATGCCAGATCTCATGTGGTGTGTGTGACTACGGATACCATATGGTGACTTGGTTAGGAGACATTGTGCCGTCCACCTTACTCCCCAGACATTGTTCTGTCCACCTTACTCCCCAGACCTTGTGCCAGTAGATTATCGCCTTCCTGGACAACCACCTTCGTGGGAAATCCTTTGCAAATGAGGCAAACTTGTAGTAGGCCCTCACAGACTTCTTTGCATCCAAGAAACCTGGTTTTTACTGCCAGGGCATTGCACAGTTGCAGGCATGTTGGCAAAAGATGCTGGTGGAGATTACTTTCAAACTATCAATATGCCAAATTTGCTGTATACTCTTTTTTTTTTCTTTTTTTTTTTTCCAAGAACCTTTTTGGTTACCTTGTATTAGACATACAAACTAAACTTGGGATTCACATGTTTATTTTGCAGCAGTTCCTCTTTGCTTTATTTAACATTTTTTTAAATATTTGACAAATATGTTAATATTTTTCTTAGTTTAATTAAATCCATCTGGATTTTGTCCTTATAAAATTAAAATAACTGTATTTCATTGACATAACAAGCAATTGCTATTTTTTTTTATATTTCTTCTAAATTGTGAAGGCAGTATTTTCTCTCTGAAGATAGTATTTTAATATTTAAGGATAGAATTATTGCATTTTTAAGTTGTCTTCTCTCATTTCTCAAGCTCTAACAAAACTAAGAATTCTGAAATGCTTTATTTTAATTGTTGTCAGATAAACATTATTTTTAATCATACTTTGAACTTTGTGGCCGTTCATGGCTCCATTAATATTGGCTTCTTTTTTAGGGTAGGGAAGTTGCTGTAAATATTTCACGATTACCTGAAGGAACTGTGATATTTGAGGATGTTGCAAGTGAACGTATAAAAGGGAAAATTCTAAAGCCCTTGAAAACTTCTAATAAAGGTCGTCAAGGGGACCCTCTTTGTGGCAGGATAGTCTATGAAGATGATGGCCAGTATGTATTGACACTTTTTCTTTTGCTTTTCTTCTGTATTTGCTTTAGGCTTGACCATGACACTGCAAGCCAAACAAAACTGCATTAAAAGAAGAAAAAAATACTATTTTCTTGAGCTTTGTTCCATACTAAACTTAGGAAAAAAAAAAAAATTCAGAAGCTGTTTTTAAAATAGTTGATACTTAATCCCAATCCTCCTTGTGTCAATTTACACTGACACCTTTTTCATATGTTGACAATTTTGCTTAAAGATTGTATTTTCTTGGTTTCAGATAAAACATGAAATTTTCCAAATATATTGGAGTTAAACTTTCTTCCAAAATTATATTTTTTGTGCACACACACACACACGTGTGTGTGTGTGTGTGTGTGTGCAACTGGTGTTAGTTTAAACTGATGCCAGGAGGATATGTATTAGGTCTGACAAAATCATATGAATTGCAAAGTTTTTCTTTTTTTACAGTTTTGAAATGGCATTAGAAGCATTTAGCTTTTACTCAACATGATCACTTATTATATTGTACCAGCTGTTGCATCAGTGTGCATTTTAAATATTTGCCAAAAATTAAGATATTTTACTTTGATTCTAGCATTGGAAGTGGGAAGATAATCATTTTCACTTTGTCTTGTTATTTGAAGAAAGATGAAAATGTGATTCTGTTATAGAAAAGTTTTGTGTTCTAATTTAATAGAGAAGCTACTATGAATTATCGTATCTGTCAAAAATTGTTTTTGGAAATTGTTTTTGGAAATTGATTATGATACAGAAAGTATGTGAACATGATTCAAATATGCCAGTAAGCATTGAAAATCATTTGCACTATTTCAGTTATGTTACTTTTAAGTGCGGCTTCTACTACTGTTTGATACTTAACAAAAAGAATTCTATTTTTCTAAGAAATTGTGTTAAAATGATTTTGTAATAATGTGGAAGGCAACTGAAATGAATCCTGTTAAATTCTGCCAGAGAAAGAAACTGTCCATCCAAATAAATACTAACTGCATTTTATATATATATATGTGTGTGTGTGTGTGTGTGTGTGTACATGTGTATTTCAAACATGTTTGGTTAGATAATATCAACAAGCTTTTTTCTTTACTTTTTTCTTTTTTTTTTTTTAATTTCTGAAAATTAGTTTCTGAATTTGTTATCAGTAAATTTGCCAAAGTTTACATATTTTTTTTCATTTTTTTTGTTTTTTGAGTATTTTTTAATGTTGCTACATTAGTTTTCAAGGATTGCTCTGTATATTTATGCAAATGTTTTTTGATTCTGACCATATCATGTTTGATAGAACTCAATTCAAGTCACTCAAGGTGATATATAAACAGTCAATTTTTTTTTTTTTTTAGGATGGGATTATGAATTGACATTAAATGCTAGCCAGTAAAGTTAACAGCAATATATATATATATATATATACACACACACACACAGTTTAATTTATATTCAAAATATTAACTTTTTGTAAGCTTTTCATAAATTTATTCCTATTTTTGCAGTTTAAAAAGCTTATATTGTCTAAATAGTGGCAGAATTCAATTTAAGATGAATATGCTCTTCCATTTACTTTGAGACTTTTAAGGAAAAGCGTTGATGCATTTATTTAGTGATCGTTTCATTTTGAAGACTTGCAATTCACTTTTCTCTTTTTTTTTTTTTTTTTTTTTCTTTTTTTTTCCTTTTTTCTTTTTTTTGTTGAGCAATTAGCATTTCTGTTTTAGTGCTATAACATGTAGTTCACTTCAAAATTGCAAACTGGAGTAAGTTCTGATTTCTAGATAGAATTCAATGCAGTTGTCAATTCTGTTCACTTGGTCATCCTTTTTTGAAAAATGTATATTTGAATATTTCTCTTTCATTTTTACTCCCTTTCTTTTTTATAAAAAAACAAAGTATATGTTTGAAATTGTTTCCCCATTACAGCCAGATTGAAATTCCATTTGGTGACAAGGACCAAAAGGGAGACTTCACATTACAACTTGATGATCTTGTTGAATTTAGTATTGCCACTGATCGAAGAGATGGCCTGCAGAGAGCTACACAGATAGAGCTTCTTGAAAGTTCATTTGAAAAAAGCAAAGAAATAAGGGAAGTGGTAAGTGCTACATTTATCCAAACTGATTTTTAATTACTGCTTTGAAATTTTGGGATGCTTTGCAATGAAGTGTATGATTCTCTTATCTAATTTCTCTTATCATTGCTTGTGGTTTTCTACTAACGCTTTAAATTGGCATTCACAAACCTTTTAGAATAACATTATCAATATTTTTACATCCAAGCAAAAATGGTTAAACCAACAATATTTGATTTTATAAAAGTTCATTCACAATTCTCAATCTTTTCATAAAATAAAATTTTTTGTTATCTCTAAAAATTAATGGTTTAAGAATATTGTAACCATTGGACATGTGCCAAAGAGTTTCTTTTGTTTGTTTGTTTTTTTTTTTTGTTTTTTTTTGTGTGTGTTTAACTTCTACTTATTATTTTGAAAGAATATATCAAGTGCACTAGAACTGGAAAAAGTATATTTGTATGCTAAAATGATTTAAATTTGTCTTATATTGATATTAAAATCTTAATTTGAGTTTGTCTGTGGGTTTTGTTTTTTATATCCCAAGTGGAACATTGGTTTATATTGGATTTAAGATGTAACAATTTCTTTTCACTTTTGATAGTAACAAAAAAAAATAAATTTTTCCTTGTGAAAATTCCTTACAAAATTTTCTAGTGCATTTTATATATTTTTGAAAATTGAGAATTTCTTTAGTTGTGGCTTTTTATCTTTGTTTACAGCCAGTGAAATTCTTCACCTTTTGCTATTTTTGCAAGGCTTGTTCAGAATGAGTCTATTGTTCACATTTTATTTCATTATTATTTATGATCTTCCTCCTGTTGCGGAAATGTTGGAAAGCTTCAATTTTTTACTGCTTGATTGCAGGGCATCGTTGCCACTCTGAAAGATGGTTATGGTTTCATACAATGTGCGGACCGCGACCTTAGAGTTTTCTTCCATTTCAGTGAAGCTCTAGATCCAACTCATGAGCTAAAACCTCAGGATGAAGTTGAATTTACAGTTGTTCAGGTATGTGCACGAAAGCCAAAAGCCCTTTGACTGTGGCAATCACTGGAATCTGGAGTATTCTACCAGTTTACAAATGGCCTTATTTTTTTTCTTTTCCTAAGATATCACAAGTGGAATTAGATCCTGATGATTGTTATATTTCTGACTGCTTTCATTTCTTTTGTCTCTATCAGAAGACTCAAATGTTTGGATGCCAATCTTTTCAAATAGATCTTCGTTGCTAATTTCAACGAAATGCATGTCTGGTTCAGTTAACAACCTCACTCTTTGAATAACAATCAGAATGCTTTTCTTGATTCAGTGAGCTTGTATAACATGTTAATTACTTTACTAACATTATTTAGATTAGTGCTTATCGTGTGTGTATGAGGTTTTGGGAAGGATGTATTGAAACAGGCTTTATTCTCCAAATTCTTGAATTAAGTATTCTAAACAGCCACTGAGTGGGCTACCAATAAATAGCAAAGTTTTTGTTTATAATAATTGTTGAATTTGAAATAAACAGATTGATGCATAATCTACACATATTGATAATCAATGGGTATAGCTAAATTTATATTTTTTAATAGATATTCTAATAAATATGTCAATTTACTAATGGTACATAGATTTAATTTCTTACCTAGCCATAATGTTATTTTTCACATCTTTAATTTTATTTAATAAGTCACCAGAATTCTTTAGATCTGTTGAATGTGGTAGCTCCAAGTTAGTGCAACCAATTCCAGATTATTGGTCACACTGGAACTTTATGCATAATATAATATTTATATAGTTATTATAATAATATAATTAATTTTATGTGTTTTTAGTAGACCATACATTGTGGGGTGATAATGTAGCATGACCATATTTTGTTTTTAATTTATATTTTATAGGTTTTTGTAAATATTTCAATATCCCTATTTATAGTTATTAGGTTTGTTTTTGATTTTTACCATAAGTTTTATCTGCTGGTAACATTGTAATTTTTTTTTTTTTTTTTTTTTTTTTCATGGTATGTCTCACTAGTTGTAATTGTGTCTCCATCTTTGTTTATATTGTAAAAACAAAAAACAAAAAACCAGTAGTTTCAATAAAACTAGCCTAATATTAGAAGCATAAAAATATTTCAACCTTCCCTTCCTTCTAAATGTTTTCTCAGACTTAGTCAAATTTGGTGGCAATAGTGCACATTTAACAGATGATTTTGAAAAGTAATTCTTTTTGCACGTGAATTTTTAATAAATATTCTGCACAACTGAATTTTTAACAAAAGGTGGTATTTTTCTTCTCCCCTCCTATTGTCATAGGATCCTTCATCACCAAACAAACAAATAGCAGTACGAATCAAAGCGCTTCCGAAACGGACACTATCCCTCACTATATCCAGTGAAAAATATATTGGTACTATTGACAGAGAACCTGCCACTCACAAGAGTCCTGGTAAGAAATTTTTTTTTTTTTTTTTTTTTTTTAATATATATCCTTCGCTACCTTTTTTGGGGGGTGTGCATCCCAAAATGGATCCCCTTGAATTTCCTTGGATTGTTTCTCTTTTCAAAGAATGCATTGAGAATGTGTTGTCTTTACTATTACAAAAACATGTCCTGTGAAATCTTTGATTATTTTTTTTAATTTTTTACTCCGATTTCATTTTCAAGTGCTGAAGTAGTGCTGTTATGGAATCTTAGTTACATCATTTTTAATCAATAAAGCTAGAAATGATTGTTTCAGTTTAGTAAGAAGTTACCTTTTTAATTTCTTTTTTTTTCTACAGGCAAAAATAAAGAAGGAGAATCTGGAAATATCATTTATGATTATGAAGGGACAATACAGCAAATTCCTTATTATCTCAAAGATTTAATTGAACCTAAGAATCCTCCAAGATATGGTGACAAGGTAAATTATCATCTATGCTGTTCAGTTTGTATGTATGTATGATTGTTGAAGATCAGTGTAGAACCTCTTCTTTCTACACCCATTTCTGGGATAATATCAATGATTTCTGACTAAGAAACTTCAAAAAGAGAGGGAGGAAAGGTTAGCAGTAAGAAATCTAGAGAAACGCAAAATGGGACTGAGGAAATATATAGAGAGGAGGAAGACATGAAGATAGAGGCTTTGCTAGCTAGATATCAAGAGACAATAATGAGCGAGAAAATGAAAGGTCTTTAAAAAAAAAAAAAAAATATGGAGAGATAGTGCAAAAGAAAGATGACAGGATGTTTTCTTTTTCTTTTTTTTTTATGGAACTATTTAATATTCATTGGAAGGGATAAGGTATAAAATGGCAAAATACAGACAGATGACCTTGAGCACTACCTTCACTCATTGTGTGATCATTACTGGCTGTGTCAGTCATTTCTGGAACTTCCTTTTAGGCCATCTTCATTTGCAGAGGATATCATTGATGTTCTACAGTGGGGGTTGATTGAAATTGAAGAGGGTTTGAACATCTTATGATGTGGAATTCTATTCACTTCAACAGATTGTGGGCCAATCCAATCCAAATTCTGACATGAACTGGTTTTGAGCTACTCTCTCCCACCTTATATACATTAGGTCTCAGCAAAAGTAGTGAGTCGGTACCTTTTGATTGAACAGATGTGTAGATCTCCTCAGCAGATGCAGCTGAAGTTGAAGTATCACCCTTCAGTGTTATATTATACAAAAAGAACACCTCATGTATGGAACATTGCATCCTGGCAGCAGTTCTTTGGATAATCCTTTTCTTCCATTTGTTTACAAAATCTTTAAAATTCTTCCTGCATAATCCACTGTCATGATCTATGATCAGCTGAGCTGGCAAGTTCCCTTCATAGGGTACAGACTAGAGTATGACATTGTGGAGTCCTGCCAAACCGAGCTGTGCCAGACTATAGTCTATTAAGTTTCAAATAATATCCATCAGTATATGTCCTCGGCCTACCCAGGGTAATGTTCACTTCAAATTTTTCTCTTTGCCAATGTACTAGCATTGGATCTTAACCTCTGACTGAACAGCTATTCTTGATACAGAAAAGAAAATTCACTTAATAGAGTACAATGTTTGTTTCATTCTGAAATGTCCGCTGTGCTAAAGAATGTCTATTATTTGACAAGGACTCACTGCCTGCACAACAGTGGAACACAGGTGTTAGAAGCACAGTTTCTCTATTCACCCCCCAATAAACCACCTCTGTGGCTATCAAGTGAATTCATCTGCTGTTTGGACCGGGCCATTATCAACAGAATGATTACTTTACCATTAATATTAAATATTAAGCTGTCATCTTATTGAGGGAATTGGTCTGGAGATGCAACACCTCACTTACCATTGAAGAGCAAGTTAGCTCTCTCTCTCTTGAATATGGTATCAATTTTGACAATATTTTGCACATTATTTACTGGACACAGTAAGCATGTCTCCTCATTCATTAGCCTCCAAGACTCCAATTGTCATAAATCATGCACTGACCTACACATGTATTTCTTTTCAATATACATATATTTATATGCCACACTTGTCATGGTTTCATGGATTAAAATTTTAAACAGATTATGATTTTGTTATTTCAGTGACAGTTTTATTAATACTGTTATAGGGCTACTGGAATACTTAGGAAGTGCCTCTCAAGTTTCCTCAAATATAGAAAAAACACTTCATAATGATGACATGCCTCCTCTACCCGACAAGACTTTCAAATTAAGAACTTTCATATCGTCTTACAGTGGCTTTTGTGTCTTTATTAATTAATCCAAGACTTGGCAAATGCTTTTTGACACTTGTAGCTCTTTATTAACAAATATGTCATTGATGTAGCCCATTAAATGGATTTGTGACAGCACTCTACTCAGCACAGACCTCATTATAATTGGTGCTACATTGAGACCAAATCTCAATTTTTTTTAAAGCAATCATTGTGTCATGTTCTTTCAGAATGTGGGCAATCATGGCCCTGTACAACTGTAAGTTCTTTTTTTTGCTGTAAATCTTGCCTTTTCCTCCCACCTTTTTGTGGTTGCTTGTTATTTTTTCCTGGTTATGTCCCAGAGTCTTCTTTGTTTTTGTTTCTTTTTTTTTTTTTTCTTTTTTTCTCACTATAGTTGCTATTTTCCTTAAAGCTTCCTTGTTTCTCATATACTCTGTCCATGGTATTCACAACCTTTATTGGTAGAACCACATCTCTCTTGCTTCAAGTCTTTTTCATTTGTGACAATTGTATAACATTGTCATAATCTATGAAGAAACTTTGAACACCGTGTATAAAGTTTCTTTTATCATTTTACTTTTTACTAGCAGGCTTTGCCCAGTGAGATATATTCACTACTTGAAATATTTTAAACAAAAATTTTAAATGAACATTTCATTCATAAATTAGTTTATAGTTAAGGAAAGTTTTACAAATAGGTGCCAACTTGTTGAAGGCCAAGTAAAATGTAAATTTCAAATATTTTTCTGCACTATATACTTTGTTCCTAAATAGAACTATTTTTGATATGAAAATCAAAACAATCCTTGATTTGAAGGACAGTTAATTAATGAAATATACTTTTTTAAAATCAATATGCAACTTAGTTAAACCTAAAGAGTAATATCACCTACAAGTAGATAATGTATAATACAGAGCACTTTTAGTGTATAAATTACTGTAGAGTTGGGGCTGTTTAACCATCAGAACTTGTTGCTCCAATTTTTCATTTTATTCATATAGATTCCCTAATACTGGTTTCACTTAATTATGTTTCCCCAACACTTCAAATGTTGAATGTATAAGTAATTCTATTTTCCTATCTTTACACTATAAATTATCCTCTGTTCTGTCACCCATGAAATAAAAATAATTGTTTGTAGGGGAAATAAGGATCTATGTACATCAAATTGTCTTTAAATTAAGTGGCAACAGGACAATTAAGATATATTTTTAACCTCACATAATCTGGCAAATCTGAACTCAACAAAAATCGTTTCCTGCACCTAACTTTTCTAAGGTTTTTGAATGATCTATGAATCTTTGAAATCAGACCAGTGGAAGTGGAGGAGTTGCTTGGACACAACACTTACATACACTGTACTTTATATATAAGATTTATCTGCCCCGCCCAGCTGTTGCTACACATCAAATGTTCTACAGATAAATGGAGTGGTATCCTCAATTTTCTCTGTCCAACAGATTAAACACCAACTAAATTCTTTTCATTTGTTCAACTATGGGTTGGGTTGCATTATAATGCCTCCAAACTCTGGTATCAATTTATGGTCAAATTTTGTTCCAGCTATTTTCTTTTTGGGGAAAGTTGTTGAAATAGCTTTTGCAGAAACCAAACTTTCAACAGTTGCCAATGATTTGGGTTTAAGGAGCATTTATTACCAGGTGGCAGGCACATGTGGTACAGTTGTAGTAGTAGCAGCACAATTAGAATATAACTAATGTTAACCAAAGGAAATAAATGCCAATGAATAGTAAAACCTCTTTTTTGGTTTTTTTTTTTTTTATCTCTGCTAGAGAAGAATAAACATTTCAAGTTATTACTTCATTTCTTACTTGCCAAAGTAGTAGATTTCGATTTTGGAGTGACTCTAATATTTTGCTCTCACCCATTATTTTCAGATTGAATTTAGCATTGGAGAATCATCTAGAAATTCTCAAAAGCGAGCTGTCAATGTCAAGGTTGTTCTTCGCAATGTTGCTGGTAAATGTCAAGGATTCATTGCTACGTTAAAGGATAATTATGGCTTCATTGAGAATGCAGACCATGAAAAAGAGGTATTCTTTCATTTTAGGTGAGCATATTTTCATTTTCAATTATCTTTTAATTATTGAGTTACATTTAAGCTATCTGCTGTATTCTTTTAAAATTTTCTTTCTTATTCATTTAAACTTTATAAATGTTTTGATCAGCTTTGTAATTTGTTTCCTTATCTTACTTGATTGAGACCAAACATAATATTTTGAATTTGTATGAAAAGTCAAACTGCATATACCTCCAAATACTTAGCTGTGTCGGTACATGCATATAAAATCAATTTCCCAAAAAGTTATAAATCTTTGTGATATGGAAACCAATTCCACCTCTTGACATTGAAATTCCGCCCCCTGTCTTCATTTTGTCCATATACATGCTTATAACTTACACATACTTTCCATTGATGCTATTTATTCTCTAGTGAATCCTCTTATTCTATTCTTGGCCTGCATGCGCATTAGCCAGGAAGGGGTGGGTGGGGGAATAGTGCTTTACAAATTGATGTGGCACCCTTAGCTATATACTAATCTTGAGAATCAACAAGAATTGTATCGATTCACATTTTATTTACTTGACTCTTAATTATTTTTCTTTTTTATTTTGCAGTTCAGTTGAAAATGTTCCCATGGAGTTCAACTTAGGCGATGAAGTGGAATATACACTTGCTAAGAAGGGTGCAAAACTAAGTGCTGAAAATATAAAGAAACTTCCAAAAGGAACTGTTTCTCCTGAAGTAAGACCTTAGCTGGAATTTGTTTTATACAACTGATGGTGTGATTTATTTTATTAAACTTTGTCAGAGCAATTACTAATTTGGCATAATTCTATGTACTAGCGAGATAAGTTTCCTCCTGCTCTAAAATACCAATTTTACTCTTAATTGTAAGTGAGAAAAACAAATTTAAATCAGACTAACTTTTTGCTAAAACAAAATTCTGGGATTCTTGAATTTTTATCCCCTGTTTCTGGATGCTTATCTAACATATTTAAAGTTCAATAATTAAGAATGTAGCTATATGACTAAATTTGAATAAGGTTAGCTGATTTAGTTTACATAGTCTAATTTGTAAGCCATTGCCAGTTGTGCTCTCAAACATAAAGGCTTGAAAAATGAATGGCAATGTTTCAACTAAGAAATTTGGACAACCGCTGTCTGTCGCTACTGCTACTACTATTTACTACTTAATAATAATAATAGCAGCAGCAGCAGTAAGTTGTTAATTAGAAAAATGCTCTCACTTCTTCATTGCTTCTGACCAAGCAACATAACCTACAATTTTACTTAATTGATAAGGTGTTATGCTTGTGAAAAAAAATTGTGATAGTTTGTTTAACTTCTTTGAATTAATAACTACACTATTGACCTTTGTTTTTTTTTCTCCAGGAAATTCTTTGGGACAAAGGTACTTTACAGGGTAAAATAGTGCGTCCTCTGCGTATTGTCAATCCCGACCAAGATGACTACAGTGGTCTAGTTCAGGTTGGATTGGATGGTAAGTCCGTCTACTTGGAGTTCACTTATTAGAAAAATAAATGCCTTTATTGCTAAATAATTTAATAGTTGTCATCGGCTGGTTTTATATTTTTCTATACCAAATATTTGCAATTTGATTTTTAAAATATCGTGGAATAATATACTACTGAAAAGCAACCTCCTTTTGTTAGTCATTAATTTTTTTACTTTCAGACATAATTTTAGTTTAAATTTCAAGGAAAAGGTTTGTTTTTTTTTTTTGTTTTTTTTTTTACAGTAATTTATGAAAATTTCATTTCTTGTCTATTTTGTAGAGGATGAAGAAGAAGTGTATCCCTATGGCATCACCAGTTTAGCTGACAAACGGGATTTTCTTCAAAAAGGAGATGTTGTCAAGTTCCAGATTGCCACTGTGAAAAGCACTGGAAAGAAACGTGCTGTTTGTGTGGCTGCTATGCGCAGCTATGTTCGGGCTAAAGTCGATTCTGTAAAAGGCTTGGTAAGTTACCTCTCTACCACATTTGGGTGTAGGAGTGATCAATGCTTTCAGATATTGTAGCTTTACAAATGCAGGTTTTATAGATTACATAAAAGCATTTGACAAGATATGGCATAAAGATCTATTTGAACTATGAGGGGAAAACTAGATCTATTTGGAAAATGTTACAATATTCCCGAAAATATACTAGAAGCAAACCGTTGCATGCAGACAGAAAATTAATTGAGTAGATACACAAAAATAGAAATGTGCTTAGGACAAGGGTGTGTCTTCTCCCTAGATTTGTTTGACCTCTACAGCTAGGTTATTATTTATCTGGCAAGTGTATTGACAGAAGATGGAAAATGGAACAGC
>OZ038495.1:79435897-79450897 GCA_964036315.1 Acanthosepion esculentum
GTTGGTCTTTCATTGGACGACCAACTGCATGTTTGAGCAAAATTTCCATTTTGGAAATGGATTTTTTGAGAAAAACAGGCAAACTCTTCAGCTTCCAACTATTTAGAACCATTTTGGAAAAATTTTTTTTTTTTAGTCTTAAGATTTGTCATGTCTTGAAAATATTAATTTTTTTTTTTTTTCCATTCTGTCTTTATTTTATGGCTAGCCATAGTGTTTGCTGGTAAAGCAATGTGGAAATAAATGCTTGCATGGCTAATTGAATGAGGTTTTACCAATGCAATACTTTATATATAGCACTTGCTGACCTTTGTTCATTTTTAGTTAAACTGAATATTTTGTAAGTTCTCTGTTTCTATTTGAGATTTGCTTGTTTCTCTCTCTTATTGTGCACAATTGTCTGATGACTATTCATCTGTACAATATTATAACCACTCTCACATGCCAAGACTCCATACCTTGTGTGTGTTATATCTCTCTTCTCACTTGACTTTTCCTAATCTTTTGTCTCTCTTTTCCCCTTTATATTTTACTTGCATCTCATTTGGAACCTACTCTCATTTGATCCTGGTGCAATATTGAAGGAAAACTTGACAAAACTCATTTGTGAAGTTGATTTGACAACAATTTTAGACTGAACTAAAGAATTGATTAAATTCAATTGTTCAAATCAACTGTTTGCTTTTGCCTGCTGCTGATCAATGAGTTGTTGTCTGTTCCTCTCTCCCCCACCTGCCACCAGTTCTCCCCACCTTTCTTTGCTATTACTCCTTCTCTTCCTCACAATTCTTCAATCCCATTGTGTGCATTGCTGGACTTGGCCTGTCTGCATCAGAAAGGAAGAAAAAAAAAAAAAAGAATGTGTCGCCCATCAACAACTGGGATTCCATCTGGAAACTGCTACTTTGACTGGCTGACTGCCCAATCAATCAAGGGAACAACTTGCAACAGGTGCTAATTTGTCAAGCTAAAATTACAGATCAAATAAATTTTTTTTTTTTTTTTTTTTTTTTTTTTTTTTTTTCTTTTGAAAAACAGCAAAATTCAAAAAAATTTTAATTTTTGACTCTGTGTTTCTTTATTTGATTTGTCTTATTAAACTGATTTTTTTTTTTTTTTTTTTTTTTTTTTCCTTTCCTTTCCTTTCCTTTCCTTTCAGTTTTCATTCCAATTAGTGGATTAAAATTTTATATTCAGAAGATCGGCTTTCATAATTGTTACATATTGGGAAAATTGAATCTGACTTGAATTTAATATTTTCTGCATACACATGAATTCAATTCTCCCCATTTTTTATATATATATATATATGTGTGTGTGTGTATATGTACGTACACAGGCATGTAAACTATTATCATTGTGAATACAGTGAACTTATTCCTCGTTTGGGGTGGGGGGAAGCAAAATATTGAAAATTCAATTTCAAACTACACTGTTATTCACAACTTATAAGTTGTAGATTAATTACTTTTGTTAATTTTACCCCAAAATGAGTGATTAGCAGTATTCTTTTCTCAGTATATTTTATCACCGTTGAGGCTCAGAAAACAAGTTACTGCATTTTCATTAATGGTGATGCTGACAAAAGTCCTGGTGAAAATTTCATCTTTCAACTCTTAAGAAGGAATTCTTTTTCTTTTGCTAAAAGTGATCTTTTTTTTATTACAGAAAGTACAAAATGTTAAAGTATGGCATTAGTAATTAGTTCTGCTGCCTTTGGCTCAAATAATTGCCTATATTTGATGTCATTGAATTGAAAACTGTCCAGATTTTTTTTAGAATTTATTTTCTCCATTCTTCTTGTTTGTAATCTTGGACATTGTGTGTTTTTTGTTGGAGCACTTGTTTCTTCAGTTTCCACCACAATTGTTCAATTATATTGATATTAGGACTATCTTCCAAAAGTTGAACCTGTTCATTCACAAGAAACCTTTTTATTGCACATCATGCTGAAAAATGTCTCCCTTTGTAGTTTAGCAGAAAGTTTCCATCAACTTTTACCAATTACATGCCCACCACTAAATGTTGGTGTGTGTCTTGCATTGTTTCTTTCTCTTGTGGGCCTTCTTACATATTCATTTACATTACAACATAACTCTATTTTGCATTCATTACTAAAATTACTTTGTCACTTTCCAGCATCCCGTGTGAGATGTTCTTTTGGTCACTTTAATATTCTATTCCAATGTTTTTTGGTTAAGGAGTTTAAAATATTCTGCATACTCTATCAATTGTAATCTCACTGTTAAGACTGCATTCAATCCTTACTTTCCTGGCTGTTAATTTTAGATTGCTTACTTTCACAATCTTTCATCTCTCTTGTCAAATGTTTGTAGTTTTTGGTTTTCTTTGCACTTAGAACATTTCCAGTAGCAGAAAATGTCTTTTGCATTGAACACTGGAGATTCCCAGCTGCCTGGCTCTTCATTTGTCATCTTCTCCTTTGTTTCAGATGACATTTTAGCCATGATTTTAATGTGAAATTTTATTTTTTTTTAAATCAACTATAATGACTTGCCAAGGCAACATACACTCATCTTAATAAGATGGAACATTATCCACTTTTAAATTTTAATATTATGATTTTATCATCTCAGATCTTTCATTAGACCAATAGTCTTGCATAACCTTTTCCTTCCGCTTAAAGCAGTGTATCTTCTGTTCCATGGCACCTCTGAAAACACAATTTATTTTCTAATCCTCAGGGTTCTGACACTAATGAAGAAAGCATACTGCTAAATAATGTTGAAATGATTATACACCTTTATTTCATTATGCAGTTGACACAAGACTTTCGCATGCCAGTGTACATTAATATTACCACAGGATTTCAAGAATCGAAAGTCTCTCACATAATGTATCTATGCTTGCATGCGCGTATATACATAAAGATTCAGTCCGTAATAAATTTATTTTGGTGAATATAAAGATATTCATCTCATCAGACAAGTTACATTTTATATATATATATATATAAAAAAAAAAAAAAAAATCCTTCCTGTCTGTTGCCTCTCTCTTGGTTAAGCCTTTGTTCATTTCTCTTTTTGACCATTGTTTTGGTAGATTTGTTTTATTTTTCTCCCTCTCACCATCACTCAGCATGCTGTGACATTTCACAAATGCCTCTGGCTTCATCTTTATCAAATTCACTTAAATACTACAGTCATAGGCACTAAGATGTTTAACACATCAGAATTCAAGGCCACATCTGGTCTGGTGCTTCATTTCATTTAGAGATTCTTGATAAAAGCCTGTCGGCTCAGCGCCGGTCACTTTTCCACTACTATGACAGCTTCCCTGTGCCTTTTCTATATTTTCAAGCTAATTGTTCTGATGAACTTTACTCTTTGGTAGCTAAACTTTGAATTTATGTGTATGGCAGATTGGCAGCAATGTCTCATCACCTTACAGTTACATCTATAGCCATATCAACTGTAAGTTCTATGCTAACAATTTCTTTGCTCACATTTCTCAATTATGAAACCCACTTCTTGTTTTCCAGTCAACTTTGGCATTGATGTTCAAATATTTAAATGCAATCATTAATTCTTTTATTGTTCTCTCGCCTTAATAATGGTTTCTTTTTCTCATATTCTCTCACACAATAATGCCTTACATCTTAGTGGCTTTATTGCCTTTGGAGTGAAATGATAAAAAAAAATGCTTACTATCTCTGATCTTCATATGCACATTGTTACAAGACAGTAGTTATTCCTTTTGTCACGTATTGTTAATATTTTTTCATTGTAAAAATCTGGAGAACTTGAGAAGCTCAGATAAACTTGAGATAAATGGCAGTAGTTATCAGTGTTTAAACAGGAGCCTTTATTAACAATCTTAATAAATAAGAATATTTCATTATACAAATTAAATTCAAGAAGTGAACCCTATTTTTATCAAATCCCCTGAGATATCTGCCTCGGCAACTCTAATGCAGGTTTGTTAAGCAGCATATTGAAGACTTGTCACCTCTATGAAAAATGTCTTGTCAAACTATGTAATTTTAAATGTTATGGCAATGAGGATGTGCTGACAAGTACAAGATGTCGAGTCCTAAATCAAATGATAAAATGTGAAAGCATCCTTTAAACGAAATAGGTGGACAAAATGCATGAAGATCAAATTTGAACTTCTTTTCATTGAAATCTCTGCTACCCTCTATGAATCGGATAGCTACTGTGAGAAACTGCTCTTACAGGTTAAGATGTCAGCAAGGTGTTGGATTATTGGTGAGTTTCAGATAGTGTGACAAGGACAGCTAAGACTTTTTTTTTTTTTTTGGTGGGAGTGGGAGGCACAGGTGGAGCCATATTTGAAGTCAAACCCTTTCAGAAAGAATTCCCATGTCACATGAGGAAATACTAAAATTACTTTCAGCATGTGAAGCATATTACATTGATGTCTTTAAATGTATGCCCTCATTACAATGACAGTTTTCAATTTTCGGATCAAAACATTTTTTAACTGCGTATGTCCCATAATTTTTAATTGCAACTCTTGGAATTTCAATAACTTTTTTTATTCATGTGAAACTTGCAAAATGTGATCAAATTAATGAAACTATTGTCACATCATAAGAGTGACATGTCTACTATAATTTGTAGCATAAATTATTTCTAAAAATTTTTTATTTATTCAACAGATGTTATCACTTGAAATGTTATTTTGGTGGATACTCCTATTTCAGTAGATGCTCTGTTCATTTATCCACTAAAATAATGTTTAAAGTGATAAATTATTGTACAAATCATCCTATACGTTAATAAGAATATTTAATGAATCCTTTCATTAATTTTCTCATACAGGCCAACTATGTGACATGCGATATATAAGAAGTGTTGCTAAAAATGAAAGCAATTATAGCCATGACAAATAAAACAAGCAAATCCTGTTTGTAACATATTTGGTTATTTATTCAGAAATTGACACTGTTGAATAGGTAGGTGACACTTGGGACAACTTCAACCAGCTTTTCTCTTTGGCCAGCAAGGACTCAAGATTATCTCTTATCTCACCTCTGTCCATGTCTATAACAGGACGAGCGGCTCGCAACTCACTTATAAATGGTTCGAATGTACTTTCTACGCGGTGACTGCTTCTATAAGCCTGCAAGTAGAACCTCCGGCTAATGCTACTTGATTTGTTTTTCTCTATTCCCTTTTTGTCAGCAGGTGGCTGCCTTGAAAATTCTACTTCATAGACTTTACTGCTGGTCATCAAAATACCAAGCATTTCAATATGGCTGATCTAATCACAGTCAGGTCCCATTGTGTCACAACTATATTAATCCATTAACTGCAAATAACGGAAATTTCCATCAGTGCATCTTTTAAGTTCTATAGCTTGATGATGAATAACACATTTCTACTGCAGCGAATGGCTGAAGCTAGCCGAAAAATCATCTATACACTTTATAGGAAGCTGTGTGTGTGTGTGTATTATATAAATAATTTGTGTATGGGTTTCCTATTTGGGTATATTTTAAGACAACTTTGGCAACCATCTACGTGAAGTAACTTACATATTTTACAAATTCCGTATATGCACATTTGTTGACAACGCAAATAAAAAAAGCGCTAACAAAAATCAAGGAATTATCAGATTTAAATGAAAATTTCAGTATATTAATGATTTTTATGTTCTATAGGTTATTTTAAATTTGGCTGGCTGTTTGAAATTTCTTTCATAGTTATATGAAGTTATATGAAATTCAGTCAAATAAAAAATAAAAAAATTTGCAATATTCACTAAAACTCGAAAATATTTTTGAGTTCATATTTGCATAATTTAATAAAACATTTTTCAGATTTGACAGGAAAAAATCTATATTCATTTTAAAAACACTTATATTTTTTTTCCTAACCTCAGAGACTCTGCCGCCAATTACTGTTCATGTATTTTCCAAATGATCGTGATATATAAAAATGTGTTATTTTTTTTTAACATTTAGATGCTTTGTGATAAAACATTACGTGCGATAAATGTCATTCAAATTTATTTTATAATTAGTTTTGCCACCATTTATCGGACAAAATTCTGCAAATATTAATATTATAGTTGAACCAAATTTTTTTCCTTTATTTTTTTTTCTTATACCTATTATACATTTATAAAACATTCAAGCAAAAGTTAAGCAGAGTGCCAGATGCATTTTCCCCAAATTTTACAGGAAATACATAGTGTCTCCAACATTTGGCAAAACAAACTAAAATGAAAATTTAACCGTCATCAGTGTCTGAAGGCACAGCATAACCTGAAATGCTATGTCATATATGATGACATGGCAGTCAACGTGTTAATAAAATATCGAAAATTTGTTAAAGAAAATGGATTTCTTGAGATTAAAGTATTTTGTCGGAAAAAGATGTTAAATTTTGAATGAAAAGAATTTCTCTTTTAAAATCTAAAAAAACAAAAAAATCCTTATAGTTCATGTGACTTTTGACTGACATGGAGTCATGACAGTTCATCAACGTATAATGGCAGTGTGTTTAAACATTACAGTATAAAACTTAAATATTGCTTCGAAGGAGTTATTTTACTGTTACTTGATAGGTTTAAGAGCTGTTTGTGTGTTGCGGGGGTGCTTATTAATACATTTTTAGGAGGGCTTGACTCCTGAAACCTGAATTGTGGACTAAAAATACCTTCTCTTTGTTATTACTACATTTCGATCGATTCATTCTTTAAGGAAAATTGTTCACTTCAAGATGGGAAGACATGATGAAATCAGATTATAGATAGTTATGCCTGTCTGCTAGTGTGGTTAGCTTTTCCTGACACCTACTCAAGCACATCTTGTGTTTGTTTGGCACCGATAAAGCCAGCCTAGGCTTTATACTTAAATTATGGTGAGCCGACCTTAGTTTCTGGGAGAGACTGCGTAATCTGGTGTGATCAACAGTTTGAACAAAGCATGTACAATCACAACCTTATTCAACCTCCACTCAAACCGTCATCCCAAGGTCAATATTATCAAGAAGTCACCTCCTTTGAACCCGGGTCTCATGGTCGGAATGCTAATGTGTTAACTGCCCGGCTACGCGACCACATACAGACTGCGTAGTCCGTACGTGGCCTGGAACAATATTTTATCAACCTTTTTTTTTTTTTTTCTTTTATCCCCCCGGAACATTTGAATCTTCCGCAGCACACTTAAAAGAAACACAATTTTATTTATTTATAAACACAAACGGAACCATCATCAAACCATATAATAATTACCAATGTGTATTTATTTATATATTTTCTGTCAAATCTGTAGTGGGTAAATAACACAATGAGTGGGTAATAACTCAAATTTACTTAGTCGTTTTAATAATCTATACAAATAAAATATCTGAATTTAGACAAAATTAGTTCCCGAGCAAAATGAAGCTTTTAATCAGTTCGTTTTTTCTTACGTTTCTTAGATTGCAGTCATATTTGTTGAAGCCGTTCATGTGAAACACTCAGATAACTTTCAACTTGGTCTCGAAATAGGCTTTGTTGTTCTGTTGCTAATATTTTTCTTACGAGAGAGATTTCCATTTCAATGTTATATTAAACAAAATTTTTTTCCATGAAATGTTTAAACAGAAAGCGATTTATATAATACCAGGTGTTATCAATGAATCATAGAAACCATTGAACGTATAAAACGTTTAAAGGGAACGGATTAATTAAAAGGTTCATTGGCCTGTATTTTAGTTGTGTATTCTTTATCTCCGCTTTATTGTTCCATTGCATTTCACTATTAAAACTTTCTAACAATTGCCATCATTTTTGACGGCACGGGTACACTATTATAATTTCTAATAAAAAGATGATAATTAAAATTCTTAAAAAATTTATTCATTTATTTTCCTGTTTATCAAAATTTAACATTTAATCAGATACCTGAGATTGACGCTATTTCAGAATATCTTTACATGGTCGAATTTTGGACAGGCATATTCTTAAATCGTCTTCCAAGGATTCTAGCCGTGATCGTTTTTGTTTTTAATATTGTTTATTGCAGAAAAGGTTGCTTCGCACAATCTTTGAAAATAATTTAATTAATGAACTATAAATTTTTTCGCGCACACTATCTTCTCACGACATTCCAGTGTGCTGCGACACACCGGTCGAAAATCACTGATCAGGGACAGCACTTCTCAAACTACGCTAGGTCCACCCTCACCTTCCCACTTTTTTTTTTTAAAGATATGTCCTATTTCAGGGTCATTTTGAGACTGTGCTAAACATGAGGACATGATGTCTTATTTATTCTAAGGATAGTCATTATTGACGTAACAAGTCTTCCCAGTGTGCCAGTGACCGGTACCATATTTGTGCCAGGGATCGATATATTTGTGCCAGGGACCGGTACCATATTTGTGCCATATAATTATGTAATAACAATCCAATAAAATATTATTTGAACATACCAGAAAAATATAATGAATATTAATAAAAGTTGTATGATTTTATTTTATATTGATTTTGTAAACAAGTAATTCTAAGAACAAACATGAAAATGTTAAAAAAAAAAAGAAATCTAGTCATATTCCGGCAGTTTCCCGTGGCGTGGAATGTAACTACTATTTCTTTTTTCTTGAAAGCTCCCCACGTGCCTGCAGACGATCGTGTACCCTACTTTGAGTAGCACTGGTCTAGAGGATTGAATGAATCGAGTGAAACACTGGTAACAACTAAGAAAATAAGATGAATAGTCCGAATTTCTGAAAAAAAAAAGTATTCGATCCGACATTTTTTTTAATTTTTGGATGAATAGAACTTAATAAAGAATGTGTACCGAATCAAGGTGGGACTAAAAAAATAATATTTAAAACATGGATGAGTGGACACAGGGGAAAGGAATTAATGGAACGCAGTCTTTTTCTCAGTCGTGTCGTAGGTCAAATGTAATCATAACGTAACATTGTTTAATGATGTCTTCAGTGAAGAATTTAGGTAATACGGCGTAATTGGTCTCCTTAAACCGTTGTCTGAGTAACGCAGAGGTGTGTTGCTATAGCGATATTCATCGTATGTAGTTGAATCACTTTGCATTTCTGATGATTCTCTCAAAGAATCTGAAATATAAAAAAATTAATATCAATTTTGTATTATTACAACATGGGAAGACAATATCGAATCTTTGGCAAAAATTTATTACCCGCAAAAAATCAGTGTTTCAAAAGGATTGTTCTTCCATTAACACCGCTATTATTTTAACTATCTTCACCCACTCAGCAGTGTTTATTTAAAGATTAGAAAATATTACCTTATATAGAGATTTATTTACCATTTTATTAAGAAATAAATGTGAAAAGAAATGTTATTAAAAAATGTAAAAAAAAAAAAACTTACAAAATTATCAACATGTGTTTTCGCATCTTTATAAAATGGTAAATAATAAATCATCATAATTTTTTTTATAATCCGATGAAGTGAACATAGTTAAAATAATAGCGGCGTCAATGGAAGAACCGTCCTTTTGAGACACCGGTTTTTTTCTTCTTTTCTTTTTTGCAGGTCATAGGGTCCATATTTGACTAATTTTTTTATAAAACCAAAACCGATTCTGCGGTGTGGAAACTATGACAATGTGGGAAAAGTTTTCATGCGACGTGATTTGTCCTTTAGGACTTTATCGGACCAAAGTGAGGTTTGTGTTAATGCGATTACGCGTGCGCACGAAGGAGAGGGGACGCTGGGAATTTTAAGTTTTAGAAAGTTAAATTTAAAGTTAATTTTTCTTCTTTCTTTTCGAAAAGAAAGGAAGAATGGAAAATGAGCTTGCGTCCATAACAAGTTCAAACGTTTATCACGAGCTTGTACAATAGGAAGGTGCGTTGGAAAGCATCTATGTTTTGTCGTGTTTAATATTGAAAATGTAGAAGATACAGCCACCTCTCTCTCTCTCTCTCTCTCTCTCTCTATCTCTCTCTCTCTCTACGCCAAATTATTTTTGAACGTGAGCGATCAACAGCTTCCTAATTTTGGCTCTTAATAACCTCACCTGTATGACCCGTTTCTTTCTTCTTTGTGGTACCTGGATTTTTCCTAAAATTGTCGGGTAGGCTATTCGCTGCGTCTCCAAGCTAAGTATGTCATGGTCTGCATACAATGATGTGCACAAGATCTGGACTGAAAACTCAAGATCAAAATATTCAGAGCCGCTGTTCTAGCCGATGCTACTCTATGGCTAAGAGACATGGACATTCCCTGAAGGCATGGAGAAACGTCTGGATGAGACCTCAAAACCTCTCTTGGAAACGCCATCCGACCAGCCACCAATTCTACGGTAGTCTTTCCCGTATTTCCTCTCTCATACGAGCTCGTCGAATACAGTTTGCTGGCCACTGCCACCGTGCCAAAAATGAGATTGTCTCCTCTCACCTACACTGGAAGCCTGCATCAAACCTGACCAGGAGCAGGAAACTATCATTCCCTGACGTCATCTCAGGGGATGCAGGACTTGGGGACCGCAATGAAGGGCCGGGAGGTCTGTCATAATGTTGTGAACTCCATGATCTCGAGTGCGGTTGGCACATGTTGATGATGTATCCTGCGAGAATTAAATTCTCCAATACTTCTTTCCTTGTTACGTTTTCCCAAAATGTTAGCAATCGATATTAACATCAGCCGTATCTCTGCAGTCGCTACTTTTTTTTTTTTTTAGCTCGCCAACAATAATTCTATGGTATAATTTGAATAAGTGCTTCTCTCCTAAATAGCAAGCGTAGTCACTTCTAGTAACCTATTTCGACATTATGTTTTGGAATCATTCATTAATTTATAGGCATTTTTAACTTCTATTATCAGCGCATTAAATTTTGATTTTCAAACATTAGTTAAATATTTAAGCAAAAAAATAACGTTTGCTTTAAATGCTTGACCATTACAACCTTCTTTTATATTACTTGTAGTAGAGATAATTGATCACTACATCAGTCCTGTATAGGGCCGGTGCCAAGGTATCGTGGCTCACCACACCGGATCTTATGATACAGCCCCCACTCTACTACATCTCGGTTTTCATAAGGTAGTATTTATATGAAATACAATTTCTTTGTAGCCTAATTATGTACAATAATGGATCATATGCAATATAGGTGAACAATTCAATTAGAATTAGAAAAATTGAAAATAAATTCAATGTATCTAAATCCAAATTAGAGACATGTCATAATAGTTCATTCCATCTTAAATAATTAGAGACATGTCATAATAGATCATTCCATCTTAAATAATTAGAGACATGTCATAATAGATCATTCCATCTTAAATAATTAGAGACATGTCATAATAGATCATTCCATCTTAAATAATTAGAGACCTGTCATAATAGATCATTCCATCTTAAATAATTAGAGACATGTCATAATAGATCATTCCATCTTAAATAATTAGAGACATGTCATAATAGATCATTCCATCTTAAATAATTAGAGACATGTCATAATAGATCATTCCATCTTAAATAATTAGAGACCTGTCATAATAGATCATTCCATCTTAAATAATTAGAGACCTGTCATAATAGATCATTCCATCTTAAATAATTAGAGACATGTCATAATAGATCATTCCATCTTAAATAATTAGAGACATGTCATAATAGATCATTCCATCTTAAATAATTAGAGACCTGTCATAATAGATCATTCCATCTTAAATAATTAGAGACATGTCATAATAGATCATTCCATCTTAAATAATTAGAGACCTGTCATAATAGATCATTCCATCTTAAATAATTAGAGACATGTCATAATAGATCATTTTGTCTTAAATAAACCAACAATGCTTTGCGGTAATTGTTAACATCAACTTGAGATTTTTCTTATTAAAAAGTTGAATAATTTTTTAACCCGTTCAACATTATGGATGAAAAATAGTGAATTTTATATAGTGTTTTTTTTTTGCGAACTTAGCATGAGCAAAACAAAGTCAATGATTTGGATTTAAAAATAGACCTGAGAATGACGTCAAAATCCCGCGAAAATGTTTCATCCTTTAATAATCAGTTGCGATTAGTTTAATTTGTCACGTATATAAATGTAAGTAGAAAAAACAAATGTTGATAAGATAGCGAGGGTCACAAAGCACTGTCTGGGGCCCCCGGTCGGGGAATTCGCGGTTAGTATACACTAGTCCTGTGGGATATAGGACTCTTAAAGCACACCGCTTACCTTTGGTTAATTAATTCATAAATATTAATTTTTTAAATTGCTATTACTACTACTGCAATAATAATAATAATTAATACTATTTTTATCACGATTATTTTTGTTGTTATTATTGCTACAATTATTCTAATAGTAGTAGTGACCTGGAGAGGGATGGTCTTCGCCAGGTAAAATTTATCCAAGGCGCGCTGAATGTTTTTAATTTTTTTACACTGTAACATTTTCAAAATCAGTATTTTTTAGAGAAATTATTTGATGGTATATAGAACGCATAGTTGCATAAGAGGCCTATTAAAGAAGGTTTAATTCAAACATATTTCGGTCTCGGGTTGCCAAAGCAAAGTTTCGGTTTCTACAGAGGTTCATTTTTGCAAATATGTTGGGGAATGGTAGTCAAATCATACAAGAAACCTTCAGATAAGATGATTCTAATGTCCTAAAGAATCGGCTAGTCGAAATGATTGTGAAGAAAATTAACTTACCATCACTGAAATAATTTTTGTTCTTTGAATTGCTGAACTGAAAAATAAAGCAAACACCTGTCAGTCATTTTCACATGTTTTTAAATCAAGTATAAGAAAAGGCAGTGAAAAAAAAACTCTACGGCTTCAGTTTCATAATCAAAGAGTAGGTTGAATGTCATCTCTTTTTGAACCTTTTTTTGTGGAGAAAGTTAATTCTGGTTTTGTTACTAGTGTATACCGGGAATTTTTTTTTTCTGGACAATATTTACATTGGAACTTTTTTTGTCGGCCACAGAGAAAATCAGTCTTATTGGTACCTTGGCCCATCGTGCTTTAATGATCTATTCTCACTGTAAACTTTCTTCTGAACTGAAATAATCCGGTCTGTTCTTGCGAATAATGACTATCCGTCAGATTTGGTGGAAAAACGAATTAGACAGAAAGTTGTCCCTTTTTCCATTTAAATGCGCCTATGGTAGTACGAGAAAACAAACGAAACAAGTACTGTCGATGAGGCGAAAAGAAAAGACGATTGTTAGGATAAAATTATTTACCGTTACAGAGGGAAAAGGCGGATTGTCTCTTTATAAGCGAGGGAAGCAACTTGGAGGAAGGGGATTGTCTGTAGAGCGCGGAGTTGATGCGAGCGTCGGGTCAGTTCACAGAGGCTGTCTACAGTGTCGCGAGCGGCGTTCTTAAAAGCAGATGGGGTGGATCATGATTCACTGTTGTTATAATGTTTTTTGCTTTAGCGGCAATCTTTGTGTTTGGTTCCTTTTATATTGTATTTTTTGTGGGGGGGAGTATTTGTTTTATGAGCAGAGTGCAACATTTTTTAAATTTATTTTTGATTTTGCTTTTTTAGTGTTCATATCCGGCCAGCAGGTTTTGATGTAGAATGTATCGGAGAGATATCTAGTTTGGAGTAGCGTATAACACTAACAAAAAGTTAATCTAAAATGACCTTGGTTGGGCAAAATCAGCATTAGGTTTACCGCATTAAGTTTGCGCCAAGTATCTTACCCTAGAAAGACTTTTTCGTCCATCAGCAATGATTGTGTTCCTTTCTTCCAGAAAATTCTCTCGTTTACTCATTTACATGTCAGCGTGAATCTGTTTACATTGGATGCGCTTCATAAAGAACGCAGGATCAAGCAACATGCCCCACTTGGCATTAGAAACGCCCATTCACGCATTTGTAGAGTCTTTTGGATTCAGCGATTGGCCAATACTTTATTGATAATCCTGTCTGTTCCAATCTTACCTCATTTGATAGCTTCAGTATTCTAAACGTGACGCGTTCGCCTTTTTACTTACGGATTTTGGGATCTATTCTTGTTTCTAAACGTCAACCATCTCTCTGCAAGCAGAAAGACTTCCTATACTCCTTGAATTTACCTTTTACTCAGTATAACATGTTTAACAGGCTTACTATCGGACTCATGTTTTTTTCTGCGAGATGATAAAGTTTACTTTTAAATATTTTTTATCTCATTTTTTATAAGCAATTTTGTTTTATAGTTTAACATTTTAAACGCATCAACAAGTGGAAAAACTATGCTGAATCCATTGCTATGTCAGCTGCTAGGAATATGGGTTCACTGTGACGTGCGAGACAATTTTTCTCTCCAGAATCTACCTTACATATCTATAGATCTACCATTCGTCCATACTTTGAATATTGCTGCCACATATAGTCCGGTGCCTCTGCTATATACCTTGCAATTGCTCCTTTATAAAATCCAAAGAAGAATCAGCAATATTATTGGTCCTGATCTGGCGGCTCGGCTTCAGTCACTTTTCCACTGCCGTGGGGTTGCATCTTTGTGTCTTTTCTTTAAATACTTTCATTGTAATTGTTCGGATGAGCCCTTTGCTATGGTACCTAAACTTTATGAATTTAAGTGCAGTACCAGACTGGCGTCAAGGTCTCATCAATTTACAGATGAGCTGGCTAGATGTAGCCGTAAGTTGTATGCTAACAGTTTCTTTTCTCGCACTTCTCGTTCTGGAACTCCGTTCTGGCTCCATGACTTGCTGTCAATTTTAATCTGCAAAAATTTAAATGCAATGTCAATCGCTATATACTGTCCTCCTGATTACTTTTTCTCTTCTCGTTTATTATTACTGTTTTTGTTCCTAATTCTTCCACACCCAGTAACACCTTGTGTCTTAGTGCCTCTACTGCCTTGCATAAGGTTATACCTATAAAAAAAATCCACTTTGACGGAAAAGCTGACCACTTAAGAGGAATTAATCCACCTGTTTTTTTTTTAATTTTCTATAGTTGCTGTTAACATCTTCGCTTCTTTAAGGAGTGTCACACTGTTAAAGAAATATTAGGTTTAGAAACCAAACATCTGTTTTATTTCACTTTT
>OZ038495.1:79455897-79538699 GCA_964036315.1 Acanthosepion esculentum
TGACACTACGGCCCGACGCCTGATTGATCTCGTCTACCTAAGATCAAAGTCACAACGTGGGTAGGTTAGACTTGATATCAAGGCAGTTACTCCAGTAACCAGACGTCACAAGTGAGCTGGGAACGATAGAGTTGGCGTTGAACCGGGACAGCTGGTAAAGCCGTTAACATCGACGACCAGAATTCGACCTTGGTGCCACATATTGGTACCTTGACCACTGGATTCGACCCTAGACGACTGAGTGTCACATATTAGTATCCTGACCAGGGGATTTCGCCGAGTGGCGACGACCACCGAACGACCGGGACACAGGCTGGTGGCAGCGACAAAGAGTCAACCCCAAAACGCCGGTAGAAGAAACCTTACCATATAATAACACCATAATAAATAATGGAACGGAATAGCTGGAAAAAAAGGAATGACAAACATATGTAGATCTCAGAGAGAGTTTTAAGCTGCTAAGTCATACACCCAAATTATATACACATATTTACATGTGTGGCACACAGAGAAACTATAACACCTGCATACTGCAACAAGTAGTTTCGAAAATAGCGAAGAGATAATCGGTTTTTACTTACAATAATTCCCAACGGGGATTTGAGCTGTCGGAGGATTATTCAATGTTTCTGGAGAAACTGTGTTTATATTTCCCATTGGGGATTTGAGCGGGTTGAATTTATCTTCTATGTCATTAGCGAGGACATTTCTCAAACGAGAAACGGGTTTTCCTAAGATGAACTGCGAGTCGGAGATAGTTTCTATATCTGGTGAGGATATATTTCTAAAGGAAAACGGTGACCTTTGTTTGTGAGCTGACCCTTTGGCAGCTCGCTCGTGCCAGATAGATTTAGCCTCGGTCCTTACTAAAAAAAAGTTTGAGTCTTGGAAGGTAACTGACAGACTAACCACTTTTGTCACTGTGAAGTGGCGTCACTAAGCGGCCGTCCCACGTAACTTCATCTCAACCACAGGGAGATAATGGCCTTTTGCATCCCTACAGTACATATGCTCTACAGATAAGGAAACTACTATATATTTCTTCCCTAAAAGGACGATTCGTTTAGGGAAGAAATATACTGTATTTTTTTTGGTTTGGAGACAAGACAATGCTGAGGATAATCATACTTGACAATTAACCTTAAACCATTATTCGCAAATATTTCGGTTTTTATTCGTCTTGGCTTTTAACCTTTTAACCTATACACAAGAAAAGGGCAGAATGATAGACTGAAAATATCCAATAGAATTACAAGACTAACTGTGTATCTTAGACTCGTTTCATTATTCTCTTAGGATACGTCTAAGGTCCATTGTTCGTGGTATAAACTCGAATACAGATGAGACTGTGGTTTCTTTTTATGCTCTATTGTAGGAACCATTAACAGATTTACAATATCAAGTGTTCAAAAGTTTATAAGTGAGGATTTTCAGTGCTTCTGGAGATGTTTATAAAAGGGAAAAATCAAAACAGGTCTGAGGATGGATGAAGAGTGTATCGACCGAAAAGTTCTGACAAAAACAAAAAAGAACAAAAATAAAGAATGATTATATAACAGTTACCTCACTTAGTTTTGTACCACTTGTGCTCTGAGTCGACGGTTTCAATGTAGCTTGAGATGTTGGCTTCCTTCTCTTCCAGAAACCTCTTTGGATCTATCAATTTGAAACAATTATGCTAATTGATGTTATGAAAATAAATAAATATGTCACAAAAGGTAAAAGAAAAATAAGAACATTCCCCAAAAAACAAAAACAAAACACCCTCCCACAAAAAACAACAACAAAAAAACAAAACAAGAAGCGCTCCCTCAATTCCCATTTAAATTTAAAAATAACGCTTTTTAAAAAAATTATATTTACGTCCCGAATTTGTTGGTTCAGAAAGGGTAGCCGCAAAATCCGTGATACATTCTCCCCGAAGACCTTCGTTTCACTTTGTCCATAATATTTTTTAGAATTGACATTTACGCCTATTTTACAAAAGCATGGACAACATGCAATGAAGGCGTTCAGAGATAATGTAATACGGATTTTACGGCTGCCCTTTCTGAATTCGTGCGTTTCTGTACAAGCGGATTGCTTCATATTTAAAACATTAGAAATTAAGAGTCAGGTTATCTAATTCTTTTCTTTGTCATGGTCAAATGCTCTGGACTTTTGGGTAGAATTTGGAATTTGGAAAATGCTCAATATGTATCTATATCTATAATTCTCAAAATATGTGTGTGTATCTATGTGTGCGTGTATGTGATCGGATGTTTATGCGTTTCCACAGTTTTCATCCGATTTCGATTAATATTTGTTTATTTGATAGATAATTCTTCAGTGTCGGTTTTGAGTCCAAATTGTTGGCGACAATGGCTCTCGACTACTTGCTATCCATTTAACTCTCAGCAACGTTTTACTATTTACTATCTGTTCTTGGATATATATCTTTCATAAAAACTTTAATAAAAATAAATACTTTAAATTATTACAATAATATTATCTATACCTATAATTCTAAAAATGAGTGTGTATGTGTGTGTGTATGTATCTATGTGTGTGTGTGTGTGTGTGTGTGACCGAATGTTTATGTGTATCCACAATTTTCATCCGAACGCTTCTGCGCGCGAGGCTGATAATGATGATCAAAGGACTCAACGGCTGAGGTGAAACGCTTCTTCAACTGCTGCTGCGCGTGAGGCTGAAACAAGATTGAGAACGCAAAAATGCCCCTTTTCGGGGCCACCCCCACTATTCAGATTGTTACCCCTCCCATTTGGGGATGTGCCTCAGTTGCGTCCAATTGTTGTTACTAATATTGATTTTGGGGTGGGCTGACTTTAAACTTAAACTGCTCCAATTGAACGGTAAAAATTCCCAGTAATGAAAGACCCGGTCAAAGACGGGTTATACTGCTAGTTACATACATAGCGTATTCATTTTTGATTATCATTGCATTCATCTTATTTCCGCTGCTTTTTATGACTAGCAGTATTGAAATTTCAGAAAATAAAGCATTGTCAGTTGCCAATATTTGATTATAGTTTAATTCTAATTTGGTTGCTTTTTATCACGACTTACAGATTAGCTTTAATTTTGAAGGATGGTTCATAAATGAAGTCATCCTGGGTATGACGATAAACTACATCCGGCAGTAAGTCCTCTAATCGGGAGCTTTTGAGGAGCATGGAAACACCTCTTAATTGCTACTGTTCCCAGGTCTAACCTAACCCGGGGTGATAGCACCTATTAGGGTTCTTGCTATAGGGAAATGGTTAATCGCACGAACTGACGTCAAAAAACTATGAAAGTATAAAGATAGACTTTATAGTAAATATACCAGCAATAAAGTTTTGGGAAAAAACAAGTTACCAACAATATATTTAAAAAAAAATGTCAATGAAACCTGATTTACAAACCAATTTCTAATAAGGAATGCATTTTATATTCATACGAACCTATCCTAAAAATCTTGTCGGCATTAATAATTCATTGAGGTTGATATGCTGTAAAATAAACCCTAAGCCATAAAGTACAATCTACAAGGATTTTCTCGCAGTTAAGTGATTAAAAAAAAAAAAAAAAAACCAAAGATGATTTCATACATTTACTCTTTAAATCCCTGACTTACATGCAATCGAAACAATTTTAGCCTACTTTCCGCCATCTTAAAAGTTATTAATTATTAAGCCGAATTTTGTGAATTGATAACAGAACATTGGCCATTTTGTTCACCACAGTCACTTTGTTATGTTATTTTTGCTTTTGAAAAGTGTTAATTTCCTGTTACAATGCATATAAACAGTAGACTTGAATCACTGAATTTTAACTCTTGAATAGTCGATGGTTTGAAAATAACGACTAATTAAAACACGTTGTAAAAAAGAGCTTGTTGTGGCCAGAGACTGGTTGATAGTAACCATTGAAAACGTAAACAGAGCTGGCCGCTACTTTAAGAGCAGGGAGAGAAGGAGACTGCTGCTATCATGGTGAATAGCTTTGTTGTCATTTTATGTGTGTGTGTGTGTGAGAGAGAGATGACGTAGAGAAAGAAAAGTAGAAACGAACAAGGAATTTGTTTTTCTGAGAAATAAACGAAGAAAAAGGTACCGAGTATTTAAGCAACGAGAATTCATTCGGTGAAAGAAAATAACGTGTCTGAGAAAATAGTGTATGTATGTGGTAGTCTTATGTATGTAGCAATGTGTGTTACAAAGTGTTTTTTGAAAGTTGTTTGAATTAGTCATTTTCCGTCTTGGCTTTCGTATAAAAGCGTTGCTAAACTTTTGAATTTGAGAGGTCTGACTCCAACTGAGCCCCGAGTAGAAAATATTTTTCTTGCAGTTCCCTAAAAATCGAGCTTGGTACCATCTAGCTTCATTGGTCGACCAGTATCATGCAAGAAAAGTCGCCTTGATTTTTATCACCAGGTCACTTCAATCTGGTGCCAGAACGTACCTGGTGCATCTGCTATTTGGGGATATGAGAAAATATTGGTTTAGAGATACTTTCGGCCGTCGTAATGTTAATAGTGCAATAGATAATAAAATCAAGTTTTCTTTATAGAGATGTCGTTTTGTACATGTTTTGTTAAAGACGGGTATTCGTCCAGAGAATGGCGATAAACTGTATCCCGCAGCAAGGCCTCTGATCGGGAGGTTTTGAGGAGCGTGAAACCAAATCTTAATTGCTGTTGTTCCCAGGTCTACCCTGACCCGAGGTGTTATCACCTGTTAGGGACCCAGCTATAGGCAAATAGTTAACCCCTAAACTGGGATCAAAACACTATGAAACTAAAAATAGAATTTTTATAGTAAAAATACCAGCAATACATTTTTGAAAAAAAAAATATTATCAGCAATACATTTGACTCTCGACAAAAGCCCCCTTTACATAAATGCGTCAATGAAACCTGATGAAACTTAACCAAAGATGAGTATTAAAATATTCTAAAGAAATTTAGTTATTAAAACAGACTGATTTTGTTTATTTGATAGCCATTAAGATTACAACCTTAACATCAATCGTTTGTAGTGGTAGCAACAAATAAATCACTAAATAATCTCTAACCCTTAGTATTAGACTATATAGGATTATGAAACCAAAATAATTAATAATTAATAATAAAAATAAAATTCAGAGTTAAGTAATAAAATTACTTTAAAATATAGATAAGAATGACATTTAACAATAAAGAAAGAAAAATTGAGATTATAAAAAGATAGTTAAATAAATATGAAGACTCCCATCATGCACCTGAACAGGCGTTTTGGCCTCCAAATTAAACAGAAATAAAATTTTCTCTCATTGCACCTTCGACGGTCAAACGAAGCACATATCCGGGGGACAGCGCTCTGACAGACCATGTGGCTCCTACCAGATAAGCAAAAACTATTTTTTTATCTCTGTATATATATGTACTTTGAAATATACAATCATTTCTCTGAAATGTATACGAAAGCTTTTATGGGTTTTGTTTACGCTTATTGTGTTGTATCTTGTATAATAATTGTTTGTAATTTATATATTTCCGTTGTGGGGCTGATGCTGTCTTTTTAACCCTAAACAAAATTACACACACACACACGCGCGCGCGCGCGCACACACACACGCACACTATTAAGGGGAGAGAACAATAAAAGAGCAAGAATTAAGACAGAACCTAAGGATTGATATTGAATTTAAAGTTTTCAAGATCAAAGTTGATTGGAAATCAAAAAGCCGGAAGAGAGTTTCACAAGCGAGACGTACAATAGAAGAAGCTGTTAGCATAGAACTTACGGTTACATGTAGCAATTTCAACTGTAAAAGGATGAGACCTTGCCGCCAATCTAACAGTACGCTTAAATTCGTGAAGTTTAGGTCCCATAGAAGAAAACACATCAGGAAAATTACCATGTAAGTATTTATAAAAAAGACACAGGGAAGCTAGATTACGGCAACCAGAAAGCGTCTGGAGCCGAATAATTAATAATAATTAATAATAATACATAATAATAATAATAATAATAATAATAATATATACAATAATTATAATACAGGAAAATTTCATAATAAATACTTGCCTGATTATTAAACACACAGTAAGTGATGAAGATGAAAAATCCCTGTAGAGGAAAAATATTAAAATATATTAATTAAAATTTAGTAAAATATATGAAAAACTGTAAATTATTATTATTGACTATTTTTATTTTAGTTTTTGAAAAGAATAAGTATTCAAAATGGCGGCTACTTCATTATTTTAACCATGGTGAAATATTTTTTTATTCCATAATGCTAAACTTTAAAAAAATAAACTGTCTATTCTATCCAGTTCTTAATGAAATAAAGTCATTACACTAAATTCAAGAATATATACTTTAAACGTCAGCTCCAGGAGAAATATCATCAGCTACATAAAAAAATTCGCTTTAAGACAAATTTATTTATTTTTGTTTCAATTACGTGCATAAAATTTCGGTTATACCTAAAACGACGCCATTAGCCAATTCAAAAGCTCATTTTGACCCGAATCTAGACAACTGGTAGAAGTTACTAGTTTTGTATATATATATATATAAATAAATTATACCCATACATAATGTCTTTTATTTACTTGGATTTACGTTTTCCAAGGCGGAGAAAGAATTAATCTCCACAACAGTAACAACAACAATAAGGTTCTGTCTTCCAGGTTACTCATTTCCGCCTCCGGAATATATATATATATATATATATATATATATATATATATATATATATATATATATATATATATATATATATATATATATATATATATAAATAGTAATTACCTGTAATGAACTTGCCACAGTAAATATATATTCGAAAACCTTCAAATCTTCATTGACTGCAAATACGCCAAAGATCCAAGTAAATCCCAATAATGGCGTTAAAATTCCAATAGCACGAGCGCCAGTTCTTGTAAGAAAAAAAAAGAGAAATGTTATTTAACAAAGTTTGTTAGTTAATCGTAAAAATCAGAAATAGAATAATAAAAAAACATTCATTATAAGAATTTGAAAAGGATAGCAAAGAGAGATAACCCATTACCATTCAAAGATCCAAGTTGAAACCTTTACTAATCCGGGATTCTGACTGGCTAACTGTTGTCCAATCAAAATCCCTTTTTGGGGGCCACACGGTAAAATCGGTCCTAAAAGCTTCCTCTTTTGCCACTGATAGCCATAATGACCACACTTTTATTGGAGCCGTCCTTTCCGACGTTAATGGAATACAGAAACAGCGAAGCCCACTTGGCTTTTGGATACTCTTCTAACAGTTAAGTCCGCAAATATAAATTATATCTTCTTTTTAACCATTGTGCATACACCCTTTCTGTACATTAAGCCCGTCGAATTTAATGCAGTCGTTGTGTTACTTCTCTTCCGTTTGTCTTTGACTTTGTGTAACCGGAAAATCTGTATATCATATGTAAAAATTAAATGTATTACGTAATGAATAACAAAAGCCCAGTGTATGTTTGATTTTTATCTGAAATAAGGAATTATTATACTTTGATTTATTCGAAGTGTTTTTCTGCAATGGGTTGTTATTTCGGCCGTTGTACACCCCGACCTTCTTCAGCTATGTGACGTATTCAGAAACTTTCACTTCTTCGCTCGGTCTCCTTTCAATCTATAGGCTAATTTTATCTGCAGAAATGAGCAGCATTAACAAATTGTTAACCAATTGAGTGGTGCTTTAAACTTTAAACGTCCTAATCACAAAATAGTAAAAACTGTTTTATGACTCAGACGTCGGTACTCGTCATTCCAGTAGAAACTTTCGAACCTTTATTGTTCAAGCCAGTGTTGAAAAAGCTTTGAATTTCCTAAACATGCTAGGGGAGATAACTCGTACCAGTTAACTTTTTAATTCGTTTATGTGATACCAAGCTCGTTATTTGCTATTGAACAAGAGAATCGTCGTTTTGACTCGTCATTAACATCATTCTTTACTTTTCGTTTTTATTTTTCTATTTTTGGACAAATAATTTTGATCGCACTGAATTGATCTCTTCCATATTTTTTAAGCATTATACCATCATTAACACTTCAGCTACCTGATATATGAGCACGTGGTTACAATCATTTCCGACCATGAGACCCGGGTTCGAATCACACCATGGTCGAGTTGTCAGAAAGGTGACTTCTTGCTGTTATCGACCCGGGAAAAAGTATTTGGAGCCCAAAATGTAAAAATAACATATGAAAATAAAATTAAACAAAAATTCAAATTAAAAGAACGCATTGGCTTTCCTTAAAAACCCATGCCTCTTTTTCTCGTTTTCTCTCTCTTTCTCTCTCTCTTTATATATACCTCTCTCTCGCTTAATGAGAAGACATCTCTCATATAAAAAGAGGAAGAAGAAAAAACTGAACAACTACGGCGAAACGGAAATATAAGAAATGCTTTACGCATAACTTCTGTTATAAAAAAAAAAGAAAAACAAAGGTAAACTATAGAATAAATAAAATAATTTGGGCCAATCAAAAGAACAAAGAGATATTTTTATATTAACCGAAACCAAGCTTCGCGCCAAGTAGTTTGGAGCCTTTCTTAAGTGGATATAAACTTACGGACGACAGACAGCAGCAGAGAGGAGTCAGCCAGAGAAACCAACCAAGCGTGTCGCGTGAAGATACTAAGCGGTCATCTGCTTAAAACATTTTTCTGTTGTTTTGAGGACCAAGAAAACACAGCAGTTGGCGTTCGTAACATGTTTCCAAAGTAACCACACTCCCAACTACTACCAAATTAGACTATCAACTACCCAGCCGAACGAACTTTTGCTAAACCGAATTAGAAAGGGCTCGCTCCAATCAAATATATATATATATATATATATATATATATATATATATATATATATATATTATTTGTTTATACCTTTGATTCTGTTCGTTTATTGCGAAGTTTCCGAGAAATATTGCTAACACACTCTGGTGCTCCTCTACAAAAATGCCTGGCTCAAGCACTGTGAGTGAAATTGTGTAGACAGAACTATTTGGGAGACATCGATGATTGTGCTAGCACAGTGTTTCCCAACAGTACGCCGCGCCTCATAGGTGCGGTGGAAGAGGATAACAGGTGAGGCGGAATGATTGAAAGAAAAACAAAAATGTAGAAACAGTTTCCAAAAAATCATATGCCAAATATAAATATGATTTTAGAATTTTAAAATATTATTATGGATTACTTGTAATTGCATGCATGAGTCCCAGTATAAATAGTTATTTATAATTTTATCATTGTGATATTTTGCATCATATCAAGTATTAAGAATATAGTATCGAGTGTGTGCAAATTGGATGAGAGAGTTATCAATGATAATGTTCCGACTACGAATCCAAAGTTATCTCCCTTTAATCCTCTCTCTTTTTTTATTTTTAAATGTACTTTTTGCCGCATAAAATTTGTTGAGGTGCAACAAAATTTTTATTTCGAAAATGCGGCTCAGAGAAACAAGTTTGGGAACCACTGTGCTAATACGAAGTCTATGTGACTGAGCGTTTAAACGTATTGACCTTGTTCAGATAATGTACTCTCTCCCAGAAACTGTAACTAAGGTCCGCTAAGCAGAGTTACAGTATAAGTGGATTTTGAGGGTGTTGAACAAACACTACAATAGAGCGATTGATTTGCTTGATTTATAAATTAAATTTTATCATAGCTCGATATATATATTAAAAACAATGTCGTATATAGTTTCCACTCATCGGCGAGAATCTTCAAAAATTTTATTGTATTTAATTATGTGTTTTGGTATTATTAAGTATTGAAGTATTTTTAAAAAAAATGTTCTTGCAGAACACACATCGTAAAGACCATTTTATCTCCCCATGAAGACATGACGTTTCTTGCAAAGTAGCTTGTTTGTCTCAAACAAGCTAGCAAAGTTTGTCTCACGTGTCATTTTATTTGAATTTGTAGGATTGCAGACGATACAACATGTAATATATACTCACCTTAGACGTTGTTTGATGCTTTCACGAAGCATGCAGTAGGCAGACAGAAGGCGCTTTACAATTAACGCAACACATATAATATTGATCTGAAAGATAGCAATAGCATTTCATTTTAAAGCATTATTAGTGAGTTGGCAAAGACAGACATGCTCGAACGAAAAGTAAATGTTTGTTGGGAAAGATTCCATGAGTCACCGTTTCTTGAATAAAAAAAAGAGAGAAAAGCAAATAAAATGACGATATTTATTTAACGAAAAATACACAATTTTTTTACTGTAACTACTATCACGAAATAAAAGTTTGTATTTAGAGAGTTTTTCATATTTACTGACCAATCAAGCCCTCAGTCAGTTATGTGCCATGCGTGATACATGCGTAGGCGATCATGTATCCCGCAGTAGGTTGCCATTACTTTCTGCAGTAGACCAGTTACTATCCAAGGCTAGAGAACTCGGTCTGTCCTGCTATTTACTCATAGCTGGTTTTGGGGGGAGGGACGAATAAGAGGATTCATACCTTTCCCAAGGGTATTAGCACGTAAGTGAAGGATTCGACTGGAATTCGAATTCGGCTCTCTAATTCCTCAATCCGAGCCACTATCCATTACTCCACCGTGCCACCTTCCATTACTCCCCACACATCCTTAAGTGATAAATAGATAAATTTCTTTTCCTTTTAATTATCTGAAATTCTTGGGAAATTCGTGTCCAGTCCATCTTTGAGTCAATTTAAGTGTCAGAGTTTTTCAGAATTTCTGTCTCCAGCCGCTTTTGAATTGGCAAACAAACTTTCGTCAATGATTTTAGATAATCATAAAAGTAGTCCTTTGAAGAAGATGACCACCCTAAAAGCCGAATTGCTGGTCTCTTGTTCAGGAACACAAAGGGACGGATAGGGGTGTGGTCGAACTACAGCCATCATATAAGCAGAGAGAGGTAGGTAGTAAGTAGGTAGGTGTCCAGTGGAAAGCGAGTAAGTGACCAGCGGCCAGTGAGGAAGGGGCCGGCAGTTAGAGAAGAGGAAAGAACTAGTGAGTGTTGAGAAATTAGCAGTCGCCTAGACGGTCAGTAAATGTAAGGGTCTCCTTCCCGTGGCCGGAAGTTAGGGAAATAGCAGTTCAACTGAAGGAAAACATAGACGGCTAAGTATGAATTCTTATTGTTGCTATTTCCCAACCAAATAGTCTTAAGAAGCATTTGTCGTTATTTTTTGCTGAATACGATCACGGCTAAGGGGACTGTTATGTTTGCGTGAGTTCTGAGGACCGAGCAATGCTTTTGTTGATTGGAAATAATTACCAAGAACGTTTTTAGGTTTACAGCATTTTATTAATCACTAGATAAACTGAGTTAATACTACTCTACAAAAGAATTAGTGAAATATGGAGAGACGTTTGCCACACGTGTGTCTGTGTAGTCCGCCATCTTGGATCTCTCTCTGTATTGCCACACGTGACGTCTGACGTCACGATGTCCAAAGCAAGTGGGATAACTCTTACAATACTTTGGAGTTATCTCCCTTTATGTTTCCTTCCAACATGGACAAATTTGTGAACATAGCAAGTCGAGTGTACATGTAGACACAATCAACTTTGGATGTCATCACAGATACAGTGAACGGCGGACGAGTGAAGTAGGTCGATACAGGTAAGGATTTTGTTATAAACAATTTTGTGTTTATCGAATATTTCTTTGTTAGAAGAGTACTTGTTGATACGGCGTTCAACGGATGATTGGATATCCTTAATAACTGGCGTTGGGTGATTGGAATTAGGATTTATATAAATGGGGTTAGCATTATTTTTCAAAAAGGTTTGGAAATTATTTAGGGTTAAGTTTAAGGTTACATCTTCTTAGATGTAACCTTACTTGTTTTATGTTAGAATTAATTTTAACCTTGAGGTGTAAAGAACTATGAATCAATTTCCTCAAGTTGTCAACCTTGCTTCCGGTCGAATTATTTACAACCATCAGGCCATCGTCCCTATAAATCCCTATACTGTTAAAAATAATTTCCTTATGTGCAGTGAGATTGTATAAAATAAATAGTCCGACCAAATCCGATGACTCAGCAGAATCCAGCGATCCCATCGATACATCAAAGTTTTCACCTGATTTTTTTATCCATTGTTCATTGTTGTGTCCTTGCAAGCGCTTCCGGAGAGCAACTCTGAGGCTACACTATGCTGCAGTCTGTGACAACTTCCAGCCGGCTCATGATGCATTTGACGACCGGCAGCTACTATTATTCGTGGGATTTTCAACCATAAAACTATATCATGACCAAAACGATTAAACAAAATAAAACTAAACCAATTTGAAAAAACAAAACAAAAAAAAAACAAAAAGAAAAATCCCCTCAACCTATTTTCTTCCAAAGTAAAGGTGACTTCGACAACGCAATCTTTCTACCCAACAGTTTAATCGATTTGGCCGATAGATTTAGTATTTAAAGGTAATCATAATATAGAAAACAAAGAAAAATTGCATAAGAATATAGAATAAAAAGAAAATATTTGATTACAAACCACAATGATGATCAAAGCAGGTACGATAAAAGCCCAGATAACATTGTCCTCTGGTGTCAACCAGCATCTGTTAAAAATAAATTAAATTATATACCGATAGAAATAGTCAAACAAACATGGAAGCATACAGCTGGTTAAACATGTGTTGCTCTCATGTAGTGGTCGTATGTTCAATCCCCGAATCAATTAGTGAATCATTGGTTCAGCAGGAACGAACATGAACTGGCATTATAGGGACAAAGTAACACAGTAATCAACAGATGTCCTACATCAGCCAAACGATGGACACCTGATGGTGAGCAGTGGGTATTTGGTAGAAACGTTGTGTCAATACTATAATAACCAAACTATAATAATAATAATAATAATAAAAATAATAATAATAATAATAATAATAATAATAATGGTATTAGGTTGGTGCAAAAATAATGTCGTTTTTTGACGTTCAACTTCATGTGAGAAAATGACATTATTTTTGCACCAAACTAATAATTAGCTTTTTTCCTTATAAGAAAACGTTCGGCTTCCATTGATCGAGCGGTCAATGCAATTCGTAATTGAACATCTTTCTCTCTCTTTCTTTTTTTAAAATCAGGTTCGCTCCAAACAAGACAGTAAAGTCACAGAGGTGCAAGGGGCGTGGAAGAGTTAGAAACAGGTATATTACTAAAGAGTGAGAACAGGGTAAGAGTAATCAGGAGGACAGCAAATAGCGATTGACATTACATTTAAATTTTTTAAGATTAAAGTTGGCTTTATATGGAGCCGGAAGGGAGAACCACAAGTAAGAAGTGCGAGAAAAGAAACTGTTAGCATAGCGTTTACGGTTACATCTAGCTATTTCTGGAATCTTGTTATTGCATCGACAAAGATTTATTTTCGACAGTAAGAACACCGAAGATGATAGTGTAATTCTCCTCCATAAAACAAGTCCACGAAATATAGACTGATTGAGAAAGGAACTGATAAAATACACACACATGTACGAACATACAGATAGAGGTGCATGCATACATACATATATATTGTTTTTTTAATCAAGTTCACCCAAGTAAGGATACTGCAACTGGTGAGACCTCGTCGCCAGTCTAGTAATGCGCTTAAATTCGAAGAGTCCAGGTATCATAGCGATGAGCTCACCAGAACAATTATCATGGAAGTATTTATAGAAAAGGCAAAGGGAGGCAACCTTACGGCAGTGGGAAAGTGACTGAAACCGAGAAACCAAATCAGGACCAATAATATTGCTGATTCTTCTTTGGGTTTTATCAAAGAGCTCTAGATAGATAGGAGTGCCGGACTATATATGGCAGCAATATTCTAAACATGAACGAATGATAGACTTATAAATATGTAAAATAGACTCTGGAGAAAAAAACCGTCTATGATGACCTTGACTTAGCAATGGATTGACCTAGCAATGGATTCAGTATAGTCTTTCCACTACACTACTTTTTCACTACAAAAATAGACATTTTGTTTCAACACTTCTGGTGTCTTCACAAGGGAATGTAAGTGTTGAAACAAAATAGTTATTTTTGTAGTGATGTTATAACGTGTTTATGTTATAATTTTTGAATATATATATATATATATATATATATATATATATATATATAACATTTTGACATTAATAACACGAAGAGGGTTGATATGACATAAATTCCACAGACCAATTCACCGCAAAGCCAAAATATTTGATAATGGAATCCATTAAGAACTGACTAACGTTTGTTGATGACGATCAAAATATTGTAGCTAGTATCCTGCAACATCGGTAGAAATGTTCGTAATTGCTACCCACTACAATGCGACTTGACTATATAAGCATATGATTGTTACTCCTACTTTCTTTTTAAGGTAGGCTTTTAAACAATACAATTGTGTTAAAACATGTAAAAATAAATGTCTCAAATTTGTGAGAGATAAAATTGACCATATAACAACCCATGGATGAACTTGTAACATTACAAACTGAATTTACTTGGTACTTTTCACAACTAGTGAGATTCTCTGCAAACGCCTCGGTTGAAAAGTGTTCTAGACAATAGGCATGAGAGGGAATAATCGTAAGTATATGGGAGACTACCCGTAAAAATCATACGTAGACTAACCGTGATGTCTATGCAACTCGTAGTGTTGTCAGGGATCGCTAAAATAATTTTGGCAGGCGTCTTGAATATAAAGACTCATTGTTATAAATTTTGCGCCGAGTTTACTGAGAACGATCTTGTTTGCACTGAATTCAAAAACCCAAAGTCCGCTCGATTGGTTAAGCCACCGAGGTAGTCAACTAGACAGTAAATGATTTTATCTGTTTCCGGAGCGGCCGCTGATTTCTGACAACCAATATTAAAATCAATATGTGAGAATTTCAAAGATATAAAATGTATAAATAAATACAGGGTGACCCCCCCAAAAAACAGAGATTTTTGAAGTGTGTATTGCCAGACATGAGCAAGTGGCAACACTGCGAGACAGTGACCTTGAGCAAGTAAACATTTCGCCATTTTAGTAACGAGAATGAAATTCATAGTATCCCAGCTGAGATGTTGCAGCAGTCAATGAGGAATCTCAACAGCAGATTTCAAGAATGCATTCGTACAGGAGGACGCCATCTACAGGACGTAATTTAAAAAAAAATGAAAATTCCATCATTGTTTCTTAAATGGCATGTTTTAAGGTTTCAATTACTATGAATTAAATATTTTTCTTCCATCACTCTTGGTTTTATTGGATTGTTAAAAAGTTCCCGTTTTTTGGGGTCACCCTGTATATGAATAAATAAAAATTTTCAGGATCAAGTGACAATCAGAGATCAGGGAATTCCGGTCATAGGCTTATATAGTCAGGTAGTATTCTTGAGAGCGTCAGTCATAAGTGACTGACATTACTCTAAGTGACTGGCACAGTCACTTAGAGTAAAAAGAGATGGAGAGTCAGGGGCGGTTAGAGTAACGTTTAGAGTGATGAGAGATGTAGCATTAAACGAAGATGGGGTCCACGTGGGCCGAAGGGAAGATCTGATCTTTTAGTCTGTCATGTGAAAAAACAGAAGTATTGACGAAAATGTCCCAAGTATCACCTTCTTATTTCCAGACAGTTCCAGATGATCAACCCATGAATAATGAGCATAGTACTTCGAATAGCTACATTTCACCTTTTGCTTCCTTGCGAATTTACACCAGATGTTTTCCCAGTTCCGCTCCAACCGAATCGAAAGAAATCGTTAGCTGAAGCTGTCTAGTCGATGAGAAACTGTCTGAAGGACCCGGACATATTTTCATGAAAAGTAATCAAGATCAAAACCCGTGATGAATCATACGGTTATGATCCTGACGCCAAACAACATTCGTTGACGTCGATGTTACTCCAAATCTGTGCACTCAGAAAAAGCATGTCAAGACATTGTCCACAAGGAATTCTTTATCTATAGTAAAAATCGCTGATATTGTAAAATTCAACAAATTTAATGTGAGTTTATGAAGTGGCTAAGACACCGAACCCAGTGTAGATAATGTATCTGTGCATAGACCAATCGTTTTTTCGACTGTGCCTGGCTTGCAAAAACGTGAAACACTGCACTAAATTTTTCCTATTCTCCACAATTAAATTCTGTTTAAACCGGCGTTGTTTTGACACAATTTTAAAGATCCAGAGGGTGCTCGACAGACTAATACTTGAGGATTTTCAGTAATTCCTGACATCCTAGAAAAATCATTGGAACCGCTGTATACATAGGTGACATATCTAAAGGATACAGTTGAAAGTTATAAATAAATAAAATATAAAATAATAATAATGAAAATTATGAATAAAATAAAATAAAACAAGTAACAAAAACTTTGTTGAAAATAAATTAAATAAAAAATAAAAATAATTAAAAGTTCTCCCGGCATGCAACAGAAACTGTTCCTATCGGAAAAACGGATATCCTGCCAAAAGATGTTAAATTCAATCTCTTCTCTACGAGTATTCGGACGGTCAACACGGGTCCCAACTTCTTTCTCTGGGACATTGCATGTGATAATATGAAGTAACTTCTTTTTATTACGTGCAACCATGAAACATTTGTGACCAAAAATACACACATCAGTACACACACACAAAAAAATTCTATGATATTAATGTACAATTTAACATGCATTTAGTGTTATCTCTTTTAATTCCTGTGAAGTAAAGATTTTATTTTCAGTGAACACGAGACTATTTCTGCTGCTAAGTGACCACACATGAGTTAGAATATTTTTCATTGATTAAATTCTATGAAGATTTGGATAGCATTTTATACATTTCTAAAAACGTTCCCGTGTCATCAAACCAAGATCAATGAAGGAATGAAAAGTCAAAGAATTTACTTACAAAACGTCGTTACCGAATCCTTTGGTCTGTGTGCTTATCAGACTGATGCCCACAATTATGGCTGGTCCAACTGCAAAAGAAAGAAGTTATTTTAAAATAGTATTGAAACTCAAAACTGGAGAATAGATGATAACTCATTTTTAAAGGAAAATTATTTGAAGAATTTAAAAACTTAATTATACCATATTTATTTTTAGCATTATCTTCGTCTTTTTGTTGTTTCCAGCTGATTTATTCTTTGCCATTCAAAATGTAGGGATTCAAATAAACAGGCTTCGGATAAGAGTCATTTAATGGCATCATTTAACAAAGACAATCCTATTCTATGACAAAATTGCTGACAACGAGACAGTTTTGATCTTCTATCATTATGGGAGTTCATTATCCTTCCAAAATCTGTTCGGGCTATAAATCTCTCATTGTCCTTACGTTTCGGTCGATCCATTCTGTGTATTACTGCAGGGGTTTGACGTAATAGGTTGGCAAGATCAGTATATTTGCAATATTATTAGGAGAGACTAACCGGGAAAAAGAGACCACACTCCAGTGTCCTCCAGTGATTAGATGCTTGATATATTGATATAATTAGTTAAAAATATTCACTACTATTTCTGTAGTATTGACGTCTTTAGTGTTAGGATTTGTGGCATTTAGCAGGGTGCCCACGTCGCAACCGGATGTGACACAAGGTCGAGGTTTAAAGTAGGTTTAACGGCCATACCACGCAAAAAATTCCCAAGGCCGCTCGTCACTTCCCCTTTTGAAGGACGCCTCAGGTATCGGGAAATAAACTCAGCCCCTTGTTGTTCTCATCTTTATTATCATGTTCACGACGTTTCTGTCGTTGTACGCTCCGGCCTTCTTAATGTGAACCGAACCCTTTATTTCGTCCACTGGGGTAGATTGTTCTAGTTCCACGTAACATGCCTTTTCTGGATATCGCAGTTACAGTTATTTCCCTTTAGTAACTCAACTATCCAAGTTTTTGAACTCATAACTCTGAGTCAAGTCACTGGATTACTTTAACCAACACTTTTATCCACTGAGCCATAGTATTGCAATTTGTTATTATTGTTGTTTTTCTCTAACATTCTGTATTACTGGTTCCCATATTGTATTCATGTCTATGCTTGACCGACTTAGGAGATTTTTGTGGCCTAGCATATGTGCTGATTCCTTAAGCTTTCGTATTTTCCAGTGATGCTCGCCGTCTATTATTATGTATATCATCTGAAGAAGTCCGGAGAGTACAACAGTCGAAACGTCGTGAATATGACAATGTGACAATAAAGATGAGGACAACAATCCAAACAATGTAAATAATGTAAATACCTAATCTCAGAAATATAGACAACCATTTGAAATCTTTAACAAAGGAACAAAAATATCTTACCCCAACTGGATAGGAGTAACCATGGCAGTCTGGAAAATTTTGCTGCGAAGACCACAGTCAAAGCGATGGCCATATCTATTCCTTCAGCCAACATGGTAAAGAAAACCACAAGAAAGAAATACTGGAGAAGTGCGGCAATTGCTATACAAGCATTCTGAAATAAATAATTTTTATATCTTCCATAAAGTGTTGGTATAATTCGTCATGTCACATGTAGGATTGATGAAATAAAAGACACCAAAACTTTCACTCAAATATTTATACAGCCAATTCTGCCTTTAGCCAGCTGGGAAAATGTGCAATGAAACATGTCGGTCAGGTTTCAGCGCCGAATGCGGTCGACATGTGGAGGTTAGTTTTCGTCTTTACTTATTGCTACCCACTGACTCTACAGATACTCTACCACTTCGCCTTCGTCTTTTCCTGCACTTGCAAACGAAATATCTTAGTTTGATTTTGGAATTATTCGACCTAAAACAATTTCCTGTGTATGTTGAAAATAAAGAAAATGTGGCTTATCAGTTGTTAGTAATCAGCATTATTGGTAGAATAGGACAAATATGCTTTTGTATTTTATATGCATGCATCTATTGTAAAAGTTCCACCCGAGCAGCCTCTTCTCACGAACAGCTGCTTTGTAGAACTGACTCCCAAGGGGATGCTTCCTTGATCACCACAATCTTATCCTGTTCAAGTCTAGGGTTAACCACAACTTCCCCATATATCCCCATAAAATGTGCTTCTTATTCTGTAATCCCTCTACCTCGAGTGGCTCTAGGGTCTTGTACAGAGTGAACATCATTGTAAAAAAAATCAAAGAAAAATAAATTCTTTAGCACGTTCATCCTCGATCAATTTAATCTTAGAAACAGGGCTGCCATATTGAGTTACTTTTGAAATTCTTACGCTACTAAATTTCACCATTTGTGATTTTGTGGGCAACTATTGAAAAGGTAAATTTTGAATTTGTCTTCTATTGACACTACTTTTGAAATAATCAGGGATAAGTAGGGCCAAAAATTGAAAAGAAACGTTAATAATTTCAGAATTGAACACCTTCCTCGGCGTATGTATGTTTTTACCGGAAGTGTCCTTTTTAGACACGAACGAATAAACACGTCCAAAACGTAACGTTAAAAAACGAGGTACAGACGTGTTTATATGCCGATCTTTATTCTTTTTATGTCCTTCTTAGCTTGAAACGAGCTCAATTGTCAACTCATACGTCTGGTGGTAGAAGTCGAGCCACCGCTCGTGTACTTTAAGTTGCCTCAGTTTCTAAGTTACTATATTAAAAACAAATAAAATATTCGTCTGAAAATTAAACGTTTTTCCCCAAATAATTGGTTTAATAGCCGAATGATTCGCCAATGTGGCCCGATGTGGTAACACAAGGTACGATGTATAAATTGTCGTCTAAATTACGCAAACATGAAAAACACTGACATCTCATTTTATCAGATAAATTTACCAAAATTACAAAAAATATTTTGAAATACATTTATTCAATAAAATTGTCTGACAGCCATGACTGGCTAGGTCCTCTTGATAGTGTGGCATGATGCAGAGTCCTGTTGCCAGACATAGTATCATCCAGCAGCCGCCCTCTTGATCCAGGGCAGCACTACCTCCTCAAGGAACTTAATGTAGGCCTCTGTGTTGAGTCTGAGGCCTTCACCAACAAATTCGGGAGTTCCTTTCTTATCAGAACGATCAGAGTTATTTTTCCGAGCTGCCGTACCTTCGTAATCACCATTAGATTCATCCAACTCTTTCCAAATCCTCTGCACTGTCCTCAGATTGACGCCCAAACACTTTCGTATTGGCATTGACGAAGTGTCAAACTGGTTCACATCCGCGTCAATAAAGTCCCAACTGTCATGATAATCCCTCAAGAGTTATGCCTCTTGCCTTAGGGTTGAATGGGAACAGAATAAAAAGATGGCTGAACAAGCCCTAACGTATTAAAAGTGTCTCCTGTTTTCATTAAATACTATTACACTAACCAAGACTCTGCGAGGACATAACAAGCATGTAAAATAATTAAAAGGTGAATACAAAATGATAAATAATAAAATAAACTAAGTTTGTTTATTGCTCTTTCTCCTGAGGGAAGAATATAAACATTTATATAAAAATGGGTTTTTATTAACGATTAAAAAAAGGTGAAGATAAAATAAATATTATAATATACTACGTTTCTTTATTACACTTGCTTTTAAGAGGCGTGCTTAAAATAATTAATGAATGTCAGACGATTAATAAAAAAGTTAACCAATAAATTTGATGTGAAACATTTGTTCCTTAAACTTTCTAAAAATAGAATGGTTAGAAAAAAGCCCCCCGAAAATAAGTCGATCAAAGGTGGACGGTTTGATTTCCAAATTTCAAGAAGAGATACACTTTTGGGGTTTTGACCAATGAGGAGGATGACTTCACACACGCAACTTTAAAATTTGAAGATCGTCTGAAGCCTATTTCGGGACTTTATGAGAAGTTGAGCTCGTGGCAAAAGTCAGAAGGTATAAGGATCGAGGGGTTACAAGAATTTATGAAGGATATACGGATTGAGAAGCGATCAAGCTAGAGACGGATTTGGGGAAAAGGAATTTTAGCTGTGATCACATGATGTACTCGGCTGTTTCTTACGGAAGAGGCAATCGAAAAAAGAAACAGTATTATCCAAGTAATTTAGTTTCATCAATTCTCTGATCATATGCTTTGTTTTGTAATAGATAAAATCAACACATTATATTTTGAATTTATATGCAGTATAATAAAAATGTGATACGTAAAAGCATAAGATAAGAGGTGATGGAGCAAAACTCTTCAGAAATTTGAATTCAGCACATCAAAATTAGTAAAAAAAAACAAAAAACAAAACACCTATTCATATCCTTACTTCAGAGAAAACCTTTCTTTGTAAACCTGTGTGTGTTTTAAAGAACAATCTTTTTAAAGTCTCATCAGCTCGGATGAATCTCCCAAAGCCTTTTCAGTTTCAAATTTCAACTGAGTAAGTGTATCTTTTTAGAAAGAATGTGTATTTTGAACTCTTTTTGGAAGAAATTGTATTTCATCTTCTCAAAATTTTTTTAATGGTTGAAAAATTTATATCTGCTTTCATGATCCATATGCAGTTTTTCTTGAACTGGTTATCTTGCCTTAATAATAAGGCGCACAAAAAGAAAATGTGAAACCTTATTTATAAGACTTCTATTCTTTTTTATTGTTATGTTGTAATAAATGTATCTTTCACATCGAAGTTTGGAGTCTTGTTTGTCTGTGTATGCGCTAATGCAATAATCGGGATAAGACAGGTAACTTTCTCTCTTCTCTTGGTTCCTACTAACATTGTTTTGTTTTAGTTTTATCTTTGATTTACATTTTGAGTTTCTTTTCTGGATTCATGTCCCCTCCCCCATCATTTCATGTATCATGAAATTTTTATATATTTTTGCAAATTTTGAAATTTTTATGTTATGGAGTGTTTTGTGAATATGTGGTATTGTGGTACATGTGGGATTGGGAGGTGATGGACAAGTTCTTGTGGTGATTGAGTATATTGTATTGAATGAATGGGTCGTGATTGTGGTTAACTAGGACTGGGATAGCTAGTGAAAGACCAGCCTTTCCCCACTTCCCCTCCGGCATTGTGCCACAATTTTGTATTTTTAATACAAAATAAATATTTTCTCTCTTTCTCTCTCCCTCCCTCCCTGAAACAAACCCTTTTGGTTATTCTTATTTTGTTGTGTTCAAATATTCAGATGATCACGAAATTCGCAAAATTTGAAAATAGAGTACGGCCTGACTGAAAGGCGACAATGGTCGAAATAATTGTAGTGAGATGAAATCTTTAGAGGGGTGGACGGTTAAACCTACAGAGTTGCCGGTGAGCATAGAGATGCAACATCACCACGCAAAGTGGAGTTGTCGAGGTTTCAGTTGCAAGTAAATTTTCAAAGGGCGAGTTGATTAGGCCCACGTTCAATTGGTTTGAACTTGAAGTTGTCTTTTGAGACGAGTTATCATTCAGTCTGGAAAGCTCAGTCTGTCACGTTGTTTAACCCATAGCTGTTGCGGCTGGGTGTGGTGTGGGAAGGGAAGAGACAGATTCATCCCTTTCTCGAGGGCATTAATGTAAAGTGAAGAGAAACGGTTTTCAGCCGTAATTTGAACTCGGCTCGCCAGCTATAATTTCTATGCCGTTAGACATTAGGTCTAGAGTACCTCCAAATATATTGCAACTTAATTAACAATAATACAAAGAGGTGCTGAAAAATTAGTAATAATACGAAGGGGTGCTGAAAACAATAATAACACTAGGGCTGATGAAATATTCTCGTCTTTATTTACTAACCAAAATCTGACCAGATATAAATCATTTTAAACTCTTTTCTTAGTTCTGCCGAGAACATTGTAGCACCTCACACATATACTGTTAATTCTTGGTATATATAGAAATGCCCTCAGCTGTGGCTTAAATAGATTGGGATCTCGAGCTTTGGGAAGAATCCAGTCTAGGAGAAAGATAACACTGAACAGTGGATAAGACAATTAGAACTCACTGTCTATGAGTTAAATAGTAGAGTAGACTGGACTCTTTAGCATTGAGTAGTAACCACTCAAGAAGAACAACTCTGAATTCAAAACCGTAAAGAAGACAGCAATAAAATTACTTCACTTATCTTCCCAAAGAAATCATGGAAATTCGCAGATATTAAAGAGAGGGAAGTTGTGGAGGGCCGTGACATTTAAAAATGTATAGGAATTAATGAATAGCATTCGTAACTTTACCTTTTCTCGGGGACCTTCGACCAAAGTCAAGAAAATCAAATAGGCAATGATGAGAGACACACACAGATTCATAAGAAGAACGCTTTGTGATTTGGTAACATCTTGGGATGTGACATACCTGCAAAATGATATATATATATATAATTAACAATATATATAATTAACAATGTGGTCTTTTCGCTTTTTTAAGTCTGTAACAGAAAACTTGACTGTTATCAAGTAAAGTTAGTAATCTGATATCGGGTTAATCATAACTGTTAATAACTGTTAATAATAATAACTAGCTGGCTTAGTATGGCTCAACGGCAGACATATTTTAATTTTTAAGCTTACATCATTCAGCTGCAAGGTCTTAATAATGGATAACCCTGTGAGAATTGAATGCGCGAATATTGACTTGTAGAGCCGGATTATCCTTTAGGCTAGTATAGGCTTCAGCCTAAAGGCCAGGACTAGATTATCCTTTTAGGCTAGTATAGGCTTCAGCCTCTGGCTGGATTATCCCTTAGAATAGTATAGACTGCAGCCTAGAGATTCTCAAGCTTTTATAAAGAAATAATTTTAATTTTCTAGATGTTATAACTTCTAAGTAGTTTCATAAACTGAAATGATATCAAAATTAAAAAAAAAACATATTTATTTTGATTGCTTTATTGTATATAGAAGTCGTGCGCTGCCCAGACTACATGCACCTCCACCTCAATCTCGGCAGTATCGGCAAGATCCAAAGGAATACAGGGCATTACATTTAGGGGCCGGCTGGGCTGCAGGAGTTGCCGAAAAGTTATCTGTGTTGAGAGCCAACCACATTTGGGGTTCCACTCCGGTTTTTCTGTCTGGATTTACTTCCATAGCCTTTCCCCTGTTTGAATATGACTGCAAGGCAGCAGAGGTTTAAAATTAGTGTTTTCATTCTCTTAAATGGATTGCCTTCCTGAGCAGTCGAACTCCATCTACCCTAAACAGCTGGTTATGAGCCTAAATAAAACCGTAATTATAATAGTTTCGTAAAATGAAATGATATCGATATGACAAACTCATATTTGCAGGAATCAAGGCAAAGAAAAGAAAGTGGATTCGATGCGACCCTCTCTACTAGTTCCCGATACAATGTCCTCCTAGGCTGTGAAAGGTGACTGTACCGAGGAGTAGAACGTAAGGCATTTCAACATTCGGTGAAGAAGTGATGGTAAGGTTAGAGAAGGCGTCCCCAAAACTGCGCTGCCCAACGCGAATATTCTGTTAACGCGCGGCGTAGGAAAACCAACCTCGAGGCGTGTCTGAGACATCAAGCGTAGCATTTCCAGTCCCCGTGACAAAGACGCTGAACATCGTGGCCTACCCACTCCCTGCACCAGAGGGAGAAGAGTAAGCGCTCCATCGCCTTCCAACGGCACTTGCAGAGAGGGAGTATCGATTTTCGGTAAAAGATGAGAAGAAAGATGTACACCAAGCACACCCGTGACCACCCCGTGACTGGGGTGTGCCGTGACCTCTCTCGGAGGTCACGGCACACCCCAGTCCTACCTTTGAAAGACAACCGCTTTCAGAGCCAAGTCCGGAACGACGCTCCTACAATTGCCAGTACCTCTGACTAAGTTTTCTTCAGCTGAAGATCCGGTTCGAACCAAACACCAAGTTCATAATCTTGACCCCGTGATCTCGTGCCTTTTGCACCACTTCAATGTCACGACAGCACGACTCGAAAATGGATACGTCATCGGCGTACGCGGAAACCCTGGCACGAACTTCACCAATTAAACCGATTCCGCGTAAGACTGGACAGCGCCACTTTTCCCTCAGCCGCCGCACGATGGGCTCCAACGCCAAAACGTAAAGTAGGGGTGACAGCGGACAACCCTGACAAACCGACCGTGACAGTGCAAAAATGTTCGATCGCTTCCTGTTCACCTGTATCACCGCACGGGTTTGAATCCGGCGGCTTACAGGACAGCTTCCAAGGATTGATCTTGGATCTGTCTAGCTAAGCCTATCTCTAGAGGATACACCCATCGGCTTCTTAGATTATATTCAAATGCCTTCATCTTTTTAGCCTTATATAGAGCGAGTTGCTGGCTAAATTGGGTGGTGAAAGACCTAATCCTATCCTTAAACCTCTCCCACCACTTATTGCCAATAACCACACCCACTAACTCCCGCTAATCTAGTTTATTTACATAATTTTCAATGTTTACTTCAGGCTATGTAAATGTCGCTAAAATATATATCAGTGGTTGCCGACCCTTAATTTAGGCTATTGTTACATATGCCATCAAATACAGTAGACACGGTTATTTAACTCCAGTAAAAAATGGTTAATGTTTGTTAACTATAGAGACATCAAAAGATAATAAGAAATATAACTTACTTCCAAGAAATTGCATAAATGATAATTGTCAGGATGAGACAAACAATTGAAATACTGCAACCGACTTTTGTGATGATTCCGAGGACTTTACTGTTGCTATGATACTGAAAAATAAACATTAAACGTATATAAATCTAGTACCCCCAAAGATTCTCTAAAACATAAAGCATACACGATGAAAATTGCCACAAACTTAATAAAAACAAGGTTTTATCGTCAAAATCTTTATATTATTATTAAGAGGGAAGATCAAAGGAATTTTTATTATTAAATTATATTTTTGAATCCTTTTTAGTAGATATCTCCATAATTTGCCCCGCCCCCCATAAAAGGAAAAGAAAGAAAAAAAGAAAAAGAGCATACCACGATGAAAAAATGCTCCGAACTTTGATAAAAACAATTTTTTATCCTAAAAATCTTTATGTTATTAAGAGGAAAGACCAAAGGATTATTTTTATTATTTAATTATATTTTTAATTCTTTTTAGAACGTCCGAAATTTTGCTCAAAAATATTCTTTGCGCCATCGGAGGACCAATGATTAGTATAATAAATTTTAACGTCATTTTTGCATTTTTAAATTGATTTGGAAATTCTGGCAAAATTCAGATTATCAGATTTTAATGAAACTTTCAGGACTTATTCACAAATGAATGAAATTATTATACACATTTCTTTTTAGGAAATCTTGGTAAAAATATTTTTTACAACTGTTAGCCGCCCTCCCCACACTTATTTAATCTTATGGAATTTCGAGAAATTAATTTTTTTCCCTTAATATATTAGTTAAAAGTAGAATTCTTTAGAGAATTCGAATCAAGATTTTTTGTTAAACAGAAACACCTCTCATCAAAAATTTACCCTGAATTGTAAAATAAAAAATGAAATAAAACAAGACAGAAAAGCTTTTAATTGCTTTAATTAATAATATATATAATGAGCACTCAATAGTCAGAATTGCCTGGAAAAAAAAGTTTTTTTCGATAAATAATGAAATTTGACAAGAATTGTTTTCATTTAAAAAAAAAATTAATTACAATAATTTATAAAGATTTAAATCTTTGAAAATTCTGTATTAATTTGTAGGGGTTAGATAATATTGCTGCTAAATAAAAATTATACTTACTAATCATAAATGAAAATCTTTACTACAATTCAGCGACTCCTAGTATTTTAAAAAGAAATTTGATTTTTTTTGTGTGCATAAACGTTTAGATTTTTGTAAATACGGACGTCCATACACATCATTATCAGAAAATAAGAGCGGTAACTATAGTAAATTGGTAATTTTCTAACATTTTCTTAACAAGCGTCTTCGCAAATACCTAAAATTCAATAAAATATTAGATTGTTTGAAATATTTTACATTTTGAAGATTACTGGTGTAGGTAAATGTTATCTAAAAAAGCGTTAACGTTGTATTCGTCATGTAATATTACTACATGTAGTTCCCCCTTACATAAATCTCGCAAAAGTCAGGTTATCGATGGAGGTGTCAACACCTCATAAAAACACCCACCTCTGTGTTAAAAATGCTTTTCTGCGATATTTTAAACCAAAAGTAAGTAATATTTGTTTTAATTCAGATTAAGCTTTAAATCAGTTAATCTTCCTCAAATAAAGTTTCAGAAAAGTATATTTATTTTTTAATGGTTTGTTAATAAAGAGAATTAAGTTGTGTTGACAGAATTGTCAATAAGGCCGATTTTAGCGATTAAAAAACAACATTCCAATCAATTTAAATTCGGTTTGAAATACAGAAAAGTTTTTTGCATATTGGAAATATTAAATTTAATCTATTAGCTTGGGATTGAAAAAAGCTTCAAGAAATATTTCTAATTTTTAAAATGCTTTTTAAAGTTTTTAGGTATCACGTTTTTGGAGGTACCTATATAAACATAATACGAACTAATTCTTTATAAAAAAAGATTATTTCCATAGAATTTCAGGGATTATGTAAAAGTTAGATCGAAATAAGGCCACAAAACAACGCCCTGAATCAAGTAATTCTTCTGAATTGGTGATCATCTGTCGACACCTAAAAACTTCAGATCATTTAGAGTCACAACACTGTGCTGACCGTGAAAACATCTCATCAGCAAAATGAATGCTTCATCGTTTTTTAAAGTAATGAAGCAATAACAGAAGTACTTCTCATACAACAACGCGTATTGGATAATCACCATTGTTACCGTTTTGAACGGCAAATGATGTATTTCTGCAACAACTTGGATGGAAACCTGCTCTAGCGACTGCCAAGCTGTTTCTTTTATTTCTTCTGTCAGAGTTATCTTCTCTTAGTTGAACTGCTTTACAGGTTAAATGAATGTAACTCGTTTGTTAGTTACCCCTAGAGCTGATGACAGAAGCGAACTCATCCTTTTCCTTAAAAAAAAAACATCTTTTTGCAATTTAATTGAATAATGATAAATATTTTTCATCAAATCATTTTCGTCTGACAATCATCTTTTCATAATTTTTTAATTTTTTAAGCTGCCATATCCTTGGGACATAGGCGTTCATGACTCTCCACAGATTTCTTTCTTTTTTCATCTGTGAATTGTCATGCATTCTTGGGAAAGATAGTGGAGTTGTTTCCTGTTGCCTTCTCCATGGTTTCAAATTCAGTTTTACTTTTTGTAAACTGCTTGTCATCTAAGCTCAGTATATCCAGCTATTTACCCATAGACGAAGTAAGAAAACTGGCTCACGTCTTTTCCGAACAGCATTTATGCGAAAGTGAACGCAACAGACGAACCCAGAATTTGAACTCGACCCGACGACGAACCGGTATCCATTTTTAATTACAACTTTTTTAAAATCGAAGATTGAGGTCTTGCCGACAAATATAAACAAATATTGAACTTAAGAATAATAAAATTTTACATTAGAATCGTTAAAATATGTTTTAGCTTAAAAAAAGAAAAATTATAAACCATTTACTTTCCGGAAAAAAATATAAAACTTTTTTTTTATCAAATTTAAAATTTAATGACATTTTTTTAAAGATAAGAAGCCAAAATTTCGTTTACACAACTATATTTTCTCATTGTAATGCAGAAATAAATAATTCTTTTCTATAGAAACAAAAATGAAACTCAAGCAGTTTGTGGAGCTTTCAAAAAATAAAATAAAAAGTAAAATAAACTGTACCGTTACAACACTTATTTACCTGTTTTTTTTTTTACCCAGTTATAGTTTATGTGCATGTGAAACTATATGAAATGCGTCATAGGAAAGATTCGTTACAGGCGCCAAATGTAAATCAGCTTTTTTTAGACCATTTCTTTCACCATTCTTGGCTGAGCTACGTCACTGGTGCAAGTTACGCACATGTCAACTACCAATTAAGACCTTAATGCAATTCTCTTTTCAATATATATCTGGTTTGGTTCTTGAACAGACTATTGTCGCATTTAAATTCTGTAAATATGTAGATGAAGTGTTTTTGTTTAAATACACACACACACGCGCGAGTGCGCGCGTGCGTGCGCGCACACATCAACATCCTCTTCATCATCATCATTAATTAATCGACGTTTTCGTCTGTGGCAGATTGCGAACTAACATTATTATTTCCTACATTGATCAAATTTGTTTAGTGTCTACCATTCATTAACTGGTTATCCCTTCACACCTGTTTTGTTTTTTCTCGTACGCTTTTCAGGCATCATATCCTTTTTCAGGCACAATACCCCTTAGCACACAATTTAACGAACCATGCAGTAGATTTTAATACATGCAAATAGTTTCAAGGTTTTATTACGGATGACATTGAAGAGTGAAGGCAAATTACATTTCTAAAGATGATCATTTTCCCCTTATCTATCAGTTTGTGATCTGTGATGATGTGCATTGAATATTTCTAGTTCCACGTGCCATGTCTAATGGACGTCAGTTATCAGTTATCTCCTGTTAATTCACCTCTCCATGTTCTCCACTGCCTTAACCAGGTATTGAACTCACACTGTCACTGTCACTTTATCCACTGTGCCATGTGTCCTTAAGGACATCTGTGTATGAATTTCTGGAAGTTATAAATTTAATGTCTTCAGCAATCATTTTTACCAGTGCTCATATCGCAATTTTTGCTGTTATCATTGCATTTTTTTTACCAGAGCTCATATTGCAATTTTCGTTATTATTATTGATTTTCTCTGGCATTCCTTATTACTGGTTCCCATATTGTATACATTTCTATGTTTGTGCATGTGGAACTAGAATAGTCTACTCCACCGAGCGAAATAAAGGGTTCAGTTCGACATTTCAACCACCAAGGCCGGAGCGTACAACGGCCGAAACGTTATTTCCATCAGTTATTTCAATAAAATGAAAAAGCGACAGTTGATCTTTATTTTTTAAATAATTGATTGAAATAGTCTCAAATTGGCTATGAGTTCTTTCTGCTTCGATATAGAATAGGTAAATTAAAGTTTTGTAGTGCCTTACTAAACATAGTACTTGGGGGATATAAAAACAAGTGGAACCTTAAAGTAACTCTCTCTTCCGTCTTTTTCTCTTTCGAATTATGTGACACGAATTTTTCACGCTGAAGCTAGAGGGGCTGTGTCCACAGCCCCTCTAGCTTCACAATAAAACTAAAAACACCAACACATCATACTCAAATATATTCATTAACATTTTGTTGTGTATGCAATTTACTTCTAGGAAAAGAAATTCTTGTCTTAAACTTTCCTTTTGTTAATTTTGTTTAATAAATGTTATCTTGCATTGCAAATCAACTGGTTTGTTACTTTGTGCATGTACTCTTTTTCACCACCATTATTTCATGTATTGTAAAATATTCTCGTAAGAAACCTTACACATTAATTATTGAAGTATCTAACACACTATGACACTATAACAGTATGATTAACATATGAGAAGCAACGTTTGTCATCGCTCTCTCATGTGATTAAGACTTGTTGATTAGAGTCTATGAGACGGAAGTACAGGATTATATGCCCCCCCCCCCCGGGGATTAAATTTGTTTGTTCATTGCTTCTAATTGGTGGAAAGGGGTTCAACTTACTCTTGTCACGTATTAATATACAATTGCACGAAGAGAAATCTACTCACCACAGGATTCATCAGTATTGCGAAATTGGTTAGATGATCACAGCTACAAATTGTATAAGTTGAATTAGAAGACGCCACTGTACATCCCCTGCCTGACCAAGAACCACCAAAATTAGGACTGACGAAAGACAAAAAAAAAAAAAAACAATAGAAATATTCCAAATATAATAATTAAAATAGATGACATGTAAAAATAGAAGTTTCTTATTTAACAGTTAAAATATTTCATCCTTTAAAATGACAAAATGTATAGCCGAAAGCGTTCGGATAAAAAGAACATTCGGAGAGTTTTTATATAATTTATCATCTCTGAAGAAAAAATTATTTTATCACATGAGAAATTGTATAAAAAACTAAATCAAAGCACCTTGTCTGTCGTATTCAATGAAATGTACATGAAAGAAGGATTGCTACCTATTTAAAAAGAAAATCCACATTACAACCAAATACGTTTGCGGTTTCTCTCTTCTTTTTAATATATACATTTTTCTCTCGTTCGACTACTATAATCCATATATATATATATATATATATATATATATATATATATATATATATATATATATATATATATATATGTATGTATGTATATATCACACATAGTTTGCCGGTGTTAACAGAACAGTGGTGGATGTAATATATCTGAGCTCTTAAGTATGTATTAATAAATGTGCATATTATCCCTGACCGGTAGCACGACTCGGATTTTCATACGCAAGGCAATCTTCAAGTGCTGGGTAGAGACTGACCATTACATAATTTAAAATTTAATAAAAATATCTGGTTACGCAATGCTTTCGTAGTCCATATATTATATGGGGATTACAGTCTTTTTTTATTTTAAAAATATATGTTGCATTTAAAATAGAAGGGATTTTTATTTTATATTAATGTAGTCATCGCTTTTATTTTCTGAAAATGTCGTGTATAGACGTCCGTATTTAAAAAAAAAATCGGCACCTTTATACACACACAGACACACAAAATTCGTTTGAAAATATTGAAGCCCGATCAACTATAGTAAGCTTTTCTATTTATGACTGGCAAATAAGTTTTTACTTAATAACTAACCTGCAAATTACTACAGATTAGTTATAGAAATTATTATAATTCAAATAAAAAAAAAGAAAACAATTGTTGTAAAAATCATTTTTTTTTCAGGCAACAGTGTCTATAACATGCGTTATTCATAGAAGCAATTAAAAGCTTTTCTAATTAAATAATGTCTTCATTTTATTGATTTTTTATTTTACGATTCAGAGTAAATTTTCAGTAAATGGTGTTCCTGTTTTACAAAGGTATATTGACGATTTAAATTCTCCAAGGAGTTCTACTTTTAACTAATATAAATTTTAAGCTCTGCAAAATTGAATTTCCTAAAATTTCATAAAATTAAATAAGTGGGTTACGTTTGTAAAAAAAAAAAGAAAATCGGAAACCATTTATAAAATAATTTAATTGGTTTGTGAATAAGCCCTGAAAGTTTAATCAAAATCCGACAATTATTTGATTTTTGCAAGCATTTCCAAATCAATGTGTTTTTCACCGGCTCCCCCCCCAAATAAAAACAAAAAAAATACGCTAAAATTTCCTATACTAATTTCCCTCACACCCACTGATTTTTAATTAAAATTTCAAATGTTCTAAAAAGGATCAAAAGTATAATTTAAGAATGAAAAAATTCTTTGGTCTTTCTTCTTAATAATAACATAAAGATTTTAACGATAAAAATTTGTTTTTATTAAGATTGCAAAGTTTTTGTGGTATGCTAATTTTTTAACGAATCAGAAGCGGTACCTATTAAAAACCATTAAAACCACAAAACATAATCCTGTGAAAATAATGTATTTATCGCTCTTGGAATTACCCAGTATGTCAGCTCGTGTTTATATATTTTTCTCCTTAAACGATTATACCGAGAAAAATACTCACTTCTTACTGAAATCCCAGAAGTTACAAGAAGATCTTTCGTATTGCTGTCAATAAAAGAAAAAAAAGAAGAAAAAACGAAACATTTTCAGTTATTAATGAGTTCTTTTACATTTTATTACTCTAACGTTATATTTTAGCGTGTACACATGTTTGAGCAGCCATCCCTATTTTTAAAATAATAAGATTAATGACTAGCGGTCTAGAGACTGAAAGTCTTAATAAAGTAAATATTATTTCTCACATAATGTAAAATACAACGTCTTAATAAAATAATGTAAATATTATTTCTCACATAATGTAAAATACAACGTCTTAATAAAATAAATATTATTTCTGCACATAATGTAAAATACAACGTTTTGTGACGTATTTTTATTATATTGTGTATTGGAGGCTTGTTTAGTTTAGTTCTTACAGCAGAGAATCTAATCAAAACTAAAATGGCAGTTGTTTATATCCCGTAAATAGTAGTTTCCTATTTTCCCCCTAAACGGACCAGCACAGCCATGCAACAATGCTATAAAAATGCTCTGCAGTGAAAGTGTTGATAAATTAATGTTTCTATGATGCCGTCAGTTTAGAAATGTTTGACGAACAAGTTTTTCGAATCAAGTGTCCCCAACAAGAAAACAAAGAATACGGTGCGAGTGAGACATGATCACAAGTTTCCACAGAGAAACAGTTTTTTTCAACATAACCAACAAAACGTTAGAGATAAACAATATATCCAAAGGGATACGAGTTGAATGTTCTTACAACCATGATACTGTGGTTTTAATTTCTTACTCGCTACTCTAATGTTGAAGCTAAAATTGTATCTCACTTGTTGCGAGATATTAGTATGTTTGGATAGAAATAATCACCACCATGTTGTAGGAATCAACACTTTGGATATGAGTGTGTGTACCTTGTATAATACATATTTATGTGCTCCTGGAACATTTATCCCGCAAACAACATTGGCGGACTCAATGGGAGCCCGGGTAAAAAATAAATAACACAAAAGAATGAATATAAAACAAACAACAATGCATGTTATTAACAAAAGAAATCACATGTGTACACAATGTAAATGAAAGGAAAAACTAGCTATAGGAATAATGTGCTTGTTTGTTTGTTTGCGCGCGTGCGCGCTCGTGTGTGTGTGTGTGTGTGCGTGTGTGTGTGTGTGTGTGTGTGTTAGAAAAGTCCGCGGAGGACCAAGGAAGCGAACGCGCCTTGTCGGCAGCGTTCTTTATCTACGTCCGACGACATCTGGAAGCAAGAGTTAAAAAGAGGCAGAGAGGGAGAGAGAAAATATGACAACATTTAAAATTATTCTTTTGGAAAAACAGTGAATCTGTTTAAGATGCCATAGCGTAAAATCGATCTTACCTGAGATAAATGTGAAAAAGTTAGGGATATGTTTTCAGAGAGATTTTCCAAAGTTTTTCCCAGGGAAATAGCCAATATATAGGAATTTATAATGCTGCCCGTTTCGCTGTAAAAGAAAAAGAAAAATATTAAGGAGTTAGAAAATCAGAAAAATAAATTGGAGGAATTGTGTTCAGAAAATGCGTAGCCATTTTGAACATGTCGAGAACCAGTGATGTAAATTTACAACCAATCAGAGAGGGACATTATTTTGCTTTTGTTAAGAGTCGGCAATGAAAAGACATAGAGTATGCTTGTCTCAGACTAAATTCACACGTTTAGCGGATTTGTTTTCAGTTTTCGGACATTTGCTGTGGTCTTATGCTATACAAAGCTAAGTTTTGTAACGCATTAAACATAATGTGCTAAACAAAATGTTCATACACACACACACAAAGGCACACGCACGTACACACATGCACTAACGAAAGATTATATGGAGGCACACACGTACATGCATACATATTCACGCGGCACATGCACCAACGCAAACACGTGCACAAATACGCACGCACACAAATTCCTGCACATGCATACAAACATATATACACACACACACGCATGTACAAATACATGCACACAAGCACATTCACAAACATAGGCGCTCGTATATTGACACACGAACACGCACGTAGGCATAAACGCCTGCACACGCACATAAAGTCTATTGATTTAAAAGAAATACTTTAAATACTAAATATTTCAAATAAATGTTATTATAATTCTACTTGTTCTGCCGTTAGTTGGCATGCGCGCTACGCCCGGCTATTAACCGAGATCATTTAATTTTCATTGCGAAGAAAGTCGCAAGAAAAAGATATAATGTTTAATTAAGAGAGAGAAAGAACGAGAGAGACACTAGAGAGAGGTTGCATTTAACGTCTGTTTCAGTCAAATAAAAAACCTTCTTTAAATTATGTCTAACGATGTAATGGAGGAATTTCCACGTGTAATGAGCATATTTATTCATCAAATAGTATGATAAGAAAGAAAGAAAGAAAGAAAGAAAGGGAAGATAGAGAAGATGATGATGTTCTAATGCGTTTAACGTCTGCTTCAGTGATACAAAAAAACCTTGTGAGTTTCAAATCTTTTCATTTGTATCCTTTTACTTCTTTAAATAATGACCCGCATGTGATCATCATTGTCATATTTTGTGAAAGTTGTCAAGTTCAAATATTTAGCGATTCAAGAAGTAGTATGTCCACGGATATTTTATAGTTGTGGTATTCGCCACGAAATTATCCAATTTAACTTAAGAATTAGGATCCCTCAGGAAATTAAAATCGGAAAATCGTGAATTTTTCAAGTGGCACTTCTATTCATCCATATTTTATAAACTACTCTGATTAGAAATTATTCAATCTTTTCAATTTCTTCAATATTTTCAGAAAGTCGTTTTCCCGGCAGTAACTATAAAAGGGTTGAGTATTTTCTGGGCAGACTCCGCGTGTATACTTATGTCGACACGTGTCGAAATGAAATCTAATGTGAATTTCTCCCTTGATTTTCTTTTTTGCAATAATGGTTAATTGTAATTAAATATTAGTGTTAACTAACAAAAAAGAAAGCCATAGTTGGTTTTGATCAAAAAATTGTTCATACTTGGATTTTGGCAATAGGTCCTTCATGTTTCTGAATATAACTGCATTCATCGACACGCTTTCGTTAACTGGAAAAGAAAGGAATTTCGTGCATGAAACTTATTTAAAAAAAAATCAATTCACCATAATGCCAATTTAGAAGAAAGAGGCTATTGAGAGTGAAAGAGAATGAGTAGACTTTAGAAGGGACCAAAAACGCAGTCATTAACAGGAAACAAAGGATAAATATCTACTCTCATTCAAAAGACCGGGGAGAAGTGTGAACCAGACGATAGGCGAACCTATCTACTACTACTGAGAATAAAAATGAAGGGCATATTTTCAATTCCGGGATTATCCTGATTCCAAAAAGTTATAATATGTCTATGTAGAGCAAGTGTGATTCGAGTGGTTTCAGGCACACGGACGGACAGACAGAATTTGCTGTTTATTTATTGAGATAGTGCTCAACCTAATTTACTGACCTCTGACAATGTATATGTCATAAGAACATGATAAAATTAATTTAAAAAACAATATGATTCGCGTGTAGTTTGTTACTTAATCGCTATTACGTAATTTATAATTAAAATTACTTTAATTAAAATGGAAAATATTAGGTTTATTCTTTGAGACAAGTGAATTTAAAACCATTTTTTCATCGTATACAAGGTAGAAAAGCCACTAAGACACAAAGGGTTACTGAGTGTGAAAGAATAAGAAAAAGCATTATTAATAAGAGTAAACAATAGAAGAGGAGGTTAGTAGATAACGATTGAGATTGCATTAAAGTTTTGAAGATCAAAGTTGGCTGGAAATCATCATGTCGGAAGAGAGTTCGACAAGCGAGAAGGACGAGAAAAGAAACTTTTTGCATAGTACTGTGAATTTATAAGATCTTTCCGCTAATCTAGTATGACATTTAAATTCAATTCCATGTACCATAGCGAAGAGTTTATCCGAACAATTACCATGAAAGTATTTATAGAAAAAGCACAGGGCAAGCTATATTACGGCGGCGAGAATGTGATTGAAGCCGAGACGCCAGGTTAGGACCGATAATATTCTTCGTTGAATTTTATTAAGTATCTCTAGATATACAGCAGGAGCACCGGACCATATGTGACAGCAATATGCAAAGCATGGACGAATAGTAGACTTATAAATATGTAAGATAAATTCAAGAGGGAAAAACTGTCTAGCAAGACACAGTGAACAAACTTTCTTAGCAGCAGACCTAGCAATGGCTTCCATATAATGTTTCCACTTCATGCCAACTGAGAATGTTAACCCGAGAAGTTACTCTCATGGAGGTTAGTAGAAGCCATGTTGGTGAAAGGTCGAAATTAGTATATACTAATTTGTGGAAGAAATTAAAATATTATCTTTTTCTTCTTTTATGCGCCATTTGATTTACATCTATATCACATTGAAACGACGTTTCTCATTAGATCACCGAAGTTAAGCAACTTTGAGCCTGATCAGTACCTAGATGGGTGACTGCTTGGGAATAAGAGTTGTAGTAAGTTTCGATGTGCGGGTGGTGTGATGAATGAGGCTCTGAATGAGAAATCGATCCCAGTCGAGTTCGTTACATTCACTAACGCGCAAATAAACTTGGGAAAGATATTATTCCATCTCTTTCCCCCGGCTATGGATTAAATAACAAGACAGACCGAATACTGTAGTCTTGGCTGGCAACCAGTCTACGGCAGAAAGGAACGGCAGCTTACGGCGAGAATTCTTCTGCCTAGTCAATTGTGAATCGAAAGTAGGTGTCATCGCTCAAGAGTGTAACACGCATGGCTCCTAAGGAAGAGATACGCCATGTCCTTTTAGGGTGTGGGTGAGCATGACTCTCCACCATTTTCTGTCTTTTGTTCCTTAAAGTAACTTTTGTCTTTTACCCTTGTTCTTCTTCTGCCATCTGTTCGCACAAATTCGTTAAATAGGCCACACGCTGTTTTTCTTGCTTCTCTTGCCTTCAGTCTGTCCTGTGAGTGTTATATTCTCCAGGCCTTCTTTACTCGTTATGTTTTTTGTGATGGTATCAATTTCCCTGTTTTCCTATTTTCCTTAAGATTTCTATGCTCTGTTCAGTGTATTTATAGTATTCAAGTCTTTTACTACTATATAGGAGATTAGATATTACATAGCAGTTCAGCCCTCTTTTATTTGCTTGATATTTTCCTATGCTATCAATTGCTGAATTTCTAAAAGGCATCTTTTCATATTCCTATGTGACTTCGGAATTTTATATCACACTTTGTGTCCTTTGTTACGACCCAATCCAGATAGACGTTCCCAACGTGCATTTTGTCTTCTTACAGTTATTAGTTAGTTCTTTCTTCTTGCTTTCCTTTACTATCTTGTCTAATCGTTCAGTTTTCTTTCCCAGCCTGCCATCAATACATTAACATTCGTATATTTTATGTTGTTAGGATAATGTCGGCTAATAATAAATTGTAGTAGATCTTCTAGGTTCTTGTTACGGCCATATCACGTTGAAACACCGGTTCTCGTACGATCACCGAAGTTAAGCAATTTCGAGCTTGGTGACCGCTTGGGAATGTGGGTGTTGCAAGCTTGTGTGAGCGGAGAGCCGATTTCCGATTCAGTCGGGTTCGTTATATTCAATTACGCTCAAATAGACTCGGGAAAAGTATGAATTCACGTTTTCTCCCCCCAGCTATGGGTTAATTAGTAGTAAATATTATCTAGCAGGATAACTACGAAAAAGAAAGAAAAGAAAAAGAAATGTAGAAACGGAATAATTGAAATGTTACTTTGTTTTGATTGAACAATTCTCAAACATGAAGCCTTAGATGGCTGACCTAAATGTTGGTTGATTGATTTTATTTAGCGGCATATCAACACCTCTATGGGTTATTTAATTCCGAAATCTCAATATTTGGAATATAATAATCAACTAAATGTATTTTGATCGTAATTGTATGCCTTCAACTACCGATAAAAACGTATTGTTGGTAATTTTTTTTAATATAAAAATGTATTGATAGTATTTTTACCATAAAAATGTATTTTTATACTTTCATAATATTTTGTTTTTGCTTAGCGAGATCACTATTTTCCCATATCTGGGACCCTAACGGGTGCTACCACACCGGGTCAGGGTGGAACTGGGAACAACAGTAATTAAGAGGTCTGACCTAAAGCAGTACGGCTTTTACCTTAGGGAGAAATAATTAGCAAACTATGCGGAAGTCGTCGTACAGAAAGAGCAGTCACTTATATAGACTAGCAACCATATTGTTGTGGGAGCCATAGTATTATGAAAGCAGCCAATGCATTAAAAGTCTCCGCTTTTGAAAACCTCTTTCTGCCATTATCATTTGTTTAACAATTTTCTAAACCAAGGCGTTGTATATCCAAGGCGTTAAACCTCGATAGCGATAACTATATTCTGCAGCTAGTGAATTTTGATGTGGTCTAAGTCATGCTTAGTAAATCTCTATATTTCGTGGTTTAATGAGAAAAGCTTACCATTAAATTTGTTTTTTAAAATGCTTGAAGGAACAAACACTTGAGACTGGCTTTCTTCAACCCATTTTGGTTGGGCTTTATTTGGAGTTGGAAACTGGATATTTTTGGCCACCTCAACTTTCTCGATTTCAATCACTGAAAAAGAAAAAAAAAACTTGTTTCCACAATTTGTTCGTCTTACTGAGATCATTTACCGTAAATTGCGCTGAACAAATCTTTTTCGGTCGAGTTTTCAAGCCTGAAAAATCTTTTTCGGTGAAGTTTTCAAGCCTAATAAACTCTTTTGGGGTCGAGTTTTGAAGCCTAAAAATATTTTTGGGTTACAGCTTTGGGTTACTGGTAGCCGACCATATGTTTGGGGGTCGACCTATGGAGCAAGTATAGGCCTAAATCAGAATGTTGAACTAAAAATCTTGAGATAGACTTGTACGTCACAATTTACGGTAATTTAGTCTGCTAATTAACTCTTACCTTTGAAAAAAGTAAGAGAAGAAAAATAGTTTCAAATCGGACCAATCTTTTATGCCAGTCGATATTCATCATGCTGGGAATTTTAAACGTAGCTTGCTCGCCAATTCTTTTCTTTTTAAAAAAGAACACTCTCCACTGGCTTTACATACCTTTTTTCCTCGGTGATGAAGAGAATCTTTTGGTTTGTATATGTCTGTGGTTAGCGCAATTGGTATGGGTGTAGATCAATCCTCTTATATGGAAGTGAATGCCAGCTGGATAATCTCCTCATAAAGAAACTTGAGGCAACAGGAATGTGGTTCTACAGAAGCATGCTAAGACTATCATGTGGGCGATGTCAAAGTTTTAGAGAAAATGGAAACAAAAAGCACGCTTATTCTTAGCATCAGAAAGAGACGGTTGAAATTTCTAGGACACATATTGAGGAAAGAGGGCTTGGAAAATTTGACACTTACAGGACATTTTGAAGCCGAGATAGACAGAGGAAAACAGAGCTTGTGTAAATGGTTGACAGAACAGGGATTAGGACAGATAACAAAAATATAATAACCCCTATTCTTCGTAGCATTATCCTAATCTCCATTTCTCTCCATAATTTCCTCACTTTTGTTGACTCTTTCAGTTAAGTGCCATACGCGGTACACGCTTGGGCGATCATGTCTCTCCACAACCTCCTCATCTAAATAACTGCTGACTTTCAGTTAAGTGCCATACGCGAAACATGCTTAGGCGAACATATCTCTTTCGATCCATGACTGACTAGGCAGAAAATTTTCCAGCAGTAGGTTACCATTTCTTTTTGCTGTAGACTGGTGGCTAACCAAGGCTATAGAAACTAGTCTGCCCTACTGGAGGAGGGGAGAGATGGGTTCATGTCTTTCCCAAGTGTATTTGCGCGTTATTGAATGTAACGAATTCGAGCGGTATTCCAACTCGGCTCTCCGATTCCACATTTCGAACCGTTACACCCCAACGCACACCCGTACATACTTTTATTGTTAATGATTAAATATAAGTATTCTTTTTACTGTCATTTTCCCTACAACTTCATCGTTGCTTACACGTTCAGTTCATCAGCCTTCTTCTGTAGAACCACATTTCTGTTGACGCTAATCTCGTCTTCATCTATGAAGAGACTGACCAGCATTCACTGCCATATAGTTGGACTGATATTACATATCAGTAAAGTACTCTTTTCTTTTTTTCTAACGAAATTTTCCTGTTTCTTAATACTTTGCTTAACTTTTGGAAGGCATCTTTCACTATCCCAATGCGCCTTCCGATTTCGGTGTCGCTTTTTTCCGTGTTAGAATCATATGACAACTTTATTGTTAGCATGCAGTAATTCTATTTGTCTTTTTGTTTGAATGTGTGCAACTCCATCTCTTGACAATGGAAACTATGTTTTGCTGAAGAAAGAGGACATTTCCACTTACCAAGATTTTTTGTAGAGACCGTAACAGTTTCATTGATCTTCTGCGAAGCAATATTACCAAAATCTTCCACTTTCTTCAAAATAGAAGACGCTGTTAGCTGATTCTGATTTAAAAAAAAAAAAAAAAAAATCAATGTTTTCAAAAGTTCTAAAATAACGTGCTGTATTTTTATATTTCAGATTCATTCGTATTATGGAGGTACGGTTAGCGGCTCGGATTCAGTAATCGGAGAGCCGAGTTCAAATTCCAGTAAAGTTCAGTACTGATGCGATGTCCGGTTTGGCAAGACACAACACTTAAACCGACAGAGTCAATCCTGATAGTAATATTCAATACGCATCTCGACAAATTACTGCAATAGTATTAACTTCTTTTTTTCCTTCTAGACAATTACCCTGGGATATTTATTATGTGTAACGGACCGTGCGGGGTGAAGATGTTAAGAGATATCAGAAATTTAAAATTTCCTGCTGGCCGGTCCAGCTCCATGGGAATGTCAGACTTTAACTAAGTCCAAAGAAGACAAAGAAAACAAGCAAGATCGATATACATGGGTAAACAAATATATATTAATAACAAAACAAGTTAAACAAAGACATGGACTGTTACATAGAGTTTGTATGGAGAAATTATCTGTGTGTGTTGTAAGTGTTCGTACGTACGTGTATTGTTCTTAGTGCGTTCCCAGAGTTTGGGAAACGCTGTCTGTGAGAGGTCACATTCTGGCCTAAGTGGAAAAAGAGAGATTTTTACCTCGCCTCCGCGCGAGGTAGCGGCCCAAGGCATAAGTCGAAAAAGAGAGTGAGAGAGAGAAGGGTTAGCCAGTATTTATAGCCAGGAGAGAGAGAGAGAGAGAGAGAGAGAGAGAGAGAGAGAGAGAGAGAGAGAGAGAGAGAGACCCCTGTTGAAGGATTAAAGAACTGAGGAGGAGCTAACTCTGACATACCTACTCTCAGAATAAAAGTTGTAGAAATCAAACTTTTATTATGTAAAATGTTTTGAAAATTGTTCTTGTGCACCGAAAAGAAAATGTGTCTGTGGTTGCGATGTGTGATTCGACGAAATGTGCTTGTTGTCATCAAGGTGCTGTGCATTTCTCTAGTGGGTCAGAGTCGGGGAACGTCTTGGAAGAAACGTCGGTAGTGTTCAGCGTTTGCTCTTTTTTCCAATGCTCCACGTAGAGTTGGGTTTGTAGTCCCGTCAAACTGTTTGCTGGCCTGGTCGTAGTTTTGCTTGAAAGATGAGGTTGTTTGTTTGAGATGCGTGGATAAAATTGGCGTACAATGTTTAATGGTAGCGGCGTTGTGGCGAAGTTGGTGGTTGCTGCTGCTAGGCTTGGCTGCTTCTTGGGTCAGCGACGATGGTCGGCCAAGTGAAGGTGAGAAGGGAGAGCGCGTCGCTCTACCCCGGGGCCAAGTTGAGCTGATCTAGAATTTCTACCGAGTGTCGAATGCATTTGAGAGAATTTGCTACTATTGACAATAGAATATCGTTAATATATTAATAACAAAACAAGTTAAACAAAGACATGGACTGTTACATAGAGTTTGTATGGAGAAATTATGTGTGTATGTTGTAAGTGTTCGTACGTACGTGTATTGTTCTTAGCGCGTTCCTAGAATTTGGGAAACGCTGTATCTGTGAGAGGTCACATACTGGCCTAAGTGGAAAAAGAGAGATTTTATCTCGCCTCCGCGCCAGGTAGCAGCCCAAGGCATAAGTCGAAAAAGAGGGAGAGAGAGAAGGGTCAGGCAGTATTTATAGCCAGGAGAGAGAGACCCCTGTTGAAGGATTAAAGAACTGAGGAGGAGCTAACTGCGACACATGAATGGATCAGTTGATTCATGATAGCATGGAGAGTAATTGGCTCTTACCGCAACAGTTACATTCATGTACGTATTAATAGCATTAGGGAAAGACATGAATCCATCTGAAAGCTATGAGTAAAATGGCAGTTCAAATAGGGTTCTATAGCCTTGGTTGGCAACCACTCTAAAAGACGGAAAACCATGGAGAGGGTTGGGCTCCGTTAGGCTGTCTTGCCCAGGAAACACCCCTGCTGCTATGGTCCCAGTAGATTTGGTGACCCTACAACCTTAAGGGCTACGAGATTCATGATCGTATGATGACATTAACAATTTTTTGAGAATAATAAGGATTATATCTGATACAAATCCTACTATTTAATGTGGAAGGTACGAATCCATCTCTTCTCCTCCAGCTATGGGTAAAATAGTACGAAGGACTGGACACTATACTTAGATGGACACCAGTCTCTGAGAAGTAAAAGAAGGAAATCCACCTCTGAGAGGACGGACGGGGTAAAAGTAATCGGCAAGCTATTGCTCGATTTTGTCTTGAATGTCATCATGAACCACCAATGTGAGATGGAGGGGAGTAGTGACCACATCGGCGCAAAATACGCTAACTGGATGAATTAATTATTGTATTTGTTGTTTCTTAAGTTTTATTATTCTTAAATCGTTTTTACCTGCACGCTGTCTTTTTCAAGTGCTAAGAACCGTTGCTATAATTCTGTGAATTATTCGAACAACCGTTCTTATTTGTGTTGTACCGAGCACAGTGTTTTAGCTGATGTGTTTCCTGTTTTTCTATAAGTGTATTTTACATCATTGAATTCTTACTTTTGTTTTAAAAAAGTAGAATAGATCATAGTTTATACGTGACAAGATACAAAAGCCCGATGGCAGGCATCATTAAGTAGCCTCATTTTCTTTCAGCAATCTAGGGATATCAAAATATGCGTATCCGTTTTACGTTCAAACATCATGTATAGATCGCTAAGACAAATAATTTCAACATGTCTTCTCATTGTTGAGCGATCGCAATATTTTCTTTCATTTCTGATACTTTGGCAAATAAGTACAATGCTGTATAGGACTGCGTAATTCTTCCAAACAGGGAAAGTCTGCCTCTTTCGAAAATCAAAATTTGGAAAGCCTGGATTTTATATGGAATTAAAAACTGATCACCTATTGATATTACGTATCTGTTTGAGATAGAAAGCTGAACAGGGAGAAACGGAGGTCTGGTGTTGTGTTAATTTTCCAAATTGGTGAGGTCTGCTTTCTGGTGCCATATAAGGAGCCGACCATTTTCTTCCATTATCTTTAGCGAGGGATCATATATTTGAGTTCCACTGGACTGAACCTGACTCACACTCGACGTTCCTTGCTTGATGCATAGATACTGTTCAAATCAAAGACGCAACGTTGGTCCAGTAGGCAGGGAAGGGCTGTCGATGATGTCACATGCAGAATCCTTCTTCTACCACCATCTAAGGTCTTTTCAGATGTCCTTCTTGTTGAGCAGACGGGGCTATATTCCTTATCGTGTTGTTCAAACACACACCAAAGCTAATTCACCATATAGGAAACCGATCGAATTCGTAAAAAATACGTTCTACAACGATGGAGACGAAGGAAAAACAGGATTGTCAGAATTTCGAAAACGGTTACTACTTGGGCTTACTTTGCTTTTCACTCATGCCATAGGGCGCGCAATTAGGCTTTAACTTGGAACCCATGACTAATTTCTTGTTCGACAGGCGTCCTATTTTGTAAGCTTAGGATAATTGGGAAACTAGTGTAATATATTCATCAACTTGGCTTGACCTCAGAAATTTGTATATGTTGAGGGATGAGAGTCGAGTATGTAATCAGGTCACATGATTTAAGTATACGTATGATTACATTGTTTTAATTATAAAAACGTATGCCCGAAAATCTTTTGGTTTTAATTCGCTTTATTGGCAAACTTGAATCAACATCTATTTTATTATACCGGCTGTAGGAATAACATTAAAATATCAACTCTTCAGTCGACTTTGGTGGAAGGAAGGAAGGAATGAGCAAGAAGCACAAAATCAGGAATATGAATTGTTTGGCATTCTCACGATTTTCTTTTACGGAAAGCATAATCAGTAAAGCATTTTAAAGCTGAGACAAACTGTGTGAACTGTACGTACTTTTTCTTCTAACTTTGTCCACGCGGTTTTTGTGTCCTCTTTTACCAGATTGTTGACTACGTTAACGAAATTCTGAAAAAGAAAATAGAGTATAAATTTTTTTGCTAATTTTATGACCAATAGCTGATGCAAAATTTTGAAACGTCAATTTTTGCAAACTGTTAAGGAAATGTTAGAAGTGTTTCTAAAATGTGTTTGTGCGTGCAGCGATGTCTTTTATTACTTTAGAGATCTTTAATTTTCATAGCCACACATCCACATTTCTCCACTTCCCACATTTCCGCAGTTACTCCCCAAATTTTAAATTTTACTTTGGTTCCTCTGAAAATCTTTGGAAATTTCGTTTCTACCATCATCGAATGACTTTAGGCAATGTAAGATACATAAACAGTACTACTCCCTCCATACATTTCTGACAATTAAAGAATGATGGTAATACACCAATTATTACGTGGGATATTGTAGCAAAAACCTAATCTTATGATGGCTTACATGTAAGCATGAAAATAAATATCTGTTACAATATGTTGATCCAGATTAATTTTTAATATAAATTATGACCTTTCTCGTTTTTGAAATTTAACCACCCAATAATCTTCAGTATCTGTCTATATTTCTGAGGTGAGGTATTATGTACATTATTTACATTATTCGGATTATTGTCCTCATCTTTGTCGTCATATTTATTACAACGTTTAGGCCTTTCAGTATCTGTCTATATTTCTGAGGTGAGGTATTATGTACATTATTTACATTATTCGGATTATTGTCCTCATCTTTATCGTCATATTTATTACAACGTTTCGGTCGTTGTACGCTCCGGCCTTCTTCAGGTGGTTGGAATGTCGAACCGAACCCTTTATTTAGCTCACTGGGGTAGACTGTTCTAGTTCCACATGCCATGTTTAATGGATGTCAGTTATCAGTTACCTCTTGGTAATTTCCCCCTGAAAGTTCTCCACTGCCTTGAGGACACATGGCACAGTGGATAAAGGCGTTGGTTAGATCCAGTGACAGGACCCAAAGAGTGTGTGTTCATTACCCGGTTAAGGCAGTGGAGAACTTTCAGAGGGGAAATTAACAGGAGATAACTGATAACTGGCATCCATTAAACATAAAGGGTTCGGTTCAACATTCCAACCACCTGAAGAAGGCCGGAGCGTACAACGGTCGAAACGTTGTAATAAATATGGCGACAAAGATGAGGACAATAGTCCAAATAATGTAAATAATGCCAATAATCTTCCTTTATGCTTAAAATAAAATTAATATCCACAACTAAACAAATTAACATTTTTTCATTTTTATTTTATATATATAAAATAAAAATCCTGCTTATTTTAAATCGAAAATATATTTAAAAAATATGTAATGTAATCCCGGATAATATATGGACTGCGCCAATATTGCGTTCACCAGATATTTTTTTATCAAAAATTAAATTGCGTACTGGTCAGTGTATAATCAGCACTTAAAGATTACGTTGCGCATGAAACTCCGAGTCGTGCTATCGTTGAGGGATAAAATGTATATTTATTAATATTTACTTAATAGCTCTGTTATATTACATCGAGCACTGTTTTATTAACATCAGCACTATATGCGCGATATATATATATATATATATATATATATATATATATATATATATATATATATATATGTTGGCTGGACGATCGTATCCGAATATGCCTGTCTATTAGCCAATCCCTGTTGCAGAAGCCTTGCTCGAGCACATTTGTGTTTGTTCAACACCCACAGAGCCCACATGTGATTTATACCATTTGACTGTTTTGTTTACAGTTTCTGGGAGGGAGCGAATTATACGGCGTGGTCAACAGTCAGAAGAAAGCAAGTAGGCTCAAATCTTCGGTGAGAATGACTTGTGACTTCGTTCTAGCACAAAAACAGCTCTTAAATAGTTTCTGTCTACTCAATTTCACTCACAATTTGAGGCATGTTTTTCAGGCACTTTCTGGATCGCTTCTGCCACAAGAAGTCACTTTCCAGACAAATCAGCTATGGGGAGATTCGAACCAGGATCTCAGGGTCGGAAAGCGAACGTTCCTATATATCAGATAGCTGAAGTTTTAGAGAAAATGAAAACAGAAAGGAAACATATTTAACGCCAGGAAGAGACAGTTGTAATTTCTATAGCACATAATGAAGAAAGAAGGCTTGGAAAATCTGATACCCACAGGACAAACTGAAAGCAAGTGGGACGGAGGGAAACAACGCATAACATATTTAGCTTAAATAAATGGATGAAGGAACAGCGTTTCGGAGAAATAACAAAAAGATAAAATTTATTATGAGCTACGAAGGAAGTTATGGAGAGCAATGTTCGCCTACGTCCTGACGGGAAGCAGCACATAGAGAAGAATGGTGCTTTTTTATCTTCTTTCACACTCAATAACACCTTGCGTGTTACTAGCTTTGTATGGGTTGAAATGATTAAAAAAGATGAAAATATTAGTCTGTAAATAATTAAAATAGTATCGCCAGTTTTGTTGTTTTGATCCAAACATTTCTATTTCTAATCTCTCTGGCTTTTTTCCCCTGGTCAAGTGATAAATATTTGCAGTGTCAAGCGAATCTTGTTCGCTTGAAGAATTAATAATTGAAAATGGATGAAGGAAATGACGATTATGAGATGCAAATGTTGATAAAGTTGATATAAAAATTGTGGAGCGAATAGCCATGGTCAAATGCGAAATAACTAACAAAACTGTCCAACAAACAGAATTGACGAAGTCTGCAATAACTAGAAAAAAGAAAAAAAGAACAGGGCAAAAGATAATCTAAAGCAAGCAAACGATATATGCAAGGCAAATTAAAAGTAATAAGGCAAAGCAACAATAATATGGCAAAAAGTTCACAAACTAAGAATTGCGGTTGACAACATAAAAGCAAGTTGGGACAAGCGAACGTATCATTCTGACTTCAAGACAAGATAGACTGGGACTGAGTCAGATGAAACCAAGAATCGGCCTATTTTATTGGCTAGGAAAAATCCCAGCATGCATTTGTGTGCTTCTGACTATAGATTTGCGAGGGGCAAGTGTTTTGTAGTCATTCCCACTGAAGATTAGAATCAACAAAATAATAAGATTCAATAATATGGACAGATGAAATAATGACGATACTTCGTCTCAGAGGTTCAAACCACACTCGAGAGACAAAACCCAAGCAGTTCAATATATAACTATTATACAATGATTCGCTCAGACGAGTTTCTTCGTTTTTCTATGTGTCTATCTCTTTATTTCGGTTTCTTTACTCCTCGGCCTTCCTCAGCCGAATGAAACTGGTAAAAAAAAAGAAATCAGTTTATAATGGTCTAAACCACTCATCTCATAAATTCGGACAAAACTTTTAGAAGGTTATCAAAATGACAAATACGAGGATACTCGCCCAGTTAATTCATTGAATGATGAAAATAGTTTATTTCAAAGCTAGAGACTAGAATCCACGCTGGTCGAAATGTTATCAAAACAACAACGATAGGGATACTAGTTAGAATACTTACGTAACTCAGCTTTAACCCCATTGGTGCTAATATTAAGTATAATATGCTTGAACTCAAGGCGCTCGTTCTCGCAGGCAGCACTTCAAAGCTAGGGTTAATCACTGCCCCCCTTAAAGATGTTCCGAAAAGGGGGAAAATACTTGGAGACTTAAGCAGTTTTTTCCCCCTAGTCCCGTGTACGGGTGGGATTTAAATTTGGCTTTATGCCACATTCTGTTCTAATTAGCCTACGTATAGATATCTACCAGTGAGAATATTTGATGGAATAACGATTATAGCAGGGGTGGTCAAACCGCGGTTCGTGAACCACATGCGACTCGCGAGCCATTATATGCGGCTCGTGGAAATAGGTTGGCTGAACTCTTTTTTTTTTTAGCTACAGTTAATATAAAAGGTAAGTAAGAAAAAAATCAAGCTTTACAATTATTTACTGGGTAGGAATTGAGATCACATTGGATTAAAATGTAAATTTAATATTAATGTGTATGTAATAAAAACGTATGTGTAAATTTTGTTCGTGTCATGTGGTTCTCAAGAATCTGAACTTTATCGTATGTGACTCTTACATTAAGCAAGTTTGGCCACCCTCAGAACTTTAGAATAACTCCAGCAATACTTATGAAACTGAAAATATAGACCGTACAGTGTTATCAAGACAATGACGATGAGGATAGGAGTTAGACAAACACATATCCCAGAATTCTCTTTTGTCTTGTGGAATGAAGCAATCAAGCAAACATGAGATTAACAATGTAAGTTCAAAGTAGCGTACCGTTATTTCTTTTTTGCTCACTTCTTTTGACTTGTTTGTGATGATAGAAGCAATATCCAGGGCATTGATCGTTTCGCTTATGTCTTCAGCTTCTATGGGTCCTTTCGTCGCGTTGGCAAGGTTTTCCACGGCCTCATTAAAGTTTCCGCCGATTCCAATTTCAATTCTACCAAGCTTAAAAAAAGATGAAAATATAGCGTATTTAACTCGGGATCTTGTAGCAAAAATCAAAGTCGTGAGGCAGAGTGATTAATCATTCTGGGTATGACGATAAACTACACCCGGCAGCAAGGCTTCTGATCGGCAGATTCAAGCTTTTGAGGAGCGTAGAACCATCTCTTAATTGCTGTGGTTCTCAGGGCCACGTTGACATGGAGTGGTAGCATCTGTTGGGTCCCAGATACAGGTAAATAATGAAATCCCCCAAAGAAAAAATACATTTTATAGTAAAAATACCAGCAATACATTTTTATATAAAAAAAGACAATTTTATAGGAAATTAACCGGTAATACACTTTTATCTGTAATTGAAGGAATATAATTGCGTTAAGAGTTTCTTTTGTTGAATCCATAAAATTGTGTTCAAAATATTTAGATTTTGGTATTAAATAACCCCTAGAGGTGTTGATATGCCGTTAAAGAAAATCAAGCAAATCAATCGTTGTTATTAAGGTAATAGTTTCAATGAAAGTACTGTATTAAGTCGATATTTTAAGATTAGGTTTCGAGTAAATTAAATTCCTGCTAGATGCTATCATTCAAATTGGATAAAACAGGCTTAACATTGTTAGTTCTGTGGGATTGTTGGCTTTGAAGTTTACTTTTTTTATCGTTTCGCCTCAAGCAAAGTGACAATGCCACTAGGACGCAGGGTTAGGGTTACAACGAGTGAATGCGAATGAGAAGAATTTAGTGACGAGAAATTTGGAAAAGGGGAATAAGGAAACAGGAACAGAAAATGGCGATTGACGTTGTATTAAAAGTTTTGAAGATTGTAGGTGCCAGGGAAGAATGGAATAAAAAAGGACGATCACAGGCGATAAGTTCAAGAAAAGAAACTATCAGAATAGAACTGACGGTTGCATCTTGTTAGTTCAACGAGACCTAATTGCCACTCTAGTATCGTGCTTTCTTTATGCAGACGAGACACTAAGGAGAACTGCTCATCAGAACAACTTCCATGAAAATATTTGTAGAAAAAAACAGGGAATTCATGTGACATCGGTGGGAAAGTGACTGAAGACAAGATGTCAGCCCAGGATCGATTACATTGGAGACGTCTCTTTGAATTTTGTCAAGAGTAGGGGCACCAGACCAGATATGGCAGCACTATTCAATGCAAGGGACGAATGGTAGATTTATAAATGTACAAGGGGGGTTCTGTGGAGAAGAGTTGTCTGGCATGACACAGCGAACCAACTTTTCGTACAGTAGCCATAGCAACAGATTCAATATAATCACTCCATTTCATGTCAGTGGTAAACGTGAGTTCAAGAAGGTGCAAAATTTATATATACTACTTATGCAACGGCCAATCAGCCCTTCCTTTATAAAGGGACAAACATTTCGTAGACACGGGGTAATGTTCTTAAATATCCCCATCGAATCGAAACTTTCATGTGGATATCATGTATTATTGTATAGAACCGCTCTCTAAGATCAATGGTTAAATATAGCGTTGAGCAAGTGAAACCCGCAGATCTTTGCAAATACTGCCCCTATTTGAACATTGTGCACTGATGTTACAGAATCACAAAAGAATTTACCAAATAACAGAAACCACATCACTGGAGGAATACCAATAGCAGCGACAACTAAAATGGATAGCACATATCCAGAGATGGATATGCAATGTGGTTGGTCCTGATCTGGCATATCGTTTACAGTCGCTCTCTCACAGACGTACCGTGCCGCACCTCTGTCTTTTCTACAAATACTTTCACGGTAACTGCTCCGACGAGCTATTTTCGCTCGTTCCCAAACTGCATGAATTTAAACGTGCCACTAGTTCGGCATTTCAGTTCTTCCCTTTCACTGTCAAAACGGTTAAATGTAGCCACCTCTTCTACTCCAATAGCTTCATCTCGCACTTCCCATCTGTGGAACTCCCTTCCTCATACTTGCTTCCCTGATAGCTATAATCTCCAACTATTCAAATGCAATGTCACTCGACATCTCCAGATGCCTTGATCTATTCCCCGTCCTTCTCTTCATCCTTTCCTCTTTCACGCCTCTTTACTCTTGCTCCCACTCTCAGTAACCCCTTGCGTGCTAGTGGCACTCCCGCCTTGCTTGGGGTGAAAAGTTTAAAAAAAAATAACTTGAATAGAAAGTAATGACATAGTCAAGATGTTGATCCTCCACACTACTTCAAACAAAAGGTTAGGAAGGAAACTTCCATCAATACTGGAAAGAGCAATAACAGTTACTGGACTTGAGAAACCTATTTTCCTTATGAATGTGTTAAGAAGAGAAATATTTAAAAAATTTCAACCAACATCATTTGTGGTTGCTTGGTCAATAAATGCCAACTGTTTCCTTATACGGAAACGGTTGATATTACCATTACCATTTCTATATTTTGTTAGGACGCCTTCCTTTTGGGAGATAAAAAGTTTGTTTTTCCGAATTCTTCAGAGTCAACTTTATTTTTTTTAATCATAAATCTTTACGTAATAATGTTTTCCGACAGTAGATAATACGAAGGCAACCCAACATATCGTCAGTCGTTTCGCATCAAAACAATGATTACTCACCGTAGATTTTGCATCCAAAATGGACTTCTTCACACAACTGGAATTGTTTGGCACTCCCCAGATTCCATTTTTCGAGCACAGTCTGCTGACAGTTCCTTTTAGGGAAGAGAAAATTTGAAAACAGCTGTGAACAAGTGTACAGAATTATCAATTAAATTAATGCCACACAAGTAGGAGAAAATAGTCATGGTTGTCAGACAATTTCTGCAACCGCATTACCCCTTACATCTGACCACCTAACTCCCCCAGACTGCAACCCACTTGATTATTATGTGTGGGGCGCAGTTGAGCGAGAAACCAACAAAACTCCTTGTAAGACCAAAGATGAACTGAACACAAATATTATGGCAGCATTTACCAACTTAAACAAGGAGACCAACCAGAAGAGTTGCAGGAGATTCTGAAGTCGTCTGGAGGCCGTGGTTAAACCCAATGGAAATTTTATTGACTAAATGTACTCTATAGTATTTCAAGATATTTTTGTGTCATTTTGTTAAATATATCTGTTAAGATGAGATGTCAGTGTTATTTTCATTTTTGTGTAATTTAGATGACAATTTGTCCATAGCATCCTATATATATATATATATATATATATATATATATATATATATATAGGGTGACCCCCAAAGAAGGGAACTTTTTAACAATCCAATAAAACCAAGAGTGATGGAAGAAAAATATTTAATTTATAGTAATTGAAACCTTAAAACAGGCCATTTAAGAAACAATGATGGAATTTTCATTTTTTTTAAAATTACGTCCTGTAGATGGCGTCCTGCTGTACGAATGCATTTTTGAAATCTGCTGTTGAGATTCCTCATTGACTGCTGCAACATCTCAGCTGGGATACTGTGACTTTCATCTTGAATTCTCTGTTTTAACTCATCCAGAGTTCTTGGTCGAGTTGTTTAAACTTTACTCTTGAGATAGCCCCACAAGAAAAAATCACAACCGGATAAATTCCGTTTTTTGGGGTGACCCAAAACACGATAATTTTTGAAGTGCGTATTGCCAGACATGAGCAAGTGGCAACACTGCGAGACAGTGTCCTTGAGCAAGTAAACATTTCGCCATTTTAGTAACGAGAATTGTCCGGTAACCGTGTGATCTCAAGATTCGGTAACGTTGCCTGGCCCCCTAGATCGCCAGATTTATCCGTTTGTGATTTTTTCTTGTGGGGTTATCTCAAGATGCTTCGTTAAAGATGACTGACTAGGTACTGCGATTAAGCTTTTTATTTAATTTTTCTTGTGTGCGAACAAGTGTTTTCTTTTCTGGACACAGCGTGTGTAAAAACCGTGCAAATGTTCTGCAATTACGAGCGCTTTTGGCTATATCAATGCTGATTTCATTTTAACTTTTAACTGAATTTATGTGTTATCTAGAGTTATAGGAATGTTTTATTTTACAAACACGGTCAGCACATTGTGGCCATGTTCATAGTTAATATTATAGAGTGTTGGCTTTTTTAAAAATTAACATTAGGGTTACCATTATTTTAATCTTTTTTACATGTGGATGAGGTTATTATGCCTATATTTTCTACTAGTATGTTTTGGATGGAGTTTGATAGGATTTTGTGTATGTTTAAATGATTCCTAATGGAGCAGTGATCGGATAGGTGTAACGTAAGTCTTATGCATGTAATTATTTATGAGTTTAGTTTGATAAAGAACACAGTTCTTTAAGAGGCATTTGAACTCGTAAATAATGTTGGTTCTTTGTAGTTTTGATTTTGCAGGTGTGTTGTTATTTTAATGATAATATTAGCTGTTTTAAATTGTTTTTAATAGAAATATTAATTTCATTTTCTTGTTCGGGTCCATTGGGTTTGTATATTTCTTTATGATGTTTATCTGTGGCTAGTCTGTCTTCAACGTTTAACGTGTGCAGTAGTGAGTTAAGTGAGAAGTTCGTTTAACATTGGCAGGATATTCATATTCTGAGCAGGTAGATTTGATTTTTATGTACGGCCGCGCGAATGGCAGTGGACGCGAGGCTGCACGTCTGTATCAGATTGCTTTGTCAGACCGAAGGCAGCCGAGTCATCCAACCTTTGCTGCTGTTTATCGTTGCATTGCTGAGTCAAGATCTGTGGCACCACAAACTATAGATCGAGGAAGACCCTGATTCGATCGTACACCTGGCCACGATGAACACATTCTAAACACTGTTGGAGACTATCCAGGTATCAGCACCAATCAAGTGGCCCTGGTCTGTCATACATTTCATAGTACACCAACATCAGTCTACGATTAATATGTCGGCTAGGCTTGTAGGTGACTGTCTAGTAGGTCCATATGTTCTCCCAATACGTCTTACAGGAGCTGTCTGCAGGGACTTTATTTTGAACACATTTCCAGACCTGCTAGAGGATGTATCCCTGCTAATACGAAGACGTTTGTGGTTCATGCATGAAGGAGCCCTAACACATTCTAGTCACTTTGTTGGCGATGCACTGGCTGACATCTACCATGAAAAATATATAGTCAGAGGAGGACTGCTTCCATGGCCTGCACGTTCCCCCAATCTAAATCCTTTGATTTACTTTGTTTTGGTGTGAGGAACCCGCCCCAACGTTTGTAAAAGTATATTTGATACACTATATATATATATATATATATACTAGCAGAATGGCCCGGCGTTGCCCGTGCTTGATTCAAAAATCGTACGACTCAATCGCTATCACTTGACTTAAAATATTTTTGCCCTTCCTTGCCTTTAAAGGAGTGCCCTTTGCCGTGCTGATGTTGCTACATGCCTTACTTCTTGTCTATCTCACATTGCGAATTTTTTCTAAGCTCAATACTAAACATTAAATCTGTTACGAAAAAAGAACTAAACAAAATGAACACAAAACGATCAGCTTTAAAAAAGGACTCGTAACTGGAAAAACCGAATGAAAAAAGAATGTTAACAACAAATATTTTTTCACACCCAACCCAGTTCTGCGGAATCAGAATCAACGTTGAGTTTAAGCAAGCGAATGAGCCAATTGGAGTAAAGTGCCATGCAGATTTAAATTTTCCCCACTTGTGACGATTGCAGCTATCGATTTTTTTTGCATGCTAGCATGCTAGTTAACATTCGTGTCAGTCAGCTGTTGGCTCTCACGCTGGCCAATAGAATCTTCCTGCTTATTCACGGCAGCCAGCTATAGGCTCTCACTCTGGCCAGTAGAAAATGTCCGCAAACTACATGAAAACTGCCGTAGAAGCATGAAAAATCGATTATTTCCACTATCGACGGGAGTTGGGAAATGCAAAGTCAGTCTTGGAAATCCGTTGAAAATTGCGGCCGTGCATTCGTTACACACGCAAACACATCCTGCCTTTTAAAGATATATATATATATATATATATATATATATATATATATATATATAAAGAAAGAAAGAAATGGATTTTTAAAATTTATCAATCCGACACATTTTTATTACTTAAACATTATTTATAGTGGATACTCATATTTGAGTAGACGCTCCGTTTATTTATTAAACGGTATATTTATTTATTTTTGTCTATTGGCCTGATTAATCCTATTGGTAAAATAGGCGCTCTCCGGTAGGATTCGATCCTGCATTCCTCAAGGGGAAACTGACAAATGTCAAAGTATATATATATATGTATATATGTGTGTGTGTGTGTGTGTGTGTGTGTGTGTGTGTGTGTGTGTGTATATATATATATATAGAGAGAGAGAGAGAGAGAGTGAAAGAAAGAAAGAAAGAAAGAGTGTTTTATATTTGAGTAATGCTATACTAGGTAGTTAGCACTTTATTTGGGGTGGCAGTCACCATATTCTAGGCCCTCCTCACAAAACAGAGCCGGAAGTCAGTAGAGCATAATGGGTTTTATATAAAAGATTGGAATATTTTTTTTTGAAATAACATTTGAATTTACCGGAATATTCCTTGATGCATGTAGCATTAGCGGTGCTGCCCGCAACAGTCTTTGGCCAGTCTATACCTCCGTATGTACCGGCTGGGCAAAGTTTGTTTCCTGAAGAGAGAAAACATATTATTACAAACGAGTTTACCCAAATTGTCAAAATATATTTAAGTAATTGTTCAATTGTATCGTTTATTTTTTTTGCGTGATTAATCTAGGTTTATGCATCTATTTAACTGTATAATTAACCGTGAAAATAATTTTGGCAGGTAATAATTTAAGCATGTAATCCCAATAGAGAACGTACCCTACATGATCCTTTGGACGCTTTATATGATGAAATATTTATACGCTTCCTTAATGATGTTTTCCAGGCAAGTATTTTACCATTATCGCTATTTCGTTTAAGTTACATCTCTTTTTCGTTTCCAGATGGTTAACGTTATGTATGTGTTGTGGATTTTTCAAGCATAATAGATCAGCTGGCACCGACGAAAGTCGATGGTACATTGTTACGGTAATTCCTTTTGCTGTAGTAATACTAAATTATATCAGGATGGGATCAGACTAGGTACACGACGGTAGCGAGCGTTGAAAACACCCCTACATTGCAGAGAAAACGCAGGGTGTTTTAAAGCCATTGTTTGATAAACTCTGCGTATTATATACGGTCAAATACGGTATTTCCTAGATCAATAAATGCAGTCAATTTTAAGTAGACTAAAACGTTGCTTCGTGAATTTGGTGCAATAATTGTGAGTTTAATCCTTGATCCGAGTAGTACAGATTTAAATTCAGAAGAAACGGCGTACAATAAGTACTAAAAAAGTACTAAAAGTACTAATAAGTACTAAAAGAAAGAAAAGAAAAGCAGATATCCGTAGACATGAATGTATAACAATAACCCGCTCTTAGTTTAAATATACGGTGCAGTTCGAAATTTCCTGATGGTTACCTGGGTCGACATATACCAGGAGGAAGCCAAAGGGCACATCACCGGAACGTTGTGATAACAACAGCAAAGATGACGTTAATTCGAATATTTTAAACAGTTTTTTTTTCTTCTTTTTTTTTTTTTTAAACAGGACGGCATTACTTCCCGAACAACCTAATATAAACGTAGGATGGAAAAATCCTTCAAGGCTGCTAACATTTCTTTTAACAAAATAATCTTAAACTTACCGGCCGCCATAAAAATGTGTAACGTTTTAACTTCTCCTTGTCCAACAGCATTGACACCATAACATGAAACTGTTGATTCTTCGGATAATGTCGCTAAAAAAAAAAAAAAAAAATCATTATTATATTAATATTATGCTGGTAAGAATTACCTCGGAAGTAACATAATTAATATCAGGGGTTCAAATTTATTGTTCGTCTTTTTCGGTTATATATTTTGGAATTATCCGCCATATTTAACACTTCGGTTTCCGTGGACGTAATCATACGTCCGTACGAAACATACATTGCCTGCTGTTGACGTATATATACACCGTGAAATTCGGTTCTTAGTGTCTGTTTTAGGAACTAACTAGCAATTAGTGCTATTTCCAAATCAGCGTAGACATATAATATCATTCAATACGACCTATTTCATGACGGATTTGTATTGTGCCTAGAGGATGTCGTTTAGCTTATTCTGTATTGCAGATCAGCCTATCGAAACTAAATTGGTGGGGGCTGTGAGAAATCGCCGTCAGCATCTTTATAGTCATGTAATTCCAGTAAAATGGTGATTTTCGCACAACGGGTCAGCACAGCCATGTAACATTCATCAATGAAGTGATGACAGGCCCTTGGCAAGCTTGATATTGTGCATAATAGACATTTTTGGCTGTTACTGCTGCCTCTTAGATTGGATTTCGCAAGTGTATATCTCGATTTATTGTCTGTGAACCACTGTGACATGCTAGTGACGAGACACTTTGTCAAGATAGTTGAAGTAATACTTTTTTCAAGTGTGAAATGGAGATGAGCAATTTTAAACGTAGTTTGAACTCTCTTCGATTTCACGTCCAAGTGACTTAGACAGTTTTTCACGAACTAGTCAACTTCTGCTACATACCGTGGTTCTGTTTCGTTTTTATAATGATGTGAACAAAACTGGGCAAAACTCAGTGAACGTTCAACAGAGAAACTGAAGGCGAAATATCCTACGGGAGGGGAGGAATGTCTCCAATATAACCTGTTGGCTCCGATAAACAGGTTTCATTTTTCATGGATCAATTCCACTGACACTGTCTGCGATGTAAGTAAATGACACTAACGGATTAGATCTTCTCTTAGGCCAGTGAGAACACCTTCTTTTTCCGACACTATATCTCTTCTTACTCTAACCGTAGCTTTGCTCCGCACTGCTCCCTATATAAAATGCAATCTGACTATACAAGCTCATGCCCGGAATCCCCTATCTTCCGACCGAGTGGCACTTGATCCAGAAAGTTTTTATTTATTTATTTATACATTTTATTTCTTTTTTATTACTTCGTGAAAGAGAGTGGTTGCTTTGAGACTGTATTGGCGACGCAGTCAGTTGTCATAAAACCCATAGATCACTCCAGGCCCAGATAAAATCATTTACAATCTACTTCACTATATGGGTTTCTTAAACAATCGAGTGGTGGCCATTGTGTCACACTGATAACCGTAACTTGATTCATTCAGTAAATCAGAATTCAATAATGCCAAATTTACCCATCCAACTAGGCACCAATGTCTGTCAATAAGTTTCGGAAAAAGATGATTGGTGTTTCTTGTATTTGTTGACCCAAGAAGTTATTATTTCTTATTTATCAACGAATTACAAGTTTCTATCTAAAACCTATTTATCCTTTCAGGACATAATTTTTCTTTGGCTTTTTCTTTTTAAGAGGATTAAGATACGATTTCTCATACATCCTTAGGAGATTAAGAGATATATTCCTTTTACATTAAAGTCAATTTAATGGCTAGGCTTTCTCAGGAATCTTGTCTCCAGCCCATCTTAGTGTAAGTTTAATAATCAGGATTTTTCAGGAATCCTGTCTTCAGCCCACATTTAAATTTTGTTCGTGATTTAAGATAGACGCAAAAGTAGGGTCCTTTGAAGAAACTGACCACTCAAAAACCGTTTGAGTGGTCCCCTTTTCTGGTTGGTGGAACACAAGTGGACAGAAAAGGGTGGTAGGTCCCTAAAGCAGTATCCATATAATCAGTGGTCAGTTAGGGAAACGGCCAGTTAGGGAAACAGTCAGCAGTCATGAGATGGTCACGCAGTGAGTGTTTAGGGGTACTTTATAAGGGACCGGAAGTTAGTGGGATATCAAAAGTCGCTTTCTCTAAGCAGAAGAAAGACATTGCCGATTAAGTGAGAAATTGTATTTTTTTGCTACTTGCCAAACAGTGTCTTGAAAAGCATTTGTCGTTATTTGTTGAATTCAATAACGGCCCTAATATTAAGACAAACCTGTGAACATAGTATCGACGGTGTGCATTCGCATGCATCCGACTTGGGTGTCATCACAGCTTGTGCAATGACATGCAGGATCACATCATCACACATTCGACATTCATTGACCAAATAGCGTTACTATCGATGGAAATTCATAAAATCTTTTTTCTTAAAACAGTTTTTAAGGGAATTAAATTTATCGAGATCACTGTTATCGCTTTTTCAAATAAAGATGGAAGATTACTTTCAAACTTTTGTTTAAGGGTATGTGGAAAGACATCTTGATTCTATCATTCTTTTCCATTTTAGTTACATATGCTTCCATTTTTGTTGTTGCCGCTGTTGGAAGTTTTCAAGTGATGTAGTTAATGTTATTTGTTACACTTCTTTGTGATTCTGTAGCGCCATTCTTTAAGATCAGATGAAGAAGACATTCTTTAAGACCAAAAGGATTCATCCACTTGATGCCATTTTTAACCACTGATCTGAGAAATCGGTTACAGAGAGATGATAGTTTAGACATTTTTGAGCGAGTTGGACCTCATGCATGACATCCATATGAAAGTTTACATCTGACGAAGCTATTTAAAAATATGATAGCATGTCAGATTTTTACTGTTTACATTGATATTAATTGTATTATTGAACGAGACTAGATACAAGTGACATAGTCGACGGTGTAAACCGAATACTTCAAATTCACATATAAGGTTCAGGAGATGGTGTTTTAGATATTTTTTTCTTTTTTGGTATAAAACTGAGGTTGGAGTCTAATATAACACAAAATACAGTACATTGTCTCTTGAGACCTATTCATTATAACTCATTAGAACCCAATCTCTATTGTGCTTACCTTTCCTCTTTTCCTGTTGTTGATTGTTGACTTTAAAAACAAGTTTGGATGAATTGTATGCCTGGAAAAAATTGCAGGCAACAGTGACTGGCTTGTCCGTTTGGATGATACGGGAAGATGCCTTCAGTTCCACCAAAGGGAAATCTTTCATTTTGACAGATTTCGTAAAGGTATATGGGATGAAGTTTTTCCCTTTTACATGACAGGTTACGTTTCCTGGAGAGATTCACAGAAATAAAATATAGAATTGTATTTATGAAGCAGGCAGACACTTTGCAAACTCATACAACACAATGTTTCTACCCTCGTTTCACTTAATGCTGCATGTAGTTATGCCTAATAAATATTGATGAATTAAAAAAAAAACACCTTTTTATTTAGGCAGCATATCGTTACGTGTCCCGTAGGATCGTAGGCGCACCACCCATATAATAGCCATAACAGTAGTAAGTGTGTCTAGGACAAGATAGCCTGATGGAGTTCATCTCTTTTCAGGCTGGTTTTGAATTCAGAATTTGTCCTCTCCTAGCCTAGTTCCTAAGAGAGGTAGATTGTTATCGTTCAGCTGTCGATGGAAAAATAGCCGAGTGAATTAAAACGCTGGTTCGGGAGTTTGGTGACATAGTACTTGTGTCTTCAAACATTAGGCGAGAACAGAGAGTGCAATAACTGGGAAGTACTAAAAAACATCAAAACAAAACTACATGACCCTTGACATCGCCAGCAGAATGAGAACAATCAACTCCCATAGAATAAAGAAAGGGTTTAATTCGAACTGCCAAGAATGTTACCCGGATCGAAAGATATCTGAAAAAGGCTAAAGAGCACAAGGGTCGAAATGTTGTGATAATAACAAGAATGAAGATATTAATTTGTAAATAATGCTTTTTCGAAGTACGCCATTTCAGCTTACGAAAGATTTTATAGGAACAGACGGTACAACGGCCAAAGTATTGTGATAATAACAACAAGGATGAGGACATTAATCCGAATGTAAATAATGCTTCTTCGATGTACATCATTTCGGCTTGCGAAAGGTTTTTAGAACACCAAATCGCTTTTTTTTATCTCAAGTAATTGCTTATGAAGCCATTATATATTTCAGTCTAGATGTTTAATTGTTAAGACATAACTTCAACAAAATAAAGCATTAAAAGAATCGCATGTACAAGAGCTGCGAATGTCTAAAATAACTGACTCACCTGAATCTTTTACATTTAATTCAGAAAACACGACGGTTCCTATAGAATTACCATTTTGCATCGATGAAGACAATCCTCTTAAGACTTGCCCATCATTCCAATACCATTCATACGTTAGGTCATTTAAAGTACTGTTTGTATAGCATGTGAAGGTATATCGATTTTTGTTTTCTTGAACCGCAGTTAGGTTTGTTATAAAAAGCTGGCCAACTGAAAAGAAAGAAAGACAATAAAACAATGTTATACAATCTTCTTTATCTTTGTTTTACAAGATAAAGCGTCAGATGATAATAGAAATCCTCTTTTTGTTGTACCAATTAAGACCTTATTGCGCCCTTTGAAACAAATTGGAAACGAAATTGCCTGACAGGACAAAGAAAAAAGGGCACGACATATTTGGGCACAGCTGTCCAGAGAGTGAAGAAACGAGGAGAAACAGTCCCATTTATTTGATCTAAGGTGGTAATCTATGCGCCATCTTAATGTTCGCCGCAACTATCATTCTGCACTTTAAAAATAAGGTCTCCTTTGCGTCTACTGATAAAGAAAAAGAGAAGAAATGAGAGATTTCTTTCTTTATATGGCGTTTGCTTTCTTCTAGCGGCGTTAGAAAACTGGTTATATCGACAGTTTAATCACATGAATTTTCGTTTACGACCCTTCGCTGGAAGTTGCTTTTTGAAAACGTGACCTAATATTCAATCGGGATAGCCCAAACGATGTAGTAATAGGTTCGATTGCTTGATTTTCGATATATAACACGTAGAATGTAGTTTAGGATTGTCTGTTTCAGAAAACAGGAGGTGTGACACCAGCTGGCTTAACCAGCTGGTCTAGCCCAAACAATGCGATATAATGAGCAGGGTTAATTAAAAAAAAAGATTTTATGAAAAAATACGTCCCTTATACAATGGGAAAGGGAACTTATGTTATTTTTTGTTACACAGTTATCAATGATATAGGAACAATTTGACATTTGCAAATGAAAACAAGGTAAAAAATAAATCTTTAAAAATCAGGGTCCGATATGATACTGTATTTATATGATAAACACGACCCCAGTGGCTTTCAAAATGATAAAAATTGCCGAGTAGAACAGGCCTCACTCTCAAGAACTACCCACAAACAATTTTCAAGAGCGTTGATTTATGAGGACGAGTGATACCATTCGTGCTTGGTGAAGAATCCAGGACAACTGCACCACTGCAGTGTTACACAAGCAATGTGGCTCTTCGCTTTGTCTTGTTGAAGTGTCCAATGTTCATCACCATAAGTGGCATTGCACTTCCAAAATGTCCTCTATGTGCACTTCCTTGTTGATCTTTATCCCTTGATTCACGAAAACAAGAGGAGGCATTCCTTTTTCCTGAAACGGCTGTCCAAACCATATAATAGCTAAATATTTATTATAGAAGTTTGTTTTAACCCTTTTATCCTAAACAAGGTAATAACAGCCACTAGGATGCAAGACAATACAAGAACGGGTTTCATAGAGACAGAAAAGTTTGGTAGACACCTTATAGCCTGTCTCAAGTTTGGTTCCCGAAATTATTTATGGCTCTGTAATTGTGTGTTGAACAAGAATAATTACTTAATTCTTCCTCTTTTCAATCAGTTTGAAGGATTGTCATTTACTGGTGATAAAGCGGAATGCTTTGCTCGGAACTTCCCTATATCTACTCTCAACTTTTCTGTAATATCTTTGCACGATTTTCGCCCTACAACGGAATTCGGAGTTGATTAGATCCTGTAGGGATTTGTCAACGAGAAATAGAAAACTATCAGGTCGATAATTCACAGGATCAGATGATTCGCCTGGGTTTTTAAAAACAGGAACTGCTGAAGAGGATTTCCAACAATCTGGAAAAGAAAAGTCGGCAAATCATCTATTTTATAAATCTTGGAGAAAACATGGAATAGTTCGGGGGCACATTTCTTAAGAACAACTGCAGGGATAATATCAATTTTATATACTTTGTGGGGATCAAGTTTAGAGTTAGTAGCGGAAACCATAGACAAGGTCATATGCAAATCACACAGTAGTTGCTCAATTCTAAGTGAAAAGTCAAGCAAAGATACTCAAAATTAGTCAAATTATTCTACTTTATCGGCAGGAGATGTTTCAAGTTGTTTGAAGAGAGAAGGTAGTTGAGGACTTACACTTATTAACTTACAGAGCCACCAGTAGTTACGGGAACCAAATTTGTGAGAGACTATACAGTACCTCTCTCTATTAGCGAACAATGACTTAGTCACCTTGAGGTCAAGTTTGTATATTACGGGGCGTCTGTTACGATCAGAGCTCTCACGTTGGTATAGCTGGGGGAAAGTGACATTGATAAGCTATCAGTTTACAAACAGATTTGAACCAAGGAGATTTTTTTAATCGGTATCACCCCATATAAAGCAGTAAAGCCACTAAAGCACAAGGGGTTACAGGGTGTGGGAGAATTAGGAACAGAAACATTAATAATGAACGGGAAGAGAAAAGAGTAATCAGGAGAACAGTAGATACTGATTGACATTGCATTTAAATTTTTTAAGCAGGAAGTGTGTTCCACACGCGAGAAGTGCGAGAAAAGAAACTATTAGAACAGAACATGCAGCTACACCTACAATGTAAATTGACGAGATCTCGACACCAGTCTACCACTGCGCTTAAATTCAATAAGTCTAGGTTCCATAGAGAATAATTACCATGAAAGTAATTATAGAAAAGGTACAAAGAGGTAGGAAAGAGACTGAAGTCGAGCCGCCATATTGCCGATTTTTCTTTGGATTTTATCACGGAGCTCAAGATAAATATCAGGGGCACCGGGCCATATGTGGCAGCAATGTTCTAAGCATGAACGAATGGTAAACTTATTGATATGTAAGCTAGATTCTAGGGAAGAAATATTGTCTCGCACGACAATGTGAACCGACTTTTTTAGTAGCTGACCTAGATGGCAAGGAGTTGTAGCGAATCACCCTAATTCCCTTCGTATTATATTGGTAAGATTTACGAGATGGCACAAAAAGCTTTAGTGTCGGCTTTCTCCTAAGAAGAAACGTCAGAGGCCCAATTTTTAATCGGAAGGGGTATCGTGAAGAATATCACGAAATGAATCCCTACCGGTCCGCTGGTAGCAGAAAGAAAACATATAAATAGGGGGTTATTGCCAATATATATATATATATATATATATATATATATATATATATATATAAAATGATAAATCAAGGAAAACCATAAAAATCCATGTCGGCTGTAATTTATTTAATGAATATTTTTATATTCATCTTTTCAGACCGAAATTTAATTTTAGAAATGGAATCAATTTATCCAGGCACATCAGAATAAAAAAGGGGAAAAGGAAAAGGAAAAAAAAATAATAAAAAGGGAAGGAAGAAAAATAAAAAAAATTACAAATATAAAATTCAAAGGTACGAGAGAGAGAGAGAGAGAGAGAGAGAGAGAGAGAGAGAGAGAGAGAGAGAGAGAGAGAGAGAGAGGGGGAAATAGAGAGGTGGGGGAGATAGGGGGTAGAGAGGGAAGGGGGAGAGAAATGAAAGGAAAGAAGGAAGAAATAAATAATGAGTAATTGCAAAAATAAATAAAATGACACAGAAAAAATATTCCCTGAAAGGGCTGAACAAATTAATATACAGTGTAAGGGAAGGATGAGGGTGTTAGTAAGTAAAAGAGTTACAGAAAATTGTCTAATAACGTCATGTCATTTTAGACAGCCATCATCATCATATAATAATCATCATAATTTTGAAGTAATAATAATAATAATAATAATAATATCCAGAAATGGCATGTCGGGTGGAAGTAGAACAATCTACCACGGTGGACGAAATAGAGGGTTCCGTTCAAAATTCGAATCACCTAAAAAAGGCCGGAGCGTACAACAAAGATGAAGACAATGGTCCGAACATTATATATATATATATATATATATATATATATATATATATATATATATATATAAGTCTGGTTAAAAAAGTAATGCGATTAAGTCTTTTATTTAATTTTTCTAGTGCTCGTGCAAGTGTTTTCTTTTCTGGAAACAAATTGTATAAAAACAAGTAATAATAAAAAGCCAACACTCAATAACATTAACTATGAACACGGCTATAACGTGCTGGCCGTTTTTGGAAAATAAAACATTCCTATAACTTCAGATACATACAGAAGATAAAAATAAAAATAAAAATCTTGATAATGTCTAAAAGAATAGCCGGAAATGCTCGAATATGCAATTTTTACACACTTTGTGTCCAGAAAAGAAAACACTTGTACGAACACAAGAAAAATTAAATAAAAAGCTAAAATAGATGATTAAATATATTTTACTGGAATTCTCCAAAATCACAGTACCTTGCCATTAATGAAACTTGTATAAAAGTGGGATTACTTCCCAGTTACACTATCTATCTATCTATCTATCTATCTATATATAGTAATTCACTGAGTCTAAAAGAATCCTCAACAGAATGCAGAAAACTCTGGACGGCCGTTTCGTTCTATTTGGGACTCATCAACAGTGCGCATCCACTACCGAAGTCCGAACCCGGACTGTTTCGATACAACGCAAGCGTCATACCAACTGTACCAACGGACGTTGGTGACGAGAAAGAAACTGAATAGACTCGATATAGCGCCGCTACTCACAAATTCCGTGGTGATACTCATCCAAGTATTCATAAGCCGACGGATTGTGCCTCAAGAGCCACGTTTTAGTATCTTAGAAATGATTAAATATATTTTACTGGAATTCTCCAAAGTTTTTATAACGTTATTGGATTCTACTTTGAGCAATAAGAATGTATAATTACTCTCTAAGCTTAACAGAAGAATTGTGATGAAAACGATCATAAACGAAAATGATATGTTCACCATTTATTAATCATAGCTAAGGATCAGAAGCTCATAAAGGATTGAAATTAAGTTCAAATATATATATATTATTAAGGGATCATTTTCTGACTTATTCAAGATGATTTTCGCCCTCTCTAACCTTCTAACTTTTTGTCCCATGCCTCACAGGTTTCACGTATGATTTCATTTTCAAGGTTTTTTTCCACTGCTCTTTGGGCTGTCATAGCTGAAACTCCACTTTCATGTGCCAAACGTCTTATGGATTGAGTTGGATCTTTTCTAATTGATCTCCTTAGCACCAAGTTGAAATGATGACCCCTCTTTCTGTTGTGACCTCCTGATCCAGTTTTTCTCTCTACTGTTCCTTCTTTTTTTCATCGTTCTCTTGATGGTTCCTGAATGGATTTTGAAGATGGAATCTAGAATATGAATGATCTTTTTCCTCTCACCATTGCTCATTTGGGAAGACAATGAGCCTAACACAGAACGATTTTAACCTGTTTTCTTTTTAGCTGAATAAGGGTTTTTCAGTGATTCTTACGACAAATGATATTAAAATGGTTAAACGTTTTATCTGGAAACCTGGAAAAAGAAATTCAATTAGTTTACTGTTTTTTTAGATATTAAACATTTTGTGGGATGGACAATTACGCTGTTACACGATTTGGACAATCATGCTGTTACACCCGATATATATATATATATATATATATATATATATATATATATATATATATATATATAGATATAGATATAGATATTTGTATATATCTATAATGTTGTAATAAAAGACAGAAGTTGCCGATCACCTGGTGTGAAATATTCCAAAATTTTTAATCCCGTTTGTGCATTTTCAAGAACTGCTGTTACGCCTTTAATGTATGTTGTTTTGATGAGAGCCTCCACTATTTTTCCAGGCCTGTAATATAAACGAAATACAAGTGAGTATAAAGGCATTTTAGAAGTCACTACACTTGTGTTATATGAATATGTCTACCTCTGCAGTTTCACAGTATTTCCATACCATTCATGGCACCTCAATCACTTAAGCAGCTTAACATACTCATGAACAGTTAAGTACTACATGTTGACTCGTTTACGCCTAATATAGATATTTCCACCAGCCGCTTGAGCACAACGTAAGCAATCCATTTCGGTCCTTTCACAGACCACTGCTGATGCATTAACGGCTATCTCCACCAACACTATCTTCCCGTTAAAGGTCAATCTATTGCTACCGCGCCGAGTTGATCATGACTACTCAATATACCCCTCTCAGCCCTAGAGCAGTTGCTTAATACCTTCTTGCTGGCCCGTTCACGGCTACCTCAGCCATCACTGCTAACTCGATCACGAGTGCTTGACGCATTCCTGCCGGTCCTATAACAGTTGCTTAATACACTAACCCGATCACGGAGAACTTTACCAACTCGATCGTGATTACCTAAGCTGATCATCTCTAACACAATTGACAGTGCACTGATCAACACTCGTCAATGTTCATTGAAGCTGTAGCTACCAAGCTGTGTAATACCGAGCCCCCCCCACAAAAAAAAAAAAGAAAAATGTCGGATCACAAATATCATTCTAAAAGAAAAATGGAACGATTGTTTTTAACTTGCAGGTTTGATGATTAAATTGAGTATTTATTCAAGATGATATGCCTCATTCAAATGTTCAAGATCGATGTGTGTCCATTCTAAAGCTAGCTGCTTATGTAAACATAATGACGACTCTGATATTGGCAAGAAGAAACAGGTCCCTTGCTCCCGGGACAGCCATTCTGGTGATGATTCTCCTTCGATAGAATTCGCTCGAATCTCTTAACAATAATATCTATGTCAATTTATTTTCTCCCAGACATTCTTTTTGGGGTCCCTAATAATTTGAACCACTGTCTGACACAAGATTTTCCGCTAGCACTAAAGTAATATTTTAATTTCTTTGGATGGACAGTAAAAGAAGTACTGGCGGTAAAATTATCTCTAAATCATTTAATTTGGACAAGCAAACCAGGAGAAAGTCCACAGCGCCTGATCATCGGTAGCAAAAATTTCATGTTTATCTAAATTAACATGGTTGAATTTGTGGACATCCCATATTGTACACAAATATGTTTTACAAGCAGCTTGAAAAATGAAATTTATTTCAGAAGAAGAGAGATTAAAACTAAAAACATCATTATTATTATTTTCTTATATCGTTCTCCTTTCAATCCCATACCTGGGTATGACGATATAAAGCATCCGGCTGTATAGACTCTGATGGATATTCACAATTTTTATTTTCTTTATTTTTCTCATTTTTTCCAAAAAATATAAAAATGATGTATGATGAAATGAGGGGGTGGGATGAGTTAGGGTTAGGGTGATTGTAATAATGAAAATAAAAATAAACAACAACCAAATATTCAAACTAAAGCAATAATATGCTAGTAGTCCAACCCACAAAAAAAACAGAATGACCCCTGTATTCTATCGATAGGCATAATCAAGACATTCATTCACTAAAGGTGACTGAAGGAGAAAATAAATTGTGGAGTGGAAAGAAAAACCCAGTCAATATTAAAAGGAGATAAAACCAAACTGGGAAGATTGGAAATCTTGACAAGACGTGGACTCGAAAAAGACTAAAAAAAACAGAAATATATTTCTCATTGACATAGACGTGAAAGAAAATGTAATCTGCTGAAAACTGCAAACGATTCGGTGATCTGGCCATACAAACAAACAGTATGTGCACAATGTCTAGAATTATAAAATTCGAAAAGCAACCCCTAATCTAGGTCAGTCCTTATAAACGAGAAGAGAATCTATCAGATTGTGAACCCTTAGATTTGGAACGGCATTGAAGGTCATTGTAAGAGAATTGGAAATGTGAAGAATAGTTAAAACGATATCGATTGCAGTATTACTAAAATCAAATCGGATATTGATCTCATTGATTTCATTTCCTCTCAAGTGAAAGCCGCCAATAAGTAACCTCTTCTTCGATGTAACTAATTTCCTCTAGGATCTGGGCGATCATGACTCTCCATACTTTCCTGTTTTTTTAATTTATTTATGACCACTTACCATCCATCTTTATCTATGTTCTGTCATCCATTCACACAAAATCGTCAATCTGTTTTCTATTGTTTCTTTTTTCTTCTTTTTTTCCCCCCTGTGCTTTTCTAGACTCGTTATCGTTATTATGTAACCCAGAAATTTGATCTAGTCTTATTCTGATTGTAAGTAGAAGTTTCCTTGTTCCTATTTTTCTTAAGACTTCTTCATTGGCCACATGTTCTATTCATGTTACTATTTTTTGCATTCGTCAGTAGCACCAAATTTCGGTCGCTTCAAATCTCTTAATCTCCGAGGAATTTACCCAGCATTCACTGTCAATATAGGAGATTAGGTATTACATAGCTTTTCGGAATCTTAGTTTCAAGCGACATCTTTATATCTCTTAATACTTTACTTAATTTCTACAATTCTCCATCTTTCGTCATTAAGTGACCCCGAAATTTCAGATGTCTCTTTCTGTTTGTATACGATTCCTTTAGTTCCTCTTTTCCTTAAGATTCCCTCTTTGTTCACATACATTTCCCATTGTATTCTCGGCATTTGTCAGTAAGACAACATATCTGCCGCTTCAAGTCCCTAACTGTGATAGAGGATATCAGATATTAACGGTACAACACACTTTTCATTTACTACCTAATCTAAGAGTTCTTTTAGTACTCTGCCACCAACACAGTATAATCTACGTATCGCATGTTGTTACCATTACGGTCACATATGATGAATACCTGGTAGGTATTTTAGATTACGGCCGCTGAATATAAATCCTTGCAGGTCGTCTCGTTTCCTTAGGAATGTCACAATTTAAGATTACGACGCCGATTATAAAGCTTTACCGGTATTCTAGTTCAGTTAGGACAGTCTCGATTTATGATTACGACACTGATGATCAATCATGCTGGGTCATCTTAAGATTACGACACCAAATATAAATCCTGACAGGTCTTCTATTCCCCTAAGGATAGTCTCGCTTTAAGATTACGGCTGTCAATTATAAATCCTTGCAAGTTTTCTAGTTCAGTTAGGTCTGTCTCGATTTAAGATTAGGATACCGATGATAAGTTCTGGCTGGTCTTCTAGCTCCCTAAGGATTATCGCGCTTTAAGATTACGACGCCGATAATAAATCTTCGTTGTTATTCTAGTTCCTTTAGGACTGTCTCGCCTTAAGATTACGACGCCGATAATAAATCTTCGTTGTTATTCTAGTTCCTTTAGGACTGTCTCGCCTTAAGATTACGACGCCGATAATAACTCCTCGTAGTTATTCTAGTTCCTTTAGGACTGTCTCGCCTTAAGATTACGACGCCGATAATAAATCTTCGTTGTTATTCTAGTTCCTTTAGGACTGTCTCGCCTTAAGATTACGACGCCGATAATAACTCCTCGTAGTTATTCTAGTTCCTTTAGGACTGTCTCGCCTTAAGATTACGACGCCGATAATAAATCTTCGTTGTTATTCTAGTTCCTTTAGGACTGTCTCGCCTTAAGATTACGACGCCGATAATAACTCCTCGTAGTTATTCTAGTTCCTTTAGGACTGTCTCGCCTTAAGATTACGACGCCGATAATAACTCCTCGTAGTTATTCTAGTTCCTTTAGGACTGTCTCGCCTTAAGATTACAACGCCGATGATAAATGCTGGCAGGTCTTCTAGCTCCCTAAGTATTTTCTAGCTTTAAGATTATTGCCGCCGATTATATATCCTGGAAGGTCTTCTAGTTACATTAGGATTGTCTCGCTTTAAGATTACGACGTTTTAAGATTATAAATCCTTGCAGGTTTTCGAGTTCAGTTAGGTCTGTGTCGATTTATGATTACGACCCCGATGATAAGTCCTGGTAGGTCTTCTAGTTCACATCGGACTGTCTCGCTTTAGGATTAGGACGCCGATGATAAATGCTGGCAGGTCTTCTAGCTCCCTAAGTATTGTTTAGCTTTAAGATTAGGGCACCCGATTATATATCCCGGAACGTCTTCTAGTTATATCAGGACTGTCTCGATTTAAGATTACGACGCTGATGATAAATCCTGGTACGTCTTCTAGCTCCCTTTGTTTCGCTTTAATATTACGACAGCCGATGACAAAGTCTGGTAGGTCTTCTAGTTCACATAGGACGATCTTGCTTTATGATTAGGACGCTGATGATAAATCGTGGTTGCTATTTTAGTTCCGTAAGTATTGTCTCGATTTAAGATTACGACGCCGATGATAAATCCTGGTAGGTCTTCTAGGTACCTAAGTTTTGTTTCGCTTTAAGATTACGACCGCCGATGACAAAGTCTGGTAGGTCTTCTAGTTCACACAAGACTGTCTCGCTTTAAGTTTACGGCCGCCGATTATAAATCCTTGTAGGTCTTTCAGTTCCCTTTGAACTTTCTCGTTTTAAGATGACGACTCCGATCATGAATCATGACATGTCTTCTTGTTACCTAAGGATTGTCTCACTTTAAGATTACGATCGCCGATGATAATTCCTGGTAGACCTTTTAATTCCCTAAAGATTGCCTCGCTTTAAGTTTACTGAAGTAGAATATAAATCCTGGTAGGTCTTCTCGTTCCCTTAGGATTATCGCGCTTTAAGATTACGACGCCGATGATAAATCATGGTAGATCTTCTAGTTCACATAGGACTGTCTCGCTTTAAGATTACGATGCCGAATATAAATCATGTTACGGCCGTCGGTGATAAATCCTTGCAGGTCTTCTAGATCCCTAAGGATTTTCTCGCTTTAAGTTTACGGCCGCCTATTATAAATCCTTGTAGGTCTTTCAGTTCTCTTTGGACTGTCTCGCTTTACGATTATGATGTCGATAATAAATCCTGGTAGGTCTTCTAGTTCCTTAAGAATAGTCTCACTTTAAGATTACGGCCACCGATTATAAATCCTGATAGGTTTTATATTTCCCTAAAGATTGTCTTGCTTTAATTTACGGTCACCGAATATAAATCCTGGTAGGTCTTCTCGTTCCCTTAGACCCTAAACCTTGCAGGCTGTATAAAAAGCTACTTGAATTGTCTGTAGCTGCATTAATATCTCACAGAAATAGTATAGATGTCGCCATGAAAGCTTAGTACTCAGAATATATTGGGAACCATGCGAGAAATATGGCCTTGTGTGCACAGAGAAGTGATAGGGACATTCACCAGTTTCAGTAAACATGAATTAGCAAGTGAAGCGCATGTAGCAAATGATCATCTAGACTGGCAAGCGATTTGTAGAGCAATCGCCCTTATGTCACACTTGTGCACCAGAGCAGCTACAAATGGTTTTCAGTAAATCTTGCGGTAGCTTGAGATTACTTTAGATGCTGATTCCAATATAGTAGAATGATCGCAAAACAAACAAACAAACAAACACAAACAAACAAGCAAACAAACAAACAAAAAACAAAACAAAAAAAAACACTTCCTCTTCAAATTTGTAGTTAAATCGTACAGATGCATGCTGGGATTTCTTCCTAACTAATAAAGTGAAACACTTCTCTGTCTCACTCTTCACGTTTTTTCCAGCTTTGTCTTGAAGTCAGAACGCTACACTCACTTGACTGTATCACTTTCTCCTGTGTTCACTATTCTCTGTGAACGTTTTTCCTTATTACTGTTGCTTTGTCTAGTTTTGTCTTGCATATATATTATTTGCTTAGTATTACTTTGTACGGTTCTTTTTCTTTCTTCAATTATTTTTATTGGAAACAATTCCGTTTATTGTCAACTATACTTAACCATGGCAACTTACACTACAGATAAGAACTCCGTGAATCCAGAATAGGCGAAAGAAAAACAAAAAAGAAACAATGACAAAAGTACCAAGACTTGGCTGGAGAAATCAGAGAAATATACGAAGCAACAGCTCAAGTTCTCCATTTTCTGGCGGACATGGGACTATTAGCAGAAACATTTCTACCTCTCACTATGACTTAGGGATACCTGGTATCTTTGAGAGTACGCAGATGGCAGCACTTCTTGGAACAGCCCATGTGCTAATGAAATCTGCGACTAGGAGCTGAGTTATGATAATCCTCATTTACTTCAAATATTTAAGAGTCGGGGTGGGTATCAAATAAAATTAATAATAATAGCAACAACAAAAACAATAATTACCTGTATAATAATTTTTCCACCCGTGCCTGAAATGAAAGAAAAACAGAAAATTTTATTCATTCGAAATATTAAAATCTGAAACGGCCTCAAATACTCATGTTTTTATGAATTATTAATGATTATACTGTTGAAACTGATATATTAGGTTTTCACAAAAGTTACCAGAGTTTGTTTTCTAATTAAAGTTGGTTAATTAGAATTTCTGGGTTGAGGAAATATTATTTTTTATTATTTACATGTGGACTATTCTCGACACCTTTTTTATCATAATGATTTGGGCGTTGTGAACTGCTTCATCAGGTGGAAGGCTTATGGTTGCATCACATTGAAAAACACATTAAAAATATTTAAATACCACAAGCCACAAATGTATCGTATAGAAAGTGTCGTTGAAACGCGTCCCCTTTCTGAAGATGTATACACGTATGTCAAAAATTCTAGTCGAGTGGGAAACGATATCCTGTGTTTAAACACCACCTATTACATATGTAAGGAACATTAGTTTAACCAAATAAAATTAAATCCCTGTATTCAAATGACTTCGCATCTTCGGATTGTCCCAATAACTTCGAATTATCTTCAGATTATCCCATTAGATGAAACGATTTCAGTTCTATTTATATATCATATCACCGGTTCCCGTGCGATCACAAAAGTCAAGCAACGTCGAGCTTGGTTAGTACCTAGATGGGTCACCGCTTGGAAATATCAGGTGCTGTAACCATGGATGTGCGGGTGGGGTAATGGATAATGGCTCAGAATTGTTAATCGGAGAGTCGAGTTCCAATACGCGTTGGTTTCTTTATATTAACTTACGCTCGAATATCCTTAGGAAAAGTAAGAATTCACTCCTTGTCCCCCAGCTATGGATTAATTAGTAAGAATTGTATTATTGTAGCATTTTTTGAGCAGGGAGAGATAATAATTATCTCCCCCTGCTCAAAAAATATTTTACAATAAAAAATGTTCTGGCTTTAAATAACATATAAAGGGTTGATAATCCGTAGAAAACAAATCTATCAATCATCAGGTTGATATCGATCCAGGTAACCTAGAGGGAATTTCGAATTGAACACTACAGGATACTCTCGTTCTGTGGTACAATAGTATAGTGGATTAAAGTGTTGATTTGTGAATTTGGTGATATATTCACTGCGAATTCAATTCTTGGTAGAGTACTTAGACTCAGTGAAAATAAGAAATAACTGAGTAGTACTAAAAAAACTAACTAGACGAGATATCGTTAATCATGGACAGTTGAACGCGAACAGTCTACCCCAGTAGATTAAATAAAGTGTTCAGTTTGAAATTCCCTGATCGATATTCACCTGATGAAGGAGTACCCAAAGGCCAAAATATTGTGATCACAACAACAAATAGGAGAATAGTACGCATGTAAATAATATAAATAATTGGTTCTTAGCTAGAGGCCACATTGCCACAAGGGGGGTCCATAGTAAATTTTATGGGGGCTACAGAAAAGTTTGGGATTGAGAGGCACAAGTTCAATGAAAGGGTTCACAGTGCTACAACCCTATTGCCCTTTATAGTTTAGTTCTAATAAACTTAAATTATGTAATAAAATAATTTTCAAGTATCTTTTAGGTTACTAGCGTGCATTTATGTAAAACCTTTTTGTCCAAATAAAAATTTATTTCATTTAACTGATTTATTTTTTAAAACAAGCAATTTTCAAGTTTATATGGAGAAATATCAATGTTTATTTGTTCCGGAAATTGTAGAACTGCAAACGGGTAAGTGGGTACAAAGTACAGTTGGCTTTACTCGGATGCGTAGCTTAATACAATAAATTTTCATTAATTATTTTGGGAAAAATTAAAAGTTTTATTATTTAACATGCAAAATACTCCCACCATTTAAAAAACAATTTAATGATTAAAATAACTAATACGTATTTAATAAAAATGTAATATTGTTTTTTTGCATATCTTTTCTTTAAGTTTTTATATACAAGAATCCAATTTCCAGTTCACTCTGCATTTGTGAGCACTATAAACAAATCACAAGGCTAACGCTTCAAAAAGTTGGGGTTTGGCTCCAGAAAGAAATATTTACGCATGGCCAGTTGTATGTTGCATGCTCAAGAGTAAGAAATCCTAAGAATTTATTCTTCGATGTTAGAAAGAGAAAGAAGATATTTTGTTAAAAACTATTGTTTACCATGAAGTCCTAGAAAATTAAACTAAAGAAATTGTTAAACCACGAAGTAGATTTTTCTCTAAGTATTTTCCAAGCAAATCAGCTTATGCAAATTATATCGATTGGTTTGCCAATCTCGACCAAAAATGTTAGCGATAACGTTGCCAATACTAAATACTGTGAGGATTTCAACACGCGTTAGCGCATTGCAAACAATGAAGTATAGAAAATAGCCAACATTTTGTCACCTGATACATGCATACATTTCGGGTCTTTGTTCTTTAAATATCACCAACTGATAACGTTCGTAATTTTAAAGTACGGAAGCCTAAAATGGAATAGAATAATAATAATAAAAAAGAACTAAAATATTCAGTTGCTATTTTTTCGAAGAAAATGACGCAAAATAATGTATATTTTCCAATAATTCTCACCACAAAAATGAAATTCTTGACCCTTAATCGTGAGTGAAGAAATGTATGAATTAACACTGGAAAATTGTATTCTGGTGAGTAATAACAACAAAAAAATTCCTTAAATTTATATTCTATATTACTGTTTTTCCAATTTCAAACTTTTGATAGTATTCGTCTATTCTACGAGCAAATCTGCATAAATGTGACATTAAAGATCTGAAAACCAATTAAAAAGATATGCAAGACTGACCGTTCTTGATTCTCCAAGGTTAAATTATTAACATTTGACTCCAAACCAGAATCTATAGAGGTTAACAAGTTTCATGTGTGTGTGTATTTTATACGCGTGCGTGTTTAATATGCAAACAGAGAAGATAGAAGAAGCATATAAAAACTTGAGTTTCTATTACAGACCGTTTATTCTTTTTGTGGTGATTGTAGTGAAACAAATTTCTCAATGCCTCTTGGATATGTCCGTTTTCTTGTTTTTTCCTGCTTCAGAACTAAATTAGGTTAACAATGGTTAAAATGTGTGGGATCAGGTCAGCATAGCGCTGAGTTGGAACAACCAGTTCATTTGCTTCATGAGTAGAGATGCCGAAATAAGCAATAATCATATTTCCAGTTCTTTTACTCTAAGCGCCATTGGAAATGTATTTTTTTTTACTAGTCATTATTATTTTTTATTTATCGATTTTATTTAAATTTCCCCACAAACTATAAATTAAGTTTCTAGCACTGAAGGAAGAGAAGCTTATTTTGTTAGGTTTCCATAAGTTAAAATTACGAAAAATGAAAAATACTGAAGTAGACAAATTATTAATTAATTCTTTTTTCTCATTTAAAAATAATTTATGTGCAAACATAAATTATTTTTAAATGAGAAAAAAGAAGCGGGCTTACCATTTTCTCCAAAGGACTAAAGCTGTACATCCTTCCATAAATGTTCATCGAGATGAAATATTCTAAAATAAAAATAACATTGGTCATTAACATGCAGTCTCAAGAATATTTCATTGGCATAATTATTTTTCTTTATTATTAATTAAATGTTCCTCAAGTTAGGAAAAACATTTGACAAAAACAAAAAAAAATTAAAATATTTAAGATGAAGGAGAGGGTTTCTGTGTCCCCAAAATACAAAGCACATCCACCCAGCGGGTCTCGGTTGATGATGAACATCATCATACAAAAGGAGAGTTACGAGGTATCATCGCTACAAACTGAGTTCGTATTACGAGTGAGAGACCTTATGTCCATCTAATGAAGATAGTGTGTCGATAAAAGAGTAATACAAGATTTGAATCGTCATTAATTAATAATTTGTCTACTTCAGTATTTCGTCAGTTACTCTCAGACAGTCTGTAGTATGCGTGAGTGGTCCCTACGTCGCCTAGTCCGAAACCGCCGCATATATATATATATATATATATATATATATATATATATATATATATATATATATATATATGAAATGTTACAGTGCATAATTATCTTTGAAGTAGAATTTTTAATCAGAGATTCTTTCTTTAAGAACACATTCAAAATACATTTAAATTGTTTTTGTTTTTTAAGTAAAGTATTTAGACTGATTTATAATTATTGATTTATAATATAAAATTCACATTTAAAGTATCAACCGCGAATAAACTTGAATCTCAATAATAAACATCTAAACAAACATCTTGACTAAAATTTTACAAAACAGTAATTAAACCATAATAACTGGTTCTTTAAAATAAAATATTAAAAAGGAATTACACATATTAATTCAAAATTTAATTAAAACACCTTATCCCAAGTTGAAATACTGTTCAAATTTAAAATTGCTAATTTCTTTATTTGAGAAATATCTAATTTTCAAATCTCTTCTCTAAATTTCCATTGTAATATAACATTGTGAGTTGCTTGGTGTTCTCATGGGTAAGACTTTCATGTTGTTAATTGAGTAAATTTTAGCTGAGAAAATTAACGTTCAGCATCTATGCTGGTAACAGGCATCGATATGACTTTATTGGCAATCTGTTCCAGAAGAGGAAATCTGCTCTTATTGTCATTCCAAAATGATAGGATATTAAAAGGATTTGGTAAATCATCTTGGTAATTCACATACATTTGGAATTCTTCAAGAAAACTGTCTAAATCATGACCTATACAGGGTAGCTGTCTAGGATCAACCAGGCGAACTGTCTTGTAAAAGATATAAACAGGGTAGGTATCCAGCTTTCGAAAAAGATGGGCTGAAAAAACTTTGGACATTTGAGATAACTCTCGCCCAGTGTTTTCTAGTTTAGACAGAAGACAATCGGTTTCTAGGCCAAATGTTGATTTTGATGTACCAGTATGCAAATACTGTTTTACATCCTCCATCTTGTTATATACAACACATGCAATCGGAGACTTAGTTTATTTTAAGCTTATCAAAGCTGTTATTAAACGAGTGCAGTTCTCATTCATAAAATACTGATTTAGGCACAAATTATGGTAAGATGCATGATCCAGTCGACCATCATCTAATTCTAGAATCCCATCTATGGCAAGGCCATAGCTCTTTTCTTGCTTAAAGAATGCTTCATAAAACTGTACAAAGAATGAGTGATATTTGGCCGCATTGAACCAGTAATGGTTGCCATCTGGTTGCCACTGGTAAAAGAGATAGTTTCACTTGTTCCTTAGGCAAGGAACCTTCAAGACATTTTAAGTATCGCTTTTTCCGACTAGGCTTTAAAAAAAGGCTGACATGATGTAAGTAGTTAGCTGGGTAACATTATCACTTGCTGACCAGCATGGAAAAACTTCACCAACAAGATTTAAAATATGTGCTGAACACATCACATGGCAACTGTTAACAAAGACATTTGACAACACTTCCTTATGAGAAATTTTGCAATAGGCTGCAGAATCTATTACAAAGGCAATAATATCCTCAAATGCAATATCCACTTGAGTTACATCTCGTATGCATGCCTGACTTACAGTTTGATGATTGCATTCTTGCATCAATGAGAAATGACTCCCCACGAATGCTTGCAATTCCATTCAAAATGCTGTCGTCATGACAGTCAGTTGTTTCGTCTGTTATGATGCTGACTGATTGATTAGAAAATTTGGCTTTCAGGGCAGCAAAGTGAGAAGCAAACAATTTTGGTAGATGAAGTTGCTTAACACAATTGACACTTGGAATAGCACCACTTTCTTTACAATGTTTTAATATAAATGGCCTCATTTTGTTAATTTTGTGTAGAGGAATGTCAGACAAAGCGGACATTTTCAAAAAATCAAGGACAACATCATCTCATACCTCTTTCAACAAAGTTGTGATTGTCTTCTGTTTCAGTTGAGCCGACATTTTTGAAGACTTTTTTTGTCAGATGAGTTTTTGATTTGATGTGATCTTTGATTGTGTCAACCCTAAAAAATTCAAACTAGGGAGACATAATTCGCAAAATAACATATTTTCTTCTGCATAAAAGTCATCAGGAAATTGCTCTACTCTGGATTTAGCACAAATTTTAGATACTGGGGTCATTTTCTTTTTGTTCTTTTAAGAGAAGCAGGCCCAACCTTTGATGCTGATTCACCATATTGACTTGATTTAATCATCTTGGAAATTTGTTGTTTATTCATACAACTGGTTTAGATTACAAAATATAAATAAAATATGAAAAAACAATAATTGACAGTTAATGTTATTAAAGGATTTTTTTGTTCAATTTAAATTTGTTTACAATATTGAAGCACTGAAGATGATGCAATTATTAATCGCTGTGTGACGGTAAGCATAGTCAAGCCAATCGTTTCATAGAATGGTGTTTTGGGAGAATTGTTTTTTTCTTTATTTCTAAATTGTATGGTAGGCACGTAATAGCATTTACTTTTTCATATTCATAAAACAAGCTTACAAGTTGTTTAGAATCTTTTACTTGTAAATTGTGTGAGGCCTAAAGGAAATGAATTTCTTAAACTTATTGGTTTGATCTTCGTTTCTCTCTCTCTCCCTTCCAATTTTGACATCAACTCGTGTCTGTCTTACATTTCCACTTTAGCAATGGATTTCGGTAGTCATCTCGTTTGCAACATGCAGTTTCTTAGAACAGTTATAAAACATTTAAAAATAGATTAGCCAACATATTCTAAAAAAAAACGAAAACCTACTTTTCTTTTTTATGTAAACATTTTTGTTCTTAATTATTTTTCGAGTATTATAAATACCTACAAAGATTTGTAAAAACAAATTTTAAGAAAGCAACTACGTTACTTTATTGTTATATTAAAATGTTTAACAAAATCGGAGAGACAGTTATCATGTTTTAAAAGAATAAAAAAAAATCTGAAAAAATATCAAATAATTAATTTGTTATTTATTGAAGATTACATTAAAAACCCAAATTCCGTTTTAGATTAACGATTCCGTGATTCCGTCCGCGATTTCGTGATCGTGTAAAAATTTATTCCCCTAAGTACTGACCCCACGCCACCCCTCCGCTTCTTTGAGGTATGGTATGAATTTAATGCAATGTCTATCCCCCGGCATCTTGCTAAGAAGAAGAATTCGTTGCTTCCAGAACTTCAGAAATCTTTGTTATCCGAATAAATGAACTTGTATCTCATTGGCAAAAATGTGCTGATTCCATTTTTTCTTTTATTTCGACCCAGAAAGTTTATTTTGAACAGAAATTTTAAAGATAATTTTATATAAACTGATGAAACTGCTTAACCCAAATACTCGCTCTACAGACAGAGAAAAGTAAATTGTAAGACAGGTTTTCTTAATATTTTCATTAATAATAAAAATTAATTAAAAGCAGACGGTATTTACCTATTTAAATATTTTTTATTATCTAAAGTGATAAGAATTAATTCAACAACAAAATAGTTCCACCCATTGAAATAACTTTGTAACATTTTTATTAATTTTAATAAGAAAAATGAATTCAACAAAAGACTTTATTTACATATTGAAATATTAAAAATGTTTTATTAATTTTAATAAAATAAAAATTAATTCAACAACAGATTAGTTTCAATTACTGAAATAATTTTTTCTTCAATTAAATATGAAAATTCTATTTATTTTATTTAAATCTTTTTTCAGTTAGATCCAATTAAATTGAAAATAAAAATCGGTATATTTAAATAATGCTGTAACGTCTTTATTAATAATAATTCAAAATAATTAATGTTTTATTAAATAACAGAAATAGTATTTAATTCATCAAACTTGCTATTTTGTTATTCGGTATGGTTTCTAATCAAACAGAATATTTTGACTTAGATAATTCTGCAATTTTGTTCCGGTTCCACGTAACTTATATGAAATGTCAGACGACGATAACGGTTACTACGAACACAAAAGGTAATAAAATCTTTACTAACATTGTAAGTGTAAAAATTCAATATTTAAAAAAAAATTATTTACTATTTTGGCCCTGGCCTGGGTGCATGCCCTCGGGTACCCACTTTAAACGGGACCATGTGTTAGATCCCGTCACCGTTGGGAGGCAAGTAAATATATAGCACTTGTACTGATGTCGGTGATGCGAACATTGTCTTGTGTCACTGGCAGTTAGAGGAGTTCGTTCCTCAGTCGAGAATATTGCACAAGGGGGCATCCTCCCCACCAAGCAGTATTTCTCCTTCGGGAGGTTTAGGGTTTATTGCCTGGCGTTTTGAAAAGAGGAAGTGCCGAGGGGACTTGACAATTGTTCTACAGTACTGCCACATTAAACCAACCTTGTGTCACATTACGGTTTGGCGTGCATTTAAATACCCAATGGTATTTGTACTGTTGACAAGCATCGTTTACTATCACTGGATGACAGAGGAGTTTTCTCATCTGTCGATAATATCGCTCAAGTATGAGAGGGCCATACCTCAGATAGTACCTTTCCTTTGGGAGGAGGCTAGGTTCATTGCACGGCGCCTGAGGCGTTCCCAAAATAGGGAAGTGCCGAGGGAGTTTCAGAATATTTGTACGGTACTGTTGATAAACCTATATTAAACCCGACCCTGAGTCGCATTTAGTCTCGCGTGGTTAAATACCATGACACAGACTGTTTTGTTCCTGTTGTGTCTGTCCCACAAATGCCAAAATTTAGCCTTACACAACTTGGTTTGGCTTATTTATTTTACAGTATATCAACCTCAATAAATTATTTAATGACAAGATTTTTAGGATGTTCGTATGAATAGAATATGTATAATATATGAGAAATCAAATTGCAGATCAGGTTTCATTGATGTATTTTTGTAAAGAGCTTTATGTCGAGAGTCAAAGGTATTGCTGGTAATATTTTTCTTTCCAAAAATTTATTGCTATTTTTATATTTACAGAGTGTTTTTGACCCCTGTTTGGGGGTTAACTATTTGTTTATAGCTAGGATTCTAACAGGTGCTACCACCTCGGGTCAGGGTGGAGCTGGTAACAACAGAAATTAAGAGGTGGTTCCACGCTCATCACAACCTTCCGATCAGAATCCTTGTCGCCGGATGTAATTTATCGTCATACCCAGGGAGACACAACTTGGCAAAAGTAAACGTCGGGACGAATTTTAACTTGCTTTAATTTTGTAAATGAAATTTGAAAAATGGAGATAAAAGGAGAATAATTATGAACCTTTTTTGTTATCGAAAAAAAGGTGAAAATAGCCTTCCAGAAGACACGTTTTTGTTTATATTTTGTTAATGGCATTTAGAATTGGTATTGTCTAACGAAGTTGTATGTCATTGTATTCATAACAAATATCGGATTTTTTAAGCACATCCTAAACTATTTGTAAAAAACTCAATAGATTTACTTAACTTGTCTTTTCAATTAAAATAACCAATATTTACTTACGTTTTAGTATAAATTTCAGAGGATACATCGAGACACTTTCACTTAATGTGTTATACATAACACTAACGATGACAGTCGTGTTTATTAAGGGAGGCGTTG
>OZ038495.1:79538899-79548899 GCA_964036315.1 Acanthosepion esculentum
AAGAAGAAGAAGAAGAAGAAGAAGAAGAAGAAGAAGAAGAAGAAGAAGAAGAAGAAGAAGAAGAAGAAGAAGAAGAAGAAGAAGAAGAAGAAGAAGAAGAAGAAGAAGAAGAAGAAGAAGAAGAAGAAGAAGAAGAAGAAGAAGAAGAAGAAGAAGAAGAAGAAGAAGAAGAAGAAGAAGAAGAAGAAGAAGAAGAAGAAGAAGAAGAAGAAGAAGAAGAAGAAGAAGAAGAAGAAGAAGAAGAAGAAGAAGAAGAAGAAGAAGAAGAAGAAGAAGAAGAAGAAGAGAAGAAGAAGAAGAAGAAGAAGAAGAAGAAGAAGATTCCAGACAATCTATAGAGGAACATTTTACTGATATGACGTTCCAATCCGAGCTTGATTAGCATCTCACTATAGTGGGGGAGTTTTCAAAGACTGAGTGTATGTTTGCTCAATCATGCTAAACCGTTTCTTTTGGTTGTTGAGAACTTACTCTTTCAAATATTAAATTTACTTGACGATGTTATTTCATGTGTTTTCTAAGATTTTAAAATATTTATAAGGTAAGAATAAAAATAAATAGATACTTACAATTGTCAACTGTAATGTTTAGCTTAACATTTAAGGCGTTGATACAGTTGAACTTCCGTACTGCGAAGCTAAACACTTTCACATTCTCACTAAGTTTCACAACAGAGCAACGGACGCTTTTGAAGGCGTAGACATGGTAATCCACTAAATTCTATAAAATAAAAATAGACCCTATCAATTATGGCAGGCTTCATTCGTCACAGAGACAAGGTTATGGTAATTTTTTAAGATTATTTCAAAACTTCGTGTCTGATTTTCATCGTTAATATAAAATGACTGCAACTTGACACTGGTTTTGGTGCCGATTTCTGGTGTGTTCGAGATTCAAACCTTGCATCGTTCAGTTGCGAGACTGTTGTCCGCGGATGAATGCCTTCAATATGGAGGATGAAAAGTTGCACTTTCGATATATGCTTATTGTTGTGTCGTGGCACAATAGTAAAAAGAAGAAAATCAAGTCGAGTTTGGTTTAAAGAACAAGTGTATTTAACATCAGATACAAAGGTAGGAAACGGGTACTACTCAGCTAGGCAGTTGTAGTACTGTCGCTGCTTACACCCCGGGTAGGTATTACTGGCACTATATATAGTGAAAACTGGTGTAATTCCCTTGTGTTAGAAAGACCGGTGTAACACTTATATTCTATGAATTTCGAAAAGGAGTAAGAATCAAAACTGCGACAAAAAATAATTCAGAAGGTTTATTTGGATCATGCTCAAGTTCTTCCGATGGTCAAAAAGTGGTTTGGCAGATTTTGTCAGGGTGATTTTAACCTAAATAATTAACGATGCTCCGGGCGACCTTCTGATCTTGATGAAGACGCTCTGCTTGCTGATGAGAATAATCCGAAAATTTTGATGGAAGAGATTGCTAAGAGTTTGAAAATCGATATCCCAACTAAGTTTCGCCATTCGATGAGATTTGGGCCCAAGAACAATTTTGGATAATTGAAATGGAGTGATTTTCCAGCACGACAATGCAAAACTACATGGTGCAAAACAGATCTTGCAGAAGCAAATATATGAAATGGGAAATTCCCCAGAACTCACCATATTTTCCTGGATTGGCTACTTCCGATATTCATTTATTCCGGTCTCTACAGAACAATTTAAATGACAAAAAATTGACTCTATGCAGTCGGTCGAAAACTACCTCACAACCTTCACAAAGAAGTTTCTCCGAAAATGGCATCAACCAGCTTGCAGAAAACGATGTCAAACAGTTGTTAAAAACAATAGTGACTATATACCTGACTAATAAATGTTTTTTGTGAGTATGTAAGATTTTGTTTTTAGTTTTTTTAGATCGGACGCGACTTTCGAAATGATATAATATTTTGCTTTACACCAGCTATACTGCATTCGAATCCTAATAGTAAATAAGATTTGAATGCAGTAGCTGTCCGTTCCCTGGCTTCTTCTCAGTTGGAATCAGTTATGTTTTCTGATAAGCTTAGATAATAACATTAAAAAAGGAAGGGATTGGGAATAGCAAGGGAAACGTGGAGGATGTGAAGGATGAAATGTAAGAACATGGCGCTCTTTACTTCAGCCAACTCATGGTGTAAATGACGGCCAAAACTGGAGACCTGTTTCAAGTCACATCATTCTCCTTGGTGCGAAGATATTTAGTTTTGGTTTGAGTTTGCGGAATTTAACATTTTTCACTTAAAGTTAATTTAATATTCTTCTCTGTGAGATATTTATTCATAAAAGCAAATGCAGTAATGGTCAGCATCATTTATGTAAAAATTTAAAAAAAAACAAAAAAAACGAAAGAAGTATGTTAAATTTTTGCCAAACTTCTTATACCGAAATGTACCATTCCAATTGACTTGCTTCAAAATAAATAATTTATTAAACAATTTTTTCTTGTATTTCCTCTGAAACATATTACAAGGAAATTTAATTTTAACTAGTTTTAATCCTCGAAAATTTCATGGTTTTAATATTCTGATGAATCACAATTCTTACACGCTTGGGCAATCTCTTTCGATTCATACATCAGAATAACTTTAGCTTATTTAATTGAATATAAGACTTAGTTATTTTAATTCCTTCAGCGAGTTCTACGATAATAAAATAACAATAGAAATTCTAATTTAAATTAAGTATTTGAGCTTTAATAACTTTAACGAAATATTGCAATAACATTCATAAATATGAATGCTAGTTGTTATTTTAAGAATTAAGTGGATACAAATAATAAGATTTGAAATTGACAATTTTTCCATTACACTGAAACACTGAAACACTTCTTTCTTTCCTTTCTTTCTTTCTTTCTTTCTTTCTTTCACTTAAAACATGTATTGTCTTTTCCCCTCTTCCACGAGACCAAAACGAATAATCCATTATTATGAAGTATTGGCAGGGCATAACGGTCGTGTGAACTAACGAAGTGGGGCAATAACAATTATAGGATATTTTGTTATGTTTAATTTTTAACAAACTTTTCTTCCGAATTGTTTTTCGATTCTGTGAAATTTATTTAAAAAAGCTATTATTTTTCACATAAAGTTAAGTTTTTAATTTATTGATATTCCTAAAAAACAAATGTTTAATGATAAAATTAATTTTTTATGAGTAATTTGTTTTTTTTCTTTGTAAAAGGTATTTACAATTGTTGAATTTTAGTTTAGCTTACTATTAAAAAACGTAAAATAGGAACAAACGTGATATTTTATACTACAAAATTAATGAAAAATCATTTATTAAGAATGATTTTAGATAAAGTTAATGTAATATAATTGTTATGGGAACTTACCCATAATAATAATGGACTATTCCGGACATTATAAATACTGCGCCTCAAGAGGGAGCAGAGAGGATTATTGTAAGAACATTGGAATAGTGATACTTGTCGACACAACATAGTTCACTCTAACCAAATCTGATAGTCATTACTAATACTTCTACTTCTTTGTATATATTTCTGTTTGTAATATATCTGTGTTATTCCATACCTGTGTTCGAGTTATTCTTCATTGGTTCTACCTTGGACCATCACCGTGGTACAAGGAATTTGGACCATAACAATAATTAAATTCAATTTATTATGACATTTTAAACATTGTAAACAAGAAGTAAAAAGGTTAACTTTTACATTGCTGCTAAACTACGCCTTTTGAAGAGTCAGTGTTTCCTAGTTACTTCTCTCAACATTAAAAAGTATATAAATATAGAAGTACTAAATTACTGTCATGTTTATCTGGATTCATGTCATATATTTATTCCAGAATTCATAGCTTCATATAGTTTTCGTTTCATTAAAGCAATTTTAAGGTGGATAATTAATTCAAATTTAAAATTATATATTAATTGCAATATGACCTTAGAAAATGAAAATATACCAAAATAAAGAGGATGTCGTAGGGGCAGCGGTATCACATGTACTGAGTGTATCTTGCGCAACATAGTTTCATGAAGACACTTCCCGGGATAGATTTGAATTAAGAATTTTCCTTCTACTACACTGGCTACCAAGCAAGGCCACAGAGCTTAGTGACCTCTTCTGTTGGGTTGTCCGAAAAATTCGTTTGTTTTATTAAGTAAAACTTCTACTTTAATAAGCGAACGAACATTTTGGCCAACCCAGTATTTAACTATAGTTGGAGCAAGGAAATTACGAAAAGGGAACAAAACAGTTTTGGGCAGAATTTAAACTCGGTACGCTGGTTGTATTTGATATATTGAGTTGATAACCGTTAGTCTTAATATGACCACCCACAAAGGAAAATGAATTGAACGATAAAGCGTATAAAAATAATACGTACCCACTGTAGAGGCATTTGTCCAAATGTGAAATTCCTCTGTTATTAAAATAAAATGCAACAGTGAAAGAAAAAGGCAATCAATTGGCATAGTTTTAATCATTCTTTCTAACATGAAAGATGGAAAAAAATAATAATCGACAATTTCCACATATATCATTGAAAATTTTCATCCAATATATAATTAAAAATTTACATCCAACATATCACTAAAAATTTACATCCAGGATATATTTGAAAATTTACATCCAGCATGTCAAGAAAATTAAAGTTTTGTTTTGTTTATTGTTGTGGCCTTTTTAGGGCCAGAAATAAAGACACAAAGAGAGAAACTCTCCCAGCTATAAATAGGAGCAGGTACTGCCTTTTGAAGAGGGAAATTTCCAGCAGTCAGCTCTGACAGTAGGACCGAACATTCTTGCTGTAACACTCTCGTTTGTATATGTTTTTATTATTGTTTCTGTTAATATATTTGTTTAACTCAATTTCTCCCTTTGTGTCTTTATTTCTGGCCCTAACAAGGCCACAACAAATACAGATTTATTCCGTGTTTCCTGTTTAGGATTGGGTTTCCGGTTCCTTCTCCAAACGTCTTCTCATTCTCCTTCACCTCCAGCAGCCCTTACGGCTTAGTGGCAATATCGCTTTGCTGGGAGTAAAACGATTAAAAAAATAGCAGTGTTGGGATAAAGTTTTTCCATGCCGCTGTATAGCGAGGGGTTCGTCGTTATTGAAACCACTCAAATAAAATGAAACAACAAGCGTTTCAAGATAAAACAGTTCTTGCTTATTATATAAATGCAGTTTTAATTAAAAGATGAAGCCGAAAATGTATTGAAAATGTACTAATCTCTGAGACTTTCACGGTAAATTTGCATCCAGGATATCTTTAAAATTGTACATCTAACAGATTTTTGGACATTTACATCCAACATATCTACATATGTACATCGAGCATACCATTCAAAATTGACACCCACAATATCAGTGAAATTTACATTCAACATATCATTAAAAATTTACATTTATTTATATATCAATCATTTACATCCATTTATATATCAATGAAAATTTAGTCCCAACCTATAGAAAATTTACATCCAACATATTGAAGAAAATAATCCTGATGCAAATTTTCGTATAACATACAATACCGGATGTTGGGAATTTTGTTTATTTTTTTTTTATTTAACTGACTATAAAGGTTATTTTGTTGCGAGCGATGCTGGTGGTTGTGCTTAGGTAGAAAACACGTGTCTAATGGTATATTTTTAACCCACAACAAGAAGTCCTAGAAAAAATTAAGTGAAAGGTGCATGCTTGCGTGTGTACATCCCCAGTGAGAAAGTGTTTTCTTGTTCGACATACATCTTACCGTTCCTGAGTGAAAAGGGAAAAAAAAGGATGACAGAGAATGTCACTGCTTATTTATAGGCTTAGGGGGCATCCCCTAGCGGCATTTTTTGGAAAGTAAGTGAGGTAAATCACAATACCCCCCTCCAGGTGGAGACAATTTTATTCTCCCCGTATGTCCATAAGGTTTGTCCCTCGTAGGCTGAAAAAAAAGTCGAACAGTGTGGTTGCTATGTGTACTGAAAGATGTCGACGAAAATTGAATTGTCTGAGGTACTCTGTTGTTAGTGTGCTATATAATTCCCTACTGGGTTAATGTCGCAGCACACCCTAGAAGATATGTCGATAGTGTAGAAAGAAAGGTATCGGCGGCTGATATTAAAATTTTGTTATTTTCAATGCTCTACTTCAAATTGATTTTGTTTGAAAGGCCTCATTCTTTTGTTGTGCGTGGTGATGTTGGCGCACAAAATTTAAATAGAAGCGACGTCGATTTGTAAAGTTGTTGAGGCAAAATTGCTACTGCTAGTTGAATACATGTTTGCGAGAACATTTGAAGATATCTACGCAGCTATCTCCGTGTAAATCGTACTTGCAGATTTCTTAGTTTGTTCGCGTCCCCTAGCGGAGTATTTTTTAAGGAAATTAAGTGGGTTAACTCCACAATTTCTACTGGGTACAATTATTTGAGTTGATATCTAAGTTTTTCTTATTATTTCTTAAGTAGAGGAATTAATAAACACAGGCCTAAACTGATAATTTGTTATTAATTTCACTGTTTAAAATAATAGGCATGGCAACTCATATACGTGTATCACTAAAATGACGTATATAGCAATAAAGAAATAATGTCGGATAAAAAAATCAATTAGAATACACACACAAACACACACACATATATATATATATATATATATATATATATATATATATATATATATGACAAATACACACACACACACACACACACACACACACACACACACACACACACACACACACACACACACACGACTTTTGTTATTTAAAATGATCCAAAATACTTGATACAGAATTTTTATACGTACCAAAGATACAGTGAAATTAAAGCTTCCTTCCGGGATAGAGGACTGGTTTGACACTAGATATAGGTAGCCATCCGAAGATACGTTGAAGTATGGTTTATATTTCGTTGACCAAATTTTAACTGAAAATTAACGTGAATCAGATAATTTTAACGTTATCAGCAACAGAAAGAATATCATTTTGACACTACTTCTTATTTCACGGGACAGAACGACGTTTAAGAAAGTATTTAATTTAGGTTAATTTAATAAAAAATAACAATTTAAAAGTGAATTATATAATGAAGAGGGAGATAAAGAAAGAGAGAGAGAGAGAGAGAGAGAGAGAGAGAAAAAGTAGTACAAATGCAGAAGGACATACACCGATGTTTCATAGACTACTCAAAAGCATTGGAAAAGTTAAGACACAGTGGTCTTTTTGAACTGCTAGGAAATCTTGACCTACTTGGAAAAGACATTAGAATAATCCAGAATATATACCGTAAACAAACAAGCAAAACAAAACAAAATAAAACAAAACAAAGCAAAACAAAAAACAGCTGCATACGCAATTGAGTAAGTATACAAAAACAGAGACAAGCATAAGACAAGAATATGTCTTCTCGCCGGATTTATTTAGTCTATGGAGCAAGGCAATCATAACATAACTAGAAATCCTGGTAGGATTTATTTTTGGTGGGCCCAGTCTTAACAACATAAGATACACAGCTGATACCGTGTTGATAGCAAACGCATAAAAATCCCTGTAAGAACCCCTAAACAAAGAAAAAAAAAGCCTATCAGTTGTGAGAAGACAGAATGATGGCTGTTAGCAAGTGGGACAGCCCAAGATGCGAGTTACGAATTGGGGACGACCAAATCCAACAAGTAAGGAAGTTCAAATATCTCGGAAGTGTTTGAACTGAAGACGGAAAATGTGACATTGAGATCAGAAAGCGCAGTCGGAGTAGCAAAAGATGCCTTCTAAAAACACAGCAAAGTATCAAGAAATAGAAAAGTGTCGATAGGAACAAAGAAAAAAGCGATGAACTGCTATGTAATACCAATCCTCCTATATGGCAGTGAATGTTGGACAATTTCCTCACAGATGAAGGAAAGACACAAAGATAAAAGATGTGAGTCAACAAAAAGATGCTGAGAATACAATGGGTATAATACGCGAACAACGTGAAAGTTATTGAAAGGAAAGCGCAACCTGAATCTGATAATACTCGGTCTATGGGCTCGAATACTCCACATTAAATTCGGCCTTGTGCCACATCTGACGGCGTGGGGCGGTTGGTAGATATCCTACAGTTGGAGATTCATTGCGGAATTCATTTGACTCACTTCTAGCAGTTGACTACTTCTTTTACGCGCCGCTGGCGAATCTTATATGCGTTGTTTTTGTCCTAAGCATTATCGTTCATTACTAACCTTCATTTGATTATTCTATTCAGTAACCTTCCCTAGGTTACAACAAATACAATTTAAGATAATATTTATACTGTAGTATGATGACAGAATAGACGTTGCAGGATATCAAAGAGGCAAGGTACAGCAGGGAGTTGACCTTAGATCACTCCCGGCCGCTGAACTGGAGAAAGATTCGTGATGTACGAAGTGATATTAATAACCATCAGAGACAAGAAGGGAGAGTCTCTCATATATTGCAGACAAATGTAAGTTCCACTTGAAGGGTGAAGGTCGCTGGGCCTCACACTAACACTGGCCAAGAGTAATTGACGAAGACAGGAGCTGAGTAAAATATAATGTTAAATAGGAAAATTTAAGTCTCGTGTTATCCTTTTGTTGTTACACACACTTCATTACCTTACTCATAGCAGCAGACTGGCAGGCTGAATATATGCGATGTAAAGCAACAGAAATTCAGATGAAAGAAATACTAATAAAAACTAATAATGGCGGACAATGATTCATCTAATAATAATAAAATGCAAGATATTATGAACACTTGCGATGAAAAGCAACTAAAGATGAAATACAAATAACAAATTAATAACGGTTGATAATGATTCATCTGATAATAAAACTTTAATATTGTTTCTTCATGTGATTTTTCTGTTTGATAAAATCGCGCACTAGTGTACTCGAATGCCGAGTAAAATAAAAAGCTTACAAACGAAACAATTATTTTTTTCAGAGATCAGACTTTAAGGCTAAATGCTTTAGAATTTCATAGCAATTAACTTACTCTTTTTACTTGATGGTGACATCAACCATATTCTTTGCCGTTTAAGAAGGAATTGAACAATTTCATTTCTTCTTCTTGTAGCAGGCATTTTAACGATGTAAAACAGTTTGGTTGTTTTCAGCGGTACATTCATCTAAAAAGAAAGAACAAGAGATACAATCTGAACGACGAAGTAGAATAACTATTTTAATGTTTCACTTAAACAGAATTTCCAAAATATTATTCATGTCATAGTATTGGGCTGAATCAAAGTTCGTAGCATTTTTAAGTGAACTTCAAAGACAATATTTATATATTTGTAGATAGATTTATTCAACCACATATGTTGTTCCATTATCTTTCTCCATCTTTGAGGCAATTCATGATTCCATCCTCCGAGAACTTAACATTTTTCTAGGTGATAAACTGGCCTAAATTTTTTATAAGTTTCCAGAGAATCAAAATTCTCATTAAGAAAATTTTCTAGGAATCTAAATAGATGGTAGTCTGAAGGTGCAAGGTGAGTTGAATACAGTGGGTGCAATTGGATATAATAAACAAGCCGTGTCAACTTCTGTCGGGTGTGCGAAGAGTCGAGAGATCTGGCGTTCCCCTGATGGCAAACGTCACCCTTACGAATGACCATTTCTGACGCTTTTCATAGAGTTCTGCTTTAATCGGTCTAATCTGTTCAACACTACTTGCCAGAATCCAATATCTGATTTTACGGAAGGAGCTCATAATGCACAATATCCTCCCAGTCTCACAAGATACGCAGCATCACCTTTGGATGCAGGCCGGGTTTTAGAGCGCGGTTAACGGCGGTTCATTTTGTTTCTCGAGCCGTTAAACACTTTACCACTCGCACATCTAAGCTTACAGCGCCTATTAGTCTCAAGCGGACACCCATCTAGATATTGACCAGACTCGGCATCGTTTAACTTTTGTGATCATACGAGAAGCGGTGTTTCAATGCAATTTGGTCGTAAATCTTGTCTGAATTCAGCATTCAATGTTGCAGAAGGAGTTCGTAATAGCCAATGCCCTTGCAGCGACACCAGATACACAGCAC
>OZ038495.1:79553899-79618899 GCA_964036315.1 Acanthosepion esculentum
TCACTGTGCAGAATATTCTCAACACTTTCATGGAAGATGCTAATAGGATTGCGATGTAACGGAATAACCTGTCACCCCATGAGTGATTGCACTGTAGGTAGTAACTACCCATAAGTATCTGTAAGTCAAAGGACTACGGAGACGAGCTAGGATCTGTTACTCAGCTCTTAGCTGATATCAAACACTCTGCTTTCGGGGAGAGAGGAACCCGGACGAGGCTATGTCAAAGAGCAGAGTCTCGTCCGGGGAGGTAGACAGACCCGAACCCGTGTATGCGGGGTTTACGGGGAACTTTTGGCTGAGCCTACGGGCTCGGATTGCACCACATTAAATTCAGCCTTGTGCCACATAATACCGCGCGACGAAGTTGGTAAATATTACTAGCTGAGATCTGTTGAGTACGACTCAGACTAACGCGAGAACTACCGACCTTCAAATAGTAGCCCTCACTACTGGATTGACTTGCGACGACCTTGTGCATAACTGTTACCTTTATTCTTATTGTACTGGTTTTTTACAATAAACCTTTACTTATTTTATCCACCGTGTTTTCCAAGTATGTGTTCCTATTGCTAATCACATCCGTCACTATCATTGGTGGTGTCAATTGCAGGATGTCGCGACTTTGTGTCATCTTCAAGACTCTCTCCCCAACTCCCAAATTCAGCTACCCCCTTTTGCACTGTTGTTAAAGCTGGAACATCATCCCCTAATGTAGTAACCATGTCAGCATGAATGTCCTTGAGAACTAAACTTTTTTTCTGCTTGCACTTATTAAAACCGCGATCTAAAATGTTACTGGTACTCAAGAGAAGTCATTACTAGTTGCTTTTGAATTATTCTTTGAACAGTCAGATGTCAGTTTACCTGGAAAGAAACACCACACTTATTAATAAGGCTAAGTTAAAAATTAATGCATACAATATTTCACAGCTTTAGAATCATTCCTTCAATGTCAGTGTAAGAACTTTTCAGCCCACCCTCGTCTGTCAACATGTTTGACTAAATTGCAAACTAGACGTATGCTTAGCCCTTAACTCAAGTGGAAACAAGACATATGCCTAGCCCTTAACTCAAGTGGAAACAAGACATATGCCTAGCCCTTAACTCAAGTGGAAACAAGACATATGCCTAGCCCTTAACTCAAGTGGAAACAAGACATATGCCTAGCCCTTAACTCAAGTGGAAACAAGACATATGCCTAGCCCTTAACTCAAGTGGAAACAAGACATATGCCTAGCCCTTAACTCAAGTGGAAACAAGGCATATGCCTAGCCCTTAACTCAAGTGGAAACAAGGCATATGCCTAGTCCTTAACTCAAGTGGGAACAAGACATATGCCTAGCCCTTAACTCAAGTGGAAACAAGGCATATGCCTAGCCCTTAACTCAAGTGGAAACAAGGCATATGCCTCGCCTTTAACTTAAGTGCAAACCAGATTTATGTCTCGCCTTCAACACAATTACAAACCAGACTTATGCGCAGCCTTTTACTCAAGTGGACACAAGACTTATGTCTAGCCTTTTACTCAAGTTGAAACCGGGCCTATATATACCGTCTGATTCAAGTATCAACCGGACCTTTGTCTACGTTTAGATACAAATGCAGGTCCTAGGTCTAATGTTTGATTCAATTGTATTTATTTGTATATTAATTCACAGTATTCTTTAAGATTAACATTCGACGTTATATAATAACGGCCTCGATTTTTTTGTTTTCCATTTTTAAATTCAAAAGACATGATGAACAAGAATTTAAATGGCTGGTATAAGAACACAATTTAATAATATCTACCATTGCAAGTAAGGTGATAGTTTTCAATTTCAAAATCTACTAGGTTCATAAACCCAATTAAATGATGCATACGTCTAAGTGTAAAGTATACCACTGTGAAAACATTTATATTACTTCTGAACTGGTTTAAAACGATCTCAAATGCATACGGTACCCCAGAGCAAATTAATTACACTAAACAACAGCAGCAATAACAAATAAATACTCTCTCATATCAAAAGAGGTTATTCGCGAAAAGTACATTTGCATCGATCAAGCATTTCGCATATAGCAGGAAAGGTGAGTGTAATTTTCTATTGAGAAAACGTCTGTCTAACATGCTACTAAATATCAAAGCTGAAGTGCAATGATGAGGATTTGCATCAGAGAAATTTGTGGTAAAGCAAAGAACAAAATCTGCATTAAATCCGCATTTCTCCAAAAGACCGAAATAGTGAGAGAGATATTGGCTGTTCAGACACTCATATATTATAGTAACAGAAAAGTTAAAGGTTCCTCTTGTTTTCAAGCCTCAAAGGAATTTTGTCTTACCGTTCAATGTAAGTGGAAAATTGATAGTTGTCGCACTATCACCCATGTCTTTATACATTGCCTTAATAGAGAGGTTAAAGGTTCCATTTGCTGTAAGCTCTCTTAAGTAGACAAATTCGTCTTTCATTTGAAATGTTTCTGGAAAAAAAAAGAAAACAAATATATCGCAAATAAAATTGAAATAGGCTATTTCATAGCGTCCAGATCTTTTATTTATCTTCTATTCTACGAAAAAGATATCTGATCTGTGAACATTTCTTTATCTGACATTTAATTCTACAAGAGTTGTTTTCATTTTTCTTCATCACTATCATTACTTGAGGAATCCGTGGGCGTTTCTTCATCACTTTTCTCTTTGTATTCATCTCGTGGTCTTATTTGATCTGCATGGGCGAGTATGTCACTCCCATTTCTCTTGTTCCGGATTTGAATCAACCCACAACAAAGAAAGAGTCGATAAAGGTGTAGGGATAAAAAGGGCGATTGTCTCCCTTTTGTTGAGATAGTCACGAGAAACGCATGAGGGCCGACGAATGATGTCAGGAGATAGAGGGACGAAGGACAGTTGCGATGTAGAACTCAGGAAAGAAAGACGTCTCTATCACACAGCAGGAGGTCTTACGGAAAAAAAACACATGGCCTAACCAAATTCATAGAGAAACCGGCGTAACTCTATAGTTTACGATTTGGGAAATATTACAAGTAAGGTTACCTTTTATTATATACCGTTTGTTGTTGCATATATGTTATAATTTCTCTGTGTGGGGCACTTGTATATGTGTATATATCTAACTTTGTGTACGGCATGGCATTATAAAATTCTCTCGAAGAATCAAGCATGTTTGTCATTCCTTTTCCTTTCAGCCATTCCATTTCGTCAGTGAAATATCGGTGTTATTATACCATGGATATGATATTAAAGTTGTTACAGTCATTATTTGTAGATGTTTGTTAAGATGAAAAGAAATGTGATTTCTTCGCGTGTATGTGTGAGAAAAATGAGGTATTGTGAAAAAAGTGTAAATGTCACGTAGCTTGGTGAGGAAGACGGGTGAATGATTAAGGGAATCTCTTTCAAGTCGTTGTCGTGAAATGCTATTGTATGTTGTCGTCTCTATCTCCTTACTGGCTTTTCTGGTCTATAAAAGTTGATTCAAAGGGATCACGAAACATGCATTTTCTTGTCGGTTGAAACGCGACACGTGGTTGGAAAATGATAAATATTTATTAAAGATTAATTTATTAACCGGAAGGATGCGCGGTTTCTTCAACTCAGAAACCATTTTTTTGTCATTTGATTATTGACTGCATTGGTGTTTATTTATTTATGTCTTCGCCCCATGGTCTTTTCACTCGGTAGATCTTTTAGTAGAGAAAGCCCAACAATTGATTTACAACTAGAATCTTGGAAAAACTGAAAAACTCGGCAGAAGACCAAGGTTTAATAGTTAACCGGAAGAACAATAGTTACAAACCGGCAGAATCCGTATCTGCTATCAACACTGTGTCATCTTTTTGTTAAGATTGTAGCCGCCAATAATGAATCCTGGTAGGACTTCTAATTCTCTCAGAATCACCTCACTGTATAAGTTAAGTCCGGTAAAAAGACTTGTCTTAGACCCCCTTCTACCTCTCGATGCCATGATAAAGTGCACTGTTACAGCTGTTCCTCCGGAAATTTAAACTAGGTTATTGATGCCTCCGTCTCCTGTGGATGTGACTGCTTCACTGCAGACTTTTCTACCAAACACACTGCTGTCTACAAATAGATAAAAACAAACACGAGGTTCACCATCTCTGACATCAATGTGCGGGATCTATGTTCCAATTTTCCCGAGCTGGAAATCCATCTTCTTGATTTCAAAGCCGACCTCTTCTGCCTGTTTGAAACTGTTATTGCTAACTCTATCCCACTGCAGGAGCTCGCAATCCCGTGCTATTCCCCCCTAATGCATGAACATAACCACCAAACTCGCTACGGCCACAGGATCGCTGTTTATATTAATGACGATTTACTTGTGGCAGAAACGAAAAAAAAAACGAGGACTCTGATCTAGCCCACATGTACTTCTGCGTAGAAATTATCCACAGTACCATTTTCATTTTCATTGTTTCATCGTTCCCAGGACGAAGGAACTTTAATGATCGATCGAATATCTGAGAGGATTGATAATAAACTCAGTGAATTTCCCTCGGTTAACTTTCAGATTTGGGGTGAATTCAATATTCACTACTCGAAAGAAAGACGGGGGATATTGCTGAAACTTTTTCCATCGCCTAATACAGATAATTGAAGAACCCACCACCGTTTTTGATGCGACAGGACAAGCGAGCCTCCTTGTTTTCTTCCTCACATCTTGCCCTGAAAAATGCTTCGCTGAAGCCCTCCCATGCCACCTGGGCAAGTCAGACCATTTACTCGGCAGTGTAAAAGTTGATGCCGAACCGAAAGCAGCCTTGGTATGCTGTTCCATAAAACAATTTTTCGGTACACAAAATCAGACTGGAACAGCTTCAGATCTTACATGGCATAAACTCCTGCCTCAGCCTTCTTTAAACATACTGCGTCCAAATCTGGTGCCCATGTCTCAGAATAGACCCTTTACGGAATAGACAGTTTTATACCCACTGAAATCATCCCAGTAAAAACCGGACAGTCAGCTCTAGTTCACACCTGAATGTGCTGCCATGCCATTCACATTATAGTAAGACCCCCCCCACACACCTCATTCTCTTCGTATTCTTTTGGTGAAATGTCGATTTCACTCGAGCAGCTGCTTCTTCTCCTCCTCTGTGGAACTGACTATCAGGATGATGCTTTCCCACTACAATCTTAACCTGTTCAAGTCTAGAGTTAACCGTTATCTTCCCCACATGTCCGCATAAATTATGCATCTTACTCTGTAACCCTCTACCTCGAGTGGCTCCAGGGCCTTGTACAGGGTGAACATCATTGTAATAAAAAAAAATACTGAATTCATTTTCTATCTGAATGCAGTCAGTTTACTGTCAGTATAGGTTCTGGATTATTCTAATGTCCTTCCAAAATATGTTATGGTTGACGAGCAGTTCCAACAGTTCTCTGCTCTGTAATCTAATAGTATGAAAACATTCCTCGATGAACGCGAATTCGAGTAATGCGTTTTCAATTAGTACGTTAAAATTTTTATATACCATAATTTGATTAGCGCATACATAATACTCGATAAACATTCTTCAGTTTAACCATAGTAAAATACTCTTCAGTTTAACCATAGTAAAATACTCTTCAGTTTAACCATAGTAAAATACTCTTCAGTTTAACCATAGTAAAATACTCTTCAGTTTAACCATAGTAAAATACTCTTCAGTTTAACCATAGTAAAATACTCTTCAGTTTAACCATAGTAAAATACTCTTCAGTTTAACCATAGTAAAATGCTCTTCAGTTTAACCATAGTAAAATACTCTTCAGTTTAACCATAGTAATTGAAAATTGACTTTTTATAGTCACCGATGTCCGCATTAGTCGCACTCATTGAGGTTGTATATAAATGGTTCCCAAACTTTTATCTCGGTGTCGCATTTTCGGAATGAAAATTTGCTCGCACCTCTGCAAATTTTATGTGATAAGAATATTTGAAAATAAAAAAAAAAAACACATAGAGAGGGTTAAAGGGAGGTAACCTTGGATTCGAAGTTAGAACATTATCATTGATAACTCTCTCCTCCAATTTGCAGAGCCTAGTTACTATATTCTTAATGCTTGATATAATGCAGAAATATCACAATGATAAAATCGGTCAATAATTATTTAAAACTATTTATACTGGGACTCATGCATGTAATTACAAGTAATCCATAATAATATTTTAAAATTTGAAATCATACTTTTTTTGGCATATGAATGTTTTGAATCTGTTTCTAAATCTTTGTCTTTCAATCATTCCGCCTCACCTGCTATCCTCTTGCGCCGCACCGTTTTGGAACCTCTGGTATATATACTGATTTTTAATCAATGATGGAAACATTGTTGAAATTGTACCCAAGTATCTAAAATCTGAAGAGCATATATATTTAAATAGCAATAAAGATACATTGGCATTGAATCTGTTGGTCTCTGTCAAGCTTGTGTATTAAAGAATTTGCTGACAGAATAGATTGGGAGAAAAGAGGCAGAAACAAGTATATTTTAGAAGGAGAATAAAATCACTTACTGTTGTTTTTAAGATAGAATACAATCGGCATTTTAAAGGGATTTTCACAATTCATCTTTGCAAGTGGGGAATTCAGATAATTTGTGTTACTTAAAACAGGGCTGCAGCGTATGGAAGAATACCACATAATATCATACTGAATCAGGGATTTTGTCCCCTGTAAAAAAACAGAAATAAATAAGTGAAAATTTAAAAACATTTCTTAGATTATAGTTTTTCTGACGGTAGTGAAGGTGGATTTGAGTGGGATGAATTTCAGGAGCTTTGTTTAACACTGGAGGTAGTTAGAATGAGTGGGTGAATGAATAATAAGGAGAAAGCATAGAGAGAATTGCGGGAGAAATTTTTTTATCACTCAAGCAGACAATAAAGTAGTTACAGAATTACTTGAGGGGGCGTGTTTTATAAACAGACCCTCTCCAGTCCTACAGCTGGGGTATAAGTTCCAGATTATTCTTTTCCTACCATCCAAGGCAACATGGAGGAAGAACACTTATATAGAAGTTCACTAGACACAGCTATTAGAAAATATTTTCTTTTTATTTTAATATGAAAAAAATATTTTTATGAAATACCTTTTAATTTCCTATAGCGGTAATTAATAAGTAACCAAAAATTAGATTCTTGGTGAAAATATTAAAAATATTATCACCGAACAGTGATAATAAATCCTCTGTTCTTTTGATTGTGCGGTGACAACAGTGATATCAGTGATATCATTGTACAGTGTGATAAAACACGCAGCCATATTTGAAACAGAATATACGAGATATAAATAGAGACCGCTTTGTTCCATAACTTTAATATACAAGAAACAAAATTCAACGCGTTTATTTCCATTGGTATATAAGACGCATGAAAATTAAGATTTATCTTTTGATTTTTTTAGTGGGAAAACTTACGTATTATAAACTGAAAATTATGGGATATTTGTCATTTTGTACAAATTATTGCGTTTTTAGTGCATAAGACACATTTCTATAAAAATATTAGATTGTCACATATGAACTGACAAATGTTATAGGAAATGAATAAAATGCCTCTAAAATGTTGAATAATTTATTTAATTGAAATGGGCACCGCGTTGATGAATGACTGTTCTCCAACGTATCTCTAAATTTTTGATTCCATCTTTAAAAATATTCTCATCCTTTTAAATGCTTCGATGACCTCTTCCTTATTGGAGAATGTTTTATTGCGTACGAAATGCTCAAAATGCTTGAATAAGTGAAGTAGAGATATCAGGTGAATATGAAGGACGAGGAAAAATTTCATAATTCAGGCGGTGTAGCTTTTGGACAGTTGTTTGAGGAGCATGTGCGTTGTCGGGCAGCACAATTGAGCCATCTCTATTCACAAGTGTAGGATGATTCTTTTGCAATTTTTCGTGCATACACTCTATTTCTCCACTCTATGAGGCTGCTGTTATTGTTTTCCTTTGAGACAAGAATGAATAAAGAATAACCCCTTTGAAAGACCACCATACAGTAAATATAAATTTTTTAGTGTGCAGTGGGTGTTTTGGGTATTGTTTTGGTGATTCACTTGCATCTAAACACTGACCAACTTTCTTACTGTTGTTAAAGAGTATCCGTTTCTCATCGCATGTAATGATTCGATGCAAAAATGGTCCTTTTTCTCAGTTTGTACTCATACGGTTAGATTACTTTACATTGTTTCATTGTAATCATTTTCATTGGGCTTATAAGTAACAATATATTGAAAGAGAAATTATCTAGAAAAAAAAGAGTCAGGAATAAGTCAAGATATTTTATATACAAAGGAAGTTACTTCGTTAGACGATCGGATCAACAACCAACAAAAAATGCGTCATTTCATGTGGGACAACCTAATACACCATAACCCGCTGTCTATCAACGAATGGAAAGATCACGCGGTAGGTTTTCAATTCTCGTTTGCGTCAGTATGCAAAAACAAAAAAAAACAAAAAAAACAGGAAACGCCCGTTGTACTTTCATGAGTGATCGAAAGATGAAAATATCACGTCGACGAGAAATGAAAAACGCGAAATTTTACCCTAATATATTTAGTTATTTATTCATGGATTAACATTACACAGCCTCGTGGTAGGTAGTTGACACTTGGTACAATTTCGCTTAACGCCTGGTTCACATTCCTCGGTTGTCTTTTGAAATTTAACAATACATATTTATAATTTGTTTCTTGCTTAGTATTGGGCTTTCGCATCCTTCTAAAATATTCCCATTCTCTTTCACTCCCAGTAACCCATTGTTCCTTACTTGCCTTATCTTCTTGCTTGGGGTGAATTGAATAATAATAATAATAAAAAAAAACTTCGCTACTCCTTTTGTTACAACAGACTAATTGACCAGATCTTACATTCGGTCAGTGAGACCTCTGACTCTCACTACCCCCTTCTGCTCATCCCTACATCAAAACGCACGATCCGCAACTCATCAATCTAGTGTCAATTAGAACTGTGACTCTGCCTTCGATCGGAACTTCCAAACTTCTGGCCAAATGACACTTGATCCCAAACGTTTCAATTTATATTTTAGGGATGGCAAAGCAAACGGATATATTTTAAATATGTAATTAAATCCAAGAGGAAAAGTAGTTACCAGTTGGTATTGCATATTTTAATCACGCCGTGTCGAATCATGTCACATTTTGCGAAAAAGAATATTTCATGCTTCTTGACAAAGAAAGATACAATTGAATCAATTGCAAAAGCTGTACTCTGAAAGAGAGAAGGGAATGTCGAATATGTGAGTAAAAATCTTCTTTTACGGACTGAGACTGCAGTGAAACATAATCTTTGCAGTACCTTTTATTGTTTTTCTTAAATGCCATGTCCATATAGGGCATAGGGTGATCATGGTTCTCCACAGATTCGCTTAATTTGTTATTTTTGAATTGCAATGCCTTCTTTGGAAAGATAGTGGAGTGGTTTCACGTTACTTTCTCTATGTGGGGGTTTTCAAATTTTTCTTTCTCTTTGTTTAATAACCACGACAAATATAGCACAGTCTACACTGCTGCTTAACGCTTAGATGGACTGGAGAATTGACAGATTCATACATTTTCCTATGGACCTTTTGCGAAAGTTAACGCGATAGATTAGGTTGGAATTTGAACTCGACACACCGATTTTACTTTACCTGCAGATAACCGTTATGTTAGTCTCTTTACCCAATATCTTTCTTAAAATGTCTTGTCCCTTCAGGATGTAGATAGCCCTGGCTCTTGGCAAATTTAACTTTTGTTCTTATTGGATTGTCATGCCTTCTTTGGAAATGGAACGTATATATGAGTTCCACTAGAGGTCCGAAGAGAACTTGAGGCCTTATCACGTTGAAACACCGGTTCTCGTACGATCACCGAAGTTAAGCAACGTCGAGACTGGTCACTGCCTAGACGAGTGACCGCTTGGGAATATCAGTCGCCGTAAGTTTGGATATGCAAGTGGTATAATAGATAACGGCTCTGACTTGGGATTCGGAGAGCCGACTTCTACTCGGGTTCGCTACGCGCAAATACTCGGGTTTACTTACGCGCAAATACTCTTGGGAAAGGTATGGATCTACCTCATTATTATCTCCAGAAAATTCTTAAAATATTTTCTGGCTTTAAATAACTTGTAGAAGGTTGATAAGTCGTAAAAAGCAAACCTATCAATCAAGATAGGCAAATCGTTAAAAAAAAACAAAATAAATAAAGAGCAAAACCGAGGAAAGATATGTAAGTTCTGATTTTTATAATGATAAAATATGACAGGATTCATGTATTTCCTAAAGTGATATATAGGGTCGAACATCTTCCGAGTATTTTTAACAATATAAAGAAGCACGATGGAGCAATCGATAGTGGTTTGGATTGAGGAATCGGAGAGCCGAGTTCAAATTCCAGTCGAATCCATTACAGTCACTTACGTGCTAATACCCTTGGGAAAGGTATGACTCTTCTTCTTCTCCCCCCAGTTATGGGTAACTAGCAGGACAGACTGGTTTCTATAACTTTGTAAGGCAACCGGTCAAAGAGAAGGAAAAACTCTTAATTGAAAACCGGCCTCGAGATGGTTGAGCTCCGTCAGGATATCTTGCCCAAGAAACACCACTTCTACTGTGGCTGCAGTACACATGATGCCTCTACAACCCTACGTGTCACGGGCTAAAAAAAATTGTAAAGAAAGTAATAGATTCGTATTAATCCAATTTCTTTTTCACTTTATACGTTATTTTTCGTGGATACTTGTATTTGAGTAGACACTCTGTTTATTTATTGAACAGTATATTTTTTTATTTTTGTCTGCCGCCCTGAAATGTTCGAAAAGAGAGCTCAAATTTATCTTTAAAAAAAATAAATCAAATATTCAGGCCGACAGATGAAAATAAACAAATATACTCCTTAATAAATAAAGATGGCGTCTACTCAAATACGAGTATCCACTAAAAATAATGTTTAAAGAGATAAAACAATGTATTGTATAAATGAGTTCTACTTGTGATCTAGAGTGAGTTTGAAACTCAATAAACGTTCAAAGTATGACGTGTCATTGAGTGTGGAAGAGTTCATCATTGTTGGAGAAAATTCAGTCTGAACGGTAATGATGAAATGGTATAAGCTTTGTTTTTTAAATATTTAGTCACAAGCTAGCTTGCGACACGTAAAAGAAAACATTGTTTATATTGCAATTTGATTTTGGTTAACAAGAAAATTCATTGATTTACCTGTGTTTGAAGATATATTCGTTCTTTTCCATATTTTGGGAGATTCCTGTTTGGCATTGGCTGAATTAGAACCTCGGATTCTAGATTCTTGTAAACAGTGAAATTGCTTTTCCAGGGAAGAGGAAGTATCTCTGCAAATGAAACAAAAATATGAGAAAAATACAAAAAAAAAAAAAAACCGAAATTAAAATCACAAAAGGTTAAGACCAGCATGGGCAGCCTTTTGTAAACAACGGGCTGCATGATATATAATTCATCATAAGGAAGGTAGCACTACTCAGTTTAAGGTAAGAAAACAATACGCGTAAGCATCTGTATAGCGGATTATGTGTGATAAAGCGAAGAAATAAGCGAATCTTCAACACAGCTCTACAAATTTAAATAATTATTTTTATTATTATTATTTGAGTAATATTTACTTTTCAAATTGAAAGAAATCAATTACAAAGGTTCTTTGTGAAATAACTTCGCACAAAATATTTTGTGTATCTTTTGTTACAGTATAACCGAATGTATTACGTTAGAAAAATTGAAGAAAATAGGATGCGTCTACATGGAGGAATGTGTGTGACACGTATGTACGTTGTTTTATGTATGCGTATAAATTGTAGTAGTCGGTAGCATGAATAAGCAGTGAGCTGTCTTACTGTCGACGCTCGTAAACAAACTTTGGATGATTTTCGTGTATCAATATCGCTAAGCATTTTTGTAATATAATATACTCGAATAAAATGCAAAAATGTTTGTAATTAATTAAGTGTGAGAATTTCAGTGTTGTATAACAAACGAACGACCACCCTGGACAAAGGTTAACTGAAAATCTAATTAGCGAACAAAAATTGATCATTTTTATAATGAAGCATCAGCTCCAGAAAAAATTAGATTTATTAATCTCAATTTTATTGGTTAATAAATGTTTCCCCAATTTTCAAATATCCATTTTAAGAAAGGAAAATATTTTGATCATATTCTGAAGTGAGCTTCCAAAATTTCGTACCAAACAACAAACATTTATTGTTTGCAAATTCAAAGAATACTGCACGTCTCAAATGACGTCGCTGCTCATTAATATATATGAATATAGAAATTCAATTTTTTGGAGCCGGTCCATGGACAAAAATGAGGTTTTTTTTTTAGTTTAAATAATATAGCTTAAATCTATTGCATTTTTCTGCAATTCTGTAACGCGGTTACACATCTGCCTTGGAAATGGGGAAAGGTCCCTTTTTAAGGGGAAAGGATTCTTTGTATAATTAAAAAATGTTATAATCTCATCGCTGATGAAACTGCTGCGTGGGATTTCTTTTTAATTTATCTATTGGACTAGACGAAAATATTTAATAAAAGGTATATTTATTCTCTGGAGAATAAAAGATTATTATGAACATTTCTTGTTTCTGAAACAAAAGATATTTACACGTATGATCTTCCTTAGTGAAAATCGCCAATGACTTAAAATGATGAAAACGTTAACACCAACGTAAAGTTACATAATTCAATAAACATTGCCATTAATCATTCTTTCTGTATGTGGTTAAATACGAGAAAGTGTGAGGGAACAAAATAAAAGGAATAATATTTTAGTAAACGTTATTTTCCTGATGTAATTAGGCATACCACTGAGAAAGCCAAACGGGCCGTATGTGGCCCACGAGCTGTAGTTTACCCATGACTGGATTAAGATAAGAAATTTTGGCCATTTACGTTCTGAAAGTAATGCCTCCGGTTTATTTCTACGGAAACTTCACCAAATGTATAACACCAATGGATAGAGGAAGTTCTCAACCACAAAACTATTTTTCACATTGCGTATTCATTATTAGCAATGATGAACAAGAGCCTGTACATGGCCACTTAAAACGTGACTTGTCACACACATCATTATATTCACTAATAAAATGCATTATCCAAGTTTAACTGTGCTTACATCTACCATATGGTCCCCGTAAGAATTCAGGAGGATTGATGAATATCCATGGATGCAAATATTTTCACATAGATACATTTCTGAAGCACAAGACCATTTTCCTGCCTCTTCAGCGATGGATTATATATATTAGATCCACTTGAGGTCTGGAGGGAACTTAAGATGGTCAAAGTATGAGGTGTTATTGAAAGTGGAAATATTCATCATGACTGGAAAGAATTCGGGATCTGTTCGGTAATAATGAAACGATATTAGTTTGGTTTTTAAGGAATTGAAAGTTACAAATCAATTATTTCCTCACTGAGCTGTTAGAACTCGGGCAGCGAAGAGATCACCTGTAAGGATCCGATCATCTATATTTTAGGAAATGTGTTCATAAACAATGGTATCCTCGGCATAAGTGTTTGTCACTGGTATTTTCGGTGTTTGCCAATGGTATTCTCGGCATAGGCGTTTGCCATTGAATGCTCGTCGGCGGATCGTTAATAAAGTGTCAAAAGAGATTTATATACTTTTTATCAATCATTTCACTCCATGCAAGGCGATGATGTCCCTAAGACGCAAGGGAGTGAAATAGAATAAGAAGTTAGAATTTAGGAGAAGAATCCGGAAACTCAATCTTAAACAAGAAAAAATTGTTTAAAAAACGAAGAAAGAGTGTGAACCTGACGATAAGTGATCTTTTCTAATGCTATTGGAAAAATAGATGAAAAAAAGAACACGAAAAAATACGTAAGAGATCAAAATTAAAAAAATAATGCGGAAATAAAATTTCGGAGTTTAGGCGGAGATGTTAGAAGTGTGCAGTTTCAATTTAATGCATTTTTCCATTTTTATTGTGTGGAAAAAGGTGAAAAGACACTACTTGGTTTCAGTGAGAAAAAGAAAGAAAGAAAGAAAGAAAGAAAGAAAGAAGTGTTTAACGGCTGTTTCACTGAAATGGAAAAAGTTGGCAATTTCAAATCTTTTCATTTACTTCTTAAAATAACGACCAGCATTCAAATGTATGATTGTTACTGCAATATTTTGTTCAAGTTGTTTAACTCAAATGTTTAACGATGCAATAGAGTAATTACTACGCATGTTTTATTGTCGTAGAAGTCGCAATGTGCTTATTCAATCATTAACTTGAGAATTAAGATTCATCAGAATATTAAAATAGTTACACCGTAAAATTTTCACGTGTTAAAACTTGTACATATGTAACGTCTACGATTCTTGACTAAAGCGATAGAAAGGCACGAATATTTTCTCAGCATCTTTTGTAATGTGTTGATGTTCCACATGAAGTCGGCAGTGAACTTGAGACCTTATGGAAGTGACTCAAGAATTCAGGATCTGAAAGCTGTTAGTGAAAGGATGTTAGCTTTGTTTTTGAGGTAGTCAAAATCACAAGTCATTTTATAAAATTACAAGTCATTTTTTTAAAAAGAAGAAAGAGAGAAATTAAATTAACTTACCAAGCGAGGTTGCGAGCTTAAACGTTGTCATAGCACGTTCCCACGGTATATTTATTTTCCTCACTGTCTTCTTCATCAGACCCGTGTAAAACGTCAGAAGGTATTTGGAAGAATTAAGTTGAAGTTTCCACTAAAATGACAAATAATAGATGATTACCTGAAAATCTGACGAGGAACGATGAAAACCTTAACAAAAATGTGTTATTCTTTTTCCTTAAATTTTCATCAAATTCAAGGACAAATATGAAAGACCTCTCTCATCTTCTCTCACTCAGTCAGTTATAGTTCATACGGGATACACGCTTAGGCGATCATGTATCTTTCGATACACGACTGACGAGGCAGATTTTTTTTCCGCAGTGGGTTGCCATTTCTTTCTGCTGTAGACCAGTTGCCATCCAAGACTATGGAACCCAATCTATTACTTTCTTTGCATTTTTTATCCCGTGACCCGTAGGGTCGTAGGGGCACCATATGTACTGCAGCCCAACCCTCTTCACGTCGGTTTTGAATTCAGACTTGCTACTCAAGGTTATAGAACCCAGTCTGTTCTGCTATTTACCCATAGCTGGGGGGCGGACAAGAAGAGGGTTCATACCTTTCCCAAGGGTATTAGCACGTAAGTGAATGTAATGGATTCCGCAATCCGAGCTGCTATCCATTGCTGCACCGTGCCTTCTCTCACTAGCATTTTTATTTCATCCCCAGGACCGCCATTTTCCCTTGAGGCTTACGGCTATATCATATTGAAATACTAGTTCCCGTACGATCACCGCAGTTAAGCAACTTCGAACCTAGATGGGTGACCGCTTGGGAATACCAGGTGCTGTTATGTATTTTGAGTAATTGAAAGTAACAAGACCATTTCGCCATTGAGCTGTTAGAGCTAGATCAGACGAGAGATCAGATGCAAGGCTTCAATCATCTTGTTTTTTTTTTAATGTTTGTTCATAAACTAAAATAATATTCATATATGTGTACCAATGATGTGGGAATGTTCCTAGGTAAATCGGGCTTACGGCCATATCACGTTGAAACACCAGTTTTCGTACGACCACCGAAGTTAAGTAACATCGAGCCTGGTCAGTACCAACATAGGTGACTGCTTGGGAATATCTCGTGCTGTAAGCTTGGGTGTGCGGGTGATGCAATGGATAACGACTCAGTATTGTTAATCGGAGAGCCGAGTTCTAATTCCACTCGGGTTCAGTATATTCACTTACACGTAAAAACCATAAAGAAAAGTATCAGTTCATCTGTTCTCCTCTCAGCTATGGGTTAATTAGTAGGACTTGTATCACTAAAATCATTATGATCTCAAAAAAAGTCTTACAATATAAAATTATTTTCTGACTTTAAATAACCAGTAATTGGTTGATAAGACGTAGAAAACAAATCAATCAGCCAACCGAAAACCTTCGCCTCGACATATGATGGCGATGGGGATATTAGTCCAAATGTAAATAATATAAGAGGCATGGCACGTGAAACTAGAACAATCTACCCAGGTGGACGAAATAAAAGTTTCAGTTCGAAATTCCGATCACCTGAAACGTTGTGAATATTGCAATGAAGATGAGGATAACAGTCCGAATAATGTAAATAATGCAAGTAATAATAAACAAACAAAATTGAAATATACTATTTGCTATAGTAATGGTGTGCTTTGAATTAGGCTTAGTACATGGACTTTCCGATATCACATTTTAAAAAATTATTTCACCCTATGCAAGGTAACAACGTCACTAAGACATAATGGAGAATATAAGAAAATAGTATTAAGGAGAGAGAATAATAAAGGAACAAGAATTAAAAAGACAAAAGATAATGATTGACATTGCATTTAAATTTTTGAAGATCAAAGTTGACTGGGAAACATAAAGCCGGAAATGAATTCCACAAGCGAGAAGTACGGTAGAAGAAACTCTAGCATAGAACTTACGGTTACATCTAGCCAATTCAACTATAGAATGATGAGACCTTGCCGCCAATCTAGTACTGCACCTAAATTCATAAAGTCTAGGTACCAAAGAGGAAAGAACAATTACCATGAAAGTATTTAGAGAAAAGGCATTATTAGTATTTAGAGATAAGTGATCGGAAAGTGACTAAAGATGAGATGCCAGGTCAGGAACAATAACGCTGAAGATTCTTCTTTGAAATTTTATCAAGAATCTCTAAAAATATGGCAGAAGCACTGGATCATATGTGACAGTAATATTCAAAGTATTGAACGAATAGTAGACATATAAATATGTAAGATAGATTCTGGAGAGATAATTGTCTCGTACGTTACGGTAAACCAATTTTCTTAGCAGCAGACCTAGCAATCGTCTTTTTTTAATTAATAAAGACTAGCTTGTAGAAATTAATAGTGGCTTACCACGTGCCGCCAAGCCCGACTAGCGATATAACAGTATTGGCACGAACATTGTCCACAATTGGCAGTTTTATAAAAATCTGGAAATACTGGCCAAGTAACCAAGGAACATGGTCCTTGACAAGGAAATTGAATTGTGTAGCATATTTCCTGAGTGACTGTCGTTGTTTCGTTGCAACAAATTTCTGTCAATGCAAAAATAAAAACACATTTAATGTTATAAAAATGAGATAAATAAACACTGAAATATAGATACTTCCATTAATTTGCTGAAAATCAGCATAGAATGAGTAAAAAAAGGCTCCAGACTTAATAAAAACAAAGTTTTATCGTCAAAATGTTTTTGCTATCATTAAGAGGAAAGACCAGGGTATTTTTTTATTAATTTTTTTCAATCCTTTTTAGCACGTTCGAAATTTTGGTTAAAAATCTTGTCTTTTTTTTCCTTAGCAGTCGACCGAAGATTGGTGTTTTAGCGCCTTTTTCCAGTAAAAAAACAAAACAAAAAAAAACAAAACAAAAAAAACCAACTGATTTGGAAATTCTTGTAAAAATCAAATAATTATCAGAATTGAATGAAACTTTCAGGATTTATTTACAAATGAATGGAATCATTTTGGAAAATTTTGTTTTTTTGAAATTCTTGTTAAAAATATTTTTTTACATATATTGCCCCCTACCCACTAACTAAATTTCATGAAATTTCGAGAAATTAAATTTTGATTACAAAATTTCTTTTATTTGTTAAAAGGAGGACACCTTGAAGAACGTAAATCATTAATTTTCTTTTTCAAACTGCTACTCATTTTCCAGAAATTTGCTCCGAATCGTAAAGTAAAAACTACAATAAAACTGATAGTATTTAATTAGAACAACTTTTATATATAAGATATATAAAGGACATACTGTCTTCGGAAGAAAAAAACATTTTTCGATGAATAATGCATTTTTACAGGAAATCTTTTCATTTTTTTCTTTTTATTATAGTAATTTATTATAATTTATATATAAATCTTTTAAAATTCTGCATTACTTTGATTGTGTTAGGTGAGGTTATTAAGTGAAAATTATATTTAATAATGAAAAAAAATGAAAAGCTTAATACAAAGCATTATGTACCAAGATTTTAAAAATAATTTTTGATTTTTTTATGCATATAAAATATTATGTAACGTGCCCATTTTTGAAAGTATGGTTGGCCATACACGACACTCAGAAAATAGGAGCGATGACACGTGGTGATATGTGTTCATTCAATAAGGATCAAAACCGACTGGTAGAGTAGCGTGCTGACTTGTATATTAGAGAGATGATGATGAAGAACCTAAGTGGAATTTATTGAAGAAATAAACTTAACTAGATCGAAATTTACGTGCTTCTGCTGTTGAAAAACTGAGTAGCAGTCTAGAATTTATGCCTTTATCGTTTGATGGTTAAAATTGCTAAAACACTTTTCATGCCAGAGAAGTCTCTCTTATTTTTATATCATGCACTTAATAAAACAGCTTCACCTGTTGAAAGCACTGCACAGATTTTCATTTGTTTATATCAGAGGTTCTCAACCAAGACCCGGGGGTGGATTTCAGCGTTTAAGTGGAGAGGAGGGGGAAAATGTAACTTTTTCACAAGTTTCTCATTGGCTGTAATCTTCATTAGAATAAAATCAATTTAAATAGCTTGACCTTTTATTGAACATTTTGCTTATTGAACCCTGACATTCTATTGAACTTTTTATTTCATTTTTTATTGAATTGTGCTTTAGTTTATCAATTTAATAATTAGTTATGAATTAAAACAAATTACTGCGCATTTATTTAAGTTTAATAATCCATCAACTATTCTATCAACATTTTCTATTGCTATAAAGTTTTGTAAAACTCCTCTATGAAAAATAAACCATATGGTTTTTTTGTGATTCTGTAGCGCCAGTCCACAATGTTCAAAAGAGAGTGGTCTTTGCGAAAACCCTAGTGCTTCATTCACTCAAAGCATTTTTACCATTGATTCTAGGAAGTGGTTGTATACAGCTGACAGTTTAGATATTTCTGAACGGGTTTGGCGCTATGTCTGACATCCATATGAAAACCTTGATCTGATGAGGCTATTTAAAGTTGATATTTTGGTTTTGTAGAAATTTGCGGTATTGGGTGAAACTACCTCTGTTCAATGTTCTTTTCTTCTATACTAAATTTGTTATAGCTGATCCATACGCCAAGGTATTTGATGGATCCCGTTTTGGTGTCATCGTAATTCCATGGGTTAGTTTCCTGGTATCATCTTGGATACTCCCTAGTTTAGCAAATGATGTTTATTGCATAAGTGCTTGGAAGACCCCCTTGACAGACGATGAGCCATGTTCTTCCAATAAATATCCATATGTAAATGATAGAAATTACTTTTTCTTCATCATGCCCTGTATATATGCAATTAGATTCATGCTTGTTGAACATAACAACCCCACCAGTCTCTGGAATGTTCTTCAAACCATCTCTGGACAGCTTCAGCCTGCATTATTGAAATAAGCCATCTTTATTGGGGTATATGGAATCAGTAAATGGATGCAGATGATCATGAAACATTCTAATATAGTGGTCATCTCTCAATGATGGGTTTAGGCTTACAGGTAAATCGAATTGATGGCACGATGGCCACACTGTTATGGAACCGCTACTAGACTTAACGAAACATTGTTGGCAGCAACTGGAGTCTATTGCTTCATGGGGTCTCTGATACACACAAACCTTACCATCAGCCTCAAATCAACTGGAACTGTGACTCATCGGGCCACATATTTCTAGTTCTTTTGAATCCAATTAGCAACGTCATAAGCCCGTATAAGGCGCTATATCCGATGCAGTTATTATTACTATCATGTTGAGATTTGAAGCTCCATATACAATGGCAGTTATGTTTAATTGATTTATTTTCCCAACTTATTAACCATTGTGGATTGTGTAAAGCCGAAACGTATTTTTGGATTACAAGAATAATAATTTTTTTGTGAGTGAATATAGCATTAACAATCTTTTGAAGATAACAATGATTTTCCCAGATAAAATTCCAACTATTTAATCCATATGTGGGAAAAGAATGGGTGAATTCATACCTTTTCCAAATGCCAAATTAGTTATATTCCATCATCGCTGATCGAAATTTGATCTACCACCAATCAAGGTGAATGGGCATTCCATCACAGAGGCCCCGTGTCTTGCGTGACACTGGACCTTAAGTAGAACTAAAATACGACCCATCGCTAAAGAGGCAGGAAAGATTGTCGGTTCCCTGTATTGCTCTAGCAAGTAACCGTTTCTTCTTGTTATCTCCTCCCTGTACAAGAGCCAGATCAAGCTAAAATGAAGTATTGCAGTCATATTTGGGCAGGAGCAGCACATTCCTCATTTTCCAGTCCCGATAGAGTCCAGAAACTTCTCAGCGTCCTTGAGGGTGACACATTGTTTCCACCCTGTAACCCGTCCTTCACAGACGAGAGTTAGCAAGACTCTCGATGCTCTGTAGCTATTTCCATGGAAAGTGCTCAGACGAACTACACTCCCTACTTCTACCAGTTCTAACCGTCACGCATAAGACCCGCCATGCAACGCACATTGTAGAGAACCGCTCTTATTTTCTTCGTATTCCATTGAGGAGAAAGAAGCTCCACTCAAGCAGATTATTTCCGTGAACCATTGCTATATGAAACCGACTCCCTAGTGATTTTCTCAATCACTGGTTTAAGTCTAGGGTTAACCGTTATCGCCACACGTATCTGCATAAACTGTGCAACTTATTCTGTAACCCTCTATCTCGAGTTGCCCCCGGGCCTTGTACATGGAGAACCTCACTCTAAAACAAAAGAGGAGTATTTGCGTGTAGGTGAATATAACTGACTAGACTAGAATTCGAACTTATTATTCTGATGGAACGCTGAACTGACCTAATGAACATGAGAATGATGTCCTCCAGCATTGAACGTGAATGTGAATTGAGCCTGCGCTGCCAGTCAGCCCCTGTCATGATCATTACGAGGCAGTGACTATTCACATTGGGAAGAAATAATTTCCCTTGAATATTTCTAGAACACATATGGAGAGTTGACAACTCATTTGACGTCTACTGCGTCGAAAGAAAGAAAACAAAATTTTCTTCCGTTGATCCTGTTAATGGAAAGTTTTACTGACTTGAACTATATATTTATATAATACATAAGGTTTTACTTACCTGGAGATGTTGTCCCGAATGCAAGTTTCATATTTTGTTCCTTCCAGTATATATACCATATGATTGTCTTATTTGGATTGAATTCGAAGTAAGACAGGTTAGTGTATCTTCTTTGGGTACCTTGGTCATTGATGAAATCATATTCTTGGTCGGGTTTAAAAAATCTCATATTGACTAGAGTTTTACACCCATAATCTTCAAATATAGATGAATTTTCTGGAAAACAATTAGGAAATATAAAATTTATTAAACCAGTACGTTCCAAAAATATTTTGTGATATAAAAGTCTAACTCGTAATCTTAGCTACTCAAATGTGGGAGACCTAATAAAAAATATATGTAAAAAGAGTATTTAAATTTCACTGCTGTCCGTGACTAAAAGTTTCATGGGGACGTAAAGAGGGTTAATGTCAGATTACGCCGGTGATAAAATATGGTATAATACTCATAAAATATTATATTTTCTGATATAACATTTTTACCGCATTCAAAACCTGATACATTGTCGTGATGGAGAATTGAAGGGTGCCACTTGTCAAGTCTTTTGAGAACAGAATTGTTTTAAAGGAATTTCGTCTTACCTTTCAAGTAAAATGAAACATTGAATGTTGCCGCACTATCTTTCAGACCAGAAAACATTGCAGTTATGTAGGGATCAAAAAATGGGCTTTGTGTAAAGTCTGTTATATACACAACATTATTTTTCATCGAAAGCCTTGCTGAAAAGAAAAAAGGATTATATGAAAACTAGATTCTTGAATAAAATGAAGTGTAACTAATTAGGATGAATACAAAATGAAAGGAAAAATAATGATAAATTCAACTTACGGCAACATAGAACATATACATATATATAAATATATACACACACACACACACACACACACACACATATATATATATATATATACATTTTCCCATATATATATATATATATATATATATATATATATATATGTATATATATGTATATATATATATGTGTATATGTATATATGGTAATATATATATATATTCCCATATATATATATATATATATGTATATATATATACATGTATATATATATACATGTATATATGTTAATATATATATATATATATAAGAATATATATATACATATATTAACATATATATATGTATGTATATAAACACACATATAATTATAAATATATGGTAATATATATATATATATAAGGTAATATATATATATATATATATATATATATATATATATATATATATGTATGGAAATATATATAGTAATATATATATATGGTAATATATATATATAAATATGATAATATATATATATATAGATAAGTGGTAATATATATATATATATGTGTGTGAATATATATACATATATATATATGTGTGTGAATATATATACATATATATATATGGGAATATTTATATATATATATATATGTAGATGTAAATATAGATATATATGTATTTATATATTTATATATGTCTATATGCGATATATATATATATATATATATATATATATATATATATATATATATATATTGGAACATATATATATATATATTGGAATCTACATATATATATATATTGGAATATATATATATATAAATATATATATATATATATGAATATATATATATATAAATATATATATATGTATATATATATATATAAATATATATATATATGGGAATATATATATATATATATATATATATATATATATATATATATATAAGGGTATTATATATATATATATGTATATATATATATTGGAATATATATATATAAATATATAATATATATATATATTTATATATATATATATACATATATATATATATATATATGTGAATATATACATATATATATATATATATGGGAATATATATATATGGCAATATATATATATGGGAATATATATATATATATATTATAAATTAATAGATTTAAAATATGGTTTTACCGCTACACAGTGATGACCATGTTTCAGAAATGGAAGCTAAAGCCCCTGAATTTAATTTTGTTATTAAACCAAAGACATTAGTTCCATTTCCTCATCAAGCGAATTTTGGAGTAACTTACTTTTTAAAATTTACGGTTGTTAACGGCACAGGAAAGATTCATAGTTTGAGGGTTTCCAAGGTTACCGATAAATCCATTCATCTAGACAAGGGGTGGTAGAGGGTTCAACTTTTAATTTTCGTTGTCTCAGTTAATAGTTACATTTGAAAGCGGGGTTATGTTTAGGGATGGGTAGGGATGTATCTTTTAACAAATTCTGACATCCGCTAAATTCATGTCATCTGGGTTTATTTCTAACGGCAAAAATTCTTATGGTATTATTTCTATTTGTATATTTAAAGATTTTGAGGGACTGTTTAGGTTAGAATATGTTTTATCCACCTTTCTAAAAAGTTATTTTTAATATTTAATATACTATACTCCTAGTTAAAAACCAAGTAAATGTATTAGGATTACTTACAGTATTTAAAATTATTTATTCTTATCGAGTATAAGTAAATATTATTTTATTTTATTTTATTTTATTTTATGTAAACTTTATGACAATGACGGCAAAGGTGGTTAAATTATTTCACTAATTCAATAAACTTTTATTTATAAATTTAGTATTATAAATGTATATATGTATGTATAAAGGACATTTAATGTTCAATATTATATTCTAACTTATTAATTTCACATGATTTTCGGTGTTCACTTGGATTCTTTCCAGTGTTTGAATTGCTTTGAGAGAGGTGTTATGGTTAGAGTACGTTTTATTTAATTACAATTTTAAAAGATATTTAGGTTAGAATCTGTTTTATTTAATTTCAATTTTAAAACTTTTAATGAAAAGAACGTTATATTAAATGCGAAGAAATCGGTACTGATCCATAATGGTGTGCAATGGGTAAAAAATTCATATGACCACTTTGACATCACAATGGGATCACTAGACTCAGCTGAGTCTTCTGATCTTATTGGTCTTTTTATTTTATACAACCTAACAGCGCATCGTGATATTGATTCAACTGACATTGGTCTATACAGGGACGATGGTCTCATGGTTATTAGGAATTCTACTAACTTCAGAATAGACAAAATTAGAAAGGCATTATATAAAGAATTTAAAAGCATGGGTTTAAAAATTACCGTTAGCACTAAAATTAAAAAAGTTAACTTCCTTGATATAACATTAGATTTAAAGAACAATACATACACACCTTATAAAAAACTCAATACAAATCCTGTATATATACACCCTAAATCAAATCACCCCTCATCTATAATTAAACATATACCTTTATCTATCCGAAAAAGAATTAGTACAAATTCAGCAAATGACAAGATTTTCGACGAACATATTAATTTCTATAATAAAGCTCTAAAAGATAGTGGCTACAAAAACCTAAAACTAACTTATATTAAAAATGAAAACGGTAAACATAGGAAAAACAGAAGCAGGAAAATAATTTGGTATACACCCCCATACAACCAAATGGTAAAAAACAAATTGGGACAAAAATTCCTTGAATTAATACTCAAGCATTTTCCCGGTGGAAGTAAACTTAGTACTATTTTCAATAGAAATACACTAAAATTAAGTTATAGCTGTACTGATAACCTAGAAAAGATAATTAAGAAACATAATACTAATATCTTAAATAAACACTTATACCAGAACCAAAAAATTGTAGACAAGGGAAAAATACAAACAACAACTAATGAGGGTGAACAAAAATTATGTAATTGTAGAAACCCTCAAAACTGTCCTTTACAAAATAAATGTTGCATAGAATCAGTAGTATACCAATGTAATATATCTTCTGTTGAAAACCCTGAAAACATAAAAATTTATATAGGTTGCACTAGCCATGAGTTCAAAAAGAGGTTCAACCAACATCAATCCTCGTTTAGGATAAATAAGTATAAAAGTCAAACATCTCTTTCGAAGTACTTTTGGCACCTAAAAGAATCCAATAAAACACCTACAGTGAAATGGAAGTTAATAAGAAGAGCTAGAATATGTAGGTCATTAAATGACCCATGTCCTTTATGCATACATGAGAAACTATATATTACTAAGTTTATAAAAAATAAAAATTTACTGAATCAGAGAAATGAAATAGCTATTTTTTGTCGTCATTGCCAAAAGTTTTCTTTAAATAATCTTTAAATAATCTATAAAAAAAAAAAAAAAAAAAATTACCTGATTATTATACATACTCATATTTTATGGGTATAAATAATTTTAAATAATGTAGATAATTATATTACATTTACTTGGTTTATAAAGAAATATAGCCGATTAAAATTAAAAAGTTAAATTTGAAAGTAGAATTTTAAAAAATGTTTTAAAATTGAAATTAAATAAAACAGATTCTAACCTAAATATCTTTTAAAATTGTAATTAAATAAAACGTACTCTAACCATAACACCTCTCTCAAAGCAATTCAAACACTGGAAAGAATCCAAGTGAACACCGAAAATCATGTGAAATTAATAAGTTAGAATATAATATTGAACATTAAATGTCCTTTATACATACATATATACATTTATAATACTAAATTTATAAATAAAAGTTTATTGAATTAGTGAAATAATTTAACCACCTTTGCCGTCATTGTCATAAAGTTTACATAAAATAAAATAAAATAAAATAAAATAATATTTACTTATACTCGATAAGAATAAATAATTTTAAATACTGTAAGTAATCCTAATACATTTACTTGGTTTTTAACTAGGAGTATAGTATATTAAATATTAAAAATAACTTTTTAGAAAGGTGGATAAAACATATTCTAACCTAAACAGTCCCTCAAAATCTTTAAATATACAAATAGAAATAATACCATAAGAATTTTTGCCGTTAGAAATAAACCCAGATGACATGAATTTAGCGGATGTCAGAATTTGTTAAAAGATACATCCCTACCCATCCCTAAACATAACCCCGCTTTCAAATGTAACTATTAACTGAGACAACGAAAATTAAAAATTGAACCCTCTACCACCCCTTGTCTAGATGAATGGATTTATCGGTAACCTTGGAAACCCTCAAACTATGAATCTTTCCTGTGCCGTTAACAACCGTAAATTTTAAAAAGTAAGTTACTCCAAAATTCGCTTGATGAGGAAATGGAACTAATGTCTTTGGTTTAATAACAAAATTAAATTCAGGGGCTTTAGCTTCCATTTCTGAAACATGGTCATCACTGTGTAGCGGTAAAACCATATTTTAAATCTATTAATTTATAATATTAATGCTCTGTAAATTTAAATTTACATAGAGTACTATTGTGTAAAAATAAAAATATCTATAAGAACACCGGATTTTATATCTTACTGTTCTTTCCTTTTTATTTATATATACATATATATATATATATATATATATATATATATATATATATATATATATATATATATATATATGGGGATATATTTATATATATATGTATATATGGGATATATATATATATATATATATATATATATATATATATGGGAAAAGATATATTTATATATGGGAATATATATATATATATATATATATATATATATACATATATATATATTTATGTTAATATATATATATATATATATATATATGGAAATATATATATATATATATGGGTATATATATATATATACATATGTATATATATACATGGGAATATATAAATATATATATAAGGAAATATATACATATATATATATATATATATATATATATAAAAATAGAATATATATCTATATATGAGAATATATATATATATATCTATATAAGGGAATATATATATACATATATGGTAATATATGGGAATATATATATATATATTGTTATATATATATATGGGAATATATATATATATATACATGGGAATATATATATATTAATATATATATATATATGTATGGTAATATATATATATGGGTATATCTATATATATATACATATGGAAATATATATATATATGTGAATATATATATATGCACATATATATATGGTAATATATATATATATATATGGGAATATATGTATATATATGGATATGTATATATATATTTATTTTTTTCATCCACAGACAGACTGTTTCGCTGTTGCACAACTTATCAATGTGACCAGACGTCCGGTTATATATATATATATATATATATGGTAATATTTGCATATATATATATATATATATATATATATATATATATATATATATATATATATATTGGAATATATATATATATATATATATATATATAAATATATATATATATATTTGCAGTGCATCCACTACCGAGAATTGAAAGTGTCAAGCAAACACCATACCAACTGTTCCAACGGGCCTCGGTGACGAAGAGGTAGCAAATCAGACTCAATATAGCACCGCTCACTCACATATTCCGTGGTGGAACTCTACTGAGATTCACTCCACAGTTCTATGTTTAATATGAATCTCACTGCTGATGAGTCCGAAATATAGAACGAAACGGCCGTCCAGTGCTTTCTGCATTCTGTAGATGTTTCAGACTAAGATGAATCACTTCAATATAATTATCAAATCCTCCTAATAATTTCAAATGTATAGCATTGCTTGAACCTGCTCCTAATACTCAGGAGTGCACGGCTTGGTGATAGTAGTCATGGCTCCAGGGCACACAGTCCTATTGTTAAAGTGAATCTCAGTAGAGTTACACCACGGAATATGTGAGTGAACAGTTGGTATGGAGTTTGCTTGACAACCTAACTGTCAGGGTTTCAATTCTCGGTAGTGGATGCGCATTGCTGATGAGTCCCAAATATAGTCCAGCGCATTCTGTAGAGGTTTCAGACTCGACGAATTAAATTCTCCTAATAATTATATATATATATATATATATGATATTTTTTGTTTTAAAAATATGATTCCTTCGCTACATAAGAGTTCTCATGTTTCAAAAGCGAGAGCTGAAACCCCTAATATAATTTTTGAAATTATGTTGAGTTAAGGATCGACAATAAGCCTGATTGCACCCTGATTGCACCCTGATTGCACCCTGATTGCACCCTGATTCAGTTCGATATTGTGGATTACTACCAGAAAGACCTCTTCACAACTGCCCTGGAGTTTGCTACAGTATATTCACACTTAACTAAAGAAGAAACAAACATAATACTCAGTGCCAAGAAATCTGTCCTCATCCATAATGGGGAGCAGTGGATGATCAAAAACACTACTGACAATTTTGACATCACTATGGGATCTCTGGACTCTGCTGAATCTTCGGACCTTGTCGGTCTTGTTATACTGTACAACCTAACCGCGCACAGGGAATTAGACATTAAGGACATCGGGCTATACCGAGACGACGGGCTCATGGTAGTGAGGAGCTCCACAAATTTTAAAACAGATAAGATTAGAAAGATAATTTATAGTGAATTCGGAAAATTAGATCTAAAAACTATAGTAAACATTAAATTAAAAAGGGTAAATTTCCTCGACGTAACTCTAGACTTAATATACAAAAATTACACACCCTACAGAAAACCTAATATTAACACCTTGTATGTACACCCTAAGTCAAATCACCCTCCATCTATAATTAAGCATATACCCACATCAGTAGAGAAAAGAATAAGCATGAACTTCGCAAATAAGGAAATATTCCAAGCACATAGTAAGTTTTATAACACAGCCCTGAAAAATAGCGGATACAAAAATGCTGACATAAGCTATACAAACAATAGTACTAATAGTAAGAAGAATAGGAAAAGAAAGATCATATGGTATACACCTCCGTTCAACCAAATGGTCTGTACTAAACTTGGGCATAAGTTCCTAGCTTTAATTGGTAAACACTTCCCCACAAATAGCAAACTGAGCGAAATCTTTAATAAAAACACCCTAAAGTTAAGTTACAGCTGCACTGAAAACCTAGAAAGAATCATAAAAAAGCATAATAATAAAATCCTAGAAAAACACGCATACCAAAACAGTGCCAATAAAACTCCTAAACTGCAATTAGACAAAAATAATGAAAAATCATGTGATTGTAGAAACTCAAATGACTACCCGTTAGAAAACAGATGCCTCGCTAAATCCGTGGTATACCAATGCACCATCGCATCCATGGAGAGTCCTAACACTGACAGGATATACATTGAGTCAAAATTAGATGGAGACAACACAAAAGCTCCTTCAACAACATCCAAAATAGAAAATCAGACATTTCTATCCCAATACTACTGGCATTTAAAAGAAACGAACAAAACACCGAAAGTAAAATGGAAAATAATAAATAGAACAAGAACTTGTAAAACATGGGACGACCCATGCACTTTATGCCTACATGAAAAACTGCACATCATTATAAATAGATATAAACAAATAAAGTCTATAGTTTAAAAGCCTTAAAAGCTCAGCCCAATAATTAATGAGAAAAACCCTTTCTTGAAGTCGAAAAAAAAATCCATTTGAATAAACAAATAAATAAACAGATTAAACAGATAATAATGGAACACAACCTTCTCGATACTTAACGACCTGCGACAAAGCCGTAAAATTGCCTTTTAAGCAGCTAGGCGTCCTACTATCAGTCTTGAAATAGACCCCCCAATGTAACTTGACATAAATTTTTCTAAAGAGACTGGTCTGTAGGTAAAAATGATTTCTTAGTTCTTTGACCACCAAACCAACATGGCCGACACTAGACGTTTCCATAGCAACTAATGTTCCAAGAGACCACACTTATAAACACGCGCTAACCAAAAGATAGCTTATTCCCAAATTCTCGCTTGACGAGGAAGCGTGACCAGACAACTTAACACAACATAATTTCAAAAATTATATTAGGGGTCTCGGCTCTCGCTTTTGAAACATGAGAACTCTTATGTAGCGAAGGAATCATATTTTTAAAACAAAAACTATTATAATATAAGCTCTACTTCTGTATGGAGCACTGTCTTTTTGAAAATAAAAGCGAAAATACTAGGGAACACCGGATTATTTACCTAACGTGTTCTTTCCTATTTTTCTGCATACCTGCATATATATATATATATATATATATATATATATATATATATATATATATATATATATATATATATATATGGTAATATATATATATGGTAATATATATATATATACATATGGTAATATATATATATATATATATGGTAATATATATATATATATATATATGGTAATATATATATATATATATATATATATAGTAATATATATATATATATATATATATATATATGGTAATATATATATATATATATATATATATATATGGTAATATATATATGGTAATATATATATATATATAGTAATATATATATATATATAGTAATATATATATTATATAGTAATATATATATATAGTAATATATATATATATATAGTAATATATATATTATATAGTAATATATATATATAGTAATATATATATATAATAATATATATATATAGTAATATATATATATATATAGTAATATATATATATATATATAGTAATATATATATATATATATATATAGTAATATATATATATATATATATAGTAATATATATATATGGTAATATATATATATATATGGTAATATATATATATATATATGGTAATATATATATGGTAATATATATGGTAATATATATATATATACATACATATATATATATATATATATATATATATATATACATATATACATATATATATGGGAATATATATATATATAATATATGGATAAAATAACTGAAAAAAAAATTGGTTGTTTTTTTGCGAAAGTATTTATTTCTATGTTTTTATATATATATATAATATTTCAGACCACCTCGGTCCTTCCTCAGAAATTAATTGAATTACTACTGTTTTTGGCAGTTTGTTTACACTTTTCAGCGTTCGTCGTTAGACGCGGACGTCACGTGATGTGGAATGCAACTGTGTTTGAATTTTTTAACGTAAATATAACGATAGTATTATGTTGTTTAAAAAGGTTTTTTAACTATATCTAAAGAAATTTTTTAACTATTGAAATATTTATACAGATTTAAAATACCCAAGTTTTTGTTTAACCCTAGTTTATATGTGTCTAATTTTAAAATCCAGTATTTCTCTTTTTTTGTTCGTGTGTATGTTGTACTAAAACCTGTGTCTATTAATATACATTTAAAGTTGTCTAATGAGTGTCCTGATTGATTAAATGTTCTGCTATGGGGGAATACCGGTTGTTTTGGCGTATTTCCAGTTTGTGGTTATTGAAACGAAATCTAAAATTAGTTCTAGATTCGCCAATATATCCACTATTAGGACATATTGTGCAAAATAGGTAGTAAATTATATTATTGCTATCACAGGTGAGGCGAGGTGGATGTATTTTGATTTTGGAGTTGGGTATAGACAAATCACTACCTGTTATTATGTGTTTGCAAACTAGACAACGAGTTTTATTACATATATGATTTCCTGTCTGGTTTGTATTATTTAGATATTTGGTAGAGGTGAGGATAGCTGATAAGTTAGGTGTTTGTTTTTTTTGCGTTGATGGGTGGTTTAGCAAAAATGTCTATAAACGAGAGGCAACCTTGTATCATAATTATGAAACAAATAAAACTTGTTCAAATTTTTATAAGAAGCTAAGGGAAGAGGCAGATAGATAATCAAACGTATAACTAATTGTAATATATATTTTGAAGTTGATAATAAAAAACCTCTTTAAGAAACCAGTACATGAAACTTAAGTGTTTAAAAATAAAAAGAATGTTGACAATGTCAATTAAACAACAATACATATTAAATTCAAATAAACCAATAAAATAATCATTCATAGAAGTTACACCGCAATTTGCTTACTAATTATGTATATATGAAATAGTACTACCAAATTCAAAGTTTAGCCATACTGTAAGGTGAAAAGTAAATGTTGTGGTAGGATCCTCCTAATTTGCATATTGGAGTACCGACCATATAAATATGGTTGGTACCGGGAAGAGAGGGGAACGAATCAAGAGATTCAACCAGAGACTCTGCCCGACTGCGACTCAGTCAACACATTCTCCAGGAACGGTCTTCCCAGGAATATACAAAAGACTATATGTAAATATTGTGTACACTTTCTTGTTTCAATACATTTTGTTCTAAGTACATTTTGTGTTGCATTATTATTCCATGCATTAGTCAAGTTTCAACAGTAAATTATACCTACAATTTACAGTTAATTCACTACTTTGGTTAATATAGAATTTTTATCAGCAAATCTAATAATTTTTAATTTCTCGTGTAAGCATAAGAAGCAAGGTTCATTTAATGATTTAGATGTTCTATATGTTTTTTTAAAAACTTTCCATTTAACCGTGGGAGTTTTATTAAACTCTTTTAAATTCCAAAACTATTTGGAAGGAGATGATGTTCTATTTGCGAACTAATGCAACTCATTCCGCTAAGCTTACAAATGTTCAAATACATCGCTGATGAATTGGAAGATTTTCTTTTCCTGCAGATTTCTTTTATTTTGCCTGAAGATTTTGTCCGTTGCATCCGAAGTCCATTGATGAGGTGGGCTTCGTAGATGAGAGGTGTGTCTGTATATTTATTTTGTAGCTAGACACACACACACACACACACACACACACACATATATATATATACTCGAATATTTGAATAAATAAATATTAAACTTTTTGTCAAATATTTAATAATCTTTTTAATTTACTTTGTTGTTTTAATATTCATTTTTTAAAAAGTTACGCTTTTATAGATGTGACAATAAATTCAAGAGAATATAAATTTTTAAAATACATACATGTATAGCGCTTCGAAAGTATCAGCAGAATTAAGATGTAAAAACGAACGGTAATAATAATAATCGGGAATAAGCATTATTAACGTTTGTTTTTACTTTTTAATTTTAAGTATTTCGAATGGATTCTAATGCATAATGCATTTTAATTTTAAAATATCATCGGAAATACAAATCATATAATATTAATTTTTTTTACAAAAAGCTGGCTTACATGATACTAAGTTTGTATATATATATATATATATATATATATATATATATATATATATATATATATATATATATATATATATTGTGCGTATTTAGGCAGAATTTTTTCATTCATACACGTTTCATTAAATAATATAGATAAGTGTTGTCTATATATTTTATGTAAGTTCTTTTCATATCGTCTGATAAGCTTAATAACATTATCATTAAACAATGAAAGAAAATTACAATATTGATACATATTTTTTAATCCAATCCAAAGCTTAGATTGGATTAAAAATATGTATCAATATTGTGATTTTCTTTCATTATTTAATGATAATGTTATTAAGCTTATCAGACGATATGAAAAGAACTTACATAAAATATATAGACAACACTTATCTATATTATTTAATGAAACATGTATGAATATATATATATATATATATATATATATATATATATATATATATATATATATATTTCCTTTGTCGTTTTTTAATGTAGTTTTTTTAGTATTAGCCGGACGAGCGCGCGCGCACGCACACACACACACACACACACACACACACAACTGCCCTTTATATATGTATATAAATATATAAATATGCAAGAGGCCTCTCCCTCTAAATTTTAACTTCTCACTCATTTTCTGAAGTGTATTGAAACGAGATCTTTTCATCACCCCCTCGTAACTCTATATCTATATATTTATGGTGGAGAACGCTTTTATGGCAAGTAGTGTTTGTAATTAAAGTGTTCAATATTCAGGCATAGATCATTAACAGGAACAAAAAAATGAAATGAACTGCAACCGCTGTTTCTATTCTAATAGTTTCTTTTCTCGCATTTCTCACTTGTGGAATACACTTCCGATTTCTTGCTACCCTTTCTCCTCGTTAAAATCTTCCCATTCTTTTTCTCTTCCAGTTGCTCCTTGCGTCCTAGCAACATTTTTGCCTTGCTTAGAGTGAAAAGATTAAAAAAAAGTTCAACTTATCTTTCTCGAGTCGGAGTTTCGCCGATATGGTATCCACTCATCAAGGAGTCTGATAGTATAATTGAATTTAATTACACGAATCATATTAAAAATCAATTACTTTATATTCTAGTGTTTCTTTTCTTGCACTTCTCAACTGTACAATTCCTTTCCGATTTCTTGCTTCCCTGCCAACTACAACCTTCAAAATTTTAAATGCTATATAAATCACCATCTTCTGTCTTCATGGAAGATGTTCTTTTATTACTTTTTCTCTTTAGTTCTCTTCACTAAAGTCTTCTCATTATCTTCCACGCCCTGTAACTCTCTTCGCGTCTTGGTGACATTATCGCCTTGCTTGGGATGTAATGATTAAAAGAAAATTGTTTCTATATTAATTCTGACCGTCCCCAATGCGCCCACTGGCCAACTTATCCCTCAAAACGAACATGGAAGGAAATCCTAATATGAAATACATTAGGAAATACAAGTTTCAAATAATAAGAGCGGAAGTTTCTAACTAGTAATGAAATCAAACTAGCCAGGTTCACACTCCTCCTTGGTCTTTTGAATAGGTATTGAGGTTTATCCCTTGTCTCCTGTTTAGGATTTATTTTCCGGTTCATTCTAAAGTTTTTTCGTTCTATTCCACTCCCAGTAACTCCTTGCGGCTCAGTGACTTTGTCGCCTTGATTGGGGTGAGGTGATTAAAAAATGTATCATGAAATTAAATCGATAAAATTAAGGGAATATTTTAAAAAAATATTAAAATACTCACAGTCAGAAATATTGTAAATAATCGGCCTTCGTATAGCATTGAAACAATTCAGATAAAACATAGGGTCATTCAGATACACCCGGCGAGGAAAGATGGGGTAGCATTTGACAGGATCATACCAAGTAATTTCGTACTGATCCAATGTCGTGTTGCCAACCAACTGAAAAACAAAAGAAAATATACTGTGAAGATACAAAGATCAATATTCGATACATTTTGTTTGTATAGCGATTTACTAAGCGTAGCTTAGATGTGGCACAAGGCCAAAAGTATGGAGCAACTAGTGAGGATTGTACTCACTACTTAATTGTATTAACGAGACAAGCTTGTTAATTATTATACAGTGTAACCCGGATATAAGAGACCCGGATATAAGAGAAACACGGATATAAGAGATGTTTTATCTGGCCCCAAATGAGAGCCATACTTACCTAAACAAAATAGACCAAACGCGGATATAAGAGAAACCCGGATATAAGAGACTTCTTCTCCGGTCCAGCCAACTCTCTTATATCCGGGTTACACTGTACCACGCGATCATAATTTGTTTGAAATTTGCATATTTCTTTTATATAACAGATTTTGTGTAATTTGATTGTACATTTTCAATCATTTTTTAATGTGATATTTTATATACGAATTTAGCATTTATTTGCGAATTTAAATAGTTTAGTTTCGTATTTTATGATATATTCAGGTATTCGGAAAGTAGTTACGTGTTTTGCCGCTATTAATTATGAGTTAAGGAACCAACTTAGAACCAAGGCTGAATGGTAGGAAACTGTATCTAGAATTAATTTATCATCGTTTCTCTTAGATTGTTCAGAAAGCAATTACATATTTCACCGTTATGAATTATGTGTCAACTCATCAAGGCAGTATCAAAGCTAAATGATAGGAAACTTCTTCTAGAATTAAACTATTATCGTTTCTGTTCAGCAGTTTGTAGCTAAAAGGGTATTCTGGAGTTTAATTGAGAAAAATGAGAATGACAGAAATCGGATTCCTTATGAACTTTCGCAGGTATCTGAACGCAATATTTCACCATTTGTCGCTGCTAACCTTTCATTTTTTTGTATCTCATTGTTAAAGGTGATGACAAATGGGTTTTGCGTGTTCAAGTGAAAAAGACAATGGTTATTACAAAATGAGAAACTAGTGCCAACCAAACCAAATCCATGACTCCGTCAGCAGAAGTCCATGATTTGTCTCTGGTGGGATATGAAAGGTATCATCCATGTAAGATGGAAGAATTATCATGATATACGTTTATTGCCAGTAATCGAGCAAAAAAGTATTACGTCGAAAGTGTTCTGCTATGACAAGCAGAAAAGTTGTTATTCCCCATCAAGGGCGCGTTATAGGCGCGTTGCCGGGTGGTTCGCTTTCTAACCACGAGACCCGGGTTCGAATCTCACCATGGTCGATTTGTCGATGTTGATGTTATCGGTCTGGGGACCCGATCTCGGCATGCGGCACTTTTAGAAATTGCCTGAAAACCACACGATGGCTTGACCCAATCCTTGTAAGTGAAATGGGGTCGACGGAACTATCTGGGACCCGTCGATGGTTGTGCTAGTACGAAGTCACAAGTCATCATAACCGAAGGTTTGAGCGTATTGACCTTGATCACGCCAAACGGGCTCACTCCCAGGAACTATAACTAAGGTTCGTTCAGCATAGTTGCAGTATAAACTACAGGTGAGCTCTGTGACTGTTGAACTAGCGTAAATGTGCCTGAGCAGGCGTCTGCAACAGGGATTGGCTAGCCACCTTAGTAGACAGGCATCTTCGAATACAAAGCGACCATTATTATTATTATTATTATTATTATTATCATTATTATTATTATTATTATTATAATACAAAGGCAACTCCGAAAAACAAACCCAAAGAAAAATAAGAGATTCAATTTCGGGATCCTCCACATCTTCCGTACTCATCACATAAGGAACTGCAGATTTTTGTTTAGATCGCTAGAGAATTTCAGAAGTGGCACAACATTTGAAAACTTTTTCGAGGAAAAAAACCTTGATTTCTTTGCCGTGTCCTTTCAGGACGTTAGCGATCATTTTTTTCCACAATTTCGTTTGTAGCTTTTGACAAATTTTGTCCTTTTGTCATTTCTCGTAAACCCTGTTTTGCTTTGTGATTACTATTTAAAATTTAACTTACATTTGTTTTTATATCTTTTCTGGTAGAACGTAATTACTTTCCGATCACCATAGCATACATTTAACATTCTTTACATACTTTATCATTCTTTGTTTTATATATATATATATATATATATATATATATATATATATATATATATATATATATATATATATATATAATTTATTTATAATTCATTAATTATTATATATATATATATATATATATATATATATATATATATGTGTGTGTGTGTGTGTGTGTGTGTGTCTGTGTGTGTGTTGTATCAAACATTCTTTTACAAGCTTTGGGATGTGGGGTTCTTCACACCAAAAACAAGGTAAATATCCATATAAACATATGTTCAAACAGGCCGTCAATGTTCAAAATGTCCTCCGCTTTCTTCTACACACAAATTTCATTGACTGTCGGACATTTTCAAATACTCCCACACGTTAACGAAGAGTCTCTGCATTATCAATTTCTGCTGCAGGAACCAATTGTTTAGGTAGCCCCACAGATGAAAATCTAAAGATAAAAATCTAAAGGATTGAAGTCGGAGGAACATGCAGGCCATGGGACCGGTCCTCCCTGCTTATCCATGGTAGATGTCAGCCAATACATCGCAAACAATGTGACTAAAATATGCAGGAGCCCAATCATGCACGAACAACTTGTATCTTCGTATTAGAAATGGTACATCCTCTAGCATGCATGGAAGTGTATTCGAAATAAAGTCCTTGTAGACAGCTCCTGTAAGACGTGCTGAGAGAACATATATACCTACCTTACGGTCACGTACAATTCCAGTTTGCACATTAATCATAAACTGACGTTGCGGTCTAGCCTGTATTGTGCCATGGGGGATCTGATCGGCCCACAAATGTTGGTTGTTTAAATTTGTTATTCCATCACTTCTAAATGTTGCCTCATCCGTTAACAAAACTGAAGAGACAAACAACGAATGGGCAGTCTGGGCGATAATCCATCGGCAAAATTTTTGCCGTGCTGAGTGACCAGAGGGCGAAAGACCCTGCACAAGTTGCAAATGGTACAGGTGCACCAGATCCTGTGTTAGCAACGCGTCGGTAAACAGCAGCAAAGGTTGGATGACTCAGATGTTTTATGTCTGGAAATGCAATCTGATACAGCCGTGCAGCCTCGCATCCATTACCATTCGCGTGGCGGTATGTAAAATCATATCAACCTGCTCACGATATGAATATCCTAACAATGGTTAAACGGAACATTTCTCATTTAATTCACTACCACACACGTTAAACGTTGAAAACAGACTAGCCACTGGTGAACACGAATGACAAATGTAACCTAGTTTAGATGGAAACACAACAGCATCTACCGTAAACTTTAAACTTAATAATTAGAAAATGAAGGATTTGCGGACATATGTTTATATGGACTTTTGTCCTTATTTTGATATATATATTCTAGTGCTATGCGATTCAGTTGTTTATTAATATCACACGACAGTAGCAAAAATATATAGAATGGAGGCACATGTACATCACATTTAATTATATTAAATAATTATATTGATATATATATATATATATATATATATATATATATATATATATATATATATGGTATAAAATGACAATTGGAAAAATCTTGGATTTTGCCGACGCGTTTCGTCTTCCGACTTTTTCAAGGCAAAAATGAAATCGAAATATCTCTGTTGTTACATTAAAATTCAATTTTGATCTGGGAATTTAACTATATATATATATATATATATATATACATTATATACTTATATGTTATTGTTTTTAACGCGCCCCCCCCCTTTATTTTGCTCTTCATTTTCGTTGCTGTTCTTTTCGTTTAATTTATCAATTTTTCCAACGATTTTCTCCTGATGAGATGTTGGACGAAAGGGCCTTAGGGACTATTACCATTAATAAATTCCCTGTTTTTAAAATAGTGTATAGATTTTGTACCTCCAAGCATTTGTATATATATATATATATATATATATATATATATATATATATATATATATATATATATATATATATATATTCTCTAATGCTATGCGATTCAGTTGTTTATTAATATCATTTTTACGACAGTAGCAAAAATATATAGAATGAACGCGCATGTACATCACATTTAATATTTTCAAGTAATATTTTGAAATGTTCAATTTTTTTCTTTGTAAAAATTTAAACATATATATACCGGATTGGAAGCAAAATACAATTGGAACTGGCCATTCTCTGGGATTTTGCTGCCTTGATTTGAAGAAATGGTGGCGGTTGAATTATTATAACTCAACGTGAGCTGTTTTTCGTAAAAGCTGTTGAAAGGAATTGGAAGAGGCGCTGTAAAAGAAAGAACGAATACTAAAACTGAATTTACAAATGATATTTGTTTACCTAAAAGAATATAAATAGCAATATTATTCGACTAATTCTTTAAACTAGTACTCGTATTATCTATTAGTAGTTTTAGTGTAATTGATATCGATTCGGAATGACAATTCGGAGAGCCGAGTTCGAATTTCAGTCGAGTTCGTTACATTCACTTACGCATTGGAAAAAGGAATGGTTACATCTCTTCCTACCCCACCTATGGATTAAATAACATGACAGACATGGTTCTATAGCCTTAGTTGGCAACCAGTCAACTGCAAAAAGAAAACCTACCGCGGGAAAATCTTCTACCTGGTCAGTCATGAACCGAAAGAGAGATTATCATCCAAGCGTGTATCACGTATGGGACTTAACTGACTCACTGACTGAATATTTCACGGTTTTCCTGATTGAATTCTTTCTTGTTTTTCTCAATGAAACCAAACCAACACGTGTCTCTGATATGTGTTTTCCGTCTTTCCACGCGATCAAAACGGGATATTCCATTATTTACGAGGTATGGACAGGGCGTAAAGTGCGTCCGTACTAAGTAAGTAAGCAAAGGAGGGGCGAGAAGAATTACTATAAATCTTATCAGAGGAAGACTGAGCAAATCAATTGTAGACACACAATAAAAGCAATAAGATGTGCCCTGACGGACTTCCGGTATGACAGAAATACAGGAACCCTTCAATTAGTTCGGCAAATATGTACATTAAAAGATACGTACAAATCGAAAACGCATTAATCGAATATAATAAATCATATGAAATGTAATTTGTACCTCAAATTTTAGTCTCATTCACTATTAATTTCTAATTTGCATACTTTTAATTACAATTTAGGTACGTATAAGAAAATACAATAAAAATGCTATGAATCTATTAATCTGATTTTTTATGAAAAACTTAGAGTGGTTTGTTCTTCATATAATTAGCTTAGAAATTAAATTTTTATCGATGTTATTTCAAATATCTATAATTTCTCCATTTAATTCATCGATATTTTGAAAGACTTTGCCTTCGATTTTTCTTTTCATTAAATTCCATACATTTCCAATCGGGTGACTATAGCGCCCATTATAACAGTTTTTAAATTTATTTTATTTTTAAATAAACCCTATATCATGGACATTTTCTATTTTTGGAAAATTTCCAAATATATCATAATCATTAGTATTTTAACCTGAACATTTTATTTATAATCTTTCCATAGTAAATGCAATATTTTTTATATTTCGATATTTTTTAATAAATGTAAATTTCTGCATCTAATTAAATCGTCCATATTTTAATAAAAAATCAAAAAATTCCTTTTAAGAGCTTCAAAATAAAAAGAAGAAGAAGAAGAAGAGGAGGAAGAAGAAGAAGATATTAAAATTCATTTTCAGTTTCTACCTTAATCCCAACTAAATTTTAATATAAACACAATGGTGAAAAAATTCCAGCATTCAAAGATATGTCAACATTATACCCCCCCAGGCAAAAGAATGGTATGAATATAAACCATCACCAATGCTAAAAGGTGAGAATGTTACAGTGCCCTGTGACTGCACCATGCATACCAACTGCATTATACAAGACAATAGAGCAGATGTAATAATAAAAGATTTTGACAATGATACGTGCTATCTTTTTGAAATGGCCATTTCGTCTGACAAAGACGTCTCAGCAAAAAAATCTGACAAACCTTCCAAATATAAAGACCTAGAAATAAAAATGGTAAGAATGTAGCATTTAAGCACAACCATTTCAACAATAATGAATGATCAAAAAGAATATTGATGCATACATTAAGAAAATTCCAGCCCCCACCACACCACCACCACCACTATCTGAGATACAAAAGATTTTGGCCAAGAACACCCCTGACAAACTCCGAAAAAAGTCCCCCCAGTGAAATATGCTCAATATCTTTTACGAGAAGTCCCCCTTTACCTGAAATCACAGGTAAAAATCTCAGAAAGGATTGTATCAAACTATAAATCAGGCTACTTCTAATAATAATAATAATAATAATAATAATAATAATAATAACAATAATACACTATTTACATTGTTCGGACTATCATCCTCATCTTTGTTGCCAAATAATGTACATAATACCTCATCTCAGTAATATAGACAGATAACAATAATAATATGTAAGAAGCATGAATTTGACGTCGATGTGAAATGGTACCGTCACAGGCCAGAAAAAGGGATCGAACACGACCAAGGCAAGATCTAGTGCGATTTTAACATCTAAACAGACTGTATCCTTGAGGCCACAAAATATATTACTATCGCTGAGAAGGAAATAAGAAAACAACTCCTCATAGGCGGAGTTGTTCTTGGTCTTATATCAAGTACAAAGAAATTGGCAAGCCTAACAAATACTCCGACTTGCGAAATGAATTTGCTAGAAATAGGAGTCGTTCAGGCCATTATTATCCCAGTTATTATTGGGGCGTTAACGTTTTCTACCCTTGAACACAGAAAAAATCATATGAAAAATGTTCTCTGAGGTTGGACGACTTGTTCGTGAGAACAACCATAATATAATATCTTAGGTTGAAAACTAAACAGAAAAAAAAAAAACATGCGAAAGAAAATAATTTTGATAACACGTAAATATAAATTATAAATGTCATATGAAATATTATTGATAAACATTTAATTTATAAAAATTATGAAACATTATTGTTTATGTGAAGATAATTGAAGAGTATCTGTCCGCTGGTGTTTGTTTTATCTTTATTTGTATTAGAGCCGTTTGATATTGTAGGATTTTAAACGGCTCTATTACCGGTAGAGATAAGACAAACAAGGACAGTCAGACAGCCACTCTCCAAATTTGGAAATTAGAAGGTGATAAGCTAGGGTAATTAATTACATTTATGATACCCACTAATCCTCAGTTTTGTCTTTCTTTCATTTAAACTGAGGAAACCAAAGAGAGCATATGCTTCTCCGGTGAAATACGTCTTTCATAAAAAAATTCCCCTTTCTCTCATTCTTTTTACTTTCGTTTTGGATACTAATATACAGGAATCCCACGATTAGTGCGGCTAATGTGTACATCAGTAACTATAAAACAATCAATTTTCAATTACTATGATTAACATGAAATTTTTTTACCGTACTAATCAAGTATTATGCATACACTAATCGAATTTTGGTGTATAAATATTTTAGTGCATTAATGGAGAAATGTCTATACTTTCCCACAAACATACACTGTTGTTCATATAATAATTCATAATTTTATTCTAGCTTAGGGTATAATTGATAATTTTTGTCGAACCGATGAAGTGTAAATCTAATTTATAATGTGGATTTGTTTTAGTGTATATATTATATTTTATTCTTCATATTTTTACTACACAGATTTCTGGTCTCGTGACCTTCTTCAGGCAAATTAAATGAATCATTTTTAAAGGAATAAATTTACCTTATGTTCTTTAAATGTTTCATTGTTCATTTTCTGTATTTGTAGTGAGACTTGATCTCGTTTTTGGAGAGTTGGCAAAGGTGTATTTCTGCCTAAGTGGTAATAAAATCATTAGGTTTGGTCTTAGTGCTGGCGATGACAGATGTGTTGATGATAGATGCCCCCTATGTGATTTCTCTATTTTTTTTAATATATATATATATATATATGTATATATATATATATATATATATATATATATATATATATATATATATATATATATATATATATTGTGTATTTAGGAAGAAAATGTTCTTTAAGACGTTTTGGGACGATTAATTTTAAGAAGATTCCAGTCATTTCAGTCAGTTTAAGAGATGTTTACTTTGGATGTCTTAAATAGAACGAAGAGGAAGAATATACATTTTAATTCAAGTACAAATTAAACAAAAAATATAACGAGGAAATGAAACCTAATCTAAAATTTTTGCCAATCTTGAGCATGCATTTCAAATGTAAATTTTTCGAACTAGTTTCGTCTTGAGGTCGTGAACCTTGGTAAACCACACAACGGTCGACATGGAATTTAATTAATAATTATAGAATATAATGATATTATTTTTGTCCCATTATTGTTTGTGTAGTTAAATTACTGATCGAAAAAGACAACAGTAGCCAGTATTTTTATAATTTTCAGTAAAATTGATAAAAAGTATTTTACATTTCATTAAGTTCCATCCACCTTGTAAAGCTGTATGTTTGTAAAGTTTACTCACCCGAAGAGGTGGTAAAAAGTGAAAACGTATAATTTGAACGGAGCGCCCTGCGTCGTATCGTTTTGACAATTGTATTTTTAGAAATGCTTGTCGGAAAAATACTCAATCGATAGGGTGATGATTTCATCGTGATATCAATCTGAAAAAAAAAAGAGAAAAAAAAAGAACGAAATAATTTCCATCGTATTATCATTCGGCATGTTCCTTCGTAGCTTAGATAGCACGTATGTTACACTCTAAAAGAAGCTAATCGCTTGGGAAGTAGTAAAAAAGTGGTTAAATGCAAGTGAATCACCAAAACAATACCCCAAAACTTCTACTGCTTCCTAAAAAGATAATGGTTACTGTATGGTGGTCTTTCAGAATGGTTATTCATTATTCATTCTTGTCTCAAAGGAGAACAATAACAGCAACCTCGTATTGTGGAGAAATTGATTGTATGCACGAAAAATTGAAAAAGAAACATCCTAGACTTGTGAATAGGGATGGCCCAATTTTGCTACACGACAACGCATGGCCGGACGCTTCACAATTAACTGTCCAAGTGTTGCATAGCCTAAATGATTAAATTTTGCCTCATGCTCCATATTCACCTGATATCTCTTCTACTGATTATCACTTAGTTAAGCATTTTGAGCTTTTCATACACAATATAACATTCTCCAATAAGGAAGAAGTAATCGAAGCATTTGAAGTGTTTATCACATCAAAGGATGAGAATATTTTTAAAGATGGGATCAAAAATTTAGAGATACGTTGAAGAACAGTCATTCATCAGCATATTGTCTATTTCAAGTAAATAAATTAGTTATTTAACATTTCAGAAGCGTTTTATTAATTTCCTATAAAGTGCGTCATTCCTTGTGTGACAACGTAATAATTAAGATGACATATTCGTCATTACATTTGGTTCCTCGAAATATGAATTATTTATGACTCAACCTCAAGCCTTGAAAAAGAATGCAAGAGAAGGGAAAATCATAGTAATAATGCAGAGTGACCTGCATTCATATTAAATGATAGATATTGCAATATTTTGTGAAAGTTTAAATATTCAACGATGCAATGGGGAATTTCCACTGGTATTTTATATTTGTAGAACTTGTCATTCAGCCATTAAATCTTTTTGCAGGAAATGCTACCGGCATAATCTAGATTCCACAGACAGTACAGTCGGTATTTTTCATTTAAATGGTCATCACAATCCAGCACCTCACTCAACCATACTTCTATATTCAGCCTACAAATCTCTCACAGTTTCTTTTCTATTTTTAATGTTTCTATTCTGAATTTCTGTTTTCTCATTTTTTACAGTACAGTCACATCTCATGTAGACTTTCCTACCAAAATTCCAACATACAGGATTTGACTACAATTCCTCCTGTAGTACCCTTGCTTCCCACAAGCCCCATATCTAAAGGTTTCGTTTTTCTTAGACTGTGTCACATATTTTACCAGCTCTCTATCTCTTTCTCTTTCTCTCTCTCTCTCTCTCTCTCTCAATCACCAACCTTCTCATATGTTTCTGGTTGACCCAAACTAGGCTAAAGCTTTCTTAGCTGTTCTGGAGGTACTTGCTCCTAGTCTATAGAATAAACTTACCCTGTCTCAGAACAGATAGAGGCATTGTTTCCCTTTTTGTCTTATCCTGTTAAAGTTGGCCCACCTCATTCATAACATTGTGAAGGCAAACTTCTCTATGCACTTCCAACACCCATCCACCAAGAAGCAACATATCCTAACTATTGCTTCTTTTGTTCAGGACAGTCTACCTTCTCATGCCCACTTTTTCTACAATTGCTACAGACCCTTAATCTCCCAGTTTTGTCTTTCTTCATGTTACCCCCCCCATTTTCTAGATTTCCCAGCGTTCCCAACAACCTCACATTTCTCCTCACTGTCATAAACCTCTTCAAGGTAGCTGATTCTGCTCAAGAGATATCTTTGTGTATCAGTTCGTTTTTCGATGCATCCATAAAATACTCAAACAATTAGGTCTGCTTTGAACCCTTATCCCCATACACCCTTTGGTCAGCCTAGCTAACACCAACAATATTTTATCTTTTTCTGATTTATTCTCACTAGAGCCATGCTACTCAAAGTAGTGGTCCATGGACCGACTGGTATGTGGCTAGTTCCCAGGCCATGTTAATGAATCATTAAGGTTATATAATTTTTGTTTTTGTGTTAATAAACTGCTTATTTTTTATTACTTTTTATATGTTTTGATATTGAATTATTTTTTAGTGATTTTATAACATATTTATGTTATAATTTCCGAATAAATAATTATATATATATATATATATATATATATATATATATATATATATATATATATATATATATATATATATATATATATAGCCTGTTTCGTTGTTTCATGGCTCATCAGTGTAGCAAGACATCCGATTTACGATTAAAACGCGACCGATCTGGCATCACTCAGAGATCCTACCCCTCCGCCGGAGGATAGAGTGAGGGAAAATGTAACATATTATATAACGATGAATACAAACGTCAGTAGCCAGAGTGCTCAATTCATTAATGAAGAGCGATTCTTTAATAGCAGGGGATATATATATATATATATATATATATATATATATATATATATATATATATATATATATATATATATATATATACATACACACATATATATTCTGTGTATTTAAGCAACAAATGTTCCTTAAGACAAATATTATGACAAACAACAGACATTTTGTGTCGATCAATTTTAATGATCGACTTTCCCAAATTACGAATAATCCAACTAAAAGAGGAAATTCCGTCAGATATTGTCCACAGACCATTTTGCAAGAAAATGTTCTCCTTGTCTGAGAGGCTTATTCATAATTTGGAAATTGAAATTAATCGAAACAAAATGCCTTTTCTTTTTCATATTTCCACACACACACACACACACACACACACACACACACACACACACACACACACACACACACACACACACTGCTTTTTTGTAACAGATTTTCTTAATCGTTGGCGCTATGCATTCATTATATACTTTACATTTTAAGGATACTGGAAACGCAGCTTTTATTATGTCCCTTTTTATAGTAAAAATATTAGTAGGTATGTAAATAAAATACGGCTTACTTCTTCATATCTTGGACTGCCTGTGAAACAATAAGAGCATTGACAGCCGCTACATCTAGAAAATTTGTAATAGTATTTCGAATTCGGCCAAGCTGAAACTGCGCATGCGTCGGGACATGTCAAATTCAATTCATAACAGAGATTTTGAAAATAACTCTTTGTGGATAAATTACAACAAACGTCTGAAAATAGAGAATAAATAAAAATCATGTATGCCATTCGTACAAAATAATTTTAAATAACTGGAAAATGTTTTAACAGAAGACGAAACAGGTAACACAGAAATTGGATGACGCATAGGGAAATAGTCAAGGAAATGATGGAGAGAATTGAAGCAATAGAGATGTGGTTCTACGGAAGTATGCTGAGAATACAAAGCAAAGAGTGCTTAACTGCTATGTAATATCAATCTTCCTATATGGCATTGGATGCTGGACAATCTTCTCTCAGATGAAGAGGAGACTTGAGGCTACAGAGATGTGGTTCTATAGAAGGATGCTGAGAATACAAAGAAAAGAGTGCTTAACTGCTATGTAATATCAATCCTCCTATATAGCAGTGAATGCCGGACAATCTCCTCAAGATGAAGAGGAGATTTGAGGCTACAGAGATGTGGTCCTATAGAAGGATGCTGAGAATACAAAGAAAAGAGTGCTTAACTGCTATGTAATATCAATCCTCCTATATGGCAGTGAATGCTGGACAATCTCTTCACAGATGAAGAGGAGACTTGAGGCTACAGAGATGTGGTTCTATAGAAGGATGCTGGGAATACAAAGAAAAGAGTGCTTAACTGCTATGTAATATCAATCCTCCTATATGGCAATGAATGATGGACAATCTCCTCACAGATGAAGAGGAGACTTGAGGCTACAGAGATGTGGTTCTATAGAAGGATGCTGAGAATACAAAGAAAAGAGTGCTTAACTGCTATGTAATATCAATCCTCCTATATGGCAATGAATGATGGACAATCTCCTCACAGATGAAGAGGAGACTTGAGGCTACAGAGATGTGGTTCTATAGAAGGATGCTGAGAATACAAAGAAAAGAGTGCTTAACTGCTATGTAATATCAATCCTCCTATATGGCATTGGATGCTGGACAGTTTCCTCACAGATGAAGAGGAGACTTGCGGCAACAGAAATGTGAAGATAGAAAATGTTTAGTATCTAAAAAAACACTAATCTAATTCAGTTTTTCAGACAAGACGCTTAGCCATCTAGATACCATTTTTCGTAAGAATCACTGAAAATGTTCTTTAGCTAAAACCGTGAAGAATCCCTGAAAAACCCTTTGAGATATTTAGCTAGAAAGAGAACAGGTTAAAATCGTTTTGTCTCAGACCCACTCGTCTCTTGCAATGGTGATAAGAAAAAGATGCTCCATGTCTTCAATAATGTTACCGACATTCATACTCTGACTTCCATCTTCAAAGTCCAGTCAAGAACCATCAAGAGAGCGGTGATTAAGTTTAAAAAAGAGAGAGGAAAACTGGATCAGGAGGTCACAACAGGAAGATGGATTATCATTTCAACTTGGAGCTAAAGAGATCAACTAGAGAGAAATCCAACTTAACTCACAAAACTTTTGGCACGTGAGAGAGGAGTTTCAGCTATGACTGTCCAAGGAGCAGCGGAAAAATTCTTGAAAATGAAATAGTACGTGAAACCTGTGAAGTATCTTGTTACTCCAGGATAGAATGTTAGAAGGTTAGCGAAGTTCATATTGAATAAGTTGAAAAATGATTCTGGAATTATATATATATATATATATATATATATATATATATATATATATATATATATATATATATATATATATATATATATAAACTTTATTTCAGTACTTCATGAGCTTCCTATCCTTAGCTATAAATAATTAATGAAGAACATATCATTTTCCTTTATGATCGATTTCATCATGATTCTTCTGTTAAGCTTAGAGAGTAATCATACATTCTTATTGCTCAAAATAAAGTCCAATAGTGTCATAAAAACCACGGAGAATTCCAGTAAGATATCTTTAATCATATCTAAGATACAACGGTTCCGAGCTTAATCTAATAATTCGACAATATATATATATATATATATATATATATATATATATATATATATATGACAGAGAGCTTAAGTTTTTCTGTAGTAAGATTTCTCGAACATTCAGGCCGGTAAACGAAAATAATTATTAACATAATTACCAGTCATTATTGTTATTTTTTGTCATTATTAAATTAAGGTTTTTGTTATTATTAAAGCTAACTACCGTTTATTATAGCCAATAACACACTATTAATTAATTAATATATCAATAATAACAACACAGTTATTATTAAATTTAACATAATTACAATTGTTCATAATTGCTAAAAATACAAACATCATCATCATCATCATGTCCACAAACAGAACCCAACTTAACCAACGTGGTGGTGGTGGGCTCAGCCAATATATGTGGGTACGCCTTTATATAGGTGTATACATGTGTGAGAAAATGTGAGCTTATCTGTCGGCGCAGGCGATCTGAAAAACGTCAACACCATCTTCACCCGTTCCTTGTTAAGTGAACATTGCTTCATATGTAACGCTAAGGTCTCGACAGCGAAATAGAATGATAATTGCATATATATGTAGGCATGTATGTGTACCTGCGCTTAACCTCAGATTATTTATATGGGTGTGTTTGTATGAACTAAAATGCATACACCTGTATGTATGTATGTGTATGTGTGTGAGAGTGTCATCCCAAACAAACACGGAAGAGAATTACCCCCCCCCACCACACACAAATAATAAAACACAAATAGGCATAAATAGATCCATTGGAAAAAAACAAACAGTTTGTCTGATGATTGCAAAAGCGTGAAACCCAGGGTTACAAACTAATATCCACACAACTAAATATATATATATATATATATATATATATATATATATATATATATATATATATATATATATATATATATAAACACATTTCATTGAATACGACAGACAAGGTGCTTTGATTTTTTTTATATACAATATCTCATGTATTCTAATACTTTTTTTCCTTTCGGATGATAAATTATATAAAAGCTGTTCAACTGTTCTTTTTATCCGAGCGCTTTCGGCTATACATCTAGCTATTTTCAAGGTTGAACTATATTAGCTGTTAACAAGAAATAGATTGTTGCATGTATGTATTTATATAATTTTAATTTTCAAAACAGGGTCAATATCTCGGAAAGAAAGAAAAGCAATTAGACAGTTTTTATATAATTTATCCACTGAAAAGAAAAAAATTATTAGATCACATGAGAAATTGTGTAAAAAAATAAATCAATGCACCTTATCTATCGTATTCAATGAAATGTGCATGAAAAAAAAGATGGGAAAAATGCAAGAAGGAACATTTTCTTTATTAAGTTTTCTTGAGTACGCAGGTCAGGAAACAAAATATATACTAAAAATAAACGAGACATCTACTCAAATACGGGTATCCACTAGAAATGCCGTTTGAGGTAATAAAAAGATGGCGGATTTAAAAATAAAATATTAATTCTGAGTATATATGTGTTTCAGGAAATCTCAATGAATCTGTGTGTTTTGAAGGCAAAATAGAAGCTTGCTTTTTTGTGAAGCTCTTCGTGGCCGAGCAGTTAAAGCACGCCGGATCAGACGGTGATCCCTACTGCAGAAGGGAACCAATGTTCGTGTATCCAGTCTAATATGCACATATCTTTATTAGAAAGTTGAAAATACGTAATCTTAAACAATATGATAATTGAAATATTATTTTGCATAACTCATGGACTGATAACGAAGACTGTTGGACATTTTAGGAAATGCAGAAAGATGTATTGGCAAAAAGAAAAGAAAAGAATTAGGCTCAGCTTCAAATAAAACTCAAACGGAGAAAAGGATTCGAGCTGAAGTATCGACAGATTCTTGCCTATTTCCAACCCCCGTTGATAACCAACGGCTACGGAAAAATTGTCCTTGATAAAAAAAAAGCCTAAGAAAGCAAACTGAAATTAAGATAAAAGAAAAAAAAAGACTTACTTAACGACTTACGTCTTTTATAATCTCCGGACTTACAACCAGCTATGAGATCTCATAAAATAAAGTATAAAAAAGCGAACTAGACGGTATTTTGCTCTGTATGAAAATTTTAGTTTTGTTTTGTCTTTCTTCAAAATGAATTAAAATAAGTAAAATGAATTCTTTTTCTTTATGCATTATTTCCTCAGTTTTTCGATCTGTTATCTCTCCTAAATGCTGTTCTGTCATCCATTTACACAAGCCCGCTATATGTTATTTTTCTTCTGTCCGTCAGTATGTCATACGAGTAGCAAATTTTCCAAACCCTCTTTCCTTGCCCTAGAAATTTCAACTGTCTCTTTCTGGTGTTAAGAATAAAGATCATTTTTTTCTGTTTTCCTTAAAATTTCATCGTTGCTCCCACAGCCAATCCTTTCTATTCTCCAGATCCTTCTGAAGAACAATATTTTTGTTGCTCTTCAGAAGCCTCTTCTTCATTTGAGGTGATTGTCCAGCATTCATTGCCATATCGGAGGGCCGATGTTACGTAACAGTTCAGTACTATTTTCTTTGTTTTTAACGATTTTTTTCTCTTGATACTTTGCTTAATTTTTGGAAGGTATCTTTAACTATCCCAATGCGTATTCGGATTTATTTGCCGCACTTTCCGTCCTCTGTTAAAACACTTCCGAGATATTTAAATTGTTGCACTAGTTTGATTGCGTTATCTCCAGTTTGTAATTTGCATGATGCGTTGTTCCTTTTGCTAAAAGCCGCGCATTCTGCCTTAAGTTAAAAATAAATTAAAATTTACTTGTACCGTATATACCTTATGCAAACCGAAGTAATTTACTTAATATGGAACTGATTTTCGAATATGTTTATTACATTTACTGTTCAATACACTACTGTACTGTATAAATATTTAGAAACAAATTATGAATGTTTCTAATAATCCAGAAGTAACGTTAAAGTAATCTGCAGCTAGTTGACACAAACCTATCACAAGTGAAATAGGCTTGAAGCAGTGGCCAGATACAACTCGGTGAGCAGCTCATTGAAACGGGACCCGGTCGTTAAATGGCAAGTGTCTGTAATAAGTAGCAATGTTTCATCTAGGACATTTTAAAAAATACTCATGGAAGAACAAGAATGACTTCTCTTAGAATTTAAGATGGTTCTCGATATAGTAACACATTCTTCATTACTAGGCTTCTGTCACCTCCCCACCGCCGTAACATAGTTTCCCTGTGCCCTTTCAATATAATTGTTCGGATGAGCTCTTCGCTGTGGTACCTTGATTTTATCATTGCAACTGCAGTATTAGAATGTTAACAAGGCGTCATCAATTTAGAGTTGAATTGGTTAGATACAACCGTAAGTTCTATTATAACAGTTTTCTCGTTTTTGAAACACTCCTCCAGTCCCATGCTTTCCATTTAAAAATTTAAATGTAATGTCAATCTTTATCTACTGCCTTTCTGATTAATATTCTGTTATTGCGTCTCTTTAATAATATTTCTGTTTTCTAATTCTTTCACACCCAGTAACCCCTTTAAATATTTACAAAACACGAATGCAATGATAATTTGTATAAACAGCCACTCTAAAAGAGAAGTGAATTAATGTTTTACTTGGGAGTTGATTTGGTCTTCCTTTACGTCAGTGATTTTGCCTTGTCCCGATCAAGAGTAAGACAGGAGGTTTACACGTGCTGATGTTCCAAGAAGCTGTCACCAAATGTCACCTGACATATTTCTTACTTTCTGGCATTTGTGTAAATTATAGCAAAATCAAAGGTAGATAATTAAGTGTCACACACCCAAATGGAAAATTATTTGCCCGAAAAACTCTTAGAATAAAATAAAAACAACATGGGCTTTTATTTCGATCAAATTCTGTCAACTAAGGTGTTTACTAATTATATTTTGTCACTACTCTCTACACTGAATCACTTTCTCGTATTATTTTTCATACACGTTTTTATGCCGCTGAATTATGTGCGCGTTTAGCGATTCAGAATAGGGAAATCGGCGTCCGAATTCGATCCCACTTCGCTACGTCTATATTTGCACAATTATCCCTGAGAAAGATATGAACCCGTCTTTCCTCTTCAGAACTGGTTGGACTCTCTTAACTTGAGATAGCAACTAGTCTATAAAACTCTGAATGTAAAAGCAGCTTGAAAGATATACCTGCAGTAGACGAGGTGTCACTATAAGCCAATGGCTTACGGGACTTCTTACGCGACCCAGATCTGTTACATGGCATAGCAAGTTCCTTTCATATAGAATCTTCAAATATTCGTCTTTCTTTGTTAGTAATTTACGTTATTTAATTTCAAGTATGGATAAACAGACAAGCACTTATGATTCGATTGAAGAAAAGGAAAATCTGAAATACAGGCAAACATCTATGAGCGCTGAATAGAATCATAGTACTTATTTAATGTTAATAATTGCAAAACAACATAATTTATTTTTAAAAAAACACTCAAGGTACCTCATAATCGCTGGATTTTTTAAAAAAATTTTTATTAATCATTTCACTCCAATCAAGGCAGGTGTGCCACTAGCACGTAAGAGGTTACAGAGAGTGAGAGTAAGAGTAAAGAGGGAGGGGTTACAGAGGGTGAGAGTAAGAGTAAAGAGGGAGGGGTTACAGAGGGTGAGAGTAAGAGTAAAGAGGGAGGGGTTACAGAGGGTGAGAGTAAGAGTAAAGAGGGAGGGGTTACAGAGGGTGAGAGTAAGAGTAAAGAGGGAGGGGTTACAGAGGGTGAGAGTAAGAGTAAAGAGGGAGGGGTTACAGAGGGTGAGAGTAAGAGCAAAGAGGGAGGGGTTACAGAGGGTGAGAGTAAGAGCAAAGAGGAGTGTTTGAGGAAAGGATAAAGAGAAGGACGGGGATTAAGATCAAGGCATCAGAAGATGTCGATTGACATTACATTTAAAGTTTTGAAGATTATATTTATCAGGGAATCAAGTAAGATGAAGGGAAATCCCCTGTTGGAAAGTACGAGAGAAGAAGCTGTTGGAGTAGAAGAGGCGGTTACATTTAACTGTTTGGATAATAAAAATGTGGGACCGAGCTGCCAACCTAGTAGCACGCTTAAATTCAGGCAGTTGGGGCACCAGTGAAAATAGCTCATTAGAACAGTTGCCATGAAAATATTTGTAGAAGCCACATCACGTCTGTGAGAAAGTGACTGGAGTCGAGATGCCAGATCAGGATCTATAACAATGCATATCCATCTTTGGATTTTGTTGAGAACCTCGAGATGAACAGCGGAGCACCAGAGCATATATGGCAACAGTATTCAATGCAAAGTCGAATGGTAGATTTGTATATTTGAAAGATGAACTCAGACGAGAAAAAACTTCTGGTGCAACACAGAGGACAAACTTTCATTGTGGTAGATGTAGCTATTGATTCAATATAGTTGTTGCATCTCAGATCAGTGGAAAGCGCGAGACCACGCAGGCGCAGAGAGACACACTCGTGAAGTTGAACATCAGATCTCATTTATCCACCATAGAGAAACCTCTCAATGATGGGTAAATTAGAGCAGTTTCGTTTTGGAGGCATTAAAGTTCACAAGCCATTTCCTACCCCAGTCAACCACAGATTGGAGATTCTTATCGAGACCAACATTAAGGTTAGCTTTGTTAGCAATGCCGTATTTACTATTGAGACAGGAGTAAATGGTAGTGTCGTCTGCGTAGATGCTCACTTGAGAACTGATGACATCAGGAAGATCATTGATGAAGATCAGAAACGGTGTAGGACCCAGGGTGGAGCCTTAGGGGACACCAGCGTTCGTATGAAAGGAACTGGAGGAGAGCACGTTTAGGACGACCTTCATTTTATTCCATGTTGTCTTGACTTGTTGGGGTATTATCTGGCGATAGATCGCAGGTCAAGTGGCATAATGTAATGGTTGGTCTCTCGTATCCGAATGTGCCTGTCCAATACCTGTTGCAGACGTCCGCTCAGGCACATTTGTTCAACACCCACAGAGCTCACCTGTGTTTTCTGCTGAAACTATGCCGAGCCGACCGTAGTCCGTTTTTGGGGAGAGAGCGCATTATCTAGCGCGATCAACAGTTTGAACGATGCCAGGATGCTTCACCCCCCCCCGTCACGATAACTTACTCAACTATCGACGTCTCCCTAAATAGTCTCATCTACCCAATTTAGCTCACAAAGCTTGGGTCAATCCGTGGTATGGTTTTCAGGGACTTTCTGAACGCTGGGGATCGACTCTACAGTCCCATAACATCAAGAAGTCACTTCCTTGAGAAATGGACCCTAGGTGGAGCCTTAGGGGACACCAGCGTTCGTATGAAAGGAACGCGGGAAGCCAACGTTCTAACAATTCGGCCACGTGCCAAGTGATGTACCTAAGGTTTGATATGTTATGGGCATGGAAACTATTCTGAGTGTCACTTGAAAAGCGTTGAATGATTTCTCTTAAGGTGATACGAGCTATTCTTGGGGATGAAATTTATTTATTTTTGCTTCCGGTGTGAAATCTGTCTTTGGTTATTGGTGAAATGCATTAGAATGGCCAGCTTGTTAAGTCAGAGTTATTAACGACATATCAACTCTTTTTGATATCAAATGAAAGTGTTATCGGATAAAAATCAAATGAATTAGAAAATATCTCTACTTCGTTTTGAAAAAAAACAAACTTGAACGTTTGTCAACAACGCCATCTTGGTTAAATGAATTCACTTTTAAATAAATAAAAAATATTGTTTTCATTTTTAGAATAGTAAAAAACAATTGTGATAAACGTTTTATTTACCCGGAGATACTTCTGTCAGCGTGTACACTGTGTCGTCGTTGACTTGTAATACGAATTCAATCGTTTTATTTGGTGGAACGTAGAGTCTATTTTGCGAGTTTGGTGTGATGTTAATGTTTAATCCGAGTTGTTGGCTAGAAAGATTTAGTTTACTGTAATTTAGAGACTGGAACTGAAACACAAATTCACATCCGAAGAAGCGTAAGAAGGGATATTCAAAAACTTGACCTGAAAGAAAAGAAAATGAACTTATATAGTGAAAACTCGTTAATATATTTTATTTACATTCGTATTATTCATCTTAACTTTGTTCTTATTGTCACACCATTTCGCCCTCCGTTGTACCATCCGTCGCCTTTAGATGCTTGTTGATTAGCCTCTGAAGAAATTTCAGATTCAGCAAGCATAATTAAAGAACCTTCGGAGAATTTTGAACTGAACCCTTTATTTAATATTTACGACGATAGATTGTTTTTGTTCCGCTGTCTATGACACTGGATATAGTCTGTCTATGAATATATTGTCTTGTCTCTTATCTTGTCCATGTCAAGTTATTATTTTAGTACGGTTCAGTTACTGCTTGCTTTGTTTCCACTGAGTGTAAATATCTATTTAAACGCAGAGATTGAACTATCAATTATTATGTTATCACAATTATTATCACAATTATTATGGTATCAAATTCATGAACCAACGTTTTAATCCACGAGACTATTGAAAAATAAACAAGAACAGGAAGACTATTTTCTCTTAATGCCTGTTTTTTGTTGTTGCAAAATCTAGAACGTCGTTAAATTGTTTCTTGCATAAACTTTTCTATTTGTAAGTTCATTCCAGTTGCGAATGATTCGCTCAAAGAAGTAATGCTATTGTTGTCCTTCTTGCGATGTTTAGTTAAATTTTTACACTGAAAGATATATTATTGTCTCTCTGCCCAAAGAAGCTTCCTAATTCAAGATCTGTAAATACATTCAACATCTTGAATAATCTTCCATTCTAATACCCATAACGTTCTTGGCATGATATGCTAAATGTTGAATTTCATCAATTGTGTATTCTTTTTACCTTGCTTCATATTATGATTCTGAGGAAAATCCAGTTTTGCATTAAAATGCTAATTTCAAAAGATACAAATCTATTAAGCGCCATTAATAAACGAGAAATGTCGGATAATTTTCTGTGTAAAAGACGCGCATCATTGGTGCTAGCACTGTTCTTCAAACAATAATATATTGCATGAAAAGTGAGAGTGAAGTTGAAGGTTTCACTTGTGAAATCTTTTAATGAATTGTCTGAAAGGAATTGTATCTTACCTTCCAATGTAAGCGAAACATTGATTGTTGTCGCACTCTCATTCAGGCCCTCATACATTGCAGTAATGGAAAAGTTAAAAGATCCACTGGCTCTCAAATCTTTTAAGTAAATAGAGTTGCCCTTCACTTGAAATGTTGCTGAAATAAAAATATAGAAAAGAATATTTAATAAAGATTATTATAATATAAACATTACGGTAAATTGCACCATACGGTAAATCGATTGGTATGGTTTGGTTAGCGGTATATCAGCATTCACTTCTGTGCTAATACCATTGGGAAAGATATGAATCTTTTTCTCTTCCACTTCAGCTATGGGTAAATAGCAGGACAGAGTGGGTTCTATAACCTTGGGTGTCAACCAGTCTAGGAAAATGTAACTGAATTCAAACCGGCCTGGGGAGGGTTGGGCTCTGTCAGGCTATCTTGCCCAAGACACGCCAATTCCACTGCGGTTGCAGTACATGTGGTGCCCCTACGACCCTGATAGGCCACGGGATAAAACATAAAACATCTCTATGGATTATTTAATGCCGAAATTTAAATATTTTGTACGCAATTTTATTTATTTTTGGACAATAATGGTTTTAATGATACAAGTCTTACTAATTAACCTATAGATGGGGGCAGGGTAAAGAGGTGAATTCATACCTTTAGCCATGGCTATTTGCGCGTAAGTGAATATAATCCAACTGGAATTGGAACTCGGCTCTCCGATTAACAATTCCGAGTCGAGTTTTCATATCTAAAATCATCTTTTCATAACTAAGTGACGACTTATATGGCGGATATAAAATGCAAACTATCACCACCGAATTACAAACAGCCCTCCTAACAACTACTGTACACAACTTACCGTACCCACAGCAGGCTGCCACGAATATATCCCACTAAAACTTGTGTTGGTGAACATATATGGCATATTAACACAGAAATTAAAATAAAAACTAATAAAACAGTAACACATATTAAGTATTCCCTTAGGTACAAGTCGGTGGCATCACTGGTTGTTTGTTCACAACACTTTTTCAAATGGCGGAATATAATAATATATATACTAAATATATAATTAATATTTTATAGGAGTTGATGTTGATTTTAATGCATTTATCAGTAGACCTGACGGATTTTAAATGTTCGCTACATTATACCGATACAATATAAGGTACCTACCGCTGTGTATTGTAGGTTGTTTGCTATACAACATATGTCGAAAGATATTACAGTCAGTTATATGCCATACGTGATACATGCGATACCTGACTGACGAGGCATGTAGTAGGTTGCGCTAGATTTCAGATTTCTTTCTGTCCTAGACCAGTTACCATCCAAGGTCTGTCCTGCTATTTACCCATAGAAGAGGATTCATACCTTTCCCAAGGTATGAATGTATTAGCCCGCAAGTGAATGTAATGGATTCGACTGGAATTCGAACTCGGCTCTCCGATTCCTCAATACGTGCCGCTATCCATTACTCCACCATGCCTCCTTAGTGTCTCAATATACAGGTAAGTGGTAAGGCATTATTTAGTTTTGGCATGTGTTATCGTATACTGTATCATAACTTCATTTACTGGTAGGCCTAAATTTTGAGCTATTGGTAATTATATATACGGTAGGTATAGGCCTAACTCAGAATTTTGGACTAAAAAATTGAGGTCGACTTTTACGTCAGGTCGACCTTTACGCGAGGTCGACTTATACGACGCAATTTACGTTATTTCTCGTTTAAATGGCGACAAATTAAGATCAAGAAGAATAGAGATAGAAACTGGGTGGCTCGCTTTAATTTCTCGATTTATTTAGTTAGCCTGATGTAATGTGTTGCGCATGTTGTGATAAGATTTCGGCTGACTCATTCTATAGCCATATTCTGTAAACATATTTGGTTGCTTACACCAATTATTATTTGGCAAATGCTTAAAAATTGACGACTTTTTATCAATATCCAAATGTTTCATTCCGTGTTTGTGGAAATGATGAAGGGTTTTACTGACATAACCTGAGCACATTCAAATTTATGTACGACGTGTGCTGTAGAATTAATAGCTACTTGATCTTGATTTGAAAATAAAAAACAAAATTTGTAAGAACAAAGAACCAATTTTATAACTTGTGAAAACAATCCTCAATGAAATGTCATCTCTACGAGATTTTTTTAAACCAAATGTTAAAATTGTATCTGTTAGTCATCTATCACCTCTTACTAAGTACGTTAATTGCAAAAACGGCTTCTCTCAAAAAATATTATCTCCAGAAATATCTCGGTCAATTTCATTTGCTTTTTTCTTGTAGCAACAATCTTTTTTTATTATTATATATAAATGAAGATAGATGTTCATATATATGTATTTTCTTAAATCTTCATGTAACTGTGAATGTGTAACAATGTGTGTTTTTGCGTGTGCTTCTTTTGGTGTTTGTATGTATAATTCTGTATTTGTGCGTGAGTTTTTGCACGAGTCTCTCATTCTCTCTCTCTCTCTCTCTCTCTCTCTCTCTCTGTCACTCTCTCTATGAGTATGTGAAGAAATGACTTTGGGCTACACGTACGAGGTAGACATTGATAATCAAAGCAGATCTATCTATCTATCTATCTATCTATCACGGTCTATGCACATCTATCAAGGTTGATTTCTATATATCTATCTCTCTATCTAAAGTTCGCTAAAATGTATGTATGTCTGTATGTATGTGTCGATATATCGATTTACAATTGATAGTTATGTTTGTTGACTTTACAGCATGTTAGCCCATGTTGGGTCATTTAATGATGAATTTTGTATGAGGCACTCAGTGAGAATCAGATTCGATAATTCAGTAACAATAATGATAATATATTTTTCTAAAACTTTGTTTAAGGATTAAAAATATATTTTAATAATCAAAAAATCATTTGGTCTTTCCTCTTAATAATAAAATCTACAATGATTTTGACCATAAAACATTTTTTCTTCATGTATGTTCATTTTTTAGCGATTTTTTGGAGGTATCTATTTATAATAATTCGCTTTTATTGTTGCTTGCAGTTTTAATAACTTACTACGCTTACATTAAACTTCATCATAGCTATGTATTAGAGCCAGTCACCAGAGATTTTTGAGTGAAGATCCGGCCTTCAAGTCAGCGAGTTGTGAGTAAAAGTGCTTTAATGAATTTATGGGAATCTTAACACTCACAGCAAGGCGATCATAGTAGAGCTAAAGGTGCTGTCGGGATTTGTTATTGATGGGTACAATTTCGACAACATAAGACATGGAGGAGGAAATCTATTAATGGCAGATACAGAAAGAGAACGACAGTTTCTAGTAGACAAGACAGTAAAGGAAAGCGGGAAGAAAGGACTAACCATCACTTTTAAGAAAAAACAATGTGCAGTCCATAGCAAGAAGTCCAACTAACGATGGAAGGTACGACTTGGAGGCGTAAATATAGAGGAATTTAATACAAATGGAATTTAATACAAATACAGGAATTTATCTGGCAACTGGTTTCTGGAGAGTGTAATTCTTTATTCCGCGTCTTCAGATCTCCAAGTCACATTTTTTAAGTCACAGAGTAATAGAGTGTTGAATACACGCTCCTACCCCGTATGAACTAGCGTCACTTGCCACCACAATATCAAGTTTTGGATTGTAATGGGTTAAAAAGAGGTCGGACGTATGCATTTTCTTTATTTCATCAAAGGCTTTCTGACATTCTACCGTCCATTCCCATGCCTTGTCTTTTTTTAGTAGTTCATTCAACGGAGCTCTTAGCTTGTACATTCCTTTAATGAACGCATTTTGTTCTTCATAATTTCTATTCCCCGTTAACAGTTCTGATGAGAGGGGACGAAACCGGTTAACTGGTGTTGTTATTTTAAATCTATCATGGCCTTTAATAAAAAAATTGTTTTTTATGCCTTAATACGCTTCTGTGCCGTTGCAAATATATATATATATATATATATATATATATATATATAGTTTGTAGATCATAAAATGCATTGTTGGCAGTTTTAATACAAAAATGTATTTTTATATGTTTTAATGTAGTATTGATTGTCATTTTTCTATAAACATCTATTTATGGTCATTTTATTATAAAAATGACACTATTAATTTTTTTTGGTGGGGTCACTATTTGCTCATAACTGGGACCCTGGGTCAGAGTGGACCTGGGAAAAGCAACAATTAAGAGGTGTTTCCACGCTCCTCAAAACCTTCCGACCAGAGGCCGTGCTGCTGAATGTAGCTTATCTTAATACCCAGGACAATATCGAGATTGTCAAAAAATAGTTCCAGAAGATGAACAGGGTGGGATAGTAAAGAGCCAAACATTGCCTAGTATTACAAGAGATAGGAATTAGTGGAGGGCCATGACTGTCCACGTCCTAAAGGGGTATCACACATAAAAGAAGATGTACAATGACTTTGTGGATAATAGTGGCTGATTTTCCTGGTTGGGAAAAATCATATATGAATGTATTTTATAATAAAAAAAGAAATGCTTTTTTGCCCAATACGTACGAAGTAAAACAGTATCAAGCGCTGGAAATGAGTTCAATAAACGAATTAGCGCAATAAAATTAGTGCCTTTTTACAGGCATGGCAAAGGATTTTCTAGAGAGACAGGCCGACTGTCTATTCCAGTGCGACAGGCTTATATATAAATCAATGGTATCACTATTAAGCAAATGATATTGCTAATGATCTGAGAGTGTTAGACAGATTGTTAATTTGTAGCAGAAAAAGAGTAGGACTTCCCGCACGCGCCTGTATTGATGTCATTGGCTTCAGAGGACTGGCCATTAATTCTCTGATAAGAAAGACTTGATAACCGAGTAAACGCTTCCAGAAATGCCATAGTTAGGGAGTTTATATGGTAACTTCACCATGACAAATTCTGTTGTGAAAGTGATGTTGAAACTTGGTCTTTGAGATAGATACGTCGCTAGTAAAAGTATTTTATACTAAAGAATTTATCTGAATTCTAAAACTTTCGAGTGACAGTGATTAGTTCCCAGATTGGAAAAAGACAAGAAGTAACATTTTTTTAATGTCAAGAAAAATCAATTAATACAAATCATTATTTGTATTAATTGATTTTTCTTGACTGATATGTATGTTGGAAGGTGAAATAGTATCAAACGCTGGTAAGGTGTTCAATAGATGATTTATAGTGTAAGAATTGGCGCATTAAAATGAGCTCCCATCACTTTCAGGGAGCGTCAAATGACGTTCTAATGGCAAAGCATAATTCTCCAGGCGACTTCATCATGATGTACATATAAGAAAATATAAAATATATTGAGGTCAATACTATCCGCCGTTGTAACCATTCACTGGGGGTTTTGGAGCAAAATCTCTACTGATGTAGATTTTATTATGTTTAGTCTTAAATAATTTCCATTTAATTTTATCAATTTTTTTCTTCAGATAATAAAGTACAATTAAATTCTATTTAATTATATATCCACCATTATTTGCAATGATTTGTTGCCAAATATCTAGCAGCTCCTAGGTACCTTTTGAGTAAAATACCGCAAGTTTTGATGCGAAAAGGTTTTCGAAAGAATTCTTAAATCTGGAAAGAGAAAATCTGTCAAAGCATTGTGCAGCGATCGAAAAATGTAAGGCGAGTAGAAGAGTCTAACCGAATTCCAAAACATCTTCTTGCATCATTCTAGCTGTATGGGATTTTGCGTTGTCATGGAGAAGAAACTATTTCTTTAAATCCACTCTGTACCCTGCCACTATCGAGTAATGTGCGTAAGTGTACTCCCACTTTATTGTCAACTGCCATGTTTGATTAATAGTTAGGCGGCGTTCCCGTACTATTACCGAAGTTAAGCAACGTCGAGACTGGTCAGTACTAAATACTAGGTGCTGTAAGCTTGGATGTACAGGTGGTGTAATGGATAACGGTTAGGAATTGTTATTCTGAGAGACATGTTCGAATTCTAGTTGGGGTCGTTGTATTCACTTAAGTGAAAATACCCATGGGAATACACCTCTTCTCCCTCCATCTATGGGTTAATTAGTAAGACTTGTATCACTAAACCATTATTATCTCTAAAAATAAAATAAAATTGTGTACAAGATATTTAGATTTTGGTATTAAATAACGCATAAAGGTTGATATTCTGTGAGATAAAAACAAACAACGTAACTCATATTTTGCTGCAACATATGAAATGACGCATTGTTTGGTTGGTTATTGTTACGCTCACGTGCGATAAGATAGACAATATGTTTCGCACACGTGGTGGTAACAAAAAATATAAAAACCTGAAGTGTGATTATTGGTAATGAGACAATTTATTTACATTAACAACATAAAAATTAACAGTTAACAAACATGAATACAAAAGCTAACAATAATGGATTTTAGGAAACTACTATCTTTTGCCTAAGGCAGGAACCGAGAAGGTCAGATACGGGGTCAGGTAAGGAGTTCACGAGGAAGAAGGAAGGTAGTTACCTTTTTGGAATGGACAACCGCTAAGTTTTAAACAGACCACTCAATTTTTACAAGAATTCAAAGACAATATTAAAATAACATTCTTTGGTCAATGAAAAGTTCAAAATATCTATTTACCACTGGTCCCAGGAGGGTTTCATGCAGACGTTCCGTGGCTGGAGAAATTGTAGAAGGATTCTTACGGTTGGACTTTGAATCCGTGAATCTACCGGAGTTAGCTTGGCGACAGCAACTTACAAACTGTCTGGGTGCCTTTGAAAAACCTATTTATAGGGGACCGAAACAACTAGGTAGAATTTTCTGGGACCTTCTAAAGCGTTCTCGATTTTTCTAGAATGTTCCAAAAGCTATTTACTGATCGAAGCTATTTAGTGAATTAAAACTTTTTGGATTTTATTACTGGGACAATCTAGAGTGGCCTATTGTACATTTAAACTCTTTTAATTACTTTAAATAACACTTTTTATAGAAATGCTTCCTCGTAACATTATCGATCCAGTCGTCTAACGAAGTAACCTCCTTAATATATTAAAAAAATTTTTCTTTCCAGATAATTTTTCTATCAATATATTGTTACTCATAAACCCAAATGATAACTTAAATCATACCCGGGCTTTTATTCTGGATTAGGCTAAACTATTTGGTTGTCACACAGGAAGTGACGCATTTTTTGTTTGGTTGTTGATCCGGTCGTCTAACAAAGTAAACTCTTTAGCATATAAAAAGTCTTGACTTATTCTTGGATCTTTTTCTTTCCAGACAGTTTTTCTTTAAATATATTCTTACTCATAAACCCAAATGAAAATGATTACAATGAAACAATGTCGAGTAATCTTACTGTATGACTACAAATTAGGAAAAAGAACTATTTTTGCATCGAATCATTACATGCGATGAGAAATGGATACTCTTTGACAACGGTAAAAAAAGTAGGTTAGTGGTTAGATGCAGTTGAATCCCCAAAACAATACCCAAAACTTCCACTGCACTCTAAAGAGTTAATGGTTACTGTATGGTGGTCTTTCAAAGGGGTTATTCATTATTCAATCTTGCCGCAAGGGAAAATAATAACAGCAACCTCGTATTTTGCAGAAATTGGGTGTATGCACGAAAAATTGAAATATATATATCCTAGACTTGTGAATAGGGATGGCCCAATTTTGCTACGCAACAACACACGGCCGAACGCTTCTCAATTAACTGTCCAAGTGTTGCATAGCCTAAATTATTAAATTTTACCTCATGCTCCATATTCACCTGATATCTCTCGTACTGATTATCACTTTATTAAGCATTTTCTTCAATAAGGAAGAGGTAAACGAAGCATTTGAACTGTTTATGACATCAAAGGATGAGAAGTTTTTTTAAATATGGAATCAAAAATTTAGAGGTACGTTGTAGAACAGTCATTCATCAACATGTTGCCTATTTCAACTAAATAAATTATATATTTCACATTTCACAAGATTTTATTCTTTTCTTGTAAAGTGTGTCATTTCATGTAGTTGTGGTGTCCTCGCTCTAAAGATTCTATGTCAGACTCTTCCACCTACTATAAGATTAGTAGGAGAGAAGGCTTCAGGGAACA
>OZ038495.1:79623899-79658899 GCA_964036315.1 Acanthosepion esculentum
TTCAAGGACCTTGAAATAGAAATCTCAAAAATGTGGCACATGGGAACATCAACAATCCCTGTTGTCGTTGGAGCCCTTGGACTGGTTGGAAAAGATTCCAGTAGGCTAATTGAAGGGATCCCTGGAAGTCCATGCCCCAAAGAGATACAAAAAATTGTTCTGACAAGTACAGCCCACACTATACGAAGGGCTTTATCTATGTAATTATTTATTTATTTATTTTTTTATTCTTTCTTTACAGTGGAAAGTGTCATGATGCCATTTCTAACCTTAGGTCCCTGGGTGGGATACGGAAAGAAATGAAGATATACCAGAAATCAAAAGAAATATAACAATAATAATAATAATAGCAATATCCGTGGTAGTGAAAATAAGTTTCAAGAATCTATTACGTTGAGTCATAAGTAGTATTCGATCCTGGGAACCAATTGTAATGAATATATTCACCTAACTAACAACTATACGTAACAGTTAATAAATTTGGTGCGCACGAAAATACCTTATTCACAGCGTACACACGAGATTAAAGAATACATTTCTCAACCACATTAAAGAAGGGATTGAAAGTGCATTATTTTAATCAATTCATCCAAATCAAGGCGATAATGCCACTAAGACGCAAGGGGTTATTGCGAATGAAAGAGAATTAAAAGACATTAGAAGGAACCGGAAACCCAATCCTAAATAAAAAAAACAAAACAAGGATAAACCTCTACTCCTGTTCAAAAGACTAGGGAAGAATGAGAACTCGGCGATAGGCGGACCTATCTACTCTGATCGAGGAGAAAAATAAAGAATTAGTAAATAAATTTTCAGAGTTCAGGCGGAGACGCTAGAAGTATAGAGTTGAAACAGCCTTTAAAAGGAACCGGAAACCTAATGTTAAATAGGAAACAAAAGATAACAACATTTTGAACAGATATAGTAGGTTATGTTTAATGTTAAGAGAATAAAATATGGAAACATCTAGAAAAATATGTCGCGTTTATGGTTAAGGAATCATAACTGTCCGACAAGTGTTATATTGGTTTGCAAATATTTTTTATACTGACTATTATTTGTTATGTTATTATATTGTTATTATTATGTTATGTTTATTATTATTGTTATTATTATTATTAATTATTATTATTATTGTTGTAATTATTATTATGTTATGTTTATTATTGTTATTATTATTATTAATTATTATTATTGTCGTAATTATTATTATGTTATGTTTATTATTGTTATTATTATTATTATTAATTATTATTATTGTTGTAATTATTATTATGTTATGTTTATTATTATGTTATTATTATTATTAATTATTATTATTGTCGTAATTATTATTATGTTATGTTTATTATTATGTTATTATTATTATTAATTATTATTATTGTCGTAATTATTATTATGTTATGTTTATTATTATGTTGTTATTATTATTAATTATTATTATTGTCGTAATTATTATTATGTTATGTTTATTATTATGTTATTATTATTATTAATTATTATTATTGTCGTAATTATTATTATGTTATGTTTATTATTATGTTATTATTATTATCAATTATTATTATTGTTGTAATTATTATTATGTTATGTTTATTATTGTTATTATTATTATTATTAATTATTATTAATGTCGTAATTATTATTATGTTATGTTTATTATTATGTTATTATTATTATTAATTATTATTATTGTCGTAATTATTATTATGTTATGTTTATTATTATGTTATTATTATTATTAATTATTATTATTGTCGCAATTATTATGTTATGTTTATTATTATGTTATTATTATTATTAATTATTATTATTGTTGTAATTATTATTGTTATGTTTATTATTGTTATTATTATTATTAATTATTATTATTGTCGTAATTATTATTATGTTATGTTTATTATTGTTATTATTATTATTAATTATTATTATTGTTGTAATTATTATTATGTTATGTTTATTATTATGTTATTATTATTATTAATTATTATTATTGTCATAATTATTATTATGTTATGTTTATTATTATGTTATTATTATTATTAATTATTATTATTGTTGTAATTATTATCATATTATGTTTATTATTATGTTATTATTATTATTAATTATTATTATTGTCGTAATTATTATTATGTTATGTTTATTATTATGTTATTATTATCATTAATTATTATTATTGTCGTAATTATTATTATGTTATGTTTATTATTATGTTATTATTATTATTAATTATTATTATTGTTGTAATTATTATTATGTTATGTTTATTATTGTTATTATTATTATTAATTATTATTATTGTCGTAATTATTATTATGTTATGTTTATTATTATGTTATTATTATTATTAATTATTATTATTGTCGTAATTATTATTATGTTATGTTTATTATTATGTTATTATTATTATTAATTATTATTATTGTTGTAATTATTATTATGTTATGTTTATTATGTTATTATTATTATTAATTATTATTATTGTCGTAATTATTATTATGTTATGTTTATTATTATGTTATTATTATTATTAATTATTATTATTGTCGTAATTATTATTATGTTATGTTTATTATTATGTTATTATTATTATTAATTATTATTATTGTTGTAATTATTATTATGTTATGTTTATTATTGTTATTATTATTATTAATTATTATTATTGTCGTAATTATTATTATGTTATGTTTATTATTATGTTATTATTATTATTAATTATTATTATTGTCGTAATTATTATTATGTTATGTTTATTATTATGTTATTATTATTATTAATTATTATTATTGTTGTAATTATTATTATGTTATGTTTATTATTGTTATTATTATTATTAATTATTATTATTGTCGTAATTATTATTATGTTATGTTTATTATTATGTTATTATTATTATTAATTATTATTATTGTGGTAATTATTATTATGTTATGTTTATTATTATGTTATTATTATTATTAATTATTATTATTGTCGTAATTATTATTATGTTATGTTTATTATTATGTTATTATTATTATTAATTATTATTATTGTTGTAATTATTATTATGTTATGTTTATTATTGTTATTATTATTATTAATTATTATTAATGTCGTAATTATTATTATGTTATGTTTATTATTGTTATTATTATTATTAATTATTATTATTGTTGTAATTATTATTATGTTATGTTTATTATTATGTTATTATTATTATTAATTATTATTATTGTCGTAATTATTATTATGTTATGTTTATTATTATGTTATTATTATTATTAATTATTATTATTGTTGTAATTATTATTATGTTATGTTTATTATTGTTATTATTATTATTAATTATTATTATTGTCGTAATTATTATTATGTTATGTTTATTATTATGTTATTATTATTATTAATTATTATTATTGTCGTAATTATTATTATGTTATGTTTATTATTATGTTATTATTATTAATTATTATTATTGTTGTAATTATTATTATGTTATGTTTATTATTGTTATTATTATTATTAATTATTATTATTGTCGTAATTATTATTATGATATGTTTATTATTATGTTATTATTATTATTAATTATTATTATTGTCGTAATTATTATTATGTTATGTTTATTATTATGTTATTATTATTATTAATTATTATTATTGTTGTAATTATTATTATGTTATGTTTATTATTGTTATTATTATTATTATTAATTATTATTATTGTCGTAATTATTATTATGTTATGTTTATTATTGTTATTATTATTATTAATTATTATTATTGTCGTCATTATTATTATGTTATGTTTATTATTATGTTTTTATTATTATTAATTATTATTATTGTCGTCATTATTATTATGTTATGTTTATTATTATGTTATTATTATTATTAATTATTATTATTGTCGTAATTATTATTATGTTATGTTTATTATTATGTTATTATTATTATTAATTATTATTATTGTCGTAATTATTATTATGTTATGTTTATTATTATGTTATTATTATTATTAATTATTATTATTGTTGTAATTATTATTATGTTATGTTTATTATTGTTATTATTATTATTAATTATTATTATTGTCGTAATTATTATTATGTTATATTTATTATTATGTTATTATTATTATTAATTATTATTATTGTCGTAATTATTATTATGTTATGTTTATTATTATGTTATTATTATTATTAATTATTATTATTGTCGTAATTATTATTATGTTATGTTTATTATTGTTATTATTATTATTAATTATTATTATTGTCGTAATTATTATTATGTTATGTTTATTATTATGTTATTATTATTATTAATTATTATTGTCGTAATTATTATTATGTTATGTTTATTATTATGTTATTATTATTATTAATTATTATTATTGTCGTAATTATTATTATGTTATGTTTATTATTATGTTTTTATTATTATTAATTATTATTATTGTTGTAATTATTATTATGTTATGTTTATTATTGTTATTATTATTATTAATTATTATTATTGTCGTAATTATTATTATGTTATGTTTATTATTATGTTATTATTATTATTAATTATTATTATTGTCGTAATTATTATTATGTTATGTTTATTATTATGTTATTATTATTATTAATTATTATTATTGTCGTAATTATTATTATGTTATGTTTATTATTGTTATTATTATTATTAATTATTATTATTGTCGTAATTATTATTATGTTATGTTTATTATTGTTATTATTATTATTAATTATTATTATTGTCGTAATTATTATTATGTTATGTTTATTATTGTTATTATTATTATTAATTATTATTATTGTCGTAATTATTATTATGTTATGTTTATTATTGTTATTATTATTATTAATTATTATTATTGTCGTAATTATTATTATGTTATGTTTATTATTGTTATTATTATTATTAATTATTATTATTGTCGTAATTATTATTATGTTATGTTTATTATTATGTTATTATTATTATTAATTATTATTATTGTCGTAATTATTATTATGTTATGTTTATTATTATGTTATTATTATTATTAATTATTATTATTGTTGTAATTATTATTATGTTATGTTTATTATTGTTATTATTATTATTAATTATTATTATTGTTGTAATTATTATTATGTTATGTTTATTATTATGTTATTATTATGCTATGTTATTTTGCTGTTATTTGTTATATATTTGTTATGGTTGACAATTATTACTTAATTTAGAGTTTGATCCTCAATGGGTTCCCCACGATAGTGGCCTTGTGGTAAACTAAGACGAGCTTAATAAATTATCTCTACTTGGATATTTGGTCTCAAGGCAGAAATTCCAGCACCCAACTGGTCGTACCTGCTTCAGTGAACTCTGAAGAAGAAAGATTAGGGTTAAGATTAAAGTTAACTCCTGATGATTGTGGTATCCAAAAAATGAAAGTACCCAGGAAAATTGGCCTCCATGTACGCGTGCGTAGCTCCACATTGTGGCGCTGGGTCAAGACAATATTGCTGGATGGCAGGTGGGTAAATAGCCGCGAATAGAGGCTTTCATCGGACTTTGAGGATCAAGCTCTAGTCATTCGTGAAAAGTAATCGAGGACAAAGTACTCGAGAATTAGTAAACATATTAATCACTTTACCATCTTCCATTTGACGACGTTTAGAAAAAATAGAGAACGCCATCAAGATAGGTGTTTCGGTTTTAGCGAAAAGAAGAAAATGGATGAAAATAAAAAACGGAATTTATTTATGACGCAACTTAATATGCATCGGCATACCAAGTTGTATACCTCATCTATCAGCGTTGTGCTAGATTTCAGCTTAATATTTACATCATTTGCATTTGAACGAATGTCCTTATCTTTGTTGCTATGATGATAACGTTTCGACCGTTTCAGAAAAATAAGACAGGAGGTCATAGTTTTATCCCGAATCCGAATAGGGTATACACATCTGACACACACTCACATCTATTGAAAAATAAAACCCGAACGGATGTGAAGTACCCCTCCCAGTTGAACATAGACTCATAAGTTGCCATATCATCTCAGTCAAATCAAAACAAAATCTTATCAAGCAAACAACACAAAAGAACTCTTTCAAAGCACTAAACCAAATAATATTCTTAACTTCTTAAAGGAAATCAAAATTTTTGCCAAAATATAACACTGTAAAGACTTCAAACAGAACTTTAATCATTTTACCCCAGGCAAGGCAATAAAGCCACTAAGACACAAAGGGGGCTATTGAGTGTTCGAGAATATGAATAAAAGAGAGAGAGAGGACAATAAAAGAATAAGAATTGAGAAGACAGAAGATAACGATTGACACTGCATTAAAATTTTTGAAGATCAAAGTTGACTAGGAAGCAACGAGCCGGAAAAGAGTTCCACAGTGCGATAGAACAAACTGTTAACATAGAACTTACGGTTACATCTAGCCATTTCAACTGTAAAATGATGAGAACTTGCCCCCCAATCAAGTATTGCGCCTAGTTTCATAAAGTCTAGATACCATAGAGGGAAAGTTCATCAGAACAATTACCATGAAAGTATTTATAGAGAAGGCACAGGGAAGCTACATTACGGCAGTGGGAAAGTGACTAAAGCCGAAATGCCAGGTAAGGACCAATAAAATTGCAGATTCTTCTTTGGATTTTATCAAGAATCGCTAAACATATAGCAGGAGCACCAGATAAATGTAGCGGCAATATTCAAGGTAAAGACGAATGGTAGACTCATAAGTAAAACCGTTAATATATTTTTAAAACTGAAAAAAAAAAACTGAAAAAAGAGACTTTCGGATTTCATAAATATCCCCAAGAAAAATAACAATGTAACTTCTAATAACCAACTTGTATCAGAAACTGAATGCAAAATAAGATGTATTGGAAGTCAGCATTTCTAATAACTGATTAAAAAAAAACTTTACCCAAAACTATAACCTATATACATATAATATCAAACTATGCCGACAACAACAACGATTCAAAACATTTTTCTGAGGCTAAATAACTTTGTAGTAGTTGAAGGGCCCTTAAGCAGAAACTAAAGAAAACCAAACCCTCGATCCAAGTATTTTCGAGGGAATTGCGAACCGAAACCTTTATTTTATCTACAGTAGCAGATTGTCTGCTGTCCATACCTAGGGCTATCTTGTCTTCTTTTTATTTTAGTGCTGCTGAGTTATTGCTTGTCTTTCCATTGAGTCTAAGTCTTTACAACATAGCACAGGGATTGAACACATAATTACACCTGAAGAAGGGCTGAAATGTTTGTGATAATAGCAACGAAAATGAGGATATTAGTGCGAATATAAATAATAATAACATCTCATCGCGTAAATCCACACAGGCATTACAATATAGTAAGTATCCATTCACACATTCTTTTATGTGACATGTGCTTTCATGATATGGGCGATCATGGCTCTCCATAACTTCCTGTCTTTTGTTGCTCTAAGTAACTTTTGAATATTCAATTTTCGCATCTGCTTGATTTTGAGGTTCACAAAACGTAGTCCCGTATTTTTTTATACGCCATGTCACTTTAGGACATAGACGATTATGGCACTTCTCAGATTCCTTTTTTTTTTTATTGACATGTCGAGAAAGATAGCCGAGTAGCCTTCCGTTGCCTTCTCTATGGTTTCCAAATCAGAATCGACTTTCTTCTAGACTAGAGAGGCCAGTTTATGCTGATATTTAAGCCCTAGCTGTGAGAAGAGATGAGTCCATTTCGTCAAAAGTGAATGTCGCAAACGGTCGGAATTTGAACTCAGATCGCTGATTCCACTTTCAGCACTGGTAACAGTTGCGGCATCTCCACATTAGAATGATTTTATTAGTTTAGTCTTATCGGCATTTCAGGTGAGTTTAGACTTCACTCAGAATTTTTATTAGGGAGTTATTGCCAAAAATAACACTAATATGAGATTATAGTGTTTTTGATGATGGCTGCCTCTCAGACTTAAAAGCCTTTTTTCCACGCTTTCAGTTCACCTTTGAAATTTGAAATTTAGATTCTCTTTCATGCTCATGTGTAATCGCATCAACATCAACATCCCTTTATTCCGAGGAATTCCGAAAGGAAGAAACATCTTTCCCGCTTTGTCATATATTTTCTTAAAGTTGTTCTTGGTATATAAAAATATATATATATATTATTTTACCTTATATGTATGTATAGTTAAAAAAGTGGAATTGTTAGAAAAGTCAGTACGAAAAATTGTTGTATAGAGAAAATAAGATTTGGAAAAAACATCTAATATTGACTCAACAAAGACTATTTATAATACATATATTTTTACAGAGGTATATTAAAATTAAAATTGTGATACTTACAAGTGGAATTTCAGAAATATATATATGTATGAGACAGTGATATATATTTTTATATATCAAGAACAATATTGGAAAAAATGAATGAAAAAACGGGTAAAAGTTTTTAAATTCCCAGCATCTGTCGTTCGTGCGCATGTATAATCGCACCAACATAACAAATTTAATCCGATGAAGACGTAAAGCATGAAATGCGTCACAAGAAAATTTTATATACTCTGTCATACATTTTCCCCAATGCGCGCACATACACACACACACACACACACATATATATATATGTATGTATGTGTGTGTGTGTGTGTGTGTGTTTTGTAAAAATAAAAATATTAATAAGAACACTAGATTATATATCTTACTGTTCTTTCTCTTTATTATATATATCTATATATATATATATATATATATATATATATATATATAGATATATCTATATATATATATATATATATATATATATATATATATATATATATATATATAGATATATATATGCTGATTTTCTCAATCATCTTATTTATTAATGTTTGTTTGTACCAAATCTATATTTCAGATTTACTTTCACAGAATTTGATGATTCATTTTTTCTGCCTTTAGTTTTTGTTGTCTTTTCGCTTCTTCTTTTATATTCCATATCCATTCCGATTGTGCGCAGTTATGGTCCTTCACAACTTCCTATCCTTTGTATTTCTCACAATTTTTGTCTTTTTACGATCATTCCCTGTTCATATTCTGCTATTTACAAAATCTCCTTAAGTAGATAACTCACTGTTTCACTTTGCTCGCATTGTTTGTGTGTATTAAATTCGCCAAGCCATCATTCTCTGTTCCAGATATAGCTGATTCTAAATATAAAACACATTTTCGTTTCCATTTCCTTATAACTTCCACGTTGGCGATTTGGAGATTAGAAATGAAAAAAAAAAACGAATAAAAGAATTAACATAAAGTGAATTGACGTTTTTCTTTTCGTTGGCCCTGCTTAGATTTTGTTGTTTTTTGAAAACTTTAGTGGTATAAAATGTAAACAATATAACACTTACTTAGAAATGTCGAATTAGGGAGTTGAAAAAGCGTTAACAATTCTCTTCTCGGTCGTATGACTTCAAATGAGGTTTCGTCAATACGGTCAGCATAAAATGGAAGTAAGTGAATAGACCATTTCATCGGCAGCTTGAACTGCAATGGAAAAAAATATATCGTTATTTTTTTAAAAAATCGGAATCACCCCATGCAAGGCAGTAAAGCCACTAAGACACAAAGGGTTACAGGGTGTGGAAGAATTAGCAACAGAAACATTAATGATGAGCAGAAAGAGAAGAGTGTAATCAGGTGGACAGTAGATAGCGATTGACATTGAATTTAAATTATTTCAGATTAAAGTTGGCTGGAAAGCATGAAGCCGGAATGGAGTTCCACAAGCGAGAAGTGCGAGAAAAGAAACGGTTAGATAGCATTTACAGTTGCATCTAGCCAGCTCAACTGTAAATTGACGGGATCTCGACGTCAGTCTAGTGCTGCGCTTAAATAAAAAAACAAACTCTAGGTACCTTAGCAAAGAGCTCATTCGAACAAATATCATGAAAGTATTTATAGAAAAGATACAAAGCGGCAACTTTACGGCGGTGGGAAAGTGACTGGAGCTGAGCCGCCAGATCAGGACCAATAATATTGCAGATTCTTCTTTGGATCTTATCAAAGAATTCAAGGCAAATAGCAGAGGTACCGGGGCATATGTGGCAGCAATAGTCTCGACGAATGGTAGACTTATAGATATGTAAGATATATTCTGGAGAGAAAAATTGTCTCGTCGAATTTTAAGACCCTTTCAAAATTTAACACCAAAAATACGAAATTGTTAGCTCTAACAGCAAGGTTTCTGTTGGTATGTCGGGGCTCAAAAACTTTGTAATAAACAAATCAGGCCGTATAGAAGTTCTCGGGATAAGAGCTAAAAACATGACCATGAATAAAGTTTCTTAAATACAACTGTAATGGCTCCTTTAAAGAAAATAAAGGAAATGACCAATCCAGAAGCTTTTTCACAGCATTGTTGTAACCACCATGTAACGAGTCCTTTGAATGGTCAATAGATGAACCAATGATATCCCATCCGGTTTTCCACATTGGCAGACAATTTAGAAATTCTTTTTTTTGACAACTGACACCGGAGCAATACAAATGCACCGATCTGTTTTCGGACAAGCAACAACGCGGTCATATATGAACCATTTGTATAAATATCTCGAATTTTTATACAGAGGGTTTGATGGGTAAATTCTCGCTATTTTATATTTCTAATTATGCGCATGCGCGTTGTTTGTTTTTTATTTTGTCGACTGCACAGTATAGTAGGGTCAGCTGGGCACTGTCTGTGAGAAAAGGAGCACGATGACGCAATTCACTCCGCCAGGAATTTGGAAACGATATGCTGTACGGCTTGGCATTACCTCCGGAAGCTCCAATGCGAACATTTCAGAGTATTTTTCAGATGATTCGGAAAGAGTTGGATGAGTCTAATGGTGATTACGAAGGCACGGCAGCTCGGAATACTCACTTTGACCGTTCTGATTAGAAAAGAACTCCTGAATCTGTTGGCGAGGGCACCAGACTCAACAACGGAGGCCTACATCAAGTGCCTTGAGGAGGTAGGGTAGCCCTTGGGTTAAGAGAGTGGCTGCTGGAAGACCGTATAAGATAGTTTTATATAATTTTGGTAAATATATCTGTTAAAATGAGATGTCAGTGTTATTGCCATTTTGACGTAATTTAAACGACAATTTATCCATCGCACTATATACATACATACATACATACATACATATATATATATATATATAGATATATATATATGACTTTCGGAAGAAAAAAGTAAATCTAACCTATACGTCATCTTCTGTTTTTTGTTTGATTTGACAGTATTAGGAGCAATAGCAACAATATTATTTTTATTCTACGTTTCATGAAATACTATCAATCACTATTTACCACATCGATCTTATAATATTTGATAATGCTTCATCTAATAAAATTAAAGAAGAAAGTAAATATCAAGCTACAAAAAAGATGGCAATATTTCATCTAATAAAATTGAAAATGAAAGTAAGATTTTAATCATTTAACACCAGTGGCGGACTGGCCCACCGGGATACTGGTAAATTTCCCCGTGGGCCCCAAAGTGATGATCCATCACTTTAGAAATAACCAAAAATATCGCGTAGATGCTGGGAGGATTTAAGTAAGGCTTCGTTGATGATATAATCTCTTTCGGTAGATAATAGATAATCCTCAGTTCCTTGTTTGATGAAGCGATTTGGGATTAAGTGGGGCCTTTTGACTGAGCGCTTTTACAAGTTTTCCCAGTAGAAATTGTAGATCCAGTCCGCCACCGTTTCCCACCAAGCATGGCAATTATGTCACTAAAACTCAAGTGGTTACTGAAGGTAGGAAAAAATGTGAAAACTTTAGAAGAAACCGGAAACCCTATCCTAAACAGGAAGCAAGGTTTAAACCTCTACTCCTGCTCAAAAGGAAGGAGTGTGATCCAAGAGACAGGCGAACCTATCCACTCCTATTGAATACTTGCCAAAATTAATAGCAATATTTAAAGATATTAGAAACAATCTTAAGGAGCGAGAACAATAAAAGAAAAGCAATTAGGAAAAGAGTATATAACAACTGACATTGCATTTGAATTTTTGAAGATGAAAATTAATATAGGAAAATTAGCAACTCCCAATATGAATCGTAAACAGTAGAACGAAGGACACAACAAATGAAAAGTTTTAAAATATACCTTATATATAAATAATACATTTATGCAAGGAGAAAGAGAAGCTGGAAATTACTAAACATATTTCTTTGGCAGTTAATCTCAGTTCATCAGGGACGAAGTCCAATACATGAATCTGTTTGAACTGGATAGAAACACTTATCTGAAGTTGATCATATCTCTTCTTCCCATGTCTGCTCGTTGTGGCATTAACACATCTATTCACTTTTGCTCGTGGCCAGCATCGCCTGTACTTTTGAGTTGGCTAAAACGCGTCCTTTCGCCGCGTTGGTCTTCAGGCCTCTCAGATTTGGCGCTCAAATCCATATGGCGCCTAAATTTGGGTCTTGCCCATTATTATCAGATAAATGGACTCATCTCTCCCTACCTATATTATCAACCATATTAAATGGAAAGCGTAGAGCCCGAAGAGAGTTCCACAAACAAGAAGTGCAGTTTCTTTAACACCATATAACTTATATTTATATCAATTCGGTTGTAAATTGATGAGACTTTACAGCCAATCTAGTACTGCACTTAGATTCAGTGTAGCTACCATAGCAAAGATCTCAACCGAACAATTACCATGGAAGTATTTACAGAAAAGTCACAAGAGGCAACTTTACGGCGGTGGGAAAGTGACTGAAGCGAAGCCGATACGCCAGATCAGGACCAATAATATTGCTGATAATTATAGATCTTTTTATTCGACTTGTCCATTCACGACGTAGTAGATCATAGCTCTTAAAATATATCTTTTCTTGATTATTCGTGAATTACGATAAACCCTTCTCTCTTAAAAGTATTATGTGTTTCTCGGTCAGAAAGAGAAACTGATTAAAGTCATTATAACTCATATTGTCTTAAGTTGGCTGAAATTCTTAGAAGAAGCATTGTCATTATTATTAATACTAGTTTTAAGCCATGAAAATGTCACGGTTTTCCTATTTAAATTTTCTGACGAATCTTAATTCTTAAGTTAATGATTGAGTAAAGCTCATGGCGTGTTCTCTGATAATAAAATATGCGTAGAAATTCACCTATCGTATCGTCCATATTTGAGCGTAACAACTTTTAACAAAATATCGCAATAAAAATCATATATATATATATATATATATATATATATATATATATATATATATATATATGACTGCTGGTTGTTATTTTAAGGAGTGGGTGTAAATGAAAAGATTTGAAATTGATAATTTTTCCCATTTCACTGAAACAGCCGTTAAACACTTATATATTTCTTTCTTTCTTTCTTTCTTTTTTTCTTTCTTTCTTTCTTTCTTTCTTACTGATCCCAAATAGCGTCTCTGATGAGTTTATTTTTTAATCAAAACAAAATAGTCCATTGTTTATGAGGTGGCATTAAACATTTCTATCTTCCCGTTTTTCTTTCTTTCTGTTATGGCCCAATATCCTCGCACCACGGTTATGGTCCAAGGTTAGGACCAAGGAAGAACAACGCGAACACAAGAGTAGTAAATAACAAAGATATATTACAACAGAAATATAATACAAGAAGTTGAAGGTGTTATTATTAACTGTCAGTCTGGTTTAGAGTGAACTAATATGTCTTGACTCGTTAGGTATCGACTCGTTCCCCGATATTTAACAACCCTCCCACACGTGGGTCGAATGTGGCACAAAGCCGCCCGTAGGCTCGGCCAAAAATATGCCCATTTAGAATCCGTATAAACGGGTTCAGGGACTGTCTACCTCCCCGGACGACACTTTGCCCTGCGGCAAAGCCTCGTCCGGGTTCCTCTCTGCCAAAGCAGAGAGTTCAACAGGAGTCGTGCACAGTCGGAGACTGCGTCTCGACTCGTTCCTCAATATTTAACAACCCTCCCACGTGGGTCGAATGTGGCACAAGGCCGGTTTAATGTGGGCTCCCCGAGCCCGTAGGCTCGGCCAAAAATATGCCCGTTTAGGACCCGTATAAACGGGTTCAGGGACTGTCTACCTCCCCGGACGACACTTTGCCCTGCGGCAAAGCCTCGTCCGGGTTCCTCTCTGCCAAAGCAGAGAGTTCGACAGGAGTCGCGTACAGTCAGAGACTGAGTCTTGACTCGTTCCTCTCCTCTCTCAGAGAAGCGCAGTATTTATAGAGTCAGGAAGAGTCCATTATCGTTATAGGTAAGTTCCCATAACACTTTCTTTCTTTCTTTCTTTCATTTTCATACTGAAACAAGTAATGTCTTTTCACCTCTTTCCACGTGATAAAACGCGGAATAGTCCATTATTTATGAGGTATTGGCAGAGTGCAACGTAGCGCAAACTAACGAAGGGAGGGACAAGTAGACACATAATAGAACTTGACTTGCATTTCTTTAATATCTCTCTTGCTTTTGATCCCAACTGTCGGATCGTTATTCAAGAACTGTGAAATAACTTTGAGAATGAAAAAACAAAAAACAAAAAAAACAAAAAAAAATTTGTCTGCAAGACAAACAAATTATGCTTCAAAGAAAGTGAAACTTACCTGATAAAAAGCCGATACATTTCCAACGTAGCAGTACTGACATATACAACTGTTACAATCTGATGCCTTGTAAAAATTTCGGTATATTGGCCAATTGGAGACCGTGCAGTTATTTGGACAAGTCAAATTAAATGTGAAGCAATTTTCTAATTTAACCATAGTGTCGTTGCAACATACTCCTGTAAATACATAACAAAAAACAATTATAAAAACTATCTCACTTGTTGGCTATTGTGGCGTGTGTGTGTGTGTGTGTGGGGGGGGCTTCCTTATTTTATTCGATTCAGCAGCAGAGATAATAGCAGAAGAAATAATCACCAGGATACAATCGGAAGTCCCCGAGATTATAAAAGCCTTGACCGGCTTCTTTTCCATCACTTTCAGCAGTCTTTCCCTTCGAGACACCTACCGAAGGACTACCCTCAACTTTTGTCTTGGCAGCTTGATGTTAGATTTTTCGTTCCCCCCCCCCGCATAAACCAGTGGAGAAATCTTCCTTCGAGACACCTACCAAAGGAAAACTAAACATAACCCTTGCTGCAAAAGACGAGGCCTCTCCTAGCAGTTTCACACTTGGATTTATCGTTCCTTCTGTGGGAACTGGCGGATAAATCTCTCTCAACAAAGACTACTATACACAAAAACTTGGTTAACTAGGAAAACTCCATCGTTTCCTTGCAAATTACTACTATGTTGAACTTCCTTCTTCAACTAGAAATAAAAGCTGTTGATCAGTTATTTTCAAGCTTTGTTTTTTTGTTTTTTTTTGTTTTGCTCATTCCACTCACATTGCCGAGCAAAAACACAAACGCGACCGGGGAAAACCCCAAAACAATATGAGAAAAAAAGTGTTTACAGAAAACGATGAATTGTTTTCTTGATTCCAAAATATAACAAATCGTTATGGTGTTTGTTATATGAAATATCTAAGTCAAAACAGATTAGTACTTTTGAGTCAAGTAGTACTGGTTATGATAGCAATACTTGATTGGTTCCATGATCTGCAAGAATTTCGAGTTTCCATCCTGTGTCCTATATGGCGTCTGTAGAACGAAGGAGATTACTGTTTTTACATTAAGGTTCACCCTGTACAAGGCCCGGGGTTACTCGAGGTAGAGGTTTACGTTAAGAGGTAGTTTGTATGTATGGAATATGGAGGGGATATGGGTGATTTGCTACAATGTGAGTGACATGGCGAGTCCTAGCCGCGAAGTTTAGACCTGGCGGAACGAAGGAATGTATTAATTTGATATTAAACATGTCTTCAAATAATACATGATAAGTAATACTAGATTACATATGACAATTTGTATATTAAAATTCTCCCCAAAAGTCTCGAGAGTCACTCAAGGCAGAAGGTTACTAATGAAAGGGTTATGGTGAATAAGATGCCATATAAATGAAAGAGAAGGTGGTAGGAGATTAACATTTAGATAACCACTGGCCCTTAACTTGAAGCGATTAAGATTCAATTTTTCAGGGAAACATTCACACGGGAATCTGTTCAACAAAGTAGATTTTTTTGGGGGAAAAAAATAGTGTCTATTTGAAATACAAAGGGAATTGTCTGAATTTATGGGATGAGAAGTTATAAGTGTTTCCACTATGTACAATCGGACTAATGACCTAATTTTTGTTGTTATCACATTTCAGCCGCTGTGCTCTCCGGCCTTCATTAGGAGTAACTTACAGGGAATTCCAAACCGAGGCCTTTATTTAATCTACAGGGGTAAACTCTTCTCATTCCACAGCTAATGTCTAGATATATCTCATCCGTTTCTTATTTTTAGTACTACTCCGTTATTGCTTCTGTATTGATCACGTATTTCCGTCTAAGTCAATTATTTTCTCTCTTAATAAATAAAGCATTTTTAAGATCGAAAGTGCAGTTGAAATTATTTCTTTAGAACACACACACACACACACACACACACACACACACAGACACAGACACACACACACACACACACACACACACACACACACACACATATATATATATATATATATATATATATATATATATATATTAAAATAAAGAGAAAGAACAGTAAGATTTATAATCCGGGGTTCTTATTAATTATTTTTATTTCTAAAAAACAGTGCTCAATACAATTCTGCAGAGTATAAATATTGTAAATTTACTAATTTCAAAATATGGTTCCATCGCTACGCAGGAATTAACACGTTTCAAAAACAGAAACTAAAAACTTCAAATTTAATTATAGATTTAAATTAAAATCCCTAGAACTGCTTTATTTTCAAGAGAATTTTGAAATAACTTATTTTGAAATTTACTGAGTTTTATAAGCACATACATTCTTAATATTAATTTTTAAGGATACAGGCAAATTTAATCATTTTGACAACGGGTGGTAGGGTATTCATTTTGATACAATAGTTGTCAGTGAAAATGAATACCCTACCACCCCTTTTATATATATATATATATATATATATATATATATATATATATAGAGAGAGAGAGAGAGAGAGAAAGAGAACATGTATATATGTGTGTATGTAGAATATATATGTGATATTGTATGTGTGTAGAATTTCCGATATAAGTAAAATATATTTGTAAAAGCAAAATATTAATCTAATATTTACTAAACGAACGTGAGTAAACATTTACTCACTTTTGTTTATTAGGCATTAATTTACATTACTTAGCATCTTCCATAATTTGCCACAATTTTTAGTTAAGCTGATGAATATTTATGAGCGTTCTTAAATTTTAAAAGATTTAAAAACTAATGACATTTCTATTTTTGTTCATATGTACTTGTTACAAACTAAAATCCTTACATTTGCCCTGATAAAGTCCATTAGATGATGAGACGCATTGAGGTAAGTTTTCCTGTTGTCTTTACACACACACACACACACACACACACACACACACACACACACACACACACACACACACACATATATATATATATATATATAATAATCTTATAAATATAAGTAGTTATACTCGTCCGGAAAAACCTTACGTGCTTTGGATTGTAAAAGAACAAACCAATACACAAGGGAAAAAAAGGAATAAAAAAAGAAAGAACCAAGAACATGTAATTCAAGCGAAAACAATCGTCAGGGTACGCTGACGATCCACGTAGGTGAAACCTAGGTAGGTTTGTCTGACTCTTTAGGTTTATATATATATATATATATATATATATATATATATATATATATATATATATATATATATATATATATATATATATTCCACTAACCAAAATATAATATACATTCCATATCAATACAGAATATATCTGCCACCGGCTTTGATCGGTAATGTGTCTAACCGAATTAAATGTCTGTCAGTTATTACTTTTAAAATTGTTAGGGAAAGCTAATTTCCTTCTCCTGTAAAAGACTGTAACTCAAAATACTATTGAGTTACTTCCCTTGTCTGTGAAGATGAGCGTGATACTTTTGAATTGAACATGGCAACGTTGACGCGCACATTGCTTTCATTGTTTCAATCCATGTAATCATTGGTGTTCTCAAACAGTGAATGAATAAAGGTTGTTTATTTATGTGTTAAAATACACTTGTCTTTTATTTTAATTCGGTTTTCTTTAACCCAACAACCTGATATATAACAAAAGCTGAACGGCAATATATCATTGGCCAGTTATCATAGTTCCTCTACATAGTTTCTCTAACGAAACCAGAGAGACGAAAAATGACTAAATTTTATTAAAAATATCTTTTAAAATTAAACATTTAATATTTGAAAAAAAAAAGTTGAATCTTAAATTTAAATTCGATTTTCATTTCTATTTAAAATTTAAGAAATTAATATAGCAAATTAAATAAAGGAGACAAGTAACGCGAGGAGACCTCTAGAAAACTATTGCGCAATCACTCGTCAATACACTGAATACGTTGTTTATATGCCAGAAAAAAATATAGTGCCTTTAATATCTGTAACAACCATTAAACATAATATCAGTAACAGCCCTTAAACATAGTAGCAGTAGCAACCTTAAATAAATCTTGTATCAGCAGTAGCTCGAATATAAAACACGTGAACACTAAAGTAACACTCTCTTCCGCTTTTTCCTCTTTCGAATTGGTGACATGAACCTTCCACGCTGAAACTAAAAGGGCTGTGAACGCTTCACACTAAAACACACCAACTCAGTAAGTTCTACTCGAATATTTCATGAACATTTCATTGTGTATGCAATTTACTTCTAACAAAAGAAACTCTTGTTTTAACTTTTTCTTTTGTTGATTTTGTTTTAATAAATGTTATCTTGCATTGCAAATCATTTTGTCTATTATTTTGTGCATGTACCCCTTTTCACCACCATTATTTAATGTACTATAAAATGTTCCCGTAAAAAAACTAGCCAATCACTAAACAAGCTAAAGAAGTCGGTTCCACATCAACTTCGGAAGAAAATCGCGGTCAATGTCTCTTAATTTTCTTGTTCGACATAGAATTTTTTCAAAACAGTTGACAAAAAATGATTTTTAAACTACAAACAAAAAACACACATCTTATTTAAATGTTTACGAAAACTTACTTTTAAACTATTAACGAAAAATACCTTGTTTAACAATTGAAGAAAATTGACATTTCTTTAATACGGTGTAAGTAGTCTCGGATTTCCGCAAATGAATAGTCTTCTGGTGTCTGCCTCCCAAGACAACTGAGTTTCAAATGCGTTACACCATGTACTACACAACCTCACCGTGTCAGGTGATTAAAGGGAGGGAGCAAAAGAAACAAGTTGCCAACAAGGAATTACGAGCACTTTAAACATTTTCGGTTAACAAAATACCCAATGTGACTAAATTGACAGAAATTGACTTTTAAACGAAAAAATACTGTTTTAGTTATTTTCCGTTTATGTGTTTTAAAAGTCAATTTCCTATTGAGTAAAATTACATTAAAAAAAAATGACAAAAATTAATTAAAAAAAACTATTGAAGAAAAAGTAATTTTCAAAATATTAACAAAAAATGATTTTTTCAAAACTATTGACAAAAAATGAGCTTTTGGAATTTATTGACGAAAATGATATTTTTGTAAACTGTTTACTACAAATGATCTTTTGGAAACACTGAAGAAAATAATTTTTTAAATTATTGACGAAAAACAACTTTCGTTTTTCCTCAATATTTAAAGATAAGCTTGAAATATTCGGTACACATAATAAGGAAAGGTGGACTAGAGAATTGAACAGCAACAGGTCACACTGATTAACATACTCAACGATTTTTTTTGAATGGGTGATAGAACAAGGGCAATGAGTATCAAAAGGTGTGTATGGGAAAAAGCCAAGGTGATTCTTATTCCAGGCGTCTACCCCATTTAGACATGTAAGTAACTTGAGTGAACAGATAATACGTAAAAGTTTGTTGCTGGAATTAGATTAAGAAATTAATTTTTTTTAAAAGAAAATTTTACTTTTTACCTTTGGCTTAACTTAAGATTATTATTTAAGATACTCAAGTAACGTATTAATAAAGAATTTATCATAAAGTTAATGTCAAAAATTAAATTCAATAAATTTATTAATATTTTACAACTATTCGTAAAAATATACCGCAAAAATAAAGAGAAAACATCTATTGTCTTGTCACTATCGTCTTTTTCTTTTTATGATTATTTTAAACAGCGAAATTCACAAAAAATGTCATCATTAAGAATTTTGTCACAGAAAAATAAATTACTTTATTATTTGTTCTATTATTCTTCATAATAATGAATATCTTCATTATCAGATTTATTTTTAAGGAATAATTTGTGTTTTCTTCATAACGCGTGATGTATGTTGATACTATCCTTGTAAGAAAACAAAAAATGAATGTAAATTTTTGCACGGCTAATTTTCCAAAATGTCTATACAGAAATTTGCACATTTGAAAAAAGAAAAAAAATGAATAAAAATGTAATTTAATATTTTTTCTATGATATTATTCTTCCTAACAAACACTGATTTAAAAAAAAATATTTATGAGTATTTTTAAAAAATGTATCTTGAATTTTACTAGTATTGTTGTTGTTAAAAATATAAAACAAAATTAACCAGTTTAAAATTTTTAAAAAATGTACTGTGGAAATATTAAACAGGTTAATTTTGTTTGGATAATGAAATACGATTATCCAAACATTTTAATGAGGAAGATTCAGTTTGATATGTAACTTCAACATAAAATGGGCCCTGACCAGTTAATGTAAATTGTTTTTCATTTTTAAAACTATGTATATTGGTAATATCTACTATAGTATCAGAGCAAAATAACTATTTTCTTCATGTTCTGTAAAACAAATTGTACATGCAAAAAGAATCACTAAATTTTATAAAAATTATCAAAATTATTGTTTCACTGATATTCACAATTTTTGTAAAGTATACACGATTTTGTAAAATGCTGTAATTGCTTTTTGAGTGCACCATTTTCTGTAATCAATTGACAAAAACAAATTAACTCATTAATCTTTGCAACATCATCTAAAAATGCCTAATTTAAGGCGAATAAAGTGTTTTTTGTGCATTGAGTTATTTTATGGTATTTTTGCTCTTTCTTTGTACATTTGCATTTATATTTGTAAGATGATTCCTAATTATATATTAGGTCATCCCATAAGTTCTGTCCGAATTTTAATTTTTTGTTAAAATGAACGAAATTTAAAGAGTATTTTATAATGTCTAATGGAGCTGAACATTATTTTTATGTTTAGATGCATTTAAACTGATCAAATTTTATTTCAGAGAACAATAAAATTAAATTTTGTTTGATTAAAACCCTGCTAACATGGAAGTACCCAAGAATCATTTGAGGCACATAATGCTTTATGAGTTCAAGAAAGGAAACTCAGCAGCCGAAGCGGCTAGAAACATTCACTCAGTTTATGGAGAGGAATGTGTGAATGAAAGAACTTGCAGAAGATGGTTTGCAAAATTCAGAGGTGGAGATTTCACCCTTGAAGATGAAGATTGAACCGGACGTCCAGTTGAGTTTGATGAAAAGCTTCTTGAAGCAGCCCTTGAAGAAAATCCTGCTTTATCAGTTGAGGAATTGGCAGTGGTTCTCAGTTCAAACCATACAACTGTTCATTGTCATCTTCAACAACTTGGAAAAGTTCCTAATCTTGGAAAATGGGTGCCTCATGAATTGTCTGAAAACAACCTCAAATTCCGAGTTGACATCTGCTCTTCTCTCCATTCTCGCCAACTTGTTTCACCTTTTTTGGATAGACTTGTGACTGGCGACGAAAAATGGATCTTTTATCGAAATGTTAAGCGTCGTAGACAGTGGCTTGGTAAAGGGGAAGGACCCCAGCCACAGCCGAGAAGGGAACTTCATGGGCAAAAGGTTCTTCTTTCAATCTGGTGGGATTGCCAAGGAATAATCCACTTTGAATTCTTACCAGCTAATGCAACAATTAATGCTCAAATATACTGTCAGCAATTAGAGCGTTTGAACCAAGCTTTGAGGAAAAAAAGGCCTGCTCTAGTGAATCGAAAACGGATGATGTTTCATCAGGACAATGCGCGACCACACACAGCAAGAATCACGTCACAAAAGATCGAAGAAGTTGGTTGGGAGAAAATTCCTCATCCACCTTTTTCTCCCGACCTTGCTCCTTCAGACTACCATTTGTTTCGTAGCTTACAAAATCATTTGGAAGAAACAGCTTTTGTAACACAGGAAGAGGTTAAAGCTGACATTTGTGAGTTCTTCGAATCAAAGCCAAAAGAATTTTACAGTAATGGAATTAGTAAGCTTGTTAATAGATGGAAGGAAGTCATAGATAATCAGGGAAAATACATTGTTGATTGAATCTGTAATTAAATGTAACATTTGGTCATTTGTTTTCTATATTCAAAATTCGGACAGAACTTATGGGATGACCTGATATATATATATATATATATATATGTGTGTGATTCGTTGAGTCTGAAACCTCAACAGAATGCAGAAAGCACTAGACGGCCGTTTCGTCCTATATTTGGGACTCATCAGCAGTGCGCATCCACTACCGAGAATTGAAACCCTGACATTTAGGTTGTCAAGCGAACACCATACCAACTGTTCCAACGGGCCTCGGTGACGAAGAGGTAGCAAATCAGACTCAATATAGCGCCGCTCAGTCACATATTCCGTGGTGGAACACTACTGAGATTCACTTTAACCATAGGACTGTGTCCCCTAGAGCCACGACTACTATCACCAAGCCGCTCACTCCAGAGCATTAGAAGCCGGTTCAAGCAATGAAATACATTTGAAATTATTAGGAGAATTTGATAATTATATTTAAATAATTCATCGAGTCTGAAACCTCAACAGAATGCAGAAAGCATATAGAGTCTATATTGAGTCTGATCAGGGTTTCAATTCTCGGTAGTGGATGCGCACTGCTGATGAGTCCCAAATATAGGACGAAACGGCCGTCCAGTGCTTTCTGCATTCTGTTGAGGTTTCAGACTCAATGAATCACTTAAATGTAAATATCAAATTCTCCTAATAATTTCAAATATATATATAATTGCTAATCAAATAATTACTGGCCATTGCTAACAAGTTCCTTGCTAAAAATATTCTCAGTAAGTGTTATTTAGTAGTAATTAAGGTCTCCATATGTCCATCCCCAGTCTTAGACCCGATTAGAGTGGTTGCCAGGCCTGGTATAAGGATCACCTTGTAATAAGCAGATAAGAGAAGAATAATTTGTTTTGTATTGTGTCTCATGATTTTGGAAAATGCTAAACTTTTCAGCTCGGCCGGGCATCGTTCAGAAATTGGAATTACACATTTGCTCTTTGAATAATATATGCAGCACTGCATCCCATTGTAGAACATATTCGTTGACCTCGGCATTCAGAGGAAGATAGGGTAACCTTCACTACCCCCAAACCTAAACTAGTAACGTTCAAGCCTTTTACCTTCACCTTCCAGTGTACGTAAAAGTTATAAGAATTTAGAAATATTTTCTATTCCTTTTCCTACAGACGCAACGTCGCAAAACTCTTGCTATTTCCATAGCAAATGCTATGACGAGCTAACATTCCTCTGTTCCAGCAATTCTGACTTTCACGGCTAAGACATCGAATGTTTCTAATTTCCTTTGTATTCCACTTGTAATAAAGAAGTTCCAATTGGGCAGTTTCTTTCCAAGAACTGCTACTTTGTGGAACAGACACCCAAGAGAATGTTTTCTCGATCACTACACTTTTAACATCTTCAAGTGTAATGGTTAACTATTATCTTTTCCTACATAAACTGCACTCCCCCTCTTACGCTCATATAATAAAACCTCATTCAGTAACACTCTACTTTGAGCGGCTCTTCTATTTGGCGAGTTTAACCTACTGGTACTTGATGAACTCTTACAGGTAAGGTGAGAGGTCATGTGGACCTCTCCAAGTTACACGAACATTATGGAATTCGTTTTTGGTAGGTTGAAGGCATGAGGGTCCTTTATAAAGGTTTTAGGACAGAAAAAGGCGTCTTAATCTTCAATATGCATTTTGTTTTATTTGAAACTAGCCTAGAATTCGCCCTTCCAGATAGCTACTACAGCGGGCTTTTAGGCCTTCGGCATTTTTCCTTCAGCGTCATATGTACGTTATAAGAATTTAGAAATAATAAAATTATTTTATCTTTATTCGACACCTTAATTCGGCATAATCTTTCTTCGTATACGCAACCGATTTCCGTAGTTTGTTTACATTTATTTTGCGCACAGATTTTTTAAAAATCACCATTATTTATGATCCCTTCACATAAAGTCACTCTTAAAAGACATCAAGGAAACCTGAACTATATATATTATTTTGGATACGTCACAGTACGCGTACTAGAAAAAGAGCAACGTAAAGTTTCCCGCTTAAGTTTTAATTATGGTTTTAATTATTATTAGACAATATCAATTGCAATTGTGATAAAAAACGAGATCAAATTTAAACCTTTAATAAAGACTTGTTTTGTAAACCTTTCACTCTGTTCGATATTTAAATTTAAATGAGTTATTTATTTAATTTTACTTAATTTTAGTTACTTCAGGTTGTTTATGATTTGCCGAGATCGAAAAACGGACGGACAAACGGACACACATACACTGCGCTTTATTATTATAGATATTTTCTTACTTACCCGAAGAAGTCGCGGTAGCTACATATCCCATGTTTTGCTGAAAAATATATACTGCAATACGGTATGTTTCCTTTGGTTGAAGATCGATTGTGCGATAAATTATATCAGTTCTGTCGTATGTTTTCATCAGCCCCATTATTTCGTTGAAAAGAACAAGTTTGGTGTAATTCAGAACACTGAGGTTGAAGACGGCTTTGCATCCATAGACGGTTAACAGAGACAAGTTTGTTAAAACTGCAATTGAAAAAAGAAATAATAACATCTTGCATAATAAAATTAGGTAATACTTCATGCAACATGTATAATATAGATATTCTACAATACAAGGAAAGAAAATAATTTTTCTAAGCGTTGTTTAGTTTGGAAAAAGGCATAAATATTGGAGAGCAATGTGAGGAAAGAAGTCAATACATAAAAAATTAGTGGTAATATGAGTTTTTCTCCATTTTGTTATTTAATTATTTGATTTGATTGTTTAGCTGCATATGAACACCTTTATGAGATTATTTTTAGCTTTGAAGTAATATGTTTATGTTGTAGTTTTGTGAAGTTATATTTTGAAATACAGTTTGATTTCTTTAATAAATTGCAAGAATGGATTATAGATTGGATTAATGGATTATGGATTAATGGCATGAAAGTCTTCTTTCATGTTGATTAATGTATTGTTGGCAGTTTTGCTTTAAATATGCGGTTTTAGAATTTCATGATGTTTATTCATGTTTGGCTGTTTTACTATTTGGCCATGGCTAGGACACTAACAAGTGCTACCACCACGGGTCGGAAGGAGCTGAAAACAACAGCAATTAACAGTTGGTTCCTCAAAACCTCCAATCACCTGATCAGAGGACTTGCTACCGGATGTCGTGTATCCTCATACCCAGGAGTGGTTATGTTTTTCTTTTGTTTTGTCTTACAGCATATCAACCTCAACGGGTTATTTAATGCGGATAAGATTTTTATTGATGGTAATATTCTTTTTCAAAAATGTATTGCAGGTAATAAATTTTTTTCAGAAATGTATTGTTGGTAATATTTTTCTTTTTTTAAAAATGTACGAATGGTAATAATGTATTGCTGGTAATAATGTATTGCAGGGAATAATTTTTCTTCAAAGATATATTGCTGGTAATAATTTTTCAAAAAAAGTAATGCTGGTATTAAAACTTATTTTTATAGTTTCATAGTGGTTTGACTCCTTTTGGCGGTGGGGGTTAACTATTTGCCCATAGCTGTGATCCTGACAGGTGCTACCACCCCGGGTCAGGTTTGACCTGGGAACACCAGCAATTAAGAGGTGGTACCACGATCCTCAAAACTTCCTAATCAAAGACCTTGCTGTCGGATGTAGTTTATCTTACTAGCATGCGGGTGTAGTTTATCGTCATACTCAGGCCGGGGACTGGTTATGTAATTATCTATTATAAATTATTAGGTAAAATACACGGACCATGGCTGAGTGAAATGCGACATAGAAGTTACTCTGAGCACTAACAGAAAAAGCAAGAGAAGTTGTGGAGAGCGCTGATCATCCACATTCTGAGGGAACACGGCATATAGAAGAAGAAGAAGATAAATCTAAAAGATAGGTGATATCATGTCAAATGTTTGAACAAAGGCGCAATTTCGGTGCTTGCCAGAGGTGCTATTTTCCTTAGGTCTCTGTCCCAGCCCTATTTGGATCCTTTTTTCTTTGTTTCCTTGTGGAATTGAATGAAATATTGCAGTTAAAGAAAAGTGACATCGTATTACCTGTTGGCACATCAATATTCTTAAACGTAGTCAAGCTATATGGCTGAGAGGCAAACATTGCGGTGAGGGAGAAGGAATCATATCTCTTTGCCGTTAGATCTTTTAGGTACACTAAATTGTTTTTCATCTGTAATATCGCTGAAACACAAAAAATAAAACATTAGTCAAGTAACTGCGCTTCATTAAAAACTCACTAACACACATATTTTCCAAGTTAAACACACTCCAACAAAAAGTCACGAGGGATATTATGTGGACGGGATTCTATTGCTATAAGTTTTCAGGTATTGACAGTCTGTCTACCGAGAACATGAACATTCGAAATCTCGACTATTACCTGTCGTCTGTGAAGGATTGTTTTGCGTCAATATTTCGGTTAGAAGCCTTTACGACTTTGGTAATTAGCATTCGAAATCCTGACTTTAATTAATCCTCAAATACCGGTGAAAAATACACTCAGGTCAACTCAGAGTGGCAACAGCCTGTTTCATGTTTAAACGCAATCTTCAGATGGCCTGGAAGCATGAAACAGACTATCGACATTCGGTGTTGATCTCAGTGTTGACTTTCATAAATACACGCGCTCTATCTATGAGCAATTTTACCCATAAATATAGCACATTTTAAAAATATAAATTTATTACACACACACACACACGCGCACACACATGTATATATGTGTGTGTGTCTGTGTTATATAAAAACAAAGAGTCGCTGCCAACACTGTAGTTTGAACATAGATTGCCAGTGAGCAAACACAGGCGATCCCATTTTGAATAAGTAGATCACGTGATAGCAAAGGATATGTATATATGGAAATTAGCGTGGCGTTTAATTAATCACCATTTCTATTCTATCCTCTATTACTATACGGATCATTATTTCTACACTATCCTATACGGATCGCTATTCTCTATACTGTACACTATACGGATTACTATTCAGATCACTATTCGGTGATAACTTTTCGAGCGAGTATTATCGAGCAAGTACTATTAGCGTGAGTGATATTCGAAGGCGTCTGACATCAGCATTGTTCAACGACGTTACTATAGTTGTATCTGCGATTACAAAGTCTCTACTACAATGAGCATTACGAAAGTGACACCGACATCACAAAATATGTGTGTCAACAAAACAAACACAAAATTAATCTACTGCTCCAAATACAAAACGGTTGAAAACTTTATAAGCTCTTTACATTAATATTAGTATATATTATTCTGAATTATTATGTGTAGTCGCTATCTTAGCTAAATTTTACTTGTGTCTGGCATAAGGCCATCAGAATGGTCTCCAAAAGAAGATCAAACTCAATATATATATAGTGTCCCAGAATTAATTATCTATCTCAGTGAAATCGGACAATTAAAAAAACAACTTTTATTTCTGTGCATCTTGTATAAATTTCTAATTTTGTTTATGATTTTATAATTCTTTTTTCTAATTTTATTTTCATTCCCTTACGGGACCCTATTAATAATGAATACATAAGAACGCATCTTTGTTGACCCTCACGCCTGGATTTCTTTGCGTGGGGTTTCATAAAAACAAACGTTTATTGCCAAAAGATCAATAGTTTAGCTGAGTTTAAAGAACACATTCAGTTAGCAGTGCAGGAAATAACTCCTGAAATGCTTCAAAATGTTTTTCGCAACGCTGAAGATAGATTTGAAATGTGTAGAGATAAAGACGGAGTACATGCTGAAAATTTCTAATAAGGTTTTGATATAAGATTTATCAATCTGTTTGCTTTTTTATAATAATTAAGAAAATAAAATACAACTGTGTCAGTTTTTAAAATTTGCCCGAGTTCATTGAAATAGTTAATTCTGGGACACTATTCTTTAATACAGATTTATCTGATGTCACTGTCATATTTATAAGAAGGTATTTCATGTTGGTAGTTTTTACTCAAGCTATGGGTTAAATAGCAGGGCCCTATAAACCATGGTTGGTAGCCAGTCAACCACAGAAAAGAAAGTGTAGCTTACTGAGGGTAAATCTTCTGCCTAGTCAGTCAGGAATCGAAACAGACGACTACCCAAGTCTGTATTGCGTATTGGACTTGATTTATGACTTTCGTTAAACAAGGCTGACAAAGTACTTTCGTTTATATAATTATGTATAATATCGTTGGACACAACACCACTAGCCTGTCAAGTCGACCGACACTATATCACACCGACTAGAGTTCAATACGGACACATTAAACCGAATGGAATTGCTTAAGACTCGATAAGCAACATAGTCGTCGAAAACATGAATGTAATACGTACAACTGCGAAAAGCGTTAAAAGTGATAAAAGTCCTTATTATATAAAAAAGAACCCAACCCTAAATAACATCAGTTATTCGAACATTAAGCATATGGATACTTTTAGTAATTTTGATACTGTTTACAATAGCATTTATACATGTTATTATTATTATTATTATTATTATTATTATTATTATTATAATTATTATTATTATTATAGTAGTGTAACAGAAATCATTGAAAATAGCTGACATTTTATTTGAAACACTCGGAATTAAAAAGAACAACTTTTGTACAATTTTTATACTCATCGAATTTAGAAAAGTAAAATATAATGAAAAACTAAACAAAAGCATCTTGTTAGTGTTGTTTAATGTAACATGCATATTTATTATCTTACTTGGGCAAGAATAGTGTGAGAAAGGCATGAAATATCACGAACAGGTAAGGGGTGGAGAAAATAAAAATCCGGGGAGATAGACAAAAGATAAGGAATAAAATGTTAAGAAAAAGAAAAGAAAAAAGAGTTAATGAATTCTATGAGGTGTGTGAAAAAAAGGTTTCAGTGCTCTCTTTTGCAAAGACTGCACAATTGTATAACTTTTTTTTTTTTTATAAATAAAACACACTGGCGAGATCTGCACACACCGAATAGAATTCTGCAAATAGAAAAATAGAAAATAAATAAAAGAAAGATGCTTCTTTTTATTTTTAATTATTTTATATAACATTTCGAACGCACAAAAATGACTTCATGAAACAGGAACATGTTATATTTTGACAGGATTTAAATTTTAATCAAATTTAATTTAACAACGACGAAAACAGATTCAAATATATGCATGGAGCGATTAGATCACAAAAATATATATTTAAAAACGTGTTAAAATTCAATAAAAAAAATAATTAAAATCTGCTAATAATTTCTGTAATTTCAATTTATGTGAGGTTCTTTCAAGTAAGGAATGATCGAAAATAAGAGTTATTCCACCGAAATACCTGAAAATATCGTTACCTGTAATAATGATTCTTTACTATTCGGGCCAGTAGACGATTTTTGGTTGTTATACACGCAATGTTTAGGCCGTTCCACCCTCCGTCTGTGTTTGTACTTGAGAACTTTTTTCGGAATTTCAAATCGAACTCGTTATATATTCTCATCGTCTTTTTTGAGTATAGGGGATTCCATGTCAGTTAATTTAATACTTACCAGTCTTATCCAGTTTTGTTCAACCTTTCCGCCTGTTCAATTTAATGAGACTATATGACATTTTAGCGCTACTAGGTCCTCATTTACCAGTCAACCAAATATAATTTTTTAACCAACACTTTAATCCAATTTTTTTACCAACACTTTAATCTACGTTTTTAATCTCGATTTAATATTTATTATATCATTCGCTAGATCAAAATTAATAGAAACAAAAAACAGATAAGAGTGTATATAACACCATAATAGTGCTGAGCATAAATTATAAGACAAAATGTTTTAAATTTGCATTGTTTATTGAAAATCACACAAAAAATACTGCACTTTATAAGATATTACATCATAAAATAGAGAAATTGTTCACTATAATTTCCCTTTGAAGTAAATGAAGGTTTAGCACAATAATTTAGTAATAACGTGCTTTTGCCATGCATCTTGTCCATATAAAATTTGTAAAGCTTCAGTAAATTATAAATTTTATAAGACTGGGCTATAAGGCTTTCACTGATCACTGGACTGAAATTGCAACGTTACGATTTTGAACCTAAACATAATTTCTAATCTCGTTTCCTCAAAAAACCGTAATGATTTTGAAAGAAATATTTTGTGTCATTATTTATCATGTCAAACACCAACTTTCAAATTCAGTGCAATACCACAATTCCAAAATTGACCTGCCCTAATGTATATATATATATTGGAAGGAAAACTATCCACATATTTATAAAACTTAAATGCGACTGATTAGGCAGCGACCCATATACTCATGACCTATTATAGAAAAGAAGTTAATTATGGTCTTAATTGTGAGTTGACTTTTCAGTGATTACCATAAAAGGCGAAAGGAGTTGGAGATTTAGCATTACGCGTATTTTCTTTCCAAGAAGATGCTACCAACTGGTCAGGTGACATGTTTTTGTGCTTCTATCGAGATTCTCAGGTGACGCATTTCTTACATTTTCATATGTGCAAAAATTATAAGTTTCTAAGGCTACAGACTACTGTGAGCTGTTTGTTTTTGAAACAATCATCATTGTTGCACATATTAAGGCAAAGAAACAAGCTGAAAATGAACAGCAAGACTATATCAAAACTATATATAAAATTCTGACTTCCGTTAGTCTGTCTGTTCGTCCGTCACACGTAAAATCTTTGGGAGAAGTGCAAACAGCTACAAAGTAAAATTAGTTTTACTAGGGTGCGTATTATAGTACAATAAATGTTCATTATTTTTCGGAACACTTAAAAAACTTTTTTTATTTGACATACAAAATACTCTCACTATTTTAAAAACAATTTAATGATTAAAATAACAAATACGTATTTCATAAAAATGCAATATCGTTTTTACATATCTTTTCTTTAAGTTTTTATAAGAATCCAGTTTCCAGTTCGATCTGCGTTTGCGAGAACTATAAACAAATCAGAAGGCCAAAGGATTCAAAAAGTTGGAATTTGGCACCAGAAAATATTTACACATGGCCAGTAGTGTGTTGCATGCTCAAGAGTAAGGAATCTTAAGAACTTATTCTTCGCTGTTAAAACGGGTAAAAAGAAATTTTCTTAAAAAATATTGTTTACCATGAAGTTCTATAAAATTAAATTAAAGAATTTATTAAACTGTGACATAAGGTTTTTGTCAAAGCATTTTGCCAAACAAATCAGCTTATTTTAATTTCATCGATTGGTTTGCGAAATTGAACGAAACGTAGAGTTTGCAAATCTCGACCAAAAATGCTAGCAATAATTTTGTCAATACTAAATACTGTGAGGATTTCAACACGCTGATGCGTGTTGCAATAAAAAATTCTACTATCTCATATCTCTATCTGCACAAAATTTTTAACTATTACTATTATTAATATTTCTTTCTTCTTCAGTATTATGAGATAAAGACGTTTATTCATGATTATTAAAATTTGGCGAATAAGTTATTTATTTTTGATCTGAATTCTTCTTTGCTTTTTATCGAAACTTTAATCCGGCCATCTACGGAGAGATATTTACTCTTTTTTACTCCTTCAAGTAGAAAGTAAATATTAGTCAAAATTACTAATAATGTTTTACAATGCTTCGTTTGATAAAAAATAAAATAAATATGGTACAACTTCTCAAGTTTGTTCCATTAGTTCTGAGTACAGTGAAGAATAAACTGAAGAATGAACTGAGAGATTCACTGCTGTTTAGCGACATCAACGATTGGATTTCTCCAAAATTGGTTGCAATGAATCTCAGACAATCTATAAAAAGCCACTGTTTTTTAAAAAGCTAAAAAAACAAAGTAAATGAAACTGAAAACAACGTACGGTTGATAAGATTGAATACGATTGGTAATTGTTCGGGATTTTCGCAGTTCATTTCCACAAATGGGTCATTCATATATTGGACTTGCAAATGGGAAACGTTACACAGCACCGGAGTAAACCAGGTGATATCGATTATGTCTCGTGTGCTTACAGAATTGATCTGGTAAATGAAGAAAAAAATTCAAATAAAACAGTATATTAGTAAATTTTAAGAAACTATTTCAGTGTATAAAAAAATAACATAACAACATGTGTGTGTAGGAAAATGGTCATCGGCGAGTAAAGAAGATGTTTCTTTCTTTTTATGTGTCATATCCTTTCAGTACGTAGCCGATCATGGCTCTCCACCTCCTCTATCCCTTGCAGCTCTCAACAAGTTTCTTCCCTCTGCTACCTCCCCTAGACCACTTTCTGTCATCCACTTGCTTAAGCCTGTTACTTATGTCATGCGTTGTTTTCCCTTGTCTCTCTTTCCCTCTATTCGACCCGTGAGTACCAGATTCTCTAGGCCCTCCTTCCTCATTATGTGTCCCAGAAACTTCAGCTGCCTCTTCCTGATGTTAAGTATAAGCCTCCTCCTTGTTTGTATCCTCTCTAAGACCTCATCCTTGCTCACTAACTCAGTCCATGATATCCTTAGCATCCTTCTGTAGAAGCACATCTCTGTCGCCTTGAGTCTCTTCTTCATCTTTGAGGAAATTGTCCAACATTCGCTGCCGTAAAGAAGGACAGATGTCACGTAACGGCTCAGTATTCTTTTCTTTGTTACCAAAGACATCCTACCGTCTCGCAATACTCTACCCAGCTTTTGAAATGTGTCCTTGACCATCTCAATACGTCTACGGATCTCAGTGTCGCACTTACCGTCCTCTGTCAGAACGCTTGCCAGATATTTAAACTTCCACGTCTGCTTGATTCTTGTGTTCCCGACCTTCAAATCGCATTTCGGGCTCATTTTTTTTTTTTTTTTACTGATGACCATACATTCTGTCTTCTTTTAGTATATGATTAGTCCCTTCTTCACACTCTCTGTCGTTACCTTCTGTAGGAGATTTTGTAATTTCTTTTCCTTGTCTGCTCTCAGTACTGTGTCATCTGCGTATCTTATGTTGGTAAGATTGTGGCCGCCAATGCTAATGCAAAAGAAGATTCAGTGACCAGAATTCAAATTTCTGCCAAATCTGTTGCATTCACTTTCGCACAAATTCTTTTGGGAACGTTGTGTATCCGCATCTTTCTTGCTTCTAGTTTATAGTCCAAATAGCAGGGTAGATTGAATTCTTGAGTCTTGGTGGCAGCCAGTCTATGACAATTTTTAACTTAAAATCCTAGAGACAACAGGAAACAACTTCATCTTACCAAGAAGTAATGCTAATTTCCAGTCAATAAAGAAACGAAAACTGTGGAGAGCAATGATCGCTTATGTCATAGAGAGAAGTGACAATTAAAAATAATGGAACCGTACCCTCCCATATTTGAATAAGCAAATGCGTGAACATACTTGACACAAACATACACAGATACTCTCACACTTAACACATATTCTAAATTTTCATTAATGACCTTCCTGATGGCATCAGTTCTCAACTTGATATCTATGTTGATGGTAAAACCATTTTCTTCTGTTTCAATAATAAATCTGATCACTTCGATAAGGTCAAATTGTAAGCTGATCTGAAAAAAAATGACCTACAGTCTGTTGTTAACTTGAGTAAGGCTTGTTAATTTTAACGCCGCCAAAACGAAACTTCTCTCGATCAATCACCTGAGAGACACCTTCCTGCCTCCAATCAGCATGGCTGATATTAACCTCCATGAGAATGACCCATTGCACCTTCACAGGTTTACATTCTCGATTGGCATGAAATGGAAAGATTATATTGAATCCATTGCTCGCTCTGCTTCTATGAAAGTTCGTTCACTGTGTCGTGTTAGACAATTTTCTCTCCTGAATCTATCGTCCACCATTCGTCCATGACTTGAATATTGTTGTCACTGGTGTTCCTGCTAGAGATTCTTGATAAAATTCAAAGAAGAATCAGCAATATTATTGGTCCTGATCTGGCGTCATTTTCTCTTTAGCTTCCCTGTGGCTTTTCTATAAATACTTTCATAGTAATTGTTCGGATGAAATCTTCGCTATGGTACCTAGAATAATTGAATTTAAACGTAATATTACATTGGCAGCAAGGTGTAATCAATTTGCAGTTGAATTGACTAGATGGAGCCGTAAGTTCTATGTTGACAGTTTCTTTTCTTTTACTTCTTGCTTATGGAACTATCTTCCAGCCTCATGCTTTCCAGCCAACTTTGATCTTCAAAAAATTAAAATGCAATGTCAATCATCATCTACTATCTTCTTAGATACTTTTCTATTGTTCTCGTTTCTTCATAATCTTTCTCTTTTTTTACTCTTTCTTTTGTCTTAGTGGCTTTATTGCCTTGTTTGGGTGAAATGATTAAAAATATAAATATGGGCACACGGGTCGTCCACATATATACACGCGCAAGCATTGAGTATGAATGCAACAAAGGAAATGTTCCTTACGTATGGGAATAATTTAAAATAGGGCGGAGTGATTGGTTTTCACTATTATTGCTATTATGGTTTTGTAGTCTTACAAACCAATACATGTTTGATCCTCAGTCGGATATATTACAGTATTAAGGCCTTGTGCCATGTTTAACTAATTAGATATGCAAATAAATATACGATATATATAAGCCACAGAAGTCGCAGATTCA
>OZ038495.1:79673899-79728019 GCA_964036315.1 Acanthosepion esculentum
TAATAGAGTTTTCAGTTTTAAGTTAGTCAGATTCGTATTTTGATTCTAGATTTAGATACCCTACTTATGAAATATTTACAGCCTTCTCATTGTAAACAGATTCGCTGTTAGGTCTCAATGTGATCTTTCAGTGCTATACATGCATTAAGGTTATGTCTTTTTGTAAAATAATTGATTTCCTATATAATAATTCGATTAACTTTTGTTAGAAAATAATGAAGAAGGGTTTAATTCAGTTTATTTTTTAACAAAAATGTCACCCCAACACAAAACTTCTAAAATTGTATATAAGTATATATTTATTATTGCAAAATACAATAATTGTAGTACATGGGCCAAAAGTGGGGAGTGGGTTGAGGCTAGTCAAACTTAAATAATCTATACCTAGCTAATCCGATTCCCGACCCATTCATTCAATACAAATAATACATCTACCAAAAGAAAATATCCCTTGCCTTCTGCTCCTACATATACCACAATATCGCATACACAAAGAGAACCTAAAAATAAACCCCATGACTTAAAAATTTCTTATGTACGAATTTGCTTTATGCAAATGTTCGTAAAATATACATTTACATGAAAATCTGAAGATGATATGAAATTGGGGAAGGGGCCTAAATCCCAATTCCAAACAAAAAATAACAGATGTTAGTAGGGCTCGTCCAAAGGATTTTCTAAGCACAGCATAAGGCCGAAAGTATGGGGCACCCAGTCAGGATCGAACTCACTCGTAATTGATTTAGCAAGACACGCTTTCTAACCATTACACCAGGTCGAGGTACCCCAAGATTGTATATAATTATAGTAGTACTATGACTTTCATCAGCCTTCTTGAATTTCTTAGAAACTTCGAGAATTTTCTGTAAGCTTCTAAAATTCCTGGATCATTCTAGAAATTTCTGGGACATTTTAGAACTTATTTTAGTTTATTTGTAAGGTTAAATGTTTAGGATGTAGCTATAAACTAAAAATACATGAGTATTATCAAATTGAAGTATTTTCACGTCAGTTTGTTGAAAATGTCGCTGGATATTCTGTGAAGTGTCATTTTTGTTTGCTATCGTCTTTTGCATCTATTATTGTCTTTATTCTTGCATTTATCGTCCAAAATTCCGCCTTTTGTTGATATTGTTTTGAATTGTGTGCCATGACGAGGGTACGCCAACATCATGGCGGAGCCCGAATCTCCTAATGCCTCGCCTACTTAAGTGACTCTTTCAGCATGGGCAAAGGATAGGCCCACACTAAAATGGCCAGAGTATTATAAAAAACAAACAAACTTAAGGACAAATTTGAACCATTTGTTAAAGGAAACGAGTTGCTACCGGTGCCGACTCTGTTGGTGACAGTAAACACTCGTACAATTTCTTTATTAACAACGAACCCCAAAACTCTGGAATTAATTACAGTGAATAGAGACGTGATGGAGGAGGCCCTGAAAAGCCTTCAAATATTAGTTAAAAAATGTTTCAAGAAGGAAGGGATATTTTCTTATCTACAGAAGATACAGCTAAATCGCTGGCAGGTTGTATTCTGACTACTACGACAGTCAGGCTACAGACCGAATACTTGGGGACAAGAAAAGCGAAGGTGATTCTACATAGATTCTCCCTATTCATATCCGAAGATCATCTCGCCGTGGACAGTAGTTCGTTTAGGGTCGTTGTGGTTTATGTACCCAACGATCAGCTTCTCGTTTTTCCGGCTACCTGGATAGAATGTTAGTGAGAAGGGCCGATATAGACTTGCTAAACTGTCCCGCGTTCCACTGGTTAGGCTATTCGGACCATAGACTTGTCTGTGCCCAGATAGCGTTAGAATGGCTGGACACAAGAAGTTCAATTTGTCTTTACTGGACAGGCGTGATTTTCAGCAGCAGCTAATTAGACTAGTGTAGCGGGAATAGGTGGTGGGAGAGGCTCAAGGATAGGATTACGTTCTTCACCACCGAATATAGCCAGCGGCTCACACTATAGCATTTCAAGTTCAAGTTGGGAATAATCAAACAGAATACTAAATAATTTCAAGTTTGACTAAACAATTTCAAATTGATGCTAAACAGTTGGCAAATATATTTTTCAACAAAACAAATGAGGCATAACAAAGAAACTGAGCTAGCAAATATTTATTGTCACTAACTCATGTTTTATGGAATATCAATATACATGTCAAAAATTCATATCCTCAAGAAGCAAGGCTGGCTGTATAAAATGCTGAATATGTGCCAGCAGAGACAGGGTTATTAGAGGTATATTATTAGCAATCATTTGCTCAGGTTGTGCACCGAGGAATTCAGTATGTGTTGCTCCCCCCCCCCCCGTCCTTCGCTTGCAAGAACTCAAGGAAGCTTCAAAGCTACCTCGGATTTTACACCAGCCTTAAGAAACGACCATGCGACCGGATTCATCATCGGACTATATGCTCCGAGGCGTAAGAAGTGATAATGGGAAAACTTAGGTTCCAAAAATACGTTTTCCAACGAAGCATGGCAAAAGGCATTGTCAGCTACCAATAGCACATCTGACTGCTATCTGTCGTGTGCTTTTTGTAAACAATGTCTCTCAAACTCTTCAGCTTGTTCTTTTTGGAATGACGCTCGACTGATTTCATGATAGATTAATCCGAGGCTACTGATCCTTCCAATTAGGTGAATATTTGCCCAGTGAGTCTCGGCGGCGACTACAGGGCAGCGACTCCACTTCCTTGATCGCCGTTCCGTACGAGAAATATACAAATTAAAATTTGTTTCATCAATGTAAAAATATGTGATATTCTCGGCCTGGTATCGTAGAAGCTCCTCGACATATTGTCGACGTTTGTTTTTGTTGATATCGCTATTCGCATTCTCCTGCTCATTGTAAACTTTTTTGAGTGTGAATAATAGTCCGTTCTAATGTTGTCGAACACATTCAGAACTCACAACCATATTGAATCTCTGCTGTATCAAAGCTGCTATCTACTTCAACGTTATTCGTTTGTTCTTCTTCACACACTTCAATAAAAGCACCAATTTTAGAACACCGCAATCCACCATGTTGCTTTCCGGATTCATCACGTGTAGTTACCCATCGTTAAACTGTGGATTTTTTTAATTCCAAGACTGCAAGACTTCTCCAGTCTCCATTAGTATCGTATGTTACTCTTATTTGCTTCTTCAAATCACCCGCCTGGACTTTCTTAATATAATTACCGTGTCGATTACCAACAGCTGCCATGGCAATCGTTTCAGGTGAAATATTTTATATGTTAAAGAAAACTACTTGATTGTTATTAATTTAATAAATATGCATATATGGTGTGTTTAACTGATGAGGCATGTCGTGAATTACTGTTATTGAATATTTACATTTACACCTGGGTGGTACCAACTTGAAATTGTTTAGCCTCAATTTGAAATTGATTAGTCTAACATGAAATTGCTTAGTACCAACTTGAATTTGATTAATCTAACTTGAACTAGATTATTCTCAACTTGAACATGAAATGCTAAAGATAAGTCTAAAAAGATGAAGACACTTAAAGATAGTCTGTCCCGGGAGTAGGCTGGGGGTGGGGGACTCCCTGGAGATAGGTTTAGCTAGGCAGGTTTTGTAGCGCGCGGCTAGCGAGTGTTACCAGGGTCAGAGGGTTAGACATAGGCTAAACAGGATGTCTAACAAAGCCGTGAACATAGCCGCACAATTGCGCAAAGAAGAGATCCGTCGACGTTCCGATTGTTGCATTCATGAAATTAAAACCCTGGAGGGGTGTACTCTGAGGTCGACTGACGACATGTGTGAGGCGTTTCGGCGACATTTCGACAGCCGGTTTAACATTGAGCCTGGTCTCATTGACAATGAGTTTTGCAGCTATTTGGATGACTTTTCTCGGCTTTCGCCGACTGAAGCGGTTAACTGCGAGGGTGGGATCACGGAGGGCGAAGTTTACTTGGCATTGAAGAGGGTCGGCAGGAGTAAGTCTCCGGGACTTGATGGTTTACCCTCTTTGTGCCGATTTTGACAGTCATGTTCAACAACTGGTTCCGACAGGGGTCTATCCCCAGTCAGATCACCAGAGGTATGATCATTCTGTCGAAAAAGAGCAAGGATGGTATCTGGCTGCTGTCCTACAGGCTGCCGGATTCAAACCCGACTTCTGAAAGTGCATTAGCCTCATTTATCGCTCCCCCCGTGCTGTGGTAGAGGTGAACGGAAAGCGGTCGCTCGTATTTGCGCTGTCTCGGTCGGTTCGTCAGGGTTTCCCACTGTCGCCTCTACTTTACGCTTTGGTGTTGGAGCCTCTCTTTCGCCGGCTAAGGGACGGGGCGAGTAGTCCGGCCCTAGGTGCAATAGCTCTTCTTAATGGAGTTCGAGCCAGGGTTTCCGCGTAAGCCGATGACGTGTCCATTTTCGTGTCGTGCCACAGCGACATTGAGATGGTACAGAAGGCACTTGAACGGTACGAGAAGGTCGCAGGGTCCAAGATTAAACGTAACAAGTCTTCCGGTTTGCGGTTAGGTACCTGAAACGAAGTCTCTCTTCCGGGGCCCTTCGGCTGGACGGTCCTGTCCGCATTCTTGGAGAATTTCTGGAGAAAAATTGGGCAGAAGTATAGGCAAACGCAGGATCGTCGATCTGGACTTGGCTCCGAAGTAGTTCTTCCTTGAAGGGTAGAGCTGAGGCGTGTGACGTTTTCCTCTCATCCTTTACCGGTTGGCTGTACTTCCTCTTTGCAAGGACCATAGGAAGGCGATTGAGCGCTTGTTGTCCACCCTCTTGTGGGATGGGTTCAAGCAGAAGGTTCGTAAAGAATCCTGTGTCCAAGTCTGTGTCATTATTGCCACACTTGGTGAGTCATCGACACGCCTCGAGGTTGGCTTACCTACGCTGCCTTTAGACAGACGATTCGATTTTGGTTGGGAGTGTTAGGGACGCCTTCGTTAGCCTTACTATCACTCCTACCATTTCCTGGGCTAAGCGCCGTCGTAGGTCCGGGTTAATTTTCTTCAACGAGTGTCGAGCGGCCTTGAGGGCTTTTGCTCGGTCCAGTGAACTTTCACGGCTTCAAAAGGTCTTGTATCGTGAATTAGTGGAGAGGGTCTTGAAGGACTGTCTCTGTGAGCGGCCCGGCTTGTCACTAGCTGAGTTGCGCTCTTTCTGGTCTTGGGCGCCAGCGGATAATTACCTCAGTAACCCTGAGTTTTCGCTTACCTGGCGACTGATTCGAAACGTACTCAATGACAGATGGGGATGGGTGGATTTGCTAGATTGTTATGGGTGTAACCTTTGTTTAGAAGAAACGGCTTCGCACGCCTTCTACCATTGTCCTCAGGTACGCCCTTTCTAAGAATATGCCGGCGAGTTGATGGCTCGTATTTCTCCCAATCAACTTGTGCTCATCGATCTCGCGGTATCATTATCAGCCGATATCTTGTTAAATGCAAAACAGCTGATCTATCACAAAAACATTTTCAGACTTTTGTTGTGGACTTCACAAGTACCATGGCAAGTGGCCCTGACAAAGTAGGTCACTGAATAAAGATAAATTACTTTTTTGGACAAATATAACAAGACAAAGAACCATGTTCTCTATAAGAGAGTGGTCACTAGCAGCCGAAGTCAGTGTGACGAAGAATGATGACAAGATCGTCTCGCAGCGACGCGAAAGGGAAGACGCCCGTTAGATAGTTCAAATCCCAGCTCATCTATAGCAGCAGGTTACAACCGGAAAATAAAAGTTGCTTATCGTCCCGAAAGTCTCATGGTTTTAATTCGTGGTTGACTCTCTCTCTAAAGGATTGTTTTTAAGCCACAAGCGGGAACTGGAAGAAGCTTCACCCTGAGAATGAACCTGGTGTTTAGTCTAAGTTGCAATGCTACAGCATTATATTAAGTAAGCTCACATCGTTCTATGAAAGTCAATTCATCCCAACTCAGCTTGGTTTTCATTCTAGTAAGGTGTATAAAGTTATAAAGATCAAACAACGCCATGAAAATGCATAGCGCTCTCCAATACAAATTTGTTTACCTGCTATTTCAGCCTAACAGCAGTATATGACCGTCTTCCAAGTACTGAATACATTGAATGCTTTGACCCGATAGATAAATTATATTGTTTTAATATGGAAACATTTCAAGCACCAGGAATACGACAAGGAAGAAATGAACGCCTTAATCTATTTATCCTTTTACTAGAATATGCTCTGCACATATAGAAACACAGACGTGAAGTTATTGACATTGATCATTTAATCATTCCATGTTCCCCTATCGACCGGTTCACATTCCTCCACGGTCTTTTGAACAGGAGTAGAGGTTTATCCCTTGTTTCCTGTTTAGGATTCGGTTTCCGTTTCCTTCTAAATTCTTTTTATTTCTCTTTCAATTTCAGCATCTTGGCAGCATTATCCCCTTGCTTGGGACTGGGCCTCTTGTGCGTTGTACATCCTAAACAAATCTAATAATAGAAAAGAACGTTTCAGCTTTACCTCCAGATGCCAGTGTAAGGATGATGAAGGGAGCTATTCTAATGACATTGATCTTCATAATTGGGATAAATAAACAAAGAAAATCAACATTCTTTACAAGTTGTTACTAGAAATAGGATCCAAGATAAACATTTTTAAAAAAAGCTATGATCTGGAATTGGAATGAAAGCCGTGAAAACACGAAACATGAATCCATCATAAAAATTCGGTATGTGGAATTAGTAAATAGTAAATACTTCAAATACCTCGGCGTATGGATTAGTTATATAACAGATTAGTATAGGAGATAAGGAGATTTATGTGCTGTGCTAGACATAGTTTTGCACAAGACAGGCAGTTGTTGCAAAGCCAAAACATTAACTTAAAAACTCTAGTCATATTCTTAAATAATCGCATGAGATCGAGACCTTCATACAATGCCAGGCATGACATCAAAATCATTCAGAGATATCGAAAGTGTCAACCTCTTTCTCAGATCAATCGTTAATTAAAATTGGCATCGGATAAATGAGGCATGAAGGTCTTAGCGAGCGCACCATCCATCTATAGCCCTCGTTAACTGGCGATACAGAATTACAAAAAAAAAGAACTGTATCAAATAACAAAAACTGCGTCATTTGAGGATATCATATGTAACTTGAAGAAAAAATAATGGCATAATAAAGATGTTTACGTTCGACATTAAATTAAGCAAAAAGCTAGGAAGGGTGCCCCTGTCAATAATAGAAAAAGCGATAACAGCTACTGGACTTGAGAAACCTATTTTTTCTGAAAAATTGTTTTAAGAGAAAGTTTTTTGAAATTTCAAATAACAATAGCACTTGCTGTTCGGTTATTGAATGTTTCCTTATAATGAAACTGATAATATTACCATTACAGATGAGGAGAACAGATGCTACATTTTGATCGTAGCTCCGATGGTCAGTGAGTGAAGAAAAGCGTAACTCGATTAGCATTGGCTTCTCTGTTAATGAATGCCGAATGTTTCCTTATGCGGAAACGGCTAATTATATCATTACTATTCGAGATGAGGTGAACAGATACTACAGTTTGATCGCAGCTCGATGGCCAGGAAGTGAAGAAAAGCGTTACTCGAGTAGCATTGGCTTCTCTGTCAATGAATGTCGAATGCTTCCTTATAAAGAAACGGCTAATATTACCATTACCATTAAAGATGAGGATAACAGATGCTACTCACTGATCCCAGCCCAATGGCCAAGGAATGAAAATAAACGTAACTCAATTAGCACTGGTTGCTCGGTTATGAGTAAACAGATTATGTTACCATTATAATGGATTCTTGGTTGTTTTTTTTAACTGATTGATTTCAACCTTGTGAGGAAACATTAAATTGTTTGGAATAAGAAAATGATTGAAATTTATGAAGTAGATTTTATCTGTTCGGAAAATCAAATAAAATCATGATGAACAAACACAATTAAAATATTTCATTCGTTTTGCATATTTCATCAGGAGAGAGAAACTAATACGTAATATAGAAATCATTAGATTATAAGTTGACGCAAATGACAGGAAAGATTGGATGAAAACTTTGTCCGAGGACACCGTAACTTTTCAGTTTGTGGAGAAGCAGCTGATTAAACTATACACATGAAACCCTTAAAAATTGAAAATTATATTTCAAGATACTGATGAAGACAAAAAAAATTATCGAAACTTAATGGTCAAATATATAAAATTGGTGATCCTAATTCAAAAAGAATATAATGAAGTGATTACCTGTTGCATGCCAACCTTAGATCCGGTGTAGCAATATTGACACAGACAGTTTTCACATTTTGAAAACTTATGAAAGTTTTTATTCGTCGGCCATTTTGAAACTTTACACGAGCCAGGGCACGTCAAATTAATTAAAAAACAGAGTTCCGTACTCATACGAGTGAGTGTTTCATTGCAGCATATTTCTGTAAATAAAAGGAAAATATATATATAAGAATTGGTTTCAAATTTGGATCAACTATGGATTAGAATTCGATAGAATGATAGGATAAAAAACAAATAGGAAATGTTCATAAATCTTCTATCAATGATATATGATCTTTTGTTTTTGTTATACTATTTTTTACTCTGATCAAAATTACATTGCTTCGTGTTCAAAGCTGATATTTTTTCTTTTTGTCTTTGTTATTTTGGGTCTTTTTTAGGTTCCTCGTGAATTTTTAGAGTAATGTGCTACGTGCAGATTTATTTTGGACTTCCTTTTTCCTGGGACTTCCTGTTATAACTTTTTTCTGGGTTTTTCTTTTTTTCTGATATTTACAGTAGCTTGGTATATGATGTTGGTTGGTAGTCAGTTGGTATTAAGTGGACAGTTCAAATTTTTCTATGCAGTTACAGCTGGTTGTTGTCGGTCTGTATGATGCACTAATGCTTTTTCAATTGTGTATTTTATGACCTGTAGCATATTTCCAGTACAATTACAACTAAGTTTCAGAGAGATTCTGTTGAATATTTTGCACAGTTTACTTTTGGGAGGAGGGGGAATGTTTGCCAATAAGTTTGATGAATATTATATTTATATTCATTTTTACATTTTTATTGAACATTTTGTTTTATTTGATATGATTTTTAATTTTAACCAAAAAAGTATTTTTCATAATTGTTTTTGGTTTCGCTGAAATATCTACATAAACTTTGTATCCCCTACTGAATACTTTTCCCATATATATATATATATATATATATATATATATATATATATATATATATATATATATATATATATATTATATTAACAATATCTATCTATCTCAGCTTTGATCAAATATGGATTCAAATATGACAGAATGATAAGATAAGGAACAAATAGGAAACGTCTATAAATTTAACATATTTCGATTTTATTTATCAGAAAAAAAATCGAACAGAAAAGAAAATTCTGATATTATTTATTTTTGTGTTGTTTCTTTTTCATTGGTTAAGTCAACCACACGTGTATTTGTCTTGTCTAGCAACGTTCGTGTGTATAATTCTTGTGTGTTTTCGTATCATTATTCTGCTTGGTCTATGTGAGATTTGGTTGATAATGTATGTGCGTCTAGTGGGTTGCATTATTTCAGGTGGTGTTCGTCCGTTGATTGGGGGAGGGGTCTTGGGGGATTTTATAAAAATTGTTGATATGATCAAGTATGTTTGGTATGCGTTTATCGATGGGAAAATATTTATGACTTTCGCGATGTGGCTTATGGTTAACTTTCAGAAAGTAGTTTGATGTTCACTTGCACAAAGTGGCTTTATATTCACTTTCATAAAATGGCTTTTTGTTCACTTTCATAAAGTGGCTTTAGGTTCACTTTCACAAAGTGGCATATTGTTTGCTTGCACAAAGTGGCATTATGTTCACTTCATCGAAAAGGCTTGGAACATTGTTGAATGTGAGAAAGCGGATTCCACGTGACCCATCAGCAGTGAATCACAAACAACATGTTGATTGTATTTACATTAGTCGGACTATTGTCCTCATCTTTGTCGCCATATTTGTCACAACGTTTCGGCCGTTGTACGCTCCGGCCTTCTTCAGGTGGTTGGAATTTCGAACTGAATCCTTTATTCGATCACTGGGGTAGACTGTTCTAGTTCCACGAGCCATGTTTGATGGATGTCAGTTATCAGTTATCTCCTGCTAATTTTCCCTCTGAAAGTTCTCCACTGCCTTAACCGAGTATTGAACTCACACTCTTTGGGTCTGTCACTGGATCTAACCAACGCCTTTATCCACTGTGCCATGTGTCCTTGAGGAAATTCCAACCACCTGAAGAAGTACGGAGCGTACAACGGCCGAAACGTTGTGACAAATATGGCGACAAAGACGAGGACAATAGTCCGACTAATGTAAATACTGTACATAATACCTCATCTCAGAAATATAGACAGAACATGTTGATTGTTGTGCACCATGGCATTCCCTTCAGCTTCAAGTATCTTTTTAGTATAGAGTCATTACCAAGGAGGAGAAGAGGGTCCTTTCTTATAGTGTTATCTGGAGGCATCAGTAGTTTATCTATGGCGGACAGCCTGCTCACAACTCAAGAATAGGACTGTATCCAAGAAAATATTCTTCTGAGTTTACAGTGGAATATGCAGGGAATAATTTCTTATGAGCTGTCAAATAATAATCACGCCTGAAGTCTACTGACAAAAGTTAAAGAATTAAAAAGCAGTTTTGGGCCAAAAACGTCCATCTTAAGCGAACAGAAAAGTGTTTATCCTTCGCCATGATAACACATAAACAGAACGAATGACCAATTATCTCATGAAAGAAGTCAGCTGCGCAAAATGTTTTATCCACCATGGACATCGCATTTTTAAAATTTTTTAACTTGCTTAGAAATTTGCTAAGCCATTTGGATGAACTTAATCTAAATTTAAGAGAAGTGGTCAACAATGAATTCGTCTATTATTTCAGATCAAAACCTGTGGTTAGTACGAAATAAAGAATAACTTCCTTTACCCACCCCCTTTAAATTTGCACGAGCCTGTGTGAAATTATCCTTGGATCAATAACAGCTTTGACTTTCCAGGGACTGTTGCTGGCAAGCCGAGAAAAAAGAAAGAAAAGAAAAGAAATCTGTGAGCCCAAGTGCAATTTTCTTTAGACCAATGAAAACCTTGAACCGATATCAAGTGAAATATGTCCCGTTTTACAGTCCAGTCAAAAGGCATGTATAGGTCTACTTTGCACTAGCGGTAAAAAGATACAAAATAGGCCCGATTTCCACTAGAAAAAAGTAATAGGTCAGTCAGATTTATAGTAGAATAAAGCAGGTACACATAGTTCCTATTTACACTAAAATAAAAAAGCTTAGACATAGGTCCAATTTACTCTAGAATAAAAATGGTAGACATAGGATTGATGTGCTCTAGAATAAAAAGGTAGAAATAGGTTCAATTTACACTACAATAAAAAGGTATACATAGGTCCAATTTTCAGTAGAATAAATAAGGTATACATTGACCTGATTTACACTTGAATAAGAAAACTAGAGCTTGGTTCAATTTACACTTGAATAAAAAGGTAGATCCAGGTCCTATTTACACTGAATAAGAAAGATAGACTTTGAATAAAAAGGGTAGATCTAGGTCCGGTTTACACTGAATAAGAAAGATAGACTTTGAATAAAAAGGGTAGATCTAGGTCCGATTTACACTGAATAAGAAAGATAGACTTTGAATAAAAAGGGTAGGTATAGGTTTGATTTACACTAGAATAAATAGATAGACCTAAATGCAATTTACATTAGAATAAAAGAGGTGAACATAGGTCGGATTTACACGAGAGCAAAAAAAGTAGATATCGGTCCAACTGACATTAGTATAAGAATGTAGAAATGGATAAGAGTACCGATGGTAAGAAAAGGAAGATTTGCAGGATCACATTTGGAGATATGAATTAAGACAGACGATGGCTTCCTTGTCATATTTATTGGGTTCAATGATCTAAAAGTTTTTTAAAGTAGCCTTTGTAAGGATAATTCTTTAGAGGGGCTCCTTTTTAGAAGGGCTCCTTTTTAACCAAGAAATTAACGTTTTGCTTTGATTCATAGATTCATGAATAAATGTAAGACTTTGAAGAAATTATCACCTTTTGCAAAAATTAAAAAGATATTTGTCAGAGTTTTTTCTTCTTACCTGAAGATGTCGCTGTAGCTATGAACGTTATATTTTGGTCTGTTAAATATAATTCAAACGTGGTCGTTTCATTTGGTCGTAGATTGACGATATATGAATTTGTCCTGTTAAAGAAATTCTGCACCCCAGTTTTGTAGTTATAAAGAAACAATTCTGTGTAATTCAAAACTTGAAAGTTGAAGTATGCTTTGCATCCAGAGACGGTTAACAGAGAAGTAGATGCTGGAAGTATATTTTGAAAAAAGAGATTCAAGCAGTGATTAAAATTTATACAGGGAACAGTACACAAAAAATACTTATATAAAAATTAGAAAATACTATATATAAATGTAGAAATTGTATACAGAATTTCTCATTCGTCCGATATATAAGTCGGTGGCTGTTTTTGTCTAGAGGCTTATCAAAACTTCTAGGAATTATTGATTGCCAAAATTGAAATATTTTATACGCAATTATTCAAATCCAGAAAATAGCAATTTTTTTAAAGATACTAATGGTTATAGTTATACAAGTGTTACGAATTAAGCCAGAACTGGGAGAGAAGAGGTGGATTCATGCCTTTCGTTAGGGTATTTGCGCTTAACTGAATGTAACGAACTAAAGTGGAACTGGAACTCGGCTCTCTGATTGACAATTCTGATCCATTATACCAACCGTCAATCCAAGCATGCAATATTCGCATTTGGTTACCCATCTAGACTCGATCAGATTCGACGTTGCTTAACTTTGGTGATAGTACAGGAATCGGTATTTCACCGTGGTGTAGGCGTAATTCCCAGTCAAAACGTTTGCCTTTATTATTGCTGCTTGTTACAAACTCTAGCCAAAGCCTGACCCTACCAGTTTGGCCATGGAGAGCAAGGTTTGAATTATCTAAGGAAAGTGCATTAGTCGTTGGGACTTCGTTCGGGTGCAAAACTGAAGCTAGCATGTCCATTACAGTTCAAAAGTTTCAAGCCACCCCCAGGAATTAGCATGGGATTAACTTGACAAAAGAGTGAAAAAAAAAAAAATGAAAAAAAAAAAAGTCATTGAAAAAACAATGGAATCTATTAGGTTGGTGCAAAAATAATGTCGTTTTCTCACATGAAGTTGAACGTCAAAAAACGACATTATTTTTGCACCAACCTAATATTATCAAACTTATACTTTGAGAAACATTTGAAACGAATGCCAAAAATTTATGTTGCAGTAATCAATACTAAAGGAGGATATTTTGACGAGAGCAAAATTTAATCATAACTTTTTTTTTCTTTTTGTCATAATAAAATTTCTAATAAAAAACTCATGTCTCACTTTTTTTTAACCATTTATTATAATTTTCTATTATTTAAAGTACAAAACAACTACTTGGGTCAATTAAAAACTTACCAGGGGTGGCCTCAAACTTTTGTTTACTGTAGTGTATGTATACATAATTGTATGGAACTGATGTAGAAATCAATATAAATCAGAAAATAAACCATAAGATACAGTTCTGTTCGATAAAAGTGACTCACCTGATTTTTTTACTAAATGTTCTCTTCGATAAAACAAAAGTTGAGCTAAATTCAAAGGATAAGCGATCTAAAATCCGAAGAAGAAACTTTGAAAGCTCTTTGAATTTAGCAGTAAGTACTGTCAAGCATCCGTTCAGTATAATGTTCTAGGGATGCTTTTCTTTTCATGGAACTGGTTTCTTAAAACCTATTGTAAAAAAACCCTCAGGAGCGAGCAGTACAAGAGAATTTTAGAGTCTTGTCTGCTCCCTTCTGCTGAAAGGGTGCAAATCGACGCCACCAAGCTCATTTTATGCAGGATAATGCTCCCTGTCACAAATCAAAATTGACGAAGGAATACTTTGATGAGAAGCAGGTGAGTGTTATGATATGGCCGCCCCAATCTCCAGACCTCAACCCCATAGAAAACTTAAGGAGCATTATAAAGTACAGGCTCTCGAGAAAGCAGTTGATCAACAAAGAGGATTTGATTGTGAATTTCACATCCGAATGGAATTCAATGCTTGGAGATGAGATTTGCCAGAACCTAAGTCAATGCCAAAAAGAGTTATTCAAAATAAAGGAGGACCCATAGATTATTAAATATTTCGAACTATATTACCTATTATAAATAAATTTTACCTCTATTATTCTTTATTTAAAGCTGTTCGGTTATGTTTCTATTGATTACTAGTTGCAGGAAATAAGTGAGTCCCTTTTTCGCACAGAATTTTTCCCTAAATCTCATTTCTATCCAAAATTATAATTATCAATAGAATAGCTTAGGGTGAGTAAACTTTTTTACTAGGTGGTCGGGAAGGGGTCTTTATATTAGTAAGATTGAAAATTAGTTTGAAACAATAGGCGAAAAAATTTGTAAGTCAAAAAAATCAGGTGAGTCACTTTTATCGAACAGCACTGTATATGATAGAAATGAGCAAGGGAAAATAGGGCTGAGTGCAACACACAGCAAGAAGGAAAGATAACAGTAAAAGGTGGCTTATTTGGTGCTCAACGATTGGCAAACAGACGAATCGAAAAAAGAGGAACAGAGAATGACGAGTGATTTACTGGTAAGACATAATACACCTCACGGAAGGAATTAGGAAATGTTTTATCTAGTATTGGTTACTGGTAATGATAATATATAAAGTAAAATTAATTCATGGTCCAATAATTGAACAATTGAAAGTTTTTATTTTTTTTTAGGAGTTTATATTTGGGAACCTCTGTTTGCATTTTTTAAAAAAATCATTTCATCTCAAGCAAAGCAATAAAGCCACTAACACGCAAGGGGAGAGGTACTGGGTGTTAGATTGATTGATTGATTTTTTACGGCTTATTTTACGGGTTCAATACTGACAGTTCTTTCTCTCGCACTTCTCGCTTGTGGAACACTCTTCCGAATTCTTGCTTTCCAGTCAAGTTTGATCTTCAAAAATTTAAATGCAATTTCAATCGTTATTTTCTGTCTTTTATTTCCTGTTCATATATTGTTTTCCCTCGTTAATTGATCATATTCTCTAACACTCAGTATCTCATTTTGTCTTAGTGGCTTTATTGCCCTGCTTGGGGTGAAACGATAAAAAAGTAAAGAAAGTTGACATAAGTCTAGTTTATATTAGAGTAAAAAATATCGACATTGGTCTAAGTTAAAGAATCAGATAGGTAGATACAGGTCTGGTTTAAAAAGGTGAAAACAAAGGCTTAATTATTCAGCGTTTCTGTATTGTTTGAAGTCATAAGATAATGTTTCCAAGAATAAATTCTGTTTATTAAAACTTTTCGGCCAATACATTCTCCGAGCTTGCATGTTTTGTGAAACCCAGCAGATTCAACATGTAACTGAAGGAGTGCAAACCTAAGAATATAACGATGAAAAACTCGGGTTAAAACAAGAAATACGAAAGTAATAACCCGAAAAAATATATGCATAATAAAATTATTTGATACAAATCCGTCAGGACAGAGAAAAAATTACAAGTATAGTCCACTGTTAAATTTGTTATAAACTAAGAAGGGTACTACTTTGGCTTGTTATCTACGTCTCATGAATCTACTTTTGTAACGATCTACACGTTACATAGCAATCATAGTCCTGAAACTATTTTGGTATGCTATCTACACGTTATATTGCGATCTACGTGCCTAGTTTCTATTTGAAATGCAATCTACACGCCTAGCTTTTATTTAGCATTTTCAGCCGATGTACGTTTTTATCACTATAATATTATTAATAGAAAATGTAATATTTTATTTACATTATATATATATATATATATATATATATATATATATATATATATATATATATATATATATATATATATATATATATATATATATATATGTGTGTGTGTGTGTGTGTTTGTGTGTGTGTGTGTGTGTTATTATGTTTTCAGTTATGTGCCATGCGTGAAAAACGCTCAGGCGATCATGTATCTTTCGATACAGGACTGATGAGGCATATCTTTTCCAGCATTATGTTGCCATTTCTCTCTGCGGTAGACCAGTTCTGCACTGGGGGAGAAGAAGAGGATTCATACTTTTCCCAAGGGTATTAGCACATAAGTGAATGGAATGGATCTCACTGGAATTCGAACTCCGCTCTCAATTTCGAGTTGCTATCCATTACTCCACTTATGTTCGACTATGTAGATATAATTACAAATTAAAATTTGTACGTTCTAGACACTTTTAGGCGATGTACATGCTGTTTATCGCGAGAATATAAATAAATTTTTTTAATATTTTAATTACATTTTCTTTCTATATATGTTATAATGTGTTTTAATAGGTATATATCATTCCAAAATAAAATTTGTACGGCATAGATTTTTTCTTTGTATGTAACCATCAAAATAACACCAGAGATTATGATAAAATATATAATTAAAAAGTGGGAAATATTAGAAATGAATCACTTAAATCTGATAGGGATTTACTTGACCTCCCACAGAGCCAGGTTGTGACACAAGGTCAGGGTTTAATGTGGGAAGGGAGGGGGATTGACCCGAGTTTTCACCCGGGCCGTTGGTCTTTAGCTTTAGCTGGTCTTAGCTTGTCCAAGCTGGTCAGAGCTGGTCATAGCTAGTCATAGCTGGTCATATCTGGTCTTAGCTGGTCATAACTTGCCCAAGCTGGTCAGAGCTGGTCAAAGATGGTCATAGCTAGACGTAGCCGCGATACTACCAGCGCAAGGACGAATCCCTGCGACCGGCCTGTATCAGTGATCGAATCTCAGCCAAAAGGCGATCATTCAGCGAGTAATCTGAGAACAGATACTACACTTTGACCTTAATATTTATTCGTTAGAAAATAACAAAATGTGCCACAAGGGCGAAGTTGGGGGAGGGGGAAAAGGAGTGGTCTTCTCTAGTCTTAACTCATAACTAGCTGGTCGCTCTCATGGACCCAATCGTACTGACAATAATCCTTTCACCATAATACCACATTTGCAACAGAAACTCTCGCACCACAATTACCAAAATACCTCAAGTATTCCACTAGAATCCAAATATGAAATTTTATTTACTACACTTTGATCTTAGCCTAAAGGCCGGGGATTTACTTGACCTCCCACACGGTCAGGTTGTGACACAAGGTCGGGGTTTAACGTGGGACGGGAGGGGGAATGGACCCGAGTTTTCACCCGGGCCGCAGTGCTTTGGCTTTAGCTGGTCATAGCTTGTCCAAGCTGGTCTTTAGCTTTGGCTTTAGCTAATCTAGCTATGATACTACCAGCGCAGGGACGAATCCCTGCGACCGGCCTGTATCGGTGATCGCTCCCAGCCTAAAGGCGATCATTCAGCGAGTAATCTGAGAACAGATACTACACTTTGATCTTAGCCAAAAGGCCGGGGATTTACTTGACCTCCCACACGGTCAGGTTGTGACACAAAGTCGGGGTTTAACGTGGGACGGGAGGGGGAGTGGACCCGAGTTTTCACCCGGGCCGCAGTGCTTTGGCTTTAGCTGGTCATAGCTTGTCCAAGCTGGTCTTTAGCTTTGGCTTTAGCTAGTCTAGCTATGATACTACCAGCGCAGGGACGAATCCCTGCGACCGGCCTGTATCGGTGACCGCTCCCAGCCTAAAGGCGATCATTCAGCGAGTAATCTGAGAACAGATACTACACTTTGATCTTAGCCAAAAGGCCGGGGATTTACTTGACCTCCCACACGGTCAGGTTGTGACACAAGGTCGGGGTTTAACGTGGGACGGGAGGGGGAATGGACCCGAGTTTTCACCCGGGCCGCAGTGCTTTGGCTTTAGCTGGTCATAGCTTGTCCAAGCTGGTCTTTAGCTTTGGCTTTAGCTAATCTAGCTATGATACTACCAGCGCAGGGACGAATCCCTGCGACCGGCCTGTATCGGTGATCGCTCCCAGCCTAAAGGCGATCATTCAGCGAGTAATCTGAGAACAGATACTACACTTTGATCTTAGCCAAAAGGCCGGGGATTTACTTGACCTCCCACACGGTCAGGTTGTGACACAAGGTCGGGGTTTAACGTGGGACGGGAGGGGGAGTGGACCCGAGTTTTCACCCGGGCCGCAGTGCTTTGGCTTTAGCTGGTCATAGCTTGTCCAAGCTGGTCTTTAGCTTTGGCTTTAGCTAGTCTAGCTATGATACTACCAGCGCAGGGACGAATCCCTGCGACCGGCCTGTATCGGTGATCGCTCCCAGCCTAAAGGCGATCATTCAGCGAGTAATCTGAGAACAGATACTACACTTTGATCTTAGCCAAAAGGCCGTGGATTTACTTGACCTCCCACACGGTCAGGTTGTGACACAAGGTCGGGGTTTAACGTGGGACGGGAGGGGGAGTGGACCCGAGCTTTCACCCGGGCCGCAGTGCTTTAGCTGGTCTTAGCTTGTCCAAGCTGGTCAGAGCTGGTCTTAGCTAGTCTTAGCTGGTCATGGCTGGTCTTAGCTTGTCATAGCTAGTCAGACGTAGCCCCGATACTACCAGCGCAGGGACGAATCCCTGCGACCGGCCTGTATCAGTGATCGCTCCCGGCCTAAAGGCGATCATTCAGCGAGTAATCTGCGAACAGATACTACACTTTGATCTTAGCCAAAAGGCCGAGAAGCGATGATCACTTAAATCTGATAAATACACACTGTCTCGCAGGAAGGCGCAGTCTAAGGATGGGGGGGTTCTTTTCTTGTATGATAATGCACCCAAGTATGAGGAGTCTTTCCCCAAACTATAAATATAGTAGAATTAGCTAAAATATTTCTACCTAACTACCTAACTCATAACTTATTATTTCCTCGGAATTGAATAAGCTTTTACAGTCCGACCTGTTAACATGACACTCCGTGGTATAGAAACTCCTGTGGTGCACTTTTTTTTTTTCATCCGCTGTCATTAGTTCGTTGAGCGGCTACAAGAGGAGTAACCGACAGAAGCAGAGTGTTTTGGTGATACGTTCTTGCTCATTTGTTTTATATAGTTGCATATTTACCCTATCAGGACAGTAAGTAGAGGGTGGTCCTAAAGTCTTGACACCCCTACATAATATAAATTTCTATTTCAGATGGCTGATAACGAGCTCCTACAGTTTGGAAGAGAGGCTGCTTGCAAGTGTATGAACACATGATCGTGTACATTCTTGTAAGACGATGGAGGATGTTCGACATGGCTTCACTTGTTCTATTGTTCTCATTACTTTTTGGTAGGTGGTATCAAGACTTTAGGACCACCCTGTATATATCATTTCTTCGGTTTTATGCTTTTTAACACTTTACATTGCTTTAAACAAAAAAAGAAGCTTATTTAGAAGAATTAATGATTGCTTTGCTTCTTTGTTTAAGCGTTGTTCTAGCTTTGAAAACACAGCAATATATACGTGAAATGAGTTGGCATGATTATGTTTACATAAGGTTTTTAGGGGTCATATTCTGTGGCCTGGTCACAAGGGTGCTATATCAAAGAGATCATACTGTGCTATTATTTAATCTATTAGTTCTTCTTACCTATTTATAAGTCTAGACTTTTCTATTTACCATCAGAATGGCTGGTGCTAATCCCCAGGAGAGTGACTCGTGACGCCTTCTTAGTCCGACATTCTCAGCTGACATGATGTAGAAAGATTATATTGAATCAAGTGATAGTTGGTTCGCTGTGTCGTACTAGACAATTTTTCTCTCCAGAATTGATCTTACTTATTTATAAGTCTACCATTTATCCATGCTTTGAATATTGCTGCCACACATAGACCGGTGCTTTAGATCTAAAGATTACCAATAAAATCCAAAAAAGAATCAGCAATATTATTGGTCCTGATCTGGCGTCTCGCTTTTTGTCACTTCCCCACCGCCATAATGTAGCTTCCCTGTGCCTTTTCTATAAATATTTTCACGGTAATTATTCGGATGAGCTTTTCACTATGGCACCAAGACTTTATGAATTTAAGCGCAGTACTAGATTGGCAAAAAGGTCTCACCAATTCACAGTTGAATTAGTTAGGTGTAACCATAAGTTCTATGCTGATAGTTTCTTTTCGCGTACTCTCACCCGACATTCATGCTTTCCATCCAACTTTGATCCTCAAAAATTTAAATGCAATGTTAATCGCTGTATACGGTTCTTATTACTCTTCTATTCGTCTCACTCCCTAATGTCTCTCTTTTTTCTTCTTCTCTATACTCCTTGTGAATTTACTGCGTTGCATGCAGTGATACGATTAATATATATATATATATATATATATATATCGGTTTTGTAGTGCGTATTCAATTTATGTAACGTAAATCATTCAAACGAAAAACAAATACTGAAGCTAGTTATATGGCGAGAATCACTCTCACAAACAATATTTAATAATAAATTACAACCAACTTCGAATCTGTTAATGAATGGTGTGATCCTTGTTTATAAATTCCGGGTTTATCTGGTCTTATTTTTTTGTACGAGCCGGCTTTCAGTCGTTTCGAACGACCATCCTCAGGTAGACATATTAGTGTGTTTTTGTTAAACTCCGAATAGTAATGCGACATCGAAAGATATTGTGGTCCGAAAGAGTGCTTTTTTAGTAATGAGATATTGTTAAATGTAAGAATAATTTTGGAGCGCTGCAGACACAACGCTAAGGTTGAATGATTTACGTTACATAAATTGAATACGCACTACAAAACCGATATTAAAATAACCTGATCCTAAGTGCGAAATTCCTGATAATAATTGTGACAATACTATTATTATTGAACAATTTAGTTCATGCCACTTTTCTCCAGTACAAGAACGCACATTTTTCAAATTAAAAAAAAAAAAAAAAAATTCAACCTCAGCGTTGTGTCTGCAGCGCTCCAAAATTATTCTTACATTGAATTTTTTTTTATGTATGTTTCTATGTGTATGTATAGGTTTATATATGCATATATATGTATATATATGTATGTTTAAATATGTATATGTTTATGTATATGTGTTTGTATATAGGTGTATATTTATATGTATGTGTGGGTGTTTATATGGTTGCGCTCGACTGTTTCTGTATTGTTTATCTGGATGTGTCGATATGGGTATTTATATAGGATTAGATATTTATATATATATGTTGGTGTGTCATTGTATGTGTATTTGTATGTAGGCTTTAGTGTCTTGGAGTGTATCATAGATACAAACTAAAATCTACTTTTGTTGATAAAGTACCTTTAATTGCTTACAGACCGTTGTTCTTTTCTTAAATTATGATTAACTTTTAATATATTTTATCATAATGTTGTTGGAATATTATTAGAATATAAGTTGGTCTATGTATGCTTATTTCTTTTTCCTTTTTTATGCATGTGTCTATATGTTTATGTATATATGTATATGTGTTTGAATATGTATGTGTGTGTGCGTATATGTGTATGTGTGTGTATGTATATGTGTATGTGTGTTTATATATATATGTATATATATATATATATATGTATATGTATATATGCGTATATATATTTGTGAATATGTATGTTTGTATGTGTGTATGTGTATATGTATATATGCGTATATATATTTGTGAATATGTATGTTTGTATGTGTGTATGTATGTATGTATGTATGTATATGTATGTCTGTAGATATATATGTGTATGTGTAGTTGCGTATGTATGTGTGTATATATATGTACTAGCGGATGTGTATATGCATTTTTATACTCATGTCGTTTTAATTTACGTTTGTTTAATTTTTCATGTATACACTTGTATTTGTAAATGTCTATATATATATTTAGTGTATATGCATATATGCATGCGTGCTTATGTATGTACATCTAGATGTGTATGTATGTATGTGTGTGCTTGTATATAGTTGCATCTTTATATGTATTTCTTCACTTGCCTTATTTACTTTTCTGCGTCGACGTATGGGTCAATATATTTATATGTGCTTATCTATGTGTATGTTTATGTACGTAGGTCTGTATATGCGTACCTATTATCCTTATATGTGTCTATGCGGGTGCATGTATTAATTTATATGCGGATGTGCGAGTGTTCAATTATATGTGGAGGTGGTTATTTACTTTTGTCTGTAAATGTGTCGAAAACTATATGTTTTCAAAAATGTATATATGTATATATATGTGTATGTGTGTGTATATGTATATATATATATGTATATATATATATATATATATATATATATATATATATATTTATATATAGTTATTTGTTTAAATTTTTCAAGTTTAAATTCGTTTAATAACATATTAAGCCACGAATAGCTTCGACATTTGACCGTCTAGATCATATTGAATGTAGATGTATGTGCCTGTGTGTATCGATGTGTATGTGTAAGTATAGTGCATTTGCCTATGTGTGGTTTGCTTTTTTGTATGTGTGTGTATATATCTAAATACGTCCGAGCGTTTAACATGCCGTTGTTCGAATGATTTCACGTGAGAGGCGACTAACATGTTGAAATGTAACGAAAAATGTATACATCTATGTCTGGGATTCTGAATACAACTTTCAACTTAATTTCAATGAAAATATAAATTAAATAGCATATATATCTTTTATTTTTATTTTTATATTTTTTTTTTTTCTCCTTGGTAATTCTACAATTTAAAACTTAATAGAGATCTGATTTAGATTTCTAAATAGGTAATTTTAATTTTTTACTTTTAATTTTAATTTCAAATTTTATAAATCTTTTAATATCTAGATAACCTTGCTTAGTTGTCAAATTTTTCGAATCATCCTATACTTGTTTTTTGATTGGCCACTCTAGCTTACGTAACAGCGTTTACTCTTAGCTAAGGATCGTTGATTAATTTGAAACTTTTAAAACCATTTATTCTATATTCTATATTATCACTTGACAAGACACAAGAAGTGTTGAAACAAAATGGCTACTTTTGTCGTGATTTTATAACATATTTATGTTGTAATATTCAAATAAATAATTATATCTGCTCTACTCTGTATTGAGCACTCTTTAAAGAATATTAATTGTTGGTTATTGGATTTCACTCCGTATATACCAATCCTAAACTTGGGTATATATATATATATATATATATATATATATATATATATATATATATATATATATATATATATATAAAAGATAAAAGACGTTTCGTGACGATTTACTTTATCGATCGAATTTTCTAAATTACGAATAACCTTTCCCAGATAAGGAGGAAATTCTTTCATAAATTGTCCAAAGTTCATTTTGGAAGAAATATAGTCAGAGTCAGCCAACTTTGATCCTAAAAAATTTAAATGCAATCTCAATCGTTAATGACTCTCCTTCTGATTACACTTTTATTGTTCTCACTCCTCTTATTTCTTATTATTGCACACTCAGTAACTCCTTTGTGTCTTAGTGGCTTTATTGCCTTGCATTGTGTGATTAAAAAATTGTCTCTTAGGATTTAGATGGTCTTTCACATAGTATAAAAATAATTAAAAAGTTAGCAATTTTCTTCTTACCTTCCATATTAGCAGTAACAATTCTTTTGAACTCGCTATCTGGAAAACCCGCATACATGGCAGATATGGTAAACTGTAATGATCCCCTGATTGTCACATCCTTTAAATACATTTGATTCCCCTTCATTTGCAAATCAGCTGAAATATAAAACAATTTTTAGCGATCAATTTTATTTAGTAAACAATATAATGACAATATTATTTATGAAATAGGAGTAGATAGGTTCGCCTGTCACCAGGTTCACACACCTCCCCAGTCTTTTGCACTATATCCGGTCTTTTGGTCTATTCTTTCTTTCTTGTTTAGGATTGGGTTTCCGGTTCTTTGTATTGTCTTTTCATTCTCTTTCGTTACTAGCAGTCACTTGACTGTTAGGTGCATTATTGCCTTGCTTGGGGTGAATTTTGGGGTTAGAAACATTTGTATATCCAGGTAGCCACCCTTTTTGTATCCCGGCTACCTTTGTCGGACTGATCTGAGAACATACCGCAATCTACAACTCCATCCACACACTTCTTTCTTGATACAACTACACCGCACTAACGTGTGTATTTCTTATACAAACACACATATATCTATTATATATGTATATGAAATAATTCATATAATATATACATTTACATATATGAGAAGGTGCTGGAAACATTTCGGTCTAAGTAAAATGTTCTGATGTTTTGTCATTAAAATAATGAGTTTATAAAATTTATTGGACTTTACAACAATAGGAGTAGATAAGTCTTTTGAACAGTTTTTACCTCTTGTTCCTGTTTAGAATTGGGTTTCCAGTTCCTTCACTTTTGTTCTCAGTAGCTCCTTGCATCTTAGTGGCATTATCACCTTGCTTGGGGTGAAATGATTGAAAAACATTTAGGGATAAATCATAGAAATATTATTTTTTAGTGGCAATTGATTTGTTATAATAATACTTGGAGGGCGATTATCATTAATGTTATGGTAATTTACCCACGCACGCATGGCCTCTCCCAGCTACAAGTAGGAACAGGTACTGCCTTTTGGAGTGGGAAGTTTCCAGCAGTCAGCTCTGACAGTCGGACCAAACATTCTTGCTGTAACACTCTCGTTTTATATGTTTGTATTAGTGTTTCTGTTAATATATTAGTTTAACTCAATTCCTCTCTTTGTGTCTTTATTTCTGGTCGTAACAAGGCCACAACAATTACAAAAAATATGCGGTTCCTTGTGCTTACCCTAACCTAATAATCTGCTTGGGCTTTTCAGTTAGTCCTTGTTCCGTCCAGTGCTACAAACAGCTGTCTATGGTTGACCACATGCTGCGATTTGAAAAAAAAAAGAAAAAGAAATCTACTTTATCAAAACAGCCTAATCACTATATAGCTTGGTGATAGTAGTCGTGGCTCCCGGGGACACACTCCTATGGTTACAGAGAATCTCAGTTGGGTTCCGCCACGGAATAATGTGAGTGAGCGGCGCTATATCGAGTCTGATTTGCTACCTCTTCGTCATCGAGGCCCGTAGAACAGTTGGTAGGGTGTTCGCTTGACAACCTAACTGTCAGGGTTTCAATTCTCGGTAGTGGATGCTGAGGAAGGACCGAGGTGGTCTGAAATATTAAATATATATAAAAACATAGAAATAAATAGTTTCGCAAAAAAAACACCCAATTTTTTTTCAGTTATTTTATCCATATATATATATATATATATATATATATATATATATATATATATATATATATATATATATATATATATATATATATATATATATATATATATATATATATATATATATATATATATACATATATATATATATATATATTGTAGCTTTGTGTTTGGTATTGATAAATAAATTGCGCTTTGTCTCATCATCTTCACTTTAGTTTCGGATATTATACATCCAACAAACACACACACGCGCTCACACACACACACACACACACACACACACACACACAAATATATATATATATATCATGGCTTGTCTTCGTAAAACGAACATCACGAGGGAGTCTGCACACATCGCTTGCAGGCACGTTTTTGACTGATAAGTCCAATGCGGGACAGGCAGACACGGTTGCAGCAGTTGCATCTAAAAGTCTGGCCTGGGCTCGATGGCATAGCATTGCAGTACTTCCTCCTCTGCCTCTTGTGCCTGAAAGCGGACCTGCTGGTATTTTCAAAGAAGGAGACAGTATGGTTGGTCGTGAGACGGCAGGCGTCACGGTTCTCAGCTAGGGTTGACCATTGGCAATGGTTAATGTGACAGGTAACAAAGGATTTTTTCAGGCAATCTTTGAATCGCTTCTTTGATGCCCCTTTGCCACGATAGCTTCTGGAGAGCTCGCCGTATAATACAATTTTAGGCAGGCGATGATTCTCCATCCTGGAAACATGTCTAGCGCAGCGCGGCTTGGACTTCAGCAGCATGGCCTCAATGCTGGTGATTTTCGCCTTTTCAAGTACTTGAATATTGGAGATGAAGTATATGTTAAGGACCGTGCGGAGGCAGCGCTGGTGGAACCGTTCGAGGAGTCGTAGGTGGTGTCGTATATATATATATATATATATATATATATATATATATATATATATATATATATACATATATAAATTTAGAATCAAATGCTATTTCTTCTTTTGTTACAATAACTTTTATGTTTTTATTTAATTATATAAGGCATCATTTTATAAATAACCTATTTTTAATATTTACACTATATATATAGTTCGAGCTGTTGTCCTCATCTTCATTGAAATATTCACGACATTTCAGCCGTTGTACGCTCCGGCCTTCTTTAGTTTAATACTTCCCATTAGCAATATTTAATAATTTATAATTTTTGAACTGATGTGGTTCATAAAATGAGTGTATCTGAAACACTACACACTTGATTTTTTTTTACTCAAGTTCAGTAAATACAAGGCGTAAGAGCCTCTCAAAGTAGAAGATTACCGAACGAGTTGGACGTTATGCATGATATCCATATGAGAGACTCGATTGACGAGGCTATTTAAAAATGACTCGAATTCTTAGGTTAATGTTTTGAGTTTTTATAACATCTTGCAGTGTATAGCAAGGTTCCTTTGAGCGCAGACTATCATATGTTTAATTTCTTTATTTCCTATTCTAGACTGATCCATACACTGAGGTATTTGAAGTGTTTAGTATTTAGTATTTAGTAATTTGTAATTCTGAGATTTCATGGCGGATTTCTATTATGCGTCATTGCTGCTTTCATTCCACTTTCAGATGATAGTATCTGTTTTGGAAAGGTTTATCTGAAGTCTTACTTCTTGAAACACTTTAAAGCATTTTGATGTTTTATTCAAGATCATTCTTATCCCAACTAAGATTACTTTTGAATATCCTCGTCTGGTTATTTATCTGTAGTCCCGCGAATATTTTGTAGTTCCACGTGTCGTCGCTTTTGTGAAGTGGTAAATATTCACTGAATATCCTGTTACGACGTATTTTTTCCTTGATGAGTTCAATGCGAATTCTTGTTCGCCACTTTTGTAATCTATCACACGTACATAATACAAATAATAATAGAAAGACTTCAAAGTAAAATAATAAGGCATTTAATTGCCAAACACAATTAAAATACTTTCACAACAAAGAAGTAAAACGCCAGCGAAATGATTATTGATTAATTATCAGTTAATACACGACTGCGTAGAGCTGCTAAGTAAAGTACTAATTCGTCTGGAAACACATGCCACTCGACTTTAACGTTCGGGTTAACACAATAGTCAACATGTAATTGTAACCACACGGTCAGTGGCACGATATCTCTATTTATAGTAAATGGCGGTCTACATTTTCTATAGTAAATGGCGGTCTACATTTTCATTGTCTAGAGATTCACGTTCAAACTTCGGTGTCAGCAGTGACACTTTTCATTCATATATGACAAATATCTATGTTATCAACATAGCTCCACTCGTCATCAGTACGTTGGTCTCTGGAGAGAAAACTGGGACGCTGTTTTCTATTAGGAGATTCATTTGGGGTGTGATAGGGGATTTTTAAATGATCATGGTTCATTTCTTCACATCTGTGTTGGTACACGCGCAGAGGATTGTCTAGGAAGAGAATAAACAACCTGGTGTTCTCATTTCCTCCTTGTTGTACGCCTGATGAGTTGTAACATGATTCAGTATTTTGCGTTTTAGTATTTGCGGATCAATTTACAGGTGGTCCGAAAGTCTTTTCACGCCATACATAATATAATTTTCTGTTTCAAATGGCTAACACAGGCTCTTACAGTTTGGAAGAAACGGTTAGAGTGACAATATTTTCGGACCACCCTATAGTTCTATCCAATCAAGACATTCAGTAGAGTCATATGAGTAAAGAAAGCCTCTATTGATGTAGTCATATGCTGATGTAATATTTACATAACGGATATACGCGTATCCGTTTTTATAAACATGCAATCTCATGAGATATTTTGGATGACATAGATGACATCATTGTAGCTCTTATCAGAACGAAGACCAAATAGGGTCGTTAACAACTGACTTTTATAGAAAAGTGTGAGTCGAATTAAATATTCATTACTACTTTCACCATTATGGATCCAACTAAGATATCTCTGTATTCGTGAGGATCTTCAGGACTTCTATATTGTTTCCACAGTGCAGTGATATACCCCAGTGCTTTGGGATGTGCATTTCATTCCACATTTCCCTCATAAAATTGAGAAACTTATTATGAATTCGGAAACAGAGTATTCTAGAATCAAAAATCAACTGAAACGTTTTTACGTTTTAGTGTTTTTATGGCTTTCTTGGCTCCCTCACCACTAGGTTCGTTGTTATTATATTTGAGGACAAACTTTGTAATGTCTCGATATATACTAGTGAATATTCTTTTTCCTCTGGCATCTTCATATTAGTATGGTTTAGGTTGATTTGTGATTGGAATTGATTTTTGAAACCAGGACATTTCTTCTGTTTGGGATTTGCTTTTGCTTTTCTCTACATAAACCTGTTGTGTTTCACTGATTCCAGAAGATTTTGTTTTCTCAAAACATTCACTAGTTTCTTTTTCTCAATTTTCTTCATTAACTGTTTAGTGTTTTCCCTTCTGTATATTAGGACTGTTACAGACATAGATTAAGGAAATATTAGATATGATGAAACGGTTAAAATGTAAGAAATGGGAGACACAGAAGTGTCCATTTGTAGTTTCATCATCATCATCATCATCATCATCATCATCATCATCATCATCATCATCATCATCATCATCATCAATCCCACGACTGGGGATAGTCTTAGCGTTGCTGCGTAGTTGAGTTCTTGATCAACTCCCTCTACATATCTATATAGGTATATTCCTTCATACGTAGTCTACCTTTTTGTAAAAAAAAAAAAAAATCAGTCAACCTGAAAAAGGCGCAAGTGGCCACTTTTTAACAGAACGGAGAGGAATGTCTTTGACAAAGTAGACGTGGCAGGACCTAACCGTATTCCGGTTGGACCTCTACACATTGTGCTCCAATTTGAAGGCCCGCCTTTGTCACGGACCGTAGATCTCATCGAGGGTTCGCATCGCCCTGGCCGTGTCTTCAGTCTCGGAATTTTGGGTATAGTCATTAGTTCAGTCCCATGTGCTGATTTATCTTCCAGTCGATAGGCACTTGCTGTGCTTAGCGCCTCTCAGTTAAACTCATCCCTGGCGTGAACCTAGGAACCACTACATATGGTGTTACCCGCATAGTTCAGTGCCAGATGCTGTCCGTAAAATCAACTGTGCATTTGTACAAATGTAATTGAAAATTACAACAAAAAGATTAAAAGATATAAAACTACTCACAGCTGGACACATTGTAGATAATTGGCTTTCGTATTCCTTTCACACATTTTAGCTCTAGAGTAGGATTATTCAAGAACGAAGGTTGTAAAATTTGGATTTTGCAAATGATTGGAGAGTACCACATGATTTTATACTCCATTACACTGATGGTATTTCTATTCAGCTGTGAAAATAAAAAATAACAACGAGTAAGTTTCCATTTTAATAATTACAGCATAAAAGATTAGGATTGTTATGTATCATTACATGGCATACGCTAATTATTTTTATAACATAGTCCTTCATGGCGTAGGCGATCAAAGCTCTCCATAGACTTGTTTTCTTGGCAAAAACATGAGCTTTCGTACCCGAAAAAGAAAAAAACAAACAAACTGAGCAATAGACGGGTTTCCCATGACACCGCTTTTATTTTACCTATCATTCTTCGGTATATTTATATGTTAAAAGAACAATGATTAGATTTGTAAAAAAAACTAAACATATGAAAGTGATTTTATAAATTTTTTTTGCCTAGAGAATTGAAAACCAAAATAATAAACAGTATATTTATTAGATTGTTTAATTACACTGTTTATTTATTATATTGTTTATGGTTGGCAAAACATCGGCTAATAACCAATTGATTCGAACTTTATAAAATGATAAATAGTAAGGGTTTTATTATAGTTGGTTCAAATATTTTAATAATGTAGTAAATGTTTATAAATTTATGAATACACAATTGTTTTCATATTTATTTCTTTATAGATTAGTAAATGGTAAATATTACATTGTATTAGTCAAAATACACTTATAAAATAGTTTTTTTAGAATAAAATTATTGTTGTAAATAAACAATCTAATAAATAAATAAATAAATAGTGTTTAATATTTTTGCTGTAAAGTCTGAAACACAAAATATGTCAAATGTTTAGTTTTTATTACAATTATAATTATCACTTTTTAAAACAACAAATATTGAAGAAGTGCGAAGGTAGTTAAAATAATAGCGGTGTCAATGGAAAAACCGTTCTTTTGACATTCCGTATTTTTTTTTTTTTTTCGGGTCCGAAATTCCATGTTTACCGTTTTCTTTATTATGTGTGAATTGCTATAACTTTTGAGATAAAAAGTGAAGTGGGTTTATACCGTTGAAACACCAGTTCTCATACGATCAGCTATGGTAAGGAACGCCGTGCTTGGTCAGTACCAAGACGGGGAACCGGTTGGAAATACCAGGTGCTGTAAGTTTGCACGTGGTGGTAGAGTAATGATTACGCTTCGGAATAGGAAATCGGTGAACTAAGTCGGGTTCCAATCGGGTTCGTTATATTCACTTACGCACAAATAGCCTTGGAAAAGGTACGAATCCATTTTTCTTCTCCCATCTACGGGTTAAATATTAGGACTAGTATGAGTAAAACATTATTATCTACAAAAACTTCTTACAGTTTAAAAATATTTTCTGGTTTGAAATAACCCGCAAAAGGTAGATAAGCCGTTAAAAAGAGATCGAATAAATCAAGAGTGGTTTCATAGATTATACAGAATCATTTGATAAAGTATGTCACAAACCCCTAATCGAAATACTAGAAAAGTTCGATTTATATGTAAAGAGTAAGCTGCCCCTTCTATATGGAACAAACAGCATGCGCACCAATAGCGAAAAAGTTCAGTGAAATAGACAAAGATATAATAACAAGGTTGTGTATTCTTACCTGTTTCATTCACCCTATTTAATGAGACAGTCCTACCAGAATTACCAGACCTACCATGATTTACCAAGGTCTATTATTAGCAGTTATAATATTAACAATATAAAATATGTGGATGACCCTGTGTTGATGACAGACTCAGAAAGGAAACTGAAAGAACTCATTGACAAAGTGTAGAGGAATAAGCATGCAAAAAGCGAAAAAATAAACAATCTTCAAGGACGGATCTATGAATTCAAATAAACCTTATTATCGAGTATTTGTTTTCTTTCAAGTTGAAAGAAACGAATTAGAAAGATCCTCGCAAAATACATCCCCACAAAATATTTTTGTTTTTGATCTTTACAACACACAGAATAAATTGAGTTAGTATGATAGAAGAAATAGAATGTGTCTACGACGGGAGAGCGTTATGTATTTACGTTGTTTTATGAATGCGTGTAATTTTCTAGCAGGAGCATTAGCATACGGGAAATCTATATTTTAACTACTACTAACGTTTTGTTTACAAAAATGTTTTCAACTGTGCTTCGTTTACTTTAAAATCGCTAGAATTTGTAAGAAGTTAATCGAATAAAATATGTGAAAAGGTAAGGTAATTAATTATATGAAAGGTTTGAGAATTCAGCTTGTCCACAACAACGAGCAACCAACCCAGGTCAAAGGTTTACGGAAAAAATGGAAGACTGAAGGTTAACTTTGTTAATTTACACGATCCTATTTATAGAGAGAAATACACCCCGGGGAGTTAAAAGTTAGATTTTACTAAACTCAGATGTTTATTGGTTAATAAATATTTTGCCCAATTTTTATCTATTTTTAGGAGGGAAAATATTGTTGATTATTTTCTAGAGCGATCTCATAAATTTCGTAGCAGACAACAAACATGGTTGTTTGATTTTTGAAGGGCTTCAACGCGTTTGAAATAACGATTAATTAAAGCGAATATGGGCATTCAAATTAGAATCTACATTTTGCACAAAAATGAGTCGACTTCTCTGTGATCCCGTTTTTGCACAGAATTGACATTTTTAATGATAATACTTAAATCGATTGAAGTGTTCTACAATTTTTAACGGGTTTCTACAAATGGAAAGAAGGGCTAACTAGTAACAAGTACGAATACAGAATATTTAGTCGTCAACAAAAGAGACGTCACAAGATTTGAGCTACGCATCGGGGACGACCAAATCAAGCAGATACAGAAAGTGAATTATTTGGGTAGGGTTGTGAGATTTGAAGTAACAGAAATGTGATTCTACAGAAGGATGCTGAGAATACCATGGATCGATCACGTGAGCGAGAACGAGGTTTTAGAGAAAATAGAAACAAAAAGGACATTTATACTTAGCATCAGAAAGAAACAGTTAACGTTACTAGGGCACGTAATGAGGAAAGAAGGCTTGAAAGATTTGATACTCACGGGACAGATTGAAGGTAAGAGGGGCAGAAGAAAACAACGGATAACCTACCTAGCGCGCTTGAGCAAAGGGATGGTGGAGCATGGTTTAGGAGTGATAAAGAAAAGACAAGATTTGTTAAGAGCTACAAAATACAGGGATGGGCACAATAATAATAATAATAATAATAATAATAATAATAATAATAATAACAACAACAACAACAACAATAATAATAATAATAATAATAATAATAATAATAATAATAATAATAACAAATATCCAGAAACCATTGATCATCTTATATCAGGTTGCACGATATTGGCACCCACTGAATATAAAACCCGGCATGACAGAGTGGGCCAATATCTGCACTGGAAAATTTGCAACTCCTATGGGAAGGAAACTGGAAGAAATTGGTACGGACACCACCCTGACCCGGTTACGGAGATAGGACCTGTTACAATTCTATGGGACTACACAATACACACTGACAGAACAATCAAAGCCAACCGCCCAGACATTGTTATTAAAGACCACAAACAAAATAAGTGCCTCCTTATTGATATGGCAGTCCCTGCAGACTGCAATGTGTCTTTGAAGATATTCGAAAAACTGTCAAAATACAAGGACCTTGAAATCGAAATCTCAAAAATGTGGCACATGGGAACATCAACAATTCCTGTTGTAGTTGGAGCCCTTGGACTGGTTGGAAAAGATTCCAGTAGGCTGATTGAAGGGATCCCTGGAAGTCCATGCCTCAAAGAGATACAAAAAATTGTTCTGACAAGTACAGCCCACACTTTACGAAGGGCTTTATCTATGTAATTATTTTTTATTATTTTTTTTGCAGTGGAAAGTGTCATGATGCCATTTCTAACCTTAGGTCCCTGGGCGGGACCCGGAAAGAAATGTGTAAACGCCAGATATCAAAGGAAATAAAAATAATAATAATAATAATGATGATGTATCTGAAAAAATGGCTCTAACGATTACTAATGTCAAAAACTCAAACCAGATGAAAATGCATCGGTTGAAAAATAATTAGACTTTTATTCAATATAATACGTGGGTGAATTACATAATTATTTGCATTATATGTGACAGAAGGTAGCGATATATTAAAATGGTTATTTGTACCGATTTAGGTTGAAAATAAAGTCGAATTTCACCATTTGGCGGCAAAGTAACATTCAATTTCTGTTGTATATCAAAAGTCCCTTTTACTGGAACAATTGTGAAATAACGTTGAAGCAGTTCATCTTGTGGAAGAGGCAGCAGATTAACTGGAAGAAAGAAAGAAATCACAATTTTAATGGCAAGTATAACTCATTTCATGTACAATGTCGTAGGCGCTGAAGAAATAGGCTTAACAAAACAACACTTAGAGCCACGAAAGGCTTTCCGTTCCAACGACGTGGTCGCTAAACCAGCAGGACGCTAAGTGAGAAGTTGCACATGACCACTATTTTAAATATACCATGCGTGCAGTGGATTTGTGCCAACAAGCATCAAATAAGCCTAATGTTATTTTAGCACCATTTGTAATAATTTTACTTTTATGTTCTGTGTCTCTTCGTCTTCCTGATCTTTGTTTCTCCTTACGAGGAGTTAATTCCCATAGACTTAACACACTCCACACCTTTAGCTTTCATATTTCGTCCGATAATTTCCATGTTATTTCTTGGTATTGATAGTAGAATGCTTTCCCATTGCATTCTCCACTGTGATTTATTAAGACACTACCTCGAGTTAGCTGGTCGTTAAGCGTTCATTTTTCTATATGCTTCGTGTATACTCTTGATTTTAGATTGGTAAATCATTGCTAAATACAAATACATCGCTCGAGGATTTGTGATAAAGAAATCGTAAAATGATAATATAATTCATATAAGTGCCAACCCTTGAGCTGGACCCCAAAAGCATTCATTTTTTATATGCCTAGTGTATAGGTCAAGATAAGCTATATAAAACACATTGGAAACTAAAACAATTCACAATCTTATATAGTGACGGTTAGTCAACCTGGAGTGGTCTAGTCCATTATCAAAAGGTTTACCATTATAATGCCAATTTGAACTGAATCGTAGCAAATTATTAACATGGAAAGTATTAAAATATACTCACCACTATTAGATATAAGGGGAAGTCGGTAAGATAGCTGAGGTTTTTTCAAGGGCAGTATAATTTCAGTGGAATTCTTATCAACAGGCACAAGAGGTATTTCAAGTAAGTGCAAGTGAATATTTAATGGGATTTTAAGCTGAAACAGAAGACATTATAGGAATCATATATTGGCATTTCTGTCCAAATCAAATATTAGAATAAAAAATGTAATTATTATTTTAGTATAAGCCCTGTATATAAGTCGACTCTTGATTGTAAGACAACAAATTATTAATTCTCGTGTATATTTCTATAAATTCGTTTACAAGTTAGTGTCGTATATAGGACGGCTATTACTCCCTAATAGTAGGCACGGTGGAGTAATTGAAAGCGACTAGGATCGTGGAATCGGAGAACCGAGTTCGAATTCCAGTTGAATCCATTACATTCACTTACGTGCTAATACCCTTGGGAAAGGTATGAATCCTCTTCTTCTCCCCACAGCTATGGGTAAATAGCAGGACCAAGCGGGTTCTATAGCCTTGGATGGTAACTGGTCTACCGCAGAAAGGAATGGCAACCTAGTGCGGGAAAAAAATCTGCGTCGTCGAAACGCACGTAAAATAAAACTGTATTCTTCTCTGGTAAAGAAGTTAATTGACGATGTCTTGCGTATAGATTCACCCGTGCTTTGAAACCAGTAAATCAACTATTTAAAATGTACTTCGACCTATGATTTTAGACTAAAAAATCATTAATTTGCGATATGCTATAGATCGAGCTGTGTTTTTAGATAGAGAAATCATTAATTTACGATATACTTCGTGTATACGTGGAGCCGTGTTTTTAGATGGATAAATCATTAATTTACGATATACTTCGTGTATACGTGGAACCGTGTTTTAGATAGAGAAATCATTAATTTATATGTTTCCTATATTCATCGAGTCGTGTTTTTAGATAGAAAAACAATTTCACGACAAACTTTGTGTATAGATCTACCCGTGTTTTTAGACCAAGAAAGCATCAATTTAAGGTGAGCTTATATACAGTTCGACATGTGATTTTAGGCTACGACATCATTAATTTAAATATGCAACCGCTATACATGTCGATGTGTGATTATAAAGTCCAAAAACATACGTGAAAGAGGGTTACTGTGTGGTGCTATGTGAGCATAAGAAAGTAGTTCATGAGGCCATGCAGGAATCACAACGGGTGACCCCAGACTTAAAGACGTCAAGATTGTAGTTATTGGGAGCCAGTTTCACAAAGCAGCACTTCTTGGGAAGATGCTGTCCTAATGGAACTTATTCTTTATTAAGAGAATGCGAACGCAATGGGGAATGTTCACCCTCGTGTAGGTGGCATGGTGGGTCCCAGTTTTAAAGGTCATGGGTGGTGGGAATAAGGAATGTAGCTCCTCAGAAAATATGCCATGGAAGTAACAATAGGACAACGAGTGGCAGCAATACTCCACTTTTGGTCTGTTCTGGCTTTTGTAAAGATAGAGTATAGCGGTTGCGGGGTCAGATACTTTCTAGAGCAGTACTATGAACCGACACTTTAGCAATGGATCGGATATATGAGTTTCATTTGAGGCCTGGGGAGAGCTTCAGTCTCAATCGACGTCCAACATAAGAGAGCTTCAGTCCCGACTGACGTTCAAGTGTATCGATTGACCAGTATTTTTAGATAGAGAAATCATTCATTTACGATATACTCCGTCTATAGATCAACCGTGATCTTATATAGCTCTTAATTTGAAACTGAATTTAATTGTTTTATGTTGAGCTAAACTTAATTTCAGGACAAGTAACTGTTTTATTATATATCTTATAGACTCTTGATTGTCGGTTCAAATAATATTAATGTTTGTGTGTTCGTCGTGTAGTCATTACTGGTTACGAAATATTTTTAATGTACATTTTATATAAGTCGACCCCAGTTTTGCTGAGCAATGGAACAATTAATTAAAAAAAGAAAACATCGAGTTTTATAGCAAAATACATTTCACGAGGCTCACCCTAACGTTAAATTTCGTTACCCTGAAGCACTAACCCAATAGGAAAAACTTAGGACACCATTATTTTATAAAAGTTCGTAGCATTTTTAAGCGCGTTTCAAAGACAATATTTCGATATTTTTACATATTAATATTTCTAAAGAAAGGGATGGATTTTTTAATTTATTAATACGAAAGATTTTCTTATTTAAACGCTATTTTTAGAGGATACTCGTATTTGAGTAGACACTGTTTATTCATTAATCAGTATATTTATTCCTGGTAATTGTTCGCATAAGCTCTTCGCTATGGTACCTAGAGCTTTTTAATTTAAGCGCAGTACTAGACTGGCATCGAGCTCTCATCAGTTGACAGTTGAGGTGGCTAGATATAGCCGTAAGTTCTATGCTAACAGTTTATTTTCTCGCACTTCCCGCTTGTGGAACCCCCTTCCGGCTCCAAGCTTTAATCTGCAAAAATTTAAATGCTATGTCAATAGCTATCAACTGTCCTCCTGATTACTCTTTTCTCTTCCCGCTCATTAATAATGTTTCTATTCCTAATTCTTCCACACTCTGTAACCCCTTGTGTCTTAGTGGCTTTACTGCCTTGCATGAGGTGATACCGATTACAAAAATATTTTCGTTTATCAGCCTGAATCTTATGAGAGAAAAATATGCGTTCACCGGAGAGCGAATATTTTTCTGTCATAAGATTTCAGGCCGGTAGACGAAAATAAATAAATATACTATTCAATAAATGAATATACGAGTATCCACTAAAAATAACGTTTAAGTAATAAAAACAAATTGATATGTAAAAATATATAATTATCTTTTGATTTATTCAGGAAAAAAATGTCATTTTCCTGTGCTACTTTTCGCCCTCTTTGAGGCAGCCTTATAGTTCCATCCTCCAAGAAATTGGCATTCTTCTGGGTGATGAAAAGGTATAAGTAGTTTTTACAGGCTTCAAGAGAACTGCAGTGATTCCAATGAAGAGAATTTCGTAAGAATCGAAGTAAGTGGTGATCTAGAATTGCAAGGTCACGTGAGTACGACTAATGTAGTAGGGTAGTTTAAGAGAATTCTACCAGTTTCTGTCAAGTCTGCAAAGAGATGTGGGGTCTGGCGCTGTCCTGATGCAAAACAACACCTTCAGACTGGCCAATTCTTAATATTTTTCATCGGTTACTGTCGTTAACCGTTCCAATTAGCAACAGTATTTGTCTGAAGGCAACGCCAGATTTTGTGGAAGGCGCTCTTCATACGCAATGTCATTCCAGTCTCACCAGACACGCAGCCTAATCTTCTTCGAATGAGTTGATAGGTTCATCTATCATCCGGTTCACATCCGATATTTTGAACAGGAGTAGAGGTTTATCCCTTGTTACCTGTTTTGGATTGGATTCCCTGTTCCTTCTATAGTCAATTTCAACTTTATCATCGGCACCCGCTCAGATCTGAGCATTGGGATCGTCATCCCCTCTATCTGTTTCCATTCTCCACCTCAGCCTCCTGGTGGCGGAGGTGACTGTGAATCAGAGAGAGTTTGATGAGATCTTTGGCGTGAATTTGATTTTGGTGGACAACTCTGCGCAGGGGAGAAGCTCTCGTACTTGGCCAGAAGCGCCCCCCCCCATCGCGGCTCAAAGAGGATTGAGACAGACGAGATCTGGCAAATCTAATAGCATTGGACTATCTGATGCCTGATATGCGGAGTATCTCTGCGATGTCCCGTATCATTTAACCTGAATTATTTTTAGTCGGGGTTTTGATTTGGTCATGATCAATGACTACAGGTCTACTTCGAGATCAACATTTCTACTTCTGAATTTATTGGACCACTTACAAACAGTACTCTCAACTAGGGCACCCTCTCCATAAACGGTGCATACATTTTTTGCTGTTTGTTCATTTCCGGAAATAAACGAGTATCAAACGACGAAAATTGATATCATTTTTAAGTACCGTATATACTCGCGTATAGTGCGGGTTTTTACGCAAAAAATAGAGGGCTGCACTATACACGGGTAATTTTTTGAAACGATTAAAAATCATGCATTTTCAGTCACTGGTTGCACTATACATAGGTATAATTTTTTTAGAGGGCCTAAAAGTAATGCAAAAAAATTCAGGGGTCGCACTATACATGAAGTCGACTTATACACGAATTTATAAGGTTAAAAAATATATTTGTTCATGAGGAATTATAATAAATAAAAGAATTTAATTTGCCATATGAATAAATAAAAATGAATCGCCCCTGATTCTTCACATAAAACCAAATGTTTACTGATGGGAAGAACATCTGGATTTTACCTGTTGCCATCCTAATTTTCTGCCTATGTAACAGTACTGACATAAACAATTGTTACACTGTGATGTCTTGTAAAATCCTGTGCAGTTTGGCCAGCTGGAAACCAAACATCTATTTGGACAAGTCAAGTTGAATGTGTAGCAATTCGATGAGCGAATCACATTGTCGCTGCAGCATATCTCTGCAAATACATCACAAAAAGAAAGAAAATAAAACGAAAATACGAAAATGTTTACAGAAAAATAAATTGACTGATTGATTTCCTAATATAAGTGATCAATAAGTTGGTTGCCACAATTGCTCCCTCGTTGTGATTAATGCTGAAAGAGTCTATCAAGCTTTCGATAAGAATAGTGAAATTCGGGCTGTTTCTTTCGACGTCTCCAAAGCGTTCGACAGAGTTTGGTATACCGGTCTTCTTTACAAGTTGAAAGGTTATGGTATTTCTGGATGAATTTTTGAACTGATTCAGACTTTCTTACCAAATAGCAAAAGCTGAACGATCAGTCTTCTATATCTTTTTGCATTAATGTAGGTATCCCCCTCCTCCAGAGCTCTACCCTTGGAGCTACATTGTTTTTAATTTTCATTAGTGACATTCTTGATGGCATCAGTTCTCAACTGGTTATCTATTCTGATGACAAAACTATTTATTCGTTTCGAGAGTAAGTCTGATCCGTTGGGTACCGTTAAACTGGCAGCTGATCACAGAAATAACCTACAATCTGCTGTTAACTGGAGCAAGGAATCGTTTGTTAATTTTAACGCCTCCAAAACGAAACTTCGCTCTATTAAATGTCTGAGTGATCACTTTTGGCCTCCCATTAGCATGACTCGTTACGCTTTCTCGGGCTTAACATTCTCGGCTGACATGAAGCGGAAAGATTATATTGAATTAATTGCTAGATCTGCTGCTAAGAAAGTGAGTTCAATTTTATATTTAGAGAATCTTGATAAAATCCAAAGACGTATCAGCAATATTATTGGTCCTAAGTTGGCATCTCGGCTTCAGTCACTTTCCTACCGTTGTGTTGTAGCTTCCATGAGCATTTTATTTAAATACTTTCATGGTAATTGTTCCGAGGAACTCTTCGCTATGATCGCTATGAATTTAAGCACAGTGCTATATATATATATATATATATATATATATATATATATATATATATATATATATATATATATATATATATGTAAATGGGCACCTCGAGGCGGTGTAATGGTAAATGTAACTTCTGTAAATGTAACTTCTCCATTTTGTGAAACAATTTCACGAATTTTGTCATATATATATATATATATATATATATATATATATATATATATATATATATATATTATAAAGAGGTAATCATACAAAGAAATAATCTGCAATGGAAATGTGATTAATAGCTAAATCTTTTCGCTAAAAGGTTTAATAAGCCATAAATTTACTAACAATTCATTGGATGATGCGATCCTTATGTTTAAAATTGTAAGATCGATTTGGTGTTGCGAGGCGGCTAGTACTTTCGAAAATATCATATTTTCATCCTCAGGCCGAATGTTTTTCATTTTCAGGTAAACTCCAAGACGACATAAATTTCAAAATTTTAAATTAGCATTGCTGATTATTTCTTTGTATGATTATCTCTTTATAATATAATAAATATACTGCACTATCTATCTATCTATCTATCTATCTATATATATATATATATATATATATATATATATATATATATATATATATAATTATGTTTTACTGTTCTTTGGGACACTCATGAGGTTGATTTGAAGGTGGTCACACAATCATCAGGTGGTTGAAAGGGACGAGAAACTCAATGTTAACTTTTAGAGATTTAAAATTAAATCTCTTGCTATTTTATCCACGTGAAACTGGTAGTCGCGAAAAACAGTGAATCAATTGTCTTTTATATATCGTAATTTTGTACGTATATATGCATCAATGATAAAAATATTAATACGTATGTTGGTTTTACAACGACGACGTTGACGAGAAGGTTTATGTTTCACTTTAATGAGCATAGTTCAATCTCAGAATATTCACAGTTTAGACAGATATTAGTCGAAAATACATCGGTACTTCATTGAAATAATAATAAGCAAAAACTTTAAATTATGGAACCCCTTTATATAAATGAATTGCGGCCCAAAATAAAGTCAGCTATGAGTATAGCAACAAAGGTGCTATATATATATATATATATATATATATATATATATATATATATATATATATATGTGTGTATTTAGGTAGCATATTTTCAATGAAGGAGGTTTGTTTAAATAATTTAGACGTATTACGTTTTTTTTTTAGTTTTAATCCTTTCAAGTCCACGAATTAATTTCCTGATGACTGTAAAAAATTGTTCAAGAAAAATACCAAAATTTTCTTTCAAATAATTTTTATTTTCTCAGGTACTTTAAATCTCATTGAGATGATCTTCAACGGGTTAAAATATCTGTGGATGTGTAGACAGTAGCTCCGTAAATTAAAAATATTTTCACTATTTGTTTACAGTGTTTCAAATTCAAAATTTTTCTCTCAGTTATGCAAGGGAGGTAACGTTTGTAATTTTTTAAAAAAAAGGAAACGATTTTTTAATTATATTTTAATTAAGTATTTCATATAAAACTTATATATATAAGTAAAATATGAAACTATAAATACACACAAATATTATATATATATATATATATATATATATATATATATATATATATATATAAGCACCCCATTAACTATTGTTTCCAACGTGATAATCAACGAAATACAATTTTAACACGTATTTCCTATCACGGAAAATGTCGGAACTGAAAGGACAAGCTGAATAACTGATAAATGTTCAGCAACTCGGTATGACAATAAACTACATCCGGGAGCAAGGTTTTGATCGGAAGGTTTTGAGGAGCTTGCGAACACCTCTTAATTGCTGCTGTTCCACCCTGAACCGGGACGGTAACGCCTGTTAGGGTTCTCAGCTACGGGCAAATAGTTAACCACCAGCCTGGGGTCAAAACACTATGAAAGTATAGATATTTCATACGACAAACACCAGCAATACATTTTGAAAGTAAAGAAAATTTTTGTAAAAGTAATTAGAAATGCTCCCAAGAAAATTAAATTTTGGTAGTAAATGATTCATTAGTTGATATGCGGCTAAACAAACATAAATTATTTTTATTTTTGGCAAACAATTGCAATGCGGAATGTATCATTAGTTTTTGCATGGCAGTGGCAACATACGCAGTGGATTAAAGAACAAATTTCTTATTCCCACTAATCGAATGATTGAAAGTGCACGTGACAGGCGTTCCTGCAAGGGAATAAATCTATGGAGAAAATGGTGAAGGGTTCATAATTGAACGGCAAATTATTTTGGAAAATTCTATTCTAGAGAAACGTCATTGGAAAATGAATCCAGTCAGGACTGGTTTAGTTTGCTTTGTTTTACAGCATATCAACCTCAATGGGTTATTTAATGCCGACAAAATTTTTATTGATGGTATTTTTTCAAAAATGTATTGCTCGTAATATTTTTTTCCTTCAAAAATGTATCGCTGGAATAATGTATTGCTGGTAATATTTGTTTTACAAATTATTTCTGGTATTAAAACCTATTTTTATACTTTCATAGTGTTTTGACTCCAGTTTGGGGGCTAATTATTTGCCTGTAGCTGGGACCTTAAAAGGTGTTGCCACCCAAGGTCAGAGTGAATCTGGGAACACCAGCAATTAAGATGTGGTCCCACGCTCCTCAAAATCTCCTGGTCCGAGGCCTTGCTGCTGGACGTAGTTTATCGTTTTACCCAGGACGCAGATGTAGTTTATCTTCATACCAAGGACGGGAACCCAGATAGTAACTTTGATGATGAAGCTCTAAAGTCATTGGAAAAGATATCTACTACAAAACACTTGGTAATTAACAAAGATATTTAATACATCATAGTCTACTATATGCCGAAATTTAGCAAGCCGAATGTTTTCGTTTCACTCGCTCTTAACAAAAAGGACAAAAACGGAAATTATTTATGACTCAACCTTAGATTGTTATCAGCAGCCAATAACTGTGGAGTGGGTGGCCATCGTCAAATGCAAAATAAATAACAAGACTCTCCAACAAAGAATTGACAAATTTTCCAATAAGCAATAATAAGAAAAAGAAATGAAAGGAACAGGTAAAAAACAATGTAAATTAAGAAAACGATATATGCGAGGAAAATCAAGCGAAAAGGCGAAAAGTTCACAAATTAAGAATTGGCGTCGATACACAAATGCAAGTCCGGACAAGCAGACGTAGCGTTCTGACCTTTAAGACAGGACAGATCAGGACAGGGTCATATGAACACGAAAACCGGTCTATTTTATTAGGTAGGGAAATCCCAGAATGCATTTGTTGACTTCTGCCTATAAAAAGAGAGTGGAAATATTTTACTGCCATTTCTATTTGGATAGTATTATGGCATATGTAAGGGAGCTGTTGGGCCCGAAGCCCTGGATCTGAGTGTAGTATCTGTTCGCAGATTACTCACTGAATGATCGCCTATGGGGCCGGGATTCTTCCTCCGATACAGGCCGGCGGCAGGGATTCGTCCCTGCGCTGGTAGTATCGTGGCTACGTCTGACTAGCTATGACCAGCTTGGACAAGCTATGACCAGCTAAGACCAGCCAAGACCAGCTATGACTAGCTAAAACCAAAGCACTGCGACCCGGGTGAAAACTCGGGTCCATTCCCCCTCCCTTCCCACGTTAAACTCCGACCTTGTGTCACAACCTGGCCATGTGGGAGGTCAAGTAAATCCCGTGTAGTATCTGTTCGCAGATCGCTCGCTTGGTCGGCCTTCTGACTGAGAGCTTCACTCGATACTTACCTGGTGTAGGGATTCGTCCCTGCGCTGGTGGTATCATGGCTACGTCTAGCTATGACCAGCTTTGACAAGCTCCGCCAAGCTTGGACACGCTATGACAAGCCAAGACTAGCTATGACCAGCTTGGGCAAGCTATGACCAGCCAAGACCAGCGGCCCGAGTAAATGCACTCGGGTCCCCACGTTAAAAACCGACCTTGCGTCACAACCTGACTCAGTGGGGGGTCAAGTAAATACCTGGCATATGTAGGACTGAATGGTCACGGATGAGTTCTTGTGGTGAATGTGCAAATTGTAATGAATGAATGGGTCGTGAATTTGATAAGCTAAGTCTAGGATAGTTAATGGTGATCATCCCTACCACACTTCTCCTTCAGCCTCGTGTCACATTTGTTGTAATAATACGACAATAATTACACATTCATATTTGTAATAGATGAATGTGTCGTGTACCTTATTAACTAGGTCCAAGATTATTAATGTTGACCAGACTCCTCCCACTTCCACTCCGACCTTGTGCCACAATTATTCATTTTTTATTAATAAATTACCATTCTTATTTGTATTGAAACAAACAACAGCCTATAATACAGTTCCCCAGTTTATGCTGAATAATACAGATACTGAATTAAGCATAAATTAAAAAAATTACACAAGAGCAGAATAGAAAAATAAACATTTAATTTTTATCGACTTACCCGACGAATTTTGTAGTGCCGTTCCCAAAAAAATGCTTGTTGAGTTTTTAATAGTAATCGCTAACGGTACTGACGAATTGGCAGGAATCGTTACAATGGCGGTAGAACGTCTTGAACTATATACAATTCTGTTTGATGAATTACGAAATATCACTTCAGTCACATTGGGACTGAATTTATATAGACCTTTGCAGCCATATGTCTTCAAATTGTATGATGCTAGAATAGAAAAGTCGTGGATAATTTACATAATACATTACGGTACTGTGAAGAATCGCAAAAAAATAAAAATAAATAAATAAAAGCAAACAAAAAGTATTGCTCATTCTTAAATAAGATATTAAATATTTCCGGATTTTTTCTTATTTGCCCGGATTCATTCTTATTGTTCCAGATTTTTCCGAAAGGTTTCCGGACTTTTTATTTTTAATAGATTCAAATACAAAAAATTTAGAAAAGAAAAATAAATAAATAAATTATCGGTAAAACAATTAAGAGTACTTTTTTTTTTACTTCAATTCACCCCCAAACACAACCAATGGAGATCGTTTTTCATTGGTTGTTTTCTTTTTATGTATTAACGGCCTTTTGCAGAAGTAAAATAAATGAAAAATAAATAAACAAATTTTCTGTAAAAATGTAAGTCTATTTTTTTAACTTTAATTTACCTAATAGAAAACCCAAAATACACTCAATGTAGACTGTTTTTCATTGATTTATTTTTTACGGTTTATCAACCTTTTGAAAAGTAAAAATAAATGGAAAGAAAGAAATTTTCTGTAAAAAAGTAAGTCTATTTTTTACTTTAATTCCCCAATAGAAAACCCAAAATACGCTCAATTTAATGCAAGAAAATATTTTTTATAGATAAAAATGGTTTAATGATACAAATCCTACTAATTAACCCACAGCTGGAGGGAGAAGAGGGAGATTCATAACTTTTTCAAGTGTATTTTCACGTAAGTGAATAAAACGAAATTGGCTCCCTGATTTCCAATTTCGAGCCGTTATACATTGCACCACCTTCACATTCTAGCTTACAGAACGTGGTATTCCCAAGCTGTCACCCATCTAGATACTGGCCAAGCTCGACGTTGCTTAACTTTAGTGAGCGTACAAGAACCGGTGTTTCAATATGATATGGCCGTAAAGTTGTCGAAAATGTAGTACTTCTGCCATATATAGGTAGGAGCTGTCCAGTCTGAAGTTTCCAGTCTCGATAGAGTTCAAAAGCGACTCCGCGTCCTTGCGGGTGATAGATTATTTTCCACCGTGCAATCCCTTTTTCACAGACGAAACGTCGTTGGTCTTGTGGGTGCTTTATCGCTACTTCCATGGAAAATGTTCAGAAGAATTACATTTCTTAGTTCCACCATTCTCTAACCTTCATGGCTAAGTGTTGCCATGCCACTCCCAATATAGCGAACCATCTCCATTCCCTTCGTATTACATTGGTGAGATGTAAATTCCGCTAGAGCAGTTCCTTCCCACGAACCACTGCTTTGTGGAACCGACACCCAAGTGGATGCTTTCCCGATCATTACAATCTTATTCTACTGTTCAAGTCTTGGGTCAACCGTTGTCTTCCCCACATATCCTCGTATCTATTGTTTTTTACTCTGTAATCCTCTATCTATAGACCCCTCTGAAGGGTGACATATTCTTAATTCAAATCATTCTACTGTTTTACCCAGGAAGTCATGGAAATTTAAAAACAATAAAGAAAAGGCGTGGAGAGGCAAACCGTCTTCATTTTACTGCGACATGTCATTATCAGAGTAATTGAAAAGAAATCTTATGTTGCCCGAATTTCTTAGATGAAGCATGATCCATTTATTAAAAACTAATTTTTTTTCATCTATATTTTTGTTGATTTTTTTAAACCCCGAAGTAGTGATAATAAAACAACTGTTTGAAATTGTCTGAATTTCTTAGACTTCAGTGCCAGCACTTATATTTGGCACGTAAAAGTATTTCCATTCGATGTTGTTGACTTTATGGTCGTAGAATGTAAAACGACCTGCACTAAAAAAAGAAGAAAACTAAAAAATGAATCATAACAGATCAACAGTGATTTAAATATGTGAATGTCTCGAAAGACCACAGATATAGGTGTAGATAGTTTGGGTTCTTTTAGTAACGATATCACGGCGTTTGTTGTGGTCGTAAAGGCCCACATGGGTGTCGTAGTCACAGCTGCAGCGAATGCACTTAAAGGCAATCTCCTGCAGTGTTGTTGATTTTCCGTCAGCGGTGCTCCTGTCTTCCTCTTCGAGCTCCAGTCTCGTAGTAGTTTCGTCTGCTGCGAGAGCGAAAGTAAGTGTGAAATAATTGAAACTGAAGTTAAAATAGTGCATTGATTAGTCTTCTTTAATAACGATTCAACACTGCCGATTCAACACCGGCCAACTCATTTCCGTGACAACTCAACTTCAGGACAACTCACTACCAACCTACTCAGCGCGTGGACAACGCTGGGGTTGAATTTATAGCTGACTTTCGTAGTGTGCACATCCCTTAGACCGGCTTTGCATCATAGAGATTTTGAAAGTTTGGTTGTTTGTCTAAGTTATGTGTTAGTTACAACAGCGTTATTTGCTTAAATGCTGTTTAATTTTCAAGGTCGGACAAATAACCATGCAGAAGCAGCAAACAGAAGACTGCACACAGAGCTGGAGAAGAAGCAGCCCGCAATATGCAGATTCATTATGGGGCTGCAAAAGGTGCAAAGAAACCGAAATGCATTTTTAGAGCAGTTAATTGGCTGTCATCCCCCACCCAAGTTGAAGACGTATATGAACGCAGATAAAATAATTTATTTCTTCTTATTTGCAACGATATCCAAATGAATATTTAAGGGGAATTGCGTACAATTTCCAATAATCTTTTAAATTTAGAAATAAAGGCATGCATTAAAAATGATACTTAATTAATTATTCTTATCTGTTTTTAAAAAGTCGACGAAATATTTTGCATGTTGTTGAGTTGTCCTCGCGCCGAGTAGAATGGTAGTGAGTTGTCCTGGAATTGAGTAATCACAGAGATGAGTTGGCTGGTGTTGAGTCGGCGGTGTTTAGTCGACGGCGTTGAGTCGACAGTGATGAGTCGTCCTGCACCCTCTCAAGATTCTTGACAAGATTCGGAAAAGGGTCTGTAATGTAATCGATCCTGATCTGGCATCACGATTTCACTCACTTTCTCACTGACGTGAAGTGGCTCCCTCATGTCTTTTGTACAAATATTTTCATAATTGTTCCTCCTTGTCTTCACTGCATGAATTTAAGCGTCCTACTAGATTGGCAACTAGGTTTCGCCGTTTTACTGTTGATCTAGTTAGATGCAACCGCCACGTCTATTCTAACAATTTTGATTTCTTGCTTCCCAGCCAACCACAATCTTCAAAAATTTAAATGCAACGCCATTCGCCAAAGAAAAAAAAAAACAAATAAATAAGTAAAGTAAAAATAAAATTTAAGCATAAATTTTTAAAATATATATAGAAATTGTGCAGATATATTGCAGATGGTGTCACAGATTTTAGCGTAGAAATGGGAATCAGAGGACAGTGATCAGATCTCCGTTGTCACATACATCTTTAGGAAAGACACGTCTCTCAATCTCTCTCTTTTACTCTCATAGCTAAGTTAAGATAACAGAATAAACCAGGCTCTATAGCCTTTGGTGGCAGACAACATGGACTCGGCGCCTACATTAAGGACGGGTTTTCTTGTGGCAGGAATACAAAAAACGAGGACACTGATATTCCATATAAGTGCTTTCGCTTGGCACTTATCCACAGTACCACATTCATTTTCGCTTTCTTCTTTCTCACATCCTGCGCTGAGAAAATTTTACCGCCTCCTGGCACGTCAGACAACTCCTTATTGAATATCTAAATTGATACCAAACCAAATGTATCCCCTGATTTACCATTCCATAGAAGGATTTTTCGTGACAGGAAAGTAGGGGCATCTTTAGATCTTATAAGGCGTAAGCGCCCCTCTAAAACTTCTTCAAGCATGCTGCCGCCAAAATTGCGGTTGTCATCTTAGATTGGATCTTTTCTGGAATGGCTCTCCATCTTTTAAACCTCCTGATCAATTTTTGCTCCTGGTTTTGATGTGAAGCAAACATGAAAATCCAGTTTCGCACAGGTATGTAGTCGCGAAAGGCACCAGCACAGCGAGAGCTTTTTTGCCATTTGAATTCTACGATTGTTTCTCAGATCGATGAGATCTTCCTTGATGTCTCATCATCCACACTGCACCAGAGTTTCCTTAATAAACCAACTCTAATGATTCTGTATCCTTCCACCCCCGAGGAACCGATATCGCCCCCAACACAAGACACAATCTAACTAAATAGCAACACTGTTGATTAAGTAACCTTACAGGAGAGCGTCTCTTTGTGCATGGACAGTGAAGTTCTATTAGATGGGTTGCGGGATATTCAAAATGATTGGATACATTCCTGACATTCCTCTTGTATTTAGGTTTGTATTTTAAACGATTATCAAAATATGTTACCTGTTTGTGACTGAGCATTTTTTACAAAGCTGATCAAGATAATAACCAGAAAAAGTCCAATTCTTGTTGCCATTTCCAAAAGGTTCCTGCAAATGAAAATTTAGCAAAAAATATTTGGAGAAAGATAATGCATGGCTAAAACGTCCATAAAAAAACAAATCATTTCAAAAAGATATCCACAAAATGTGAGTGCATGAATTCATAATAGCAGTTTAATGTCTAAGATAAAATAGGATTTTATCTGTTTTTAATCTTAATTGCAATGTTCTGGTCTGTTAAATTCTACCATTGTCAGTTCACTAGTACGAATAGGAAATGAAGAAATAACCCCCAAGAAAATTTGAATTCAATTTCTATATCTTAGAAAAGCTGCTTAACATGAACAGTATAAAAATAGGTATTACCACGGAAGTCTATCAGCAGGCGAAATACAAATCTTATACAGTTACACTCTTCATAATGGAAAATGAACTTTGTTGTATATATATATATATATATATATATATATATATATATATATATATATATATATATATATATATATATATACATATATATATATATATATTAAAAGCTGTCAGCGTGCAATCTGTGGAGTTAACCTTCAAGATAGGACATCTAACGTAGACCTGTTTAACAGGTGTAATATTGGAGGAATCGAGACTTTTCTGATACAGTCTCTGTTACGGTGGACTGGTCATGTCTTGAGAATATCTGATGACAGGATACCCAAGATCCTAATGTACAGCCAGTTAGGTCAGGGCTACAGGAATGTAGGACGCCCATGACTAATTTAAAAAGACAAGCTGAAAAGCAACTTGTCAGCTGTCAATATACCGCCCTTGAGCATTTAGCTTTGGAGCGTGTAGAATGGAGATCAACGTGTTTTAGTGGACTCAGCAGTTTCCAATCTGCTTGTCTGAATTATCTTCAAGAAGCGAAAGCAAGAACTAAAAGGTCATCCAATCTAACACTGATCTCATCTCATAATCCTCACTCTTGCTCCATATGTGCCCACCTTTGTAAATCACTAGCGGGTCTTAAGTGTAACTTAAGATTAGCGCACTAAATTTCATAACTGAATCAATCAAGCTGTCAGATCCTCATACGTTGAAACTGACGGGAGAGAGTCCATCATATATATATATATATATATATATATATATATATATATATATATATATATATGTGTGTGTGTGTATGTATGTATGTATATAGTAATCCGTTGCTATAATCCAGGCGAGTCCTATTAACACAACATAGAATTTGAAATATGTTAAAACTGACCCACAAAAGTAATTCCAATGATAATTCCGTATAATCATATTAGGTTAATGCCTGGGCTTTTCTGACTTAACTAAACTCCTTTTATTACCTTTCGAAAATGTTTCCTCCTAACATAGGGTTTTTGTAGATACATGCCAGCTAGCGTATGTATGTATGTATGTACGCAAATGTAGATATCCAAGTGTATGTTAGTGCAGACAGCTATACGAGTAGGTATTATTAACGCAGACAAACGCATGAGAATGCATACATATATATCCAAATTCACTCCAAATCATTAAAAACTTCCCCAAACTTTGAGCTCTGATATATGGACGAGTTTAATATCAATTATTCTGAATTAACTCTCTTTCATTTTACCAAAGTTACCTCTTGATTGTTTCTTCGCGTTTTCGTTAATTTCCGTGAATTCCCGTCGAATTAAATTTTGACCGTGTGACCATCAGGGTGTAGGTCAACTCATCTAGTGATGGCGACATTATGCCTCTATTCATCTTCCCACAGAGCCCCAGATTTACCCTGAGGAGCTAGTGCTGCCCTGGGTCGAGAGTGTGGCTACTGGAAGACCCTATGTCTGGCAACAGAACTCTTCACCATGCCACACAAGCAGGAGAACCCAGTCATGGCTGTCAGACAATTTCTCCTCCCACATCACCTATTCCATCTGGCCACCTAACTCCTCAGACTTTATTATATGCGGGACGCAACTAAGTGAGAGACCAACAAAACTCCTTTTAACACCAAAGATGAACTGAAGGCAACGATTATGGCAGCCTTCACTAACTTGCTTAAGACTGTCCAGAAGAATTGTAGGAGATTATCGAATAAGTATTTCAAGATATTCTTGTGTATCTTTGGTAAATATATCTGTTAAAATGAGATATCAGTGTTACTTTTTTTTTTTTTTTTTTTTTTTTTGCGTCATTTAGACGACAATTTATTCATCGCACCCTTTATACTTTTAAATTGTTAGTTTTTAAAGCCATAATAAAATAGATTTACTTTTATAAAAAGTTAATAGTGTAAGTTGTGCAAAACTATGTCATGTTTTTTCACACTTGTTAAAATATCTTTCAAAAGTTTAATACCTGGGCACAGCTAGGAAGATAACTGGGGCGGAAATGAATCATCCCAATAAGTTAGCTTAATTTTCTCGTGACATTAAGTACAGGAAAATTAGGAATATCTGTTAGCGTGGAAGTGTGTGGGGCTATACCAGCTGGACTAATACAATATCTTAGAAAAATGACATCAGATTTAAGAAACTCATATTTCCTTTGATTGCAAATGCAACTTTTCGAAACGATCAAAAACGAGTTGCAACTGTTGCACATATTCTTCCATGGAAGAAAAAAGAGCATGCACATAATTGCAAACTTAATGCAAATTTTGCAAAGGCTATGCAGCATTCCTTAGTTTTAAATGAAAACCTTAATGGAGATTTACCTTTTGAACTAAGGAACCTTAGTTCAAAAGTTCTTTTGAACGTAGACTTTATGAATTTTAGCGTACAATTACCAAAATCCGAAAGTTTGTCAGGTGATGACATGGCTTGTCACAAATGGAACATTTCAGAAAGCACTTGGAAGTTTTCTGGAATCTTCCCTCCCCAGACCAGCTATGTAGCCAATGTTGGCGCCAGTTTTTTGTTAGCGATCGTCACAGCAACACCTTCGTTCGTGGATTACTTACCAGGTATTTTGTGCTCAGTAAAGATATTATTCAAAATATCAAAAAGTCCCGCATTTATATATTTTTCTAAGTAGTGATCATGTTTTTTTATAAAGCAAAAAACATTATTTTACGTGAAATCCTAATTTCAACACTTAAAAATTCGTGTGAGCATTACATGACTAGAGTCATCACCTAAAATTTATTAAATTTTATATAAAACGACTTTCAGGGTATATCTTATTTATATAAAACTCCCCTCATTGTATATGTATAAGCTGTGTTATAAAATATAGATGGACTTGGGCTCCATTCCCAGGCTGTCCCATTTTATAGATGCTATATAAAAGTTAAATAACCTGTATTCTAAAATCCGGAAAAATTTGTAAGCCGAAGTACTTCCGGTCCCAAGAATTTCGGATAAAGGCTTCTCAACCTGTATTAGATTGAAAAAGAAGAGCCTAAAATGCAAATTATAAATTGGAGATACCAAAATCAAACAAGTACAAAAATTTAAATATCTGCAAAGTATTTAAATAGAAAACAGAAAGTGTGGCACTGAAATCCGAAGGCACATTGGGATAGCGAAAGATGCTTTCCAAAAGCTGAGCAGAATATTAAGAAACAGAACAAATTCGTTAGAAACAAAGAAAAGAGTACTGAACTGTTACGTGATATATGTCCTGTTGTGTGGCAGTGGGTGCTGGACAATCTCCTCAAAGATGAAGAAGAGACTAGAAGCAACAGAAATGTGGTTCTACAGAAGGATGCTGAAAGCTTTAGAGAAAATGGAAACAAAAAGGAGATTTATACTTAGCATCAGAAAGAGGGCTTGGAAAATCTGGTACCGGACACATCGAGGGCAAGAAAAAAAATCACGCATAACATACTTAGGGAGCTTGAGTAAATGGATGGCGGAACAAAGTTTAGGAGAAATAACAAAAGAAAATGAAGGGACACGGCACGTAAAGAAGAAGAAGAAGAAGAAGAAGAAGAAGATCCAGAGACGGATATGCAATGTGATTGGCCCTGATCTGTCATCTCGTCTGCAGTCGCTCTCTCACAGACGCGATGTTGCTTCGCTCTGTCTTTTTTACAAATACTTTCGCGGTAATTGCTCCGAGGAGCTGCTTTCGATTGTCCCTAGGCCTCGTGAATTTAAACGTCCTACGAGGCTGGCATCCCGTTCCCACCCCTACACCGTTGAAACTGTTAGATATAGACGTCTCTTCTACTCCAATAGCTTCATGTCTCGCACATCTCGCCTATGGAACTCCCTTCCCTATTACTGTTTCCCTGACAAATACAATCTCCAACGGTTTAAGTGTAGCGCCAATCGACATCTCCAGTTGCCTTGATCTATCCACTTCCCTTCTCCACATCCTTTCATCTTTCTCTTTCTCCACATCCTCTCCTTTACCACTCCTATCTGCTCTTCCTCCAACCCTTCTATAACCCCTGGCGTGATAGTGGCCTCCAGAGCTTGCTTGGGGTGATACGCTTAAAAAAAAGAAAGAAGAAGACTAGATTGGCGGTAAGATCTCATCATTTTTCATTTTACCAGCCTCTCTTGTATTTTAAACTTTTTGGCCAGAGTGTCTGGCTCGAGAATTATGGAATTACAGATGGTGTCCGTCTTCGACGTTAATCCACGATCGCTGCCAATTTTTCTCCACTGAAGTCTCCTACTCAATTAAGTAATAAGTTCTGCCGGAATGCGTTTGAGAAAATATGTAAAGTAAAATTCTATCGTCATTGTGGTTACCCGGAAGGTGCAAGGAACTGCAAATGTTTATATTGATCATGTCTTCATTTAACAACTGCGAACATTTATCCCCTGTGACATTAATACGTTGATCTGATTTTTACGGCTTATCAACCCTTTGTCTCTTATTTAAAACCGTAACATATATTGGATAGTAAGAATAATTCATTTGCTTTTTTTTTTTTGCAAGTGAGTATTGTATTAACTATTTTTGAGAATAACAATGATTTTCCCAGATACAAGTCCTACTATTTAAGCCATAGCTGGGGGAAGGAGATGGGATGCGCTAAGTGAATGTAATAAACCCGACTGGAATTCGAATTCGGCTCTCCGATTACACCACTCTCACATCCATCTCCTGTGAGAGGTAAACGTGCTAATAATTAATTCTCACTGCAACTTATCGAAGGGTGTGTCTACTGGCTGGCAGATTATG